>JAAALK010000288.1:79468685-80068685 GCA_019279435.1 Zizania palustris | reverse complement strand
GGCGATCGAGTTGCCGGATCTCGCACGGCTCAGCCGTCGTCGTATCGACGTCTTTGTTCGGCGGCGTCAGCCTCCTCGACGTGAAGCATGGCCACGCCCACACTGTTTTTCCAAAAGCGTGGAGCTGTAGTGATGATTGTTAAGAGTGCACCTAACAGTACTTGACCCCAAAATAATTGGAGCACCAAAGTTGGCTTGGAATTTTGAGATAATTTCAGAAGTTCCGAAATAAATCTTAAAGATTTATGTCAAGAAAAGAATATTAAGTGGTTGGAAGTCGGACTCGGGAGTCGGGATAAGCATTGCCGAGTGGTTCATCCAAGTCGAGATTTGGGAGTAGGGGGTCAGCTTGTTGAGCTTGATTACGTGTTCTCGAAATCTGACTTCTTGCTTTGTGTTTTGCTTTGTGGGGACGCGGTTTTTTTCTTGTTCCGATTTTTTGGGAAATTGTCGTAATCTACGAATTATAGTTATATGGAAACTGACTTGATTGAGATCGTGATCGCGGCACGAGATTTGGTTGCTCCCATATAAATATCCACATATCTGACCGATTCCATAGAGAGAATTACAACAGAATCGTGCTAGGATTTTGGTTGTCTCCTCTCTCTGTTGTGATATTGCCATAGTCTACTTCATCCCGTCAGTCGGTGTGCATAGAAAACGGGAGTCGTCCTTGTGATCCTACACCAGAAGAGGACGAATAAGATTTTTGGAAAGTGCTCCGCGCGACTGCTCGTGAACGTTACCATGATGTGCCTTCCATCTACGCCTATCGTTGTTTGCTGTCAGGTGTTGTGATTCAACAACAATGGAAAAACCTTTGTACCGACCACAGATTCGTCCTCGACTACCATACAGTATGTACGCTACTTTTCTATACGTTTTATGATCATGATTTGTAAATCCATAATTATTGTGTCTTTATACTCTAGTATGATAGATCAGTTCGTGTATAATAATGAGTTGCGAATCCATAATTATTATGTCTTTATACTCTAGTACGATAGATCAGTTCATACTAATTTATATTGAGACAATGATTAAACTGTTTCAGAAACACTCTACACTACCGAATCCTCAAAATTTCAGATTCTCAGAGTCGTATGTTCATACTCGTTTGCACGGAGATCATGTGAAATCCGCTGAATTTCGGCTCACATTCTCCTCAGGTTTGGTCGTCTACTACTCTCCTGGTTTGTACGCCTGCCACCGTCGCCGTCGCGTCGAGTCACTCGCCATCACTAGCGTGGCGTGGCGTGGCGCGGCGCGCGCGGCATGCAGCGGCGGCAACGCAAAGTTGCGTGTTGGAAGAGGAGTTGAATCTCCAACCCCCGCTGCTGTTTGCCGATGTCGACGGCGCCACGCAGCTCGCGCCGCACGGCCGGATTCGACGGAGACGCTGGCCGCTGGCCGCTGGCCGCTGGCCGGTTCACGCATGGCGTGCACTGTGCAGACGCTGCACAGCTCCGCGCGACGCGCCTCGTTGAACATGCCCTAATGCGGCCATCGTGTGTGTCGCCGGATCGGATCAAATCCTCCGATGATTTCCACGCACGGCGAAAGACAACTCGACAAGACGTCCAGATCACAAACGTGCCATTATCTGCTCGCTCCGGTGACACGAAGAAGGAAACCCCCGATTTCTTTTACCAGGCATAAAAAGTCCGATGATTTTCCACGCACGAAGACGACAACTCGAACGGTCGTAGTTGAGACAAGATTGGATTTTTTCTCATGAGAGCGTCCGACGGATCGAGCAGCTGCCGCCTGCCGGCCGGTCGACACGGCGAGCTCCAGCTCCAGCTCCAGCTCCAGCCCCGACGAGCGGCGTGCAGGCTGCAGCTGCGCCGATGGAGTGATGGGGATGGTGGTGGTCGCCGTCACGTGGGTTACACTGATGAGGCTGAGCTGATCGAGCTGCAGAGCTGAGGCAGACAGTGAGCACCGAGCTCTCTGACTCTCTCACTCTGCTGATCTGTGGTCAAAAGTCAAACCGACTGATGGCTTGCTGCAGGCAACTTGGACGAACGGAGGCAGCCGGCAGGCGTGTATTATTGGAGTATTTTATACTCAATAATTCGTTCGTGGCATGGGCCTCGGTTTATTTTTTTTTTCACCTGAAACTTCAAATGCGTAGACCACTAAAGACCAGTATACATGATTACAGATGCAAGAGTAATGAATTAATGACTTAAAAAAGTATGACAAAATTATTGTTAAGGTAGGAGGGCACTATCAACCTTCCATGTAAGATGATGTCTTAGATATTTATTGTGCTGCCACATAGGAAAAAATGTGATGCGACAAGTTGTTTAATGAGGAGAGATACTAGAATATAACGAAACCACAGCGGCGGCTCCAAGGGGTAGTCCAGGTGGGCCCTGGACTACCCCAAAATTTGGCTCAATACATGTTTAGATCTTTTATTTAAATATTGATTATGTTTATATTTTTTTATTTAAGGGTTGATTCTAGTTGATTTATGATATTAAGGGGTATTTGGATCCAAGGGCTAAAGCATAAGGGGCTAAAATTTAGGGTTAATTTTTTCTGTGCCATTACGATTTTTACGGTTTGCCAAAATGCCATCATTGTGTCACTGTCAGATGTGGGCCGCCACAGTCACTGACAGTGGTATGTAGGCAATTTCTGAAAATTATAATGGAATGTGAGTAATTTTTCCTAAAATAATTTAGCCTCTCTAGGGGCTAAAAATCCAAACACAAAGGCTAAAAAGGGGCTAAAATTTTTTAGCCCATTAGCCCCCAAGGAGGAGCTAAAGAGGGGCTAAAATGCTCATTTTCCACCCATACCCCCACCATGCATGCATGCATGAAAAGTAAGAGCAATAAATGAGGGATATTTCAGTCATTATACACAATAATAAATACTTTAGCTATTTTTTAGCCCTTAGATTTAAACAGGGGTTGACTAAAATTTTAGCCATTTTTTAGTCATTTTTCTTTAGCCCCTTGATCCAAACATGCCCTAAGAGATATTAATGTTATATTTATCATATTTTGAAAAAATATATTACAATTTCAGTTTATAATGGTATAAAATTTTGGGATATAAAACAGGAACACCCATGAAAAAAATCCTGGAGCCGCCACTGCGAAACCATGTCTTAAGGGCATGTACAACCCTGAGATGGCAGAACATTTTTCAAAGTACAAGAGACAATAAAAAATTGCATGGTACAACCTTAAGCCCCTGAATCATAAATGCAGCTAAGAGACAATATGTATGGAGAATCGTGTAGAGACGGCCTCTTTGCAAAGAGCCCGTCTCTTGTATTTTTTCAGTTAACCCTTAGACACCTCTCAAGAGACCATCTATTAAATGGGGTTGTGCACGCTCTAAGTAAGACACCATGTCTTCACTATATCCAAAACATGGATGAAAGTGATTGGATGAGAGGAGGAGAGCGAAAATACAGTAGTATCAAAAATTTATTATAGATTCATACTAAAAAACTAGAGTTGGGAACATAGTTTCTAGATATAGTGTCTCGTTGATATGGCAAAATAAGACCTCACCTAAGAAATTATGGGTTGAGACTGCCTTGATAAAGAATTTGATAATATTTAACTTAGACAAGTGTGTCAATTTTTATTGGTAAATAGTGACTAGAAAAAACAAACAACGCTCTAAATACACACGGGAGATGCAGATGAATTAATGCACCAAATCAAGGGTATAGACATGTAAAATATACGATAAAATATAAAATAACTTATTTTAATTAACTTTTGATACATGTTTAAAATGACTTTGCTTTATGAAAGTTGATGGTGTAGTGGTGCAAATAGGAAAAAAACTGGACAAATTGGCATAAAATTTCTCAAAAAAATTCAAATATAAGTTTGTTAGTGAGGGAAAACTAGCCGTGCCGAAGTGGAATCTGAAAAGTAGAATGTCATGACTACTGTTCATTCTTTTTCCAAGAACATGTCAGCTAATTTAGAGTGTATTTTGTTCAACTTTTTCATCCGAATAAGGGTGTGTTTGGTTGAGCTATAGATTCTAAAAAAACTATTGTGAGCTGTGAGCTATAGAAAAGCTCAGAAACTGTTTGGTTAGAATAATTGCAGATTTATATTTTAGTAGTTCGTGATGTTTAGTTATATTATTAATGCGTAATTTTACATGTAAATCATTCTAATCATGAAATTTTTAATGTTTATATTAACATTATATATTTTTAAATTACACTAAAATTACATTTTTTACTAAAATTTTATATTTTCAAATTTACATGATATGTTTTAATAGCATGGTAAGTAATATTCATTCAAAGTTAAACTGAGAATACATGAAATCTGAGTTATACAAACTTTTAAATTTGTACTACGAGAATCTTCAAATTTTGAAAAAGCTGAGTGACCAAAACAAACCTATATCTCGTATGAACCAGATGAGTTTTCATTGATAAATATAGAACTTTCTCAATATAAAATTGTGCATGATTAATACAAATTTACACTATCACTCTTTTTTGGAACGAATGACCTTCAAATTCGAGATTTGAAGCCAAATTTGCCAAAAATTTGTGTGGCCCAGCCGGAGCTCAGGTATAAATAACATGGACTCGATTTCAACCGTCGGATCAAATGTTTTCGAATCGGACGGTTCATAAATCCGTGCATACGTGGCAAATCAGCGCCCGTTGGAAAAAAATAATATAAAGCAACCTGTTCGGCTCGCGAGGAAAAAAATCCGAGTGAAAAAAAAACTCCGAGCGATGCACACCTGGACGCAGCGGCTGCTGTCCGCGGCGACGACGGCGGCGTTCCTCCTCCTCGCCGCCTGCGCCGCCGCCTCCGCGCTCGACGCCTTCCACGCTCCCTCCGTGCAAGCCCAAGCCCGTGTACGAGTCCTACTGTTCATCGTGTTGCTTCCGTGGACCGTGGCTCCTCCATACCTGGAGCAACCCGCGGTTTCAAACCCTCGAAATTGGGAATCTTCTCTGTATTGCACGCCATGTTGCTATGTCTAGATTGGTTCTGTAATTTTTCCACTGGGCTTTGTAGCAACGCAGGATCGTGGAACCACTAAAAAAATCCTCATAGGATTTAGGGTTCTATGATGTTTGGAGGGTCCCTGGTGCGGCAAAATTACTGGTATTTGAGAGGCTCTGATACAAGATGTTGTTTATGAGGGTTGTCCATTGAGATTTGATGCTTCTAGCCATGGTAGAAATTGCAAATCGACAAGAGTATTAGTAGATCTACAAAGCAGTGCTCACTTACCATATTTTTTGTAATTCAGTTATTGCATCCCAAACCTACAGAAACTTGTTACCATGAATGTTCCTGCTTATTGATATTGACATCTATGTGCTTATGCGTGCTTTCTTGTAGGTTACGAAGATAAACCGATTCCACAAGCAGCTCAATGGCAACGACAAGGTTTATGCTTTAACCCTTTGTGTGTGTGTCGTGGGGGGCCCTAAACATATTTGGCTTTGTAATGGCATAACTTAAATATATCCAAATCACTTGCTCAGAATAGTCTCTTCTAAGATAGAGCAAGATCTCAATATGCTATTTTGTTAAAATCTTTTATGATATTTTTCATTAGATTTATTATTCTGCTATGGATTTGTTTTCTTTTCTCATCCAGAACCAGAAGTCTGAATTCTGCCACTGTGGATTTCCAATGGTTCAGTTACATAAGCAAATCCATGCGCCATAAAGCCTAAATACTATTTAAAGAAATATAAAATTTGAATCTCATTTTTCTACGAAATATGTTTTGATCCGTGCTTTCCATGTTATGAATTAATAATATAAAATTTGATCTCATTTTTCTACGAAATATGTTTTGGACTCTATAACCAAGAAATACTGTGTAGCCAAAGATCTTTCTGCTGCAAAGGCTTCAAATGTCAATGTCTTAAGCTGAATGCAAAACACATTACACATGTTACAACCACCTACTGAACAAAATCTGTCAAGTTCCAATGGCATGATATGCATGCATATACAGCAAAAATAATATTCCGAAGTAATATTATTTCACTTCATATCGTGGTGTATTCAGAGATCATTTCACGACTACTAATACACACATCTGTTAGAATAATTTGATGAATTGCACAATACAATTTTTCCTTCATGTAACACTGCAGCCGTATTTCTCTCTTCTTCTTCAAAGCGTTTTAATTCTAAGCAAGTTGGGGCAGGCTAGAGTTGAAATCCAAGTTTGGGTTTCATCTCCATTTGAGTGGCTTGGTTTTCCATTGGCTTGTCAAGCTTATCATAATATTGTAGGGGAAAGGGACCCTCTCTCTTCCTTTACTAGGGCTTCGGACCTGATAGGTTGAGACAACATAGGCAGAGTTACTGCAGCCCTATGGATATTGTAAATTTACTATGTTACTCCCCATGTAACTATGATTACAACTTTGTAAATTTGTGTTTCAGGTCATGCTTACCTTTAACATATCTGCAAATTTGGAGTCACTATTCACCTGGAACACAAAACAGGTGATATTTTTAGTTCATTAGAATGTGCAGTTCTCATGTTTTGAAAGCGCCAGTATGGAAAATATTATTAGATGTGTGTCACAAATAATATTGCCAAAGTGACTAACATAAATAAACAAGTTCAGGATGAACTTAAAGTGAGTAATTGATCGTTGTACTACTAACTAGTGTCAATTGTGAACAATTCCTATGACATCTCTAGTAGATTCCAGATTGTACTTACTGGGGGAAATTTGCTTCTTCACGAGAAATATATAGTATGAACTATCAAGGTATATACATTGGCACTCTAAATGCTGGCCTACCGGTAGAACCATCATAAGTGAGAGGATCTTATGATCATGGTCTTCGGTTACAAGTTGTGCGGTTGCAATCTTTTTGCGTCAATTTTGCTACCCAGACAGGTTGGGGAAAAACAACAAGTGCTAATAAAGAGTGTGTTTGTTTTTTTAAAAGTTATTGACTAACAGGTAAGGCGGAGACTTGAGGTATCTCACAGAACAAGTTTATAAGTCTGATTGCTGTAATCAATTTTGAAACATGGTGAAACTTGAGCTTTTTTATCATCATTTAATGTTGTCATTGTTCATGTCTGCTTACTCTGTGAAACCACTGATTCCAAATATGATAACTGATGGCACACTGAATGTTATTGACTTACTGCTGCAAACATATTTGATGAAGATAATCCATACTACAACTGTGGACTTCTCATTTCTTTGTAAAGTTATGCTCTACTTCAACGTTTAGGTAACCAGTTACTAAGTTGTTCCTTCGAAACAGGTTTTTGTTTTTCTGACTGCTGAGTATGAGAACTCGAAGAATTCACTTAACCAGGTAATATAGTATTCATATTTGTGCCTTTAAGAACAAATAACTGTATTTTAATCAATAAATTCATGAATTCATGAAATGTAAAAGCCTTCCTCTTGCTACTTTACCTTCATAACCAGGTTTTACCTGGACCCCTTAAATGTAAATATGCTCTGGGTCTTGATTATGCTAGTGCTATGCACTATTTACGCTAGCTTTTGTTATATGATAATATGATATACATTTAAACTTCCTGTTCTTAAATGATGCTGCATGACACTTGAAAAGTTACATTTCTTTCAAAAAAAGAAAAATTATCAATCCCTTTTTCTTGACTCCTTATTCTAGGTCCTAGGATCTCTTCAGCAGTTCAGCTACATACTAGAGTCACCACATGCAGGATGAACTAATCAGTAATTCAGTATGCCATTATATAATATACCCTTGCCATTACCTTGGTTTTCTAATCTCCTTGTATATTGTGCATGGTCAAAATGTGATTTGTAATTTTAAGCAGACAGAAGAAACTGTGGAAATTTATTCTCAGATCTAGACTATTAGCCCTTGAAACATGCAAGCTACTTTTACCACTCATTGTGCGTGTAATGTTTGAACCACTAAAAATCTGGCTGAAATCGGTACTACTGTTCTGGCACTAGTATTTCTTTGTTGTGTTATAATACAGTCCTTTCCTTTTTATGAAAAGTAGACTTTCCATCAAGTTGTTCCAAACAAGTTTCTCAGGGTATGTAGTTGGATATATGATGAAAATGGTCAGTTTATATTCTAGTCGATCGATCCATGCCTTTGTTGAAATTGTGTGACATTTGACAGGCTTCATTATGGGACCACATAATACCCGACAAGCAGCACGCGAATCTGCACCTGGAGGTGAAGAGCAAGTATCCTCTGATTGACCAGGTACAGAAATCAGTATTGCTTCAACATCGAGTGTTAATCTGTCTGCATTCCCTGAGCTTCTCTTGACAAGACGCATTTCCTCTCATCAGGGGAGCAGTTTGCGGGGCAAAAAGGTTCAGCTTGTTCTCCACTGGCATATCATGCCCAAGGCCGGTGTAATGATCCGAGACCGGATGCCTCTTTCGGAGTTCAAGCTGCCAGACGTCTATACTTCTTGAGCGTTCTTGAGTTCTGTAGTAGGATCACAATGGTAGATCTGGGAAACAAACCTCTAATCAACATGAACATAAAGCATTCTGCCGTACCTTAAAAGGAAGAGATTGAACTGCATTTATTCATACCCCAGCTCGATTGAGCAGGGACATCTGCATAGCATACATGTGTGCTCACTAGGCTGCTCGTGAAGCTACACTGTGACTTACATGCCATCTCTTGTTGGATTAGTGCTTGCAGGGCGGGCCGCACATGCCGAGGAAGGTGTCGGTGCACTGGTACAGCTTCGCCGGGTGCGTCTTGACGACGGCGCAGCTCTTGCAGACGCGGTCGCACTTCTTCACGACGTCGTCGCAGGTGTAGAGCCCCGAGAAGGAGAAGTTGCAGTTGCTGCAGCACTTGAGCTTGCCACCGTTGGTCTCCCTGTTGCCCTTCTTCTCCCCCACTGCTGCTGCTGCTGCTGCACTCCCAGTACGCATGCAACAAAATTCAGAAGAAGAATAAGCTTTCAACTCATCGTGGCAAACTCTGGCACGTACCATTCTCCTTAGCCACAGCTGCGAAAATCCCCATGACGAGGACGGCCTGGAGAACCAGGATCACCATGACCGTGCTACTCTTCATGGTCACTTGCGATATCTGGTTGCTGGCCATCGCAGCTGAGCTGCTCTATTTATAGGTGTCCACATCGATTTTTTTTCTCTCTCTCTTGGATCCCAAATTAATTCGTCGGTTGCATTGTTGTTTCTACCGATCGTACTTTATTAATCTCAAAGAAAATGGTCTAGCTAGGACACCATAGTGCTCAATTAACCTAATTAGCAGGTGATTAGGCAACTAGTGCCATTAGAGACAAATGATAGCTCCACATATGCACGTGGGCGGCTATGGCATGCCATTAGAGACAAATCATAGCTCCACATATGCACGTGTGGCCACTACTAGAGGCGGCTATGGTATGCCATGCTATTCACAATAGAGGATTCATGAAGTGTTTCATGGTATTAATTATCATGCCATATCAGATTTTTTAATGACATGACATTTAATTAATGAGAAAAGAGAAAGAAGTAGTTTCATCACCATGATATGGTGCTAACCCGTTTCCAAGACGAATGAAATGAAATAAAACACCCATTAAGAGCCAAATCATTTCATCAGAGAGAGCGTATTTCATGAGAGCTAATTGTATTTAATTACACTGGTTAGCCTAGGAAATAGTGAAATGAAACTCTCCACTGAGAGAGGGTATTTCATTCAGTTGTAAAGCTGATGTGACATTCTAGAAAATAGTGTTATGAAAACCACCACTGTGAATAGCCTTAGAGTCTTATGTAACAGTTAGGCCATTGAAATTGTGCCTCGTATTTTGTGCGAATTGATTTAAAATTTGCATACATCGCTTGGATTTCGGCTTCGTTTCTTTTTTTACTAATAAAACAACACTGCTAGCGCATACAGGTTGACAGTGCGGAAAAACGAAGCAACGTACGAGAGAATTTATACTCGGCAACTCTCGCCTCGGTCATCGCGTTGTGTTGTTAGCCAATGGTAAGAAGAGAGTAACATGTAAGATTTTTTTACAAATAATATTTTAGATGCATCTGTCAACTGCATTATTTTTATTGCGTAGTCTTTATGCAAACAACGGCTTATTGTTCGTGCATCATGCAACGCATACACCGCATACTAATGATTTGAGAGACATACAGGGATCACAGCTGACAGCAATGGCGATCGAATGGATACGTTGAGCTGGTCGATCATCAGTGCTTGCAGGGCGGGCCACACATGCCGAGGAAGGTGTCGGTGCATCTGAAGAGCTTGGCAGGGTAGGTCTTGACGACGGCGCAGCTCTTGCACACAGGGTCACACTTCTTCCCCACGTCGTCGCAGGTGTAGAGCCCCGAGAAGGAGAAGTTGCAGTTGCTGCAGCACTTGAGCTGCCCCGGGTTGATGTCGATGACCTTGCTCTCACCCACGGCTGCACCAGTGTGGTTGTGGTTACGAGATGAAATTATATCGGTGCTGACTAGAGTCCGTGTCGACGACGATCCGCACCGTCACTATGAAAACACTATCTTTTTTTTTCGCATCTAGAATCTAGATCAGAAATCAACTGTAACTTACCGTTTTCTTTTGCCACTGCGGCGAAGATTCCGACGACAAGAACGGCGTGGACTACGGCCAGGATCACCAGCAGAGTGGTGCTGCTGCTCTTCATGACGAAGCTGCAATGTTCAGTTCCAAAGCCTGTAATTTTCAGCTAGCTGCTCCTCTCCTCTACTTCCTAGTGGTGGTGTGAGGCCAAAGCTCAGGAGAGCGTCTGCATTTATAGGAGCTGAGATTACATAATTGGAACATGTTTAGCATGTTGGGAAAAATCTGCCTTTTCCTGAAATCGAATATTAAAATCTTGGGGATATCTGTTGACTGTTGCGTCTTTGACTGACGACAGCGAGGCATGGAATGCATTTTTGTATTCTTCTTTCACGTCACTTGTTCGTCCTCGTCAGCTAGCAAGCCTGTTCGATCCAAGGATATTTAGTTGTTTTTTATAATTTTTTATTGTGAAAAAAAAACAAAAGTTTAAATAAAATCTAAATTAACGTACCTCTTAAAGCTGGCTTGATATTAAGAACATGTTTGATATAACTCTAACTCCGAGATTTATAGTGGATCTAAAATTTATATAATCTAATAAAATAGATTAAATTTTTAATTTTTAATTCAAAACAAAAACTATACGGCTCAACTAAATACTCTCGATTCATCCGCGACTCTGTATCAAATACGACCAAAACATTCTCTGTGAAGGCGGCTAAATGTGGAATTTCATCGGTGTAACAATTAGGGCTGGACAAAAAACTCGTAGCTCGTTAACTCGCTCGGCTCGTGACTAGCTCGGCTCGACTCGGCTCGGCTCGTTCTATTTTCCTAACGAGCTGAGCTGGTGTTTTAGCTCGTTAGTATAACGAGCGAGTTCGAGCTGGCTCGCGAGCTGCTCGCGAGCTTAACGAGCTCAACACAAGTAGTCAAGTCAACCCATTAAAACAATAATAAAACACTATCTTACAATATGAGATTCATTATTTTATAATTTATTTGTTAATATCAAGTTATTACTTGCTAACTTGTTATTATAAATTTATTATTATGGCATATAGAATTTATCATATAAAAGTATATAGAATTTCTCATATAAAAGTTATAAAAGTATGAAACAAATAACATGTGTGATTAATTTGATGGAATCATATAAATAATGATGGAACTATGGATGATTATTTTTTGAAACCTTATGTTTTCTATTTATTTCATATTTTGATGTTTGATATGTGATTATTTAAATATTTATTATTTAATCATCTTTTAAATAATTGGCTCGCGAGCTAAACGAGCTAGCTCGCGAGCTGGACCGAGCCGAGCCGAGCTGGGTTTTCTGCTCGTTATGTTAACGAGCCGAGCCGAGCTAGCTCGTTAACATAACGAGCTATAACGAGCCGAGCTTAACGAGCCGAGCTGGCTCGTTATCCAGCCCTAGTAACAATCTTAAACCGTTTTGACGTCGACCAGTGAACCAATTCCTTGTCTTAATCCACTCTACTACAGTAGTAGACAACTGCTAAAAAGCAGTATTATTCATTTATCACTCCTCTCTCGTACCACGAGACTTAGGGCATGTATCGGGGAGCTTCTGGTAGCTAGAGATTCTTCATAGCTAGTTAGTCTGACTAGCTGGATAGTCTGAGTATTTAGCTGGATTCTATTTCATTTTTAGATTTTACAACTACTGATTCTCACAATTTAAGCCAAAATCTGAACCAAAGCTCCCCGAATAGACCCTTATACTGCGAAGAGCTTAGATTTTTGTTGCCGTTTGATACATTAATTGTTATGAACTACTTTTCTTGGACCGACTCGTACAAACTACTTAGTTTATATATATTATTGCTATGCTCTTAGCAGCCCGGGGCCCGGCCATCGATGACAACGTCGTCGGTGGCTGCAGCAGCATGGAGATCGTCGCCGTCGGCGGTGGGATCATATCCAACTCGCCGGTGAAGATGAGGATGAGGTTGGTGGCGTTAAGTTTGTGTCAATCCAGAATTGGCCTGGCCCCATCAAATCAAGAGTCTCATGGTGGACTAACAAACCCATTAATTCCAATCTGGATCATCGCCACAAATGGCAGCGATCCAAACTAACCAGCCCACAAGTAGATATGGATTTCGAGTCTCTACGGCCCAACCGATCATTTTCTGAATTAGATTTGATTTGGAATCAAAATTCCGATTATTTTCTGAATTAGAAATCGAAAGTTTGGATAGGAAGTTTCGATATGGTATCAGAAGTTTCGATAATTTATGATTTAAGAAACTGAAAGCTCAAATCGGAAGTTCCGATTTAGAATCCGAAGTTCCGATTATTTCTAAATTAGAGACCGAGAGTTCAAACCGTAAGTTCTGATGTTGTGACGATCGGAAGTTTCGATAGAGATATCGGAAGTTCCGGTAATTTATGGGTTACAAACCGAGAGTCCATATCAGAATTTTCGATCTAGGATCGGAAGTTTCGAGACGGACGGAACATATTAGATCTGTTGGGCTTTAATGTAGATTTGAGCCCAGAGTCCTAGCTCTAGGGATAAAAACGGACTAGATTCGGACGAATAATAGTCGTACCATATCCTATACCATTTTTTACCGTAGATTTGGATTCAGTACGGATATTAAGTGGATACGGATATGGAATGGATTATTTCGGATGTCGGAGTCGGTGTGGAGTCGGAACGGAGTAGGGTTGGAAACGGATTAAAATTATCGGATAAGACGATAAGTGCACGACAATGAAAATAAATTATATAATTTACATTAGCATACTTATATAGCTCAACAAACAAATATACACCATACTGGTAACAATATAAAATAATGAAAATAATAATATTACAAAAGATAATACAACACCCATTACTCCATCAATGGATATAGAGTCCTCACGGAAAATATTTTATGATTAAAAATCTAGGAGCAAAAGAATAAAATTATATTTCAATTTTTGATCACGATATCACTACCCTTCAATTTTGGGCTTACAAACACAGACATGGGCCGGTCAACCCACTTAACTTCGGATTATCCGATTTTGACAAAGTCAAATAATCCACATAAAAATTCGGATAATCCAAATCCATCGGATTTTACCGATACCATATCCACATTGAAAGATCCGTCAAATTTTAAAAAACCAATACCACATCTCAATCCGACCGGATTCGGATCAGAGTGGATCAGATATTATCCGATCCGCTTTCACCCGTGCCTAGATCTGTATAAAGAGAGGAGGAGGTCATGTGAGACAGATCAATTGATGATTAGATTAGATCTAAATCCTATCCTCCACGCCTCTCCTTTTCCTTCTTAATCTCAATAGTTAAGATTTGGATTTTTTCCGATTCTCACGATCGGTGCTAACATGTCGGCGTGAGATCAATCTCATTCCTGTACGTTAGGATTCTGTAGATACGCTACTCGAATAACGGTGCTCGTGAGCTTCTTCACATAGACATCACCGGTCTTCGTCGATTGGATCACCAGGGAACAAACGTAGCGAGATGAGGATAAGCGAGGACATGCTTCCCCCAACATTTTCTCCCGCTGCACTAACGCGTCTCGCATCAGAAGGTAACGATTCATAATCCCTCACGCACATGATTCCAAAGTTGAAGGAGCAAAATTTTTAAAATCAGAAGATAACAGATTCCTTCAGCTAGCGTCTCGACTTGACGGCGATTTACCATAACTAGTTTACCCAGAAAGACAACAAATTTCGCGGCAAAATAGGAGGCTATGAACACGCATGCACGTAGCTAGCTCGACCTGATGGCAACTTGTGATCGATACAAGGAAGAACACATGCTGCCAAGCCAAGCAAAGCCAGCCGGAAAAGTGGAACAATGCTCCCCCACAAACACATGCAATGCTCTTCTTCTTCCTCCTCCTACTCATCACTCATCACCAACGTAAAGCGGATCAGAAATCGATCACACAATTCTTAGCCTTCACTTCACCAGTAGATCAGCTTACAAGCTAGCAAGCAAGCAAGCATGGCCATGATCGATTTGCTCGCCTGTGTATCTGGTTAATTACCTAGCAATTAACTCCGAAACCTCTCCTGTTCTTGGCCGCGGCCTGCTTGTCGTTGCCACAGTCGCAGAGCAGGTAGCTCAGAAAGTTGACGATACTGGTGGTGCCGATGGATGGCACGTTAATCACCGGGCTAACCCTAACGTGACCGTGGCCATCACCGGAGCTGCCATTTCTACTACCTCCGTAGTAGTAAGCTCGTCTTGTACTGCCACTAATAGTAGCGGCGGATGTAGCGCCGACTTTCTTGTATTGGTGCTGCCGGTGACCGCCGCCAGCCGAGGTGATGCTGCCGGCAGACCGGCTCCGCATGAGAGGGAACGACGGGCAGCTGAAACTCCTCGAGGCGGCGGCGGAGTGATCGGCGGACGACCGCGGCGGCGGCGGCGTTGTCGTGGAGGCGGAATTCACGCTGCAGCAGCGCTTAAACGGGGACGACGACGTCGTCGTCCAAGCGGAACCCGGTCGCCTCTGGCTCGAGCTCGACGGCTGCTGCTGCGGCATGCACGAGCTGGGCTTGGGAATTATGGGCGGCAGCGGTGGGACGGGCAGCAGCTTGCCGCCGGCGAAGAGCCGATCGGCCGGGGCGACGTCGGCGGCGGCGGCGCCCGCATTGGCGAAGTCGAACTCCGGCTCGGCGACCCGCCGCGACGACACGGACATGAGCAACGTGTCCAACCTGATGCTGCTCCGCGCCGGTGTCGCCGTTCCCACGGCGGCGGCCACAACCACAACGCCGTCGTGAGAGAAGGAGATCCTCGGGCTGATCAGCTCCGGAGCTTCCTCCATTAGCTCCACAATACCACTCCGGTCTCCGGGATCAGGGAACAGTAAGCAAGTGAGAAGAAGGGTGCTTGCGAGCTCAAGAACGAGGCGATGGGGTTGAATATAAAGCACAAGCTCAAGTAGTCTACAATGAAATGAGATCCTTCGCCAGAGAGCAGTCACCCCTCTGCGCCGTCAGATATCGATCCAATAAATATCAAAAAGAACTTTGTTAGTGGGCTCCGCACATGGTGGAGCCCACCTCCACATCTTTCGGAGGCCTCCGCATCGTTCAATCCGCACCGAACGGTGCGGATCGTGACTGCCCTCTGCAGTCGACTGCAGATGAGTCGTTAACGTCAATCGCGGCCGCCGCAAAAGCTTGTATCTTAGTTAATAGGTTTTATATTATTCCCTTAAAGTATTAATTGGTACATATATATGAGGAAAATTACCTCTGTTTGTCAGACTACTAAACCTACTAGACTCTAACGGTACCACTAGAGATCTTTTATAATTTTCCTATGACTCATTATAAAAATATTATTTCTAATTTGACTCATTAGAATTCTCAGATTTAGGCTTATCCTAAGCCTTTCTCGAGGTGCTACAATTAAAATTCGATTCCGACTCTAATTAGATCAGAACACATCTCGGTCAGGTTTATTTTCCTAACATTATGCACTTAATGCTACATGTGGTTTCATCTAGTTTAGAATCGGTAAGAGAACCGGACTGGACGCAAGGGTTCTTGGATCGAAAAAACAAGGAAATTTTTACGATACCCCCGAATCAATGTGGACCGTTCGATTTATGCGATCTAACGGACCGAGATTTGAATAGGATAACCATAAGTTAAGATTTTTTTGCCACCCCCAGGAAAAAAAATTACCGGAGCTAACCGATTAAACCCATGTTGCTTCCATTTTCAGGTATAATTCGATCAAAATCTCCAACGAATTCTGCTCTTCAGAGTTCAGACAGACAGCGAGACAGACAGACATAAAGAAGAACAGAACAAGCAATTAAGGGAGCTTGAACACTACAGGTTGATGAACAATCTCATCTCGTTTTGGGTCTCTACATCGAATCGATCAGAAAACACTAGAACAGCATGCACGTTGGACGATCCATCTATCATCATAGCTGCATACAAAAGCAACCGGATGGCCATCTGCACTGTGGACACACACGCCCAATAATTCTCCCCTGCCTTGGCTTTTGAGCGATGCTGCTGTCCGGACCAGACCGCATCCCAAATCATTGTGCAGTTGCCTCATATCTCACTGACAGAGTGACAGATGCATAATTCTAAGTGACCTGTCACTGTTAATCACTCACAGCTAACACTCCCGGTACAATCCTGACGCAGTGGTAATTCAGAATCAACAGCTTCTGATGAAGACGAAGCTGCCTAGGAGGGAGGAGGACGGCAATGGTCAAAGCGTAGGGAGCATCTGAAACAGCGGCGCCCTGTATTCAGGGGAGGAGATCACTGCTCCCTCGGTTGGTGTTACAGTTGAGCTAGTGTAGCTACTCTTCACTGTTCAGCTCGGCGATCACTGTGCCTGCCTGCAATTGCAATGGCATTATTGTAGAGAGCTACGTGTACGTGATGGGTGTGTGGATCTGCTGGGAATCCATGCTGAAAGACTGAAGTTTGGATGGAAGATGGAAGAAACGATGATGGGTTCTAGTGCTTGTGACTGCGTTTTTCAGAAAGTTTGGAGCTTTGGGCCGTATGCAATCGCCAAACATTGCCAAATGCAGGATTTTGTAAAAACAAGTAGAATTTATCTCACATGCAGTTGCTTTCGTAGCTCAGTTGGTTAGAGCACCCGTTTAGTAAGCGGGAGGTCTTGAGTTCAACTCTCAACGAAAGCAGAATTGTTTTTTAGAACCTTTTTTTTTTCTTTTATGCTAACATTCTGAAGAATCTGGACATACAGAAGGTGCGAATTCATCAAAACTTATGTTTTCTTGCTGTCATTCTGAAGAATCTGAACATACAGAAGGTGGAAATTCATCCAAACTTATGTTATCTTGCTGCCATTCTGAACATTCTGAAGAATCTGAACATCTTGGTGTCATTCTGTCTTTGAGCTATACAAACATCAGTGTAAGAACATAAAATTTATGCTGACATTCTGAAGAATCTGGACATACAGAAGGTGCAATTTTATCAAAAATTATGTTTTCTTGCTGTCATTCTGAAGAATCTGAAAATACAGAAGGTGGAAATTCATCAAAACTTATGTTATCTTGTTGCCATTCTGAACATTCTGAAGAATCTGAACATCTTGGTGTCATTCTGTCTTTGAACTATACAAATATCAGTGTAACAACATAAAATTTATGCTGATATTCTGAAGAATCTGGACATACAGAAGGTGCAATTTTATCAAAAATTATGTTTTCTTGCTGTCATTCTGAAGAATCTGAAAATACAGAAGGTGGAAATTCATCAAAACTTATATTATCTTGTTGCCATTCTGAAGAATCTGAAGAATCTGAACATCTTGGTGTCATTCTGTCTTTGAACTATACAAATATCAGTGTAACAACATAAAATTTATGCTGATATTCTGAAGAATCTGGACATACAGAAGGTGCAAATTCATCAAAACTTATGTTTTCTTGCTGTCATTCTGAAGAATCTGAAAATACAGAAGGTGGAAATTCATCAAAACTTATGTTATCTTGCTGCCATTCTGAACATTCTGAAGAATCTGAACATCCTGGTGCCATTCTGTCTTTGAGCTATACAAACATCAGTGCAACAACATGAAATTCATGCAAACATTCTGAAGAATCTGAACATCCTGGTGTCATTCTGTCTTTCAGCTATACAAACACCAGCGTAAGAACATAAGATCGAAGCTGTAAAAGACGAGCAGTAGTAATCAGTAATCCTGCTGAGTTACCAGCCACCTAACAGCAATGTGTCAGTCAAACAAACATAGAAATCTCACCCAAATTATGTGCAAACTTTTAGTGTTTAGAGCTGTTCATCTCAATTATCGAGTGAAGGAACCCATCACATATGAAGTTCGCTTTTACACCGTCGGATCTCTACAAAATTGGCGCCGTTGGTCTTATTCCGAGTGTGCCTAGGGTTTTGGTAGGTCCACGTGGCAGTCACTCTAACGGCCGTACCGGTAGAAGTTGGAACATTCAAACCTAAGAGAGGACAGTGACACCCAAACTGACATGTGGGCCCGATCGTACGGGCCTGGTCCACACGCCAGTTGCACCGTGCTATCCTTAATCCTCTCACACGTGAAGGCTGAGGATGACACCGACACTGGAACGTGGGGCCCGCGTTGGTGGAGGTTTTTCCTGGCCCACGTGTCAGCGGGTTGGTCGGTAGGCGGTTCGGACGTAATGGCATTATGACGTTAATAACTTAGAATTACGACTTGTTTTGATACAAGCCTAAAACGACTTGTTTTTGTGTACCGGAGGGAGTATATTCTAAGCTAACAACTTTTAGTAAAAACAGTTTTTGGTGCAGTGAAACTGTGGAAGCTCCTCCAGACCTGCTTTTTGGCTTCTAGCTTTTGGCTTTTACTTTTTGAATCTTTGATATTGCTAATATTCATATATTAGCATTTCAAATTTCATGTAACCATACAAAATTTCATAAATTGATATTTTAAATTTCATACAACCATACAAAATTCCATAAATTGACATTTCAAATTTCATACAACCATACATAGCTTCATAAATTGATATTTTAAATTTCATACAACTATACAAAATTTCATAAATTGATTTTTTATAGAGCTCATAGCTCAAAGCAGCTTCTCCACAGTCGTTTCAGTGAAACGACTTTCACCTTTCTCACAGCTGACATCCCGCAGCCCAAAACATTTTTTTTCACAGCTACAACTCAACCAAACACACCCTTAGGATGACATTGCTTACTACACGTATTAATAAGTGACCGTTTGTTTCCGTTTCTTACAACCGCATATACTTATAGAATCTAAAGCTGAAACAAACATTTCAATTTTTTGAATAATATTATGAGAATCTGAAAATAAACCGAAATCTAAAACCTAAAATGTTACTTAAAAACATTAAATTCTCCAATTTTTCATCAATTAGATAATCGAAAAATCCCTCGGCACACAAGACTGACGCTCCATTATTTATTCAGGAGAAACACCTACTATTCCATCTATTTTTGCTTTCCCCCACACTTGTATCGCACAAGGCCGCCGCCGCCGCCGCCGTCGGCGCCTCGACGTCCCACGGGCTCCCCCTGCCTTCGCCACTCCTCGGCCCTCGCCGCAGACACCGGAGGAAGGATAGGCTACGGCTGCCTCCAGGCGCGCGCGCGTCGTCGTGGCCTTGCCAGCGCCGGCCATGGTGATGTCGGCCGAGCCGTCACAGCCTCCTCCCCCGGATCCTGTCGCGGAGGGAGCGGCGTCGTCGGCGGTGGTGGTGGAGGAGGCGTCGAACGCTTGCCAGGCCGCGGTCCTTTCGTCGATCCCGTCGCTCAAGACGTGGGGCAGCCACCGCGTCCTGCGCTGCGCCCACGTCAACCGCACCGGGGACGCCATCGAGGCCTCCAGGCGCTCCCTGGAGAAGCTCGACGGGGTCAGCGAAGGCCTCCTGCTTCGTCTCCGCGAGATGGATGGGAGCGTCGTGGCCGACGCGGAAGCGGCAGCGGCGGCGGCAGCCCCAGCCCCACAGGCTGCTTCCCACCCGTGGAAGCTTCGCAGTCGACGTCGCCCTGCGGCCGCGCCCGCGTCGAGCGCATTGTCGACGCCCGAGCGGAGGGCAGCGAGGACCCGCGCGGATGCTCTCGACAGGCCCCGCTTCTCCGTGACGCTGACGAGCGACGAGATCGAGGAGGACGTCTACGCGGTCACCGGCGCTCGCCCTCGCCGCCGGCCTCGCCGCCGGTCCCGCCCCGTGCAGAAGCAGCTCGATGTGAGTTCCTCCTCCCTTGAACCCCCCCACCGTTCCTCCTCCATGGATCCGCTCGTAATTTCGTAAATCTCACGTCCCCAGCTGCTATTTCCCGGTGCTTGGCTGTCGGAGATCACCGTCGAGTCCTACCGGGTACCTGACGATCGGTGAGCTCGCCACGCCACGCCACGGATTCCGGCGACCACAGTGACAACTCGCAGGCAAGAAATCCCCCCAAAACCAATCCATTCAGCCATCATATCGTCACAAAAATCTACTGTTATTAGTGAAATCCTCACTCAGCTCGCGTTTCTCCCTTCTTCTTCTGATCGATGCTGTTACTAGCTACCAGCTAAAGCTAAACCGATTGAATCATTGAGCAGAGTGAAGCAAGCAAGTGATCAGTAGCTAGCTAGCTGTTCTTCCTAGTGGTATTGTCCATTTGCTAACATTTGGTACCGTTCTTCCATTGTTGGCTCCTTGCTTGTCCATTGCACTGCTTGATGCTAAATCTCAATACAAGAAGTACTAGTTTAATATGATAATTGAATAGTGCTTATCTTTCATAATGGTTTAGCTAATGTGTAGAACTCATTTTTTTCATTTAATATATTATCACTATTTACAGTGGTGGGTTTCGTAACACTGTTTTCTAGAATATCACATCAGCTTTGTATATCTTAGTGGAGAGTTTTATTTCACTATTTCCTAGGTTAACCAGTGTAATTAAATACAACTAGCTCTTATGAAATACTTTCTCTCATGAAACGATTTGGCTCTCAGTGGACGTTTTATTTCGTTTCATCTGTTTTAGAAACGGGTTAGCACCATGTCATGATGATAACACTACTTCCTTCTCTTCCCTCGTTAATTGAATGTCATATCAGCAAAAAATCTGATGTGACATAGAAATTAATGCTATGAAACATCTCATAAAACCCCCATTGTGAATAACCTAACATGTTTCTTCTGTCCCATTAATTCCCATAATATAGTAATTTAATACGGAATATTTTTCATAGTCATTAAGATAACCTTAAGCATTTAATACTACTGTAATAATGTGTTTTTACCATAATGGAAGTGAATATAAGAAATATACGTAAAAAATTAAACCTAAGTTTAAAATACACCATAATAAAATAAATAATTAATATTTTTTACTGGTGTGTAGCTCGTATCAATGAAATTTATCCAAAAATGAAAATCGTAGAATTGAACATAATTATTACCAACTACACTATATCTCACCTTTATTTCCATTCAAAACTTAAGTGCTTAAAATGTTTAATTTGATATTAAATTGCGATATTATTTAAAATCGGAGAAGGGTTAAGGTGGTGGGTGGTGGGGCCAACGGGCACCGTTTATGAGGCTGGCAAGTGGGCCCGGCATGCACAGGTGGCGAGCAGTTTTGCGAAGAGTGAGGCCCGCTAGGTCAGAGAGTGAGCAGGCAGAGCCTTTTCGTCCCCTGTTTGTAGTGTCACGCGGGCCCACGTGTAAGTGGAACTGACATGTTGACCTGTATCTGTTCTCGTGGTGGGTCCCACGCTTCTCGTCGTCCGGCCAGCCGGTCCAATGGTCCCTGCACACGTCGCCGGTAGGGATGGCAATGGCCCTGATCCCAGCGGATGTGTAAGGGGAAATCTCATCCTCGCAAGAACAATTGGAGAAAAACTTATTCCATCAGGTGAAACCGAGACGTTCCTCTATTCCTTATTTCCGTTTCTTGTTAACATATCCACGAAAATTGAATGTGAGTCCGTATTATATATACATATGTATGTATATGTACATGTATGTGTGTATATATGTGTATGTATGTATATATATACTCGGACAGGGATTTTTTCCCGACGGTTACTCGAATCCCCGACGAGGAGCGAGGACAGGAAAATAAATTTATCCCCGAAGCTGGGAATAGGGACGGAGAACGAGAAATTTTCAGTCTAATGGAAATGGAGATTGGACCCATCCCATTGGGAATTGTCCCCGTTGCCATACCTGGTCGCCGGACTTGAGGACTTCGCCGGCCGGAGGAGCTTCTTATGTGCCGCCGGCTGTTTTGGTGCGTTTAATAAATGAGACCCTCTCTCTTCATACGGACTACTATTAAAAATTTAGGTCAATTTTTGACGGCCACTTGTGGTGATAGCCTCGTGATAAGTTGTGAAATGTGTGGACAAGTGGGCAGATCAGATGGCCCGGCACGTCAATCCCTGGTTGAAAAAACCTTTAAAGTGTCCGGTCACGGCCGCGTTTGGTTTTACCGACTAAAGTTTAGTCGGTGTCACGTCGTATGTTTAGGCATCAATTTGAAGGGCTAAACGTGAATTGATTATAAAAATAATTGTAGAATCGAAGGATTATCAGTGAGACAAATTTATTAAGTCTAATTAATCCATGATTAGTAAATATTTACTGTAGCATCACGTCACATTGTCAAATCATGGTGTAATTAGGCTAATTAGATTCGTCTCGCGAATAATCCACTGATTATGAATGGGTTTTATAAATAGTCTATATTTAATACTTCAAAATAGTATCCAAACATTCGATGTGACGAGACTAAATTTTTGACTAGAGAAAACATACAGCCCCTTAAAAGAAAGACCGGTCTAGTATAAGGATGATCGTTTTCCCTTATAAGTTGTTTGTAGTCTTTTTTTCATGGACAATGTGAGTTTGAAGTTGCTAGTAACACCCAATGGCCTAAGGCCATCTCCGATGCTTAGTGTTAATATAGGTGTTTAAGATAAGAAAAAAATTAAGCATTTTTAAGAGCTTTATGTCCCAATGCAAAGATATATAGCAGTGTTATATATGTTGGTTAATTTATTGTTACAACTATCTTAATTGGTCATGCATTACTACAACTAATTTGACTAGCACCCATGAGGAGCCGATGCTACAGCAAGCAGCATCTCTTAGAATTAAACACCCTTGTTAAAAAAAACCCGTTTTTTTCGTAAGTGTCGTTGTAAGCATCGCATTGGAGCTGCCCTAATAGTCTAACACACCAACCTCCTGTTGGACCGGTTTTTTAGACGTGAAAGGACTCTTTGTTTATAAACTATATCGTATGCGTATGAACGTCTGAGCGTGAGAGCTAAGACATAAGACACTAGTAGAACGGAACCGCGGAAATATGCTAAAATTAAAATTCAGATTTTAAATTTTAAATTATTTTTTTACGAATGAGTGGAATGGTTATCAAGCGGTTTGGTTCGGTAACAAACCCCGTTTTCTCCTATTTTTTTCAAATTTTAGTATTTTGAAAAAAAATCATAATTCATCTACTATTTGTGAGAATATTTTTTCAAAAAAAATCAAAATCAGATATAATTATGAATTGCTCAAAAAATGAGCCACCTGATACTCAAACTGCAATCCCTTAGTTCTCATAGGAGATTAGGAGTACTTAATTGCCCATTTGGTACCTCTACAATTATAGGTTTTATTCCAGTTGTTCAAAGTCACGGATGCATTTAGTTATGTCATTTGTTTTCTATGTTAGTCTAAAAATAAAAATAAAAATAAAAATATTATTATATAAAAATTATTCTTGATATGCTACTGAAAATTTAGTCGGTTTCATATATGTCGTTGACTGTTTGAGTAATATATTGTCCCTGATATATTATCTTTGAGATCATATGTTAGTGAGATAACCAGTGAGATATATAAATCTAATTAAAATTTCAGTGACAAATAAATATGAAATAACTAGTAGTTATAGAATTAGTAGTTATAGAATTTGAAAATAACTAGAATTCAGAAGTTAGAAAATACCAGCTTCTCCATATTCTCATCAGGTAGATACTCAAACTATCTAGCTAACTACTCAGATTAGCTAGCTACTGAGAATCTCTAGCTGCTAGAAGAACTCCCAAACATGCCCTATATTTGTAGAAATTGGAGATTCCCTTTCATGTATCCTGCAAGAAGTTACATGTAGCAATTTAGTTTTTTAAAAAGTTATTTTGTATCAACCTAAGATGTTGTCGGTTAGTCGGACTATCTAGCTCACTGGTCTAAGTATTTAATTCATGAGAATCTAAAAATAATTGGTGTTCTCTAGTTTTTGAATGCTAGTTTGTCGTGTATCAAACAATTATTGGTTCTTGAAATCTAAATATATAATCTGAACAATTTTTCTGTTTGTGATCCTGGGATTGTGATCCTAGTGATCGTCCTCTCTGCAACTACTCTGCTCTACTCTACTCTACCAACAGCAGCAGCAGCAAGTTGGACTCTCCAACACATCATCCATTAATTCCTGCATCGTCATCTACCTCCAATTATTTGATAGCCACCCAAAAGTTATAAAATATACTCCCGTCGGCACTTGATCGGTCAAACGTGGCCACATCAAGCCACATTCGACACTTCATCGACCAAATGTGGCCACGTCAGCACCGCAACGACTACTTTGGCCAAACGTGACTACGTCAATCACTTTGGCCAAACATAACTACGTCAATCACGTTAGGCACTGCATCAACGAATTTGGCCGCGTTAGCCAAGTGCCGAACGTGGCATCAACGAATTTGGACGCGTTAGCCAAGTGCCGAACGTGGCTGACGTGACCATGATCACGCTGACATGGCCTCGTTTGGCTGTTGAAGTGCCGAGCGTGGCTTGACATGGCCTTGTTTGACCGATCAAGAGTTTATTTTTGTAATTTTTTGAATTCGACTACCAGATTTGAAATTTGTTTTTTTTAAAAAAATATTATTTTAAAAAATTCCCAAAAAGTCTGTCATGCATGTAAATGACGAGGTTATTTGCCACACAAGTGAATATGAAATCTATGAATAAACCAACGTGACAAATAATCAAACAAAACTGTTTTTTAAGTGAAAAATTATCGAATATTTTCTCAAGAAAGCATTACCTTCTTTTCAGCTACGATCATCACAAGGATTGCCAGATGATGAGAACTCTCGTACTTGACAAAGTGATCTGAACAATATTTGGTTTTCTATAGAGCGATCTGAGATTGATTCCCCAAAAAAGAGTGAGATCTGAAGAAATCATTGTTTCTCGTACGCAAGGTGACCAGTTCATCAGCACACATGAAGAAATTATACACACAAGTGAGAGAACAAACGGCTCGTTTTTGGTGGAAATTAGAACACCTAAGAAAGTAGATACCGGAAATGTATTCCAAGAACTAATAATACAACAGGGTTTAAAATGATCACATTTGTTCTTGACTCAATAATTTAATGTGATTTTACACAAGATAAACTGAAGATGTCATTGTTGATACGGCTTTAAAGACCGACCCCTATTCAGCAGGGATAATCCTGAAACCACAGTAAAGACAGTTAAAAGTCAGGGCCAGTTCGGAGCAATGTTTGACATTAAATCCATTCGTTTGAACTCTCAAATTATTTGATCAGAGAGTCGAAACATCTATCTTCTACATTCACGACCGAACGTTGCCTAGTCAAATTTATCTAAAAGAAGAGCACATATGACCTCTATCTAAAAACCTAACAGGAAAACTAAATAATTTAGAGAGGCCTCACTGCATTAGTGCAGTCTCCATAATTTCAACAGGCCTTCTTTTGCTTGTAAATTTATCCAGGTACTGGATATACTTGATAATTTTCTAGTTGTCATATGTATCACGTGGAACAACCAAAATGACTTGCTTATGTTCACCAACAAAGTTCTTAAAATAACCACACATCTTTTATGGAGACAGCGAAACAATCAATTGGATAACCACCAACTGTGATCAACTAATCACGATTTGACACCTAAAATTAGTATAGTTCACTGTGTCTATATATTGTTTCGAAAGAAAGGCATTGGTGGCAAACATGATTAAATTAAGGCATTGGTGGCAAACATGATAAGTGTAACCGAATAAGTGTAACCGAATCATGTCCGAATTAAGCAACAAGGCCAATTCTGGACACAAACTATGCATCTCCAGCAATTTAAAATATAATGTTTTACTCATAGAAAGGTAATATTTACCTCAAGGCTCAATCATACGGTGGTGTCCGCACAACAGATGAATAGTAATGTGCCTCTAACTCCTTGAGGCTTCCTGCTGCCTCCTGCCCAATCCTCTCCAGCATCCTCTCCGTTCCCTCAGCCTGTTGACCAAGGACCTCAATCCGCCTATCCACATTTTCTGTGAGCGAAGCAAGCCCAGAAAAGATAGCTGTTCTCTTAAGCTCTGACACTAGTTTCAGCAGAGAATCTGCTGAATGTACCTGAAAAGCATAATAGAATATCTCATTTTTAAAGAAGCATATAGCATTTGGCAAATGAAATTACATATTCAATGTATTTGCTAAATTATACTGGTTGTCAGCTTTATGATTTTCTAGAATTAGCTCCTAGTTATATTAAACATGTACAGAGTTGGATTGCTATATGTTAATATACAGGTAGATTTGAGGCAAAAAAAAGTGATTCATCACATTGCACATTTTATATGATAAACAAAGTAAGGCCAATCCAGAATCAACTGCCATATCCAAACTATGACATCTATTGAAATCTTAGTCTGCACATATGAAGTTAGCAGTCTCTTGTTCGAATTTTAACTAACTGAACCCTGATTCCCTGTTTGATATGTACTACATTTCATCCAATACAGATAACATCCCTAGACCTAGAGTCAATGTAACATCAAGTACCGTCTCTACAGCAACATCCTTTTTTAGCACTATATATCTCCTTTAGTCCTTTCCAGATTTAGGGCATGTTTGGTTCATTGCCTAACTTAGCCATGCCAAAAAATCGGTAATACCAGTCAATTAATTGTTCATTTGTTTTGTTGCCAAAAAATTGGCAATGCCGAAATTTTGGCAAGAAAAACAAACAAGATACTCAAGTACTTGCCAAAATTTTGGCAACAAACCAAGCAACCGCCATCAAACAATTTTTTGGCATTGCCAAATCTCGCCATTACCAAAATTTTGTTAAGGTTAGTTTTGTGCTATAGCATTGTCAGATTAAACACACTGATATCTCCTCTACCTCAAATAACTTGTCCTGTTTGAACTATTAGCTCATTAGATCTCACAACCACAATTGCCTTCTGGTCATATGCCCTAACTAGATAAGAGAAAGCCTGAAGTCAAAGAAATCGATACAATAGCTCTTAAATCCTAACAGACAGCTATCTGTCTTTGGATATGCCACCAAGGATTCGCATGGGATGCATGGAATGGCTCAAATGCTCAATTTGACTCCTAGTTCAACAGTCGTACCAAACTGAGCAATGATTCATTAGTTCTTTCTCCTTATATGCACATTGTCTCCTCTACTACTAGGTAGGCGGAATCGATCTAACATCTCCAGTTTTCCACCCAGATTGCACAGCAAGTGTGATGCCAACACTTCAATTTAGGGGATAGTATCTCTAAAGTATGTTCATTTACATAACAAATCGCGGAGCATCCGGTGGGCAGCGAGCAAAGTATATACCATGCGGGCGGCGCGCATCTCCATTTGGAAGGCCTCCTGCGAGTTGCGCACGGGCGGTTCGTTGACCTGAGACGAGCAGCAGGAGTTAGGGTTTAGCAAGGAGGAGGAGAAGGGGATTCAGGAGAGAGGATGGCGTACGTACGCGGGAGATGTTGATGAGGGCGGCGAAGTTGTCTACGAGGCTGGAGACGTCGGCGTCGGCCTTCTGGAGGAGGGTCTTCTGCTTCTGCGCAGCGGCCGCCGCGGCCGCCGCCGTCGGCCCCGCCGCCGCGCCGGCGCTGCCTCCTGCCTTGCTCATCCTACGGCGGCCGATCCGGCGGGCGCAGCGGCCAAGGGAGCGGACGGAACCGGCTGGCGCGGCTACCAGGCGGCCAGACGCGGCGAGGAGAGGCGCGCGCGACGGCGGCGGCGGCGGCGGGAATGCGTGGGGCGCAGGTGGGTGGTCTCTGCCTTGGGCTTGATGCGGGCCCATTTGATAGTACCAATTAGTGGGCTTCATCGAGCGGACGAGGCCCATAAAACCCACGGGTGTTTCGTGGGCCGCAAAATGGTCCAATCTTTCTAGGCCCAGCAAATCGAAGTTTTGCTCGAAACCCCTTCATTTTTTAAAATAATCTATTTCTATTCGAAATTACATTCTAGTTTGCATTTATAAAAAAATATAAAACTAGACCACTCTCGATAGTTAATTTAATAATAGGGAATTTGAACAGCTGATAAAAGCTATGATATAAAAGTCGGCTTCTATCGACGGTTGGTTTGGTAACATAAGCCTCTCCATCCCGTATCGTCGCAAAACTAAGTGGGCGTTTAGTTCTACATACTAAAGTTTAGCTCGTATCACATTCAATGTTTGGACATTAATTTAAAGGATTAGATATGAACTAATTATAAAAAAATAATTGCAGAATCGGAGGATTATTCGCGATACGAATTTATTAAGCTAATCAATCCATGTTTAGCAAATGTTTACTGTAGCATCACATTGTCGAATCACAGTGTAATTAGGCTTATTAGATTCGTCTCGTGAATAATCCACCGATTGTGAATGAGTTTTATAAACGGTCTACATTTAATACTCCGAAATAGCATCCAAACATCTGATGCGACAGGACTAAACTTTTGG
Source organism: Zizania palustris (assembly GCA_019279435.1). Classification (NCBI taxonomy): domain Eukaryota; kingdom Viridiplantae; phylum Streptophyta; class Magnoliopsida; order Poales; family Poaceae; genus Zizania; species Zizania palustris. Next base: position 80,039,823 of record JAAALK010000288.1, on the reverse strand, counting down.
ACTAAATAACTAAACGGCACCTAACGTTCAAGGTTCGGAATATCTTGACTGGGATTTGGTGATCAATAGGAGCCAACGGTTATATTCCGTCTCTCGTCGACGGTTGGTTTAGCGACAGGTGTGTTCAGATCAATCGAGCTCAGCTCCCCGTACGTGTCACCACCAGCAAGCAAAGGAGAGTACACGAGCTGACTGTGATCTCCATCTACTTTCCTTCCTCCCTTTCGATCGATCGAACGAACGATCGATCCCAGCTTCTTTTGCAGCCTTTCGATCGATCTACAATTCTACATCCATCTCTGTCTGTTGTTGCTGCCGCCGCTAGCTGTTCGTGTTCGTTGGTGCATGCCGCATCTCTCACTCAACGTCGATCGCCAGCTAGGTTTACTGTTCTTCATCTGCCCTTGCAAGTAACTCAAGTTGTTGGGTTAATTATATCGACAGCTACACATTATTCCTAGCTATCTCCGACGCGACCGACAATATATATATAACATATATCACCTTAATTAGATGCCTGCATTTCATGCCTAGCTAGCTACATCTCATCTCTCTGATGACTAACAAACCTACCTACACATATGCAGCAATTAAGCAAGTGGTAATCAACACCACACTAGAGCTATTAGCTAGTAGTAGTATGTGTACACAGTTAGTGACTGACTGACTGACTCCATGATCGATCAGTAGCTAGCTAGCTAGCTGTGAGTACATTACACAGCAGCTCAATAATTTGATACCTTGTTGCTTAATGAACCAAGCTAGCTACTGTTTGGACCCATCTACATACTTAAACGTGGAAGCTACAGCACTTAGCATGCATGTGCTACACTTAAACTAACCCAGTGCCTAGGTAGATTAAATTAATTAGAATGGGATCAGCAACTAGATAGGCTGTCTTAGATCAGATTGCATTGCAGAAAATTCAGGGTTTCAAAGTGCTCATCAGCCAACTGAAAGTAGGCCAGAAGCAGTGAAAATGCATGCTGAAGGGAACAGAAAAGTTTTATCTGAAGACTTATCAAGTACTCTCACAGCCAATCAAAATCACCAGTTGAACACAAGCTATAGGCTTTTTGGAAGGAAAAAAAAGGAGCAGCTAACATATATAGCTAAGCTGGCTGTTACCAGAAAAACAGGCTCCCAAGTGAAAGGCAAAGTACAGATACCAATAAAGTGTGCAAACTTTCATCAGACCAAATGATCAGCAGTCCACCAGTCTACACTTTTATGCCTTGCCTCTCTCCTCTCCTCTCCCCTATATATGCTATGCATGTCATGGTGTCAGCTAGCTTAATAAGCATGGCATCTTCCTTCTAATCATAGCACTCACTCCTAGGGCTACTAAAACATTGGCTCTACCTGTTGATTTGTGACTGGTTGATGCCACATGGAGGCCCCACCCCCACAAAACGGATGACTAGTTAGGTCATAATCGACCATCGAGTTAATTGCGAGAGATGTATGATGATATATAGATCGCCGTAAAGTATAGAAGAGTTGTCATATGTAATTGGTGTTGACTATGATATATTACATATGAGTATTTTATATATATAAACTAATTACGATTACAGGTGTAATGGCTTGTCGATAAACGGTTATAAATTACGACCCGTCACCTGTGACATGTTATAAGTAATAGCATTTGAACATGACTTGCTAATATCTTCCGTGATACTGAAGGAGACATTGACTTGGTTGCATGACATCTAAACTAGCTAGCCACAGGCGGCCCCCCCTAAATTAAAAGAGTGGGATTGATGAGTCCAGAACAAGAAGCAAAGTTTTCTTCTCCAATGGAAATCTATCCATGCTATATAGTGCGCTAGCTAGCTAGCTGCAACCATGTTTCTTCTTTCTTCACAAGCAACACTGATTACTGGTTTAGCTAGTTAAATCTTATTTCATAGGTATTAATAATAATTCAGTATAGGTCCTAGCTAGCAATCATTAATTATTGCTCATCCATTAGCATGAATTCACCCTAAGTAACCTCGTGTGTATATATATATATATATATATATATATATATATATATATATATATAGTTATATACATGAAATTAACAACATGAGTTTAAAAAGTTAAGGGCCTATTTGGTAGAGAGCTTCAGATCCTTAAATCCACACTGAAGCTGCAGCTTAGACTCTGCTCCACCACTCCAGTTTATTTTTATGGAGCGCTCTCGGTGGAATCTACTCCTAAAGAAAAATAGTTGGCTTGGCTCCAGCTTTACAAGATAAAGAAGTTAGAGCTGGAGCCCACCAGCCAAACGCACCCTAAAACTTCCATGACCAATGTTTTGTGAATGCTACAATAACTTGTCAATTTGGCAGTAAAATAATAAAGAGTTGAAGGATCATATCATGTGTTCTATTCTGAAGACTTTTCTGCTCGATCGATCCTTTTCATATATATCAAGCGATCGATTCCGATCTCAATCCCAGTTGGTCAATAATAGCATAACATATCATGCATAGCACCAATAACATCATATCGCGACTATATATATATGTAACACAGTGATCGAACTGCTGAGTTGTAACAGATCGACAACACAGATTGATTGAACTTAACAATTAATCAACTACAGAAATGCATCTCCGTGTTTGTCAAAGCCTAATTTGATGTGATTTCAACTTAGCTTGCTGGTGTAGTAGTGTGTCCTGGTTCCACCACTAGAGGATGCATGCATTAATTCCAACTAAGCTAAGATGCTTGCCCAAATTTGGGAACACCCGCATATATATATACACATATATATATACTTATAGCATATTTGAGCTCTCCAAAAATGACATCTTTCGGCGCGCGCATGCATAATCAAGTTGAGGAGGAGCCCTACAAATTAAAACAATACATATAATATAAGATCCCAGCTGCTAAGCTAGCTAGTGCCAACAATCTAATCACGTTCCATTTGGGATAAGGTTTCTTGACATTAAAACTACATCATATCAATGCAAAGACTCTCGAGTGAGATCATAGCAAAAGCATTTTCAAATCTCCCCTTTTGAGATCTTGTTTGTAGTTGGGACATCTTGGTGATGGTGACTCACATGGGCCTCAGGCCAAAGGTTTTATCTAGCATTCATTCTTTAGCCTTTGCTCATCAGCTCCTAGTAGGGGGTCAAAAAAATAATTTTCTGGATGCCTTGTGTTAAGAGTATCAACTTAATTAGCTAGTTTATTTGTTAGGAAATATATATGATGCATGCATTGTTCATCAGCTAATTAATTGCTTCTAGTGGTTGGGTCATTGGGTGTCCAACTTACAAGTATGGTTTAATTAGAAAGCTTTGAGGAAAATGTTTGTTTGGTGAAGTGGTCATTTAGTTTGTTATGTCCCCTTCTTTCAAAAGTGGCCACTTTCTCATAAGAAAAACAAATCTGCAGTAGCATCAATTATTGACCTTTGGAACTACATACATACATATGCATGCCTTCCACTTGTTAGGTAATTTAAAATTGTATGCCAAACTAGAGTACTGAAGAATTCATATATTCTAATATTCTATGTACATATATATGTTAATTAATGTGTATTAATTAGCTAGGGCTCATCAACCTTTGCAATTGTGTATAAATATTAGCCAGGTACAAAGGCCATCCAAGTAACATATAAAGTTTCATGAAATAGTTCATCCTTTACATATAAAGATTATAAAAAAATGTTTTTTAAATAATATTTTTTTAAAAAAAATCAAATCGGTATGCTCGTTTCAAAAAAATGCAGAAGTAGCATTCAGTCGGCACTTCGGCACTTCAAGTGTCGACTGAATGCTACTTCTGCAATTTTTTAAAATGGGTATACATATTTGATTTTTTTAAAAAAAGACATTATTTAAAAAATTCATAAAAAATTGGTGTTCCAAGCTAGTATACTTATGATTGCAATATGCAAAATTGCCAATAAACATGCACACATCAAAGGGAATAAATATATGATGTTCCATTCCAAACAAAAGCTGATGAAGCTAGACAATGCACAGTCCAAAAGGAATAATCGTACTGATTGCACTGTCTGTCTTGGCTCACAGAAGAATGTTTAGTAGCAGCAAATTGAATTTAAATATTTAATGTATGGCAACTAACCCTGACAAAGCTATCCCTGAAAAACTGAATATAATTAAGTATATATATAGTACTATGAGTGTTAAGTTCATCTGATCTGCATTCAAGAATTAATGTGAATACCGACTCTCTCTCTCTTTTTTGTATCACGTGCATTGCAAGCTCTCTCGACGATCAATTATCACAACTCACTGTAAGATTATTATCTAATTAAGGATTTGTTTATTTCAGCTTGGAATTATAACAATTTAACTTATTTTCATAAGCTGAAACAAATAGACCAATTTAGGCTCCGTTTGTTTCATCTTTGGATTATAACAATCTAGTTTTTTTATAAGCTAAAACAAACATGATGACTTATTCTACCAGCTAATTACACTACAAGAAAACGTAAAATCGCCGAGTGTCAAAATCTTCGCCGAGTGCATTATTTCGGGCACTCACCAATAAATAGAAACACTCGGCGAAAAGGGGTTCGCCAAGTGCCTAAGCAAAAATCATTCGGCGAACCTTTCGCTGAGTGTAAAAGAGCATTTACCGAGTGTCTACGGCACTCAGCGAAAATCTGTTTTCTGTAGTGTTATAATCTAGAGTGCAAATTATAACAATCTAGATTGCCGGTGGAACCCAACTTTTTTCTATAAGCTAGATTGTTACAATTCAAAGCTGAAACAAATAGGCTCTTATTTTGTCAGTTTATTATAATCTGGAGTACAGATTCTAACAATCAATCAAGTAAATTGGTACAATCCAATATTTTTTATAAGCCGAAACAAACAAGCCCTAATTACCAACAAATCCGAAATCCCTAGCAGCGGCCGAGATCGAACTCTAGCTAGTGTTCTAGTAAAGTACAATGACGCCTGAGGAGTGCTAGCTAGCTGCTTGATTCCAGCAAAATTTCTTAACAAATAAGGCTTGCTTGTTAATTTGAAGCGTGAATTTTACATAATTTTTATATGAATTAGATCCAAAGGATACATAAATTAATAGCAATTATATATGCGCCCATAGTAGAAACAAACACGTACGCTTTTTGCAGTACGATTTTTAAAAGGACTGGTTAAAAAATTACTCTCTAATTAACTCAAGCGTACGCTGCTGGTGGACTAAATGGTACGCTTTATATGCTTAATTATTCGGTGTTTTGAAGATTACAATTACATCAGAAAATCGAGCAGAGACAAAAAAAAAGAGGACAAGTCAAGTCCGAGTTGATATCAAGATTGAAACCTACCGGCGCAATGCAATTTGTTTATCGACATATATATCTAGCTTTACATCACCTTTATTTCCCTTCATCGCATCACTAACACTCTAATATAATAGCTCAAGAATTTGGCAACTATGAACCCTAATAACAAGTTGCCAATCCGGCCCACACGCATATATATATACGTACAGCTCTTTCTAGAAGATGATAGATTGCATATCACTTCAAACCAAACATAATTAAGTGTACTGTCTGGCCATCCCTTTCATCTAGGTAGCTTCTTAATTAGCTAGAAATTTCTTCCCGGTCCTGTGCAAATATCCAATCACAACCTAAAACTCATATATATATATATATATATATATATATATATATATATATATACGGGAGCGCTATTCTACACCACGTGTGTAAAATAACTATTCTACACCGACTACTTTCAGTAGTAGATTTTCTCAGTAGAATAACAATTGAGTACTGTTTTTTCCCAGTAGTAGATTTCTCGGTATAATAGTTATTCTACACCCGTGGTGTAAGATAGCATTTGTATATATATATATATATATATATATATATATATATATATATATATATATATATATATATATATATATATATATATATATATACGGGACAACGCTATTCTACACCGACCATGGAAATACTACTTTCAGTAGTATATTTTCTCGTTAGATTAGCAACTGGGTACCTTTTTCTCAGTAATAGATTTCTCAATAGAATAGTTATTCTACATACATGGTGTAGGATATCATTTATGTGTGTGTATATATACATATATATATATGTTTATATATTTATATATGGGCTCTGTTACAGTACACTCATTACCTCTTAGGAGGTAATACTTCGGATTAATTTGGATCGTTGATTTTAGTTAGGAATAAAAATAAACTAAAATTAAAATACTTAGTACCAACAAATAATTTGAAAGTATATGCAAAAAATTGAAAAGTTTACGTACAAAAATCAATGGTTACCTATTACCTTCTAGGAGGTAATAGTTTACTATTTTTAATCCTAGCCATTAAATCAAAATAAATAGACGGTCTATAATATTTCCGGTGTACCGTAAAATTTGTCTATATATATAAATGTTATCATACACCATGTGTGTAGAATATAGCTATTCTACTGAGAAATCTACTACTGAGAAAAAAATAGTACTCAATTGTTATTCTATTGAAAAAATCTACTACTGAAAGTAGTACTCCCGTAGTCGGTGTAGAATAACTATTCTACACACGTGGTGTAGAATAACGCTCTCATATATATATATATATATATATATATATATGTATGAGGTAGTCACCAAACAACTAATTAGATCCAAATTAATTAAAATGGCCGGCTAGCTAGCTAGCTTAATTAGCTCTTTCAAAGTAGTGTAACTTGCTTGGTCTAAACTTAATTCCAAGCTAGGTGATGAGATGTATATAGAATGAATTCGATCTCTGCATGCAATACACAAAGGACTCGCGCCATATGCGTCACCTACAGCTGCTGCTTGTCCTTTTATTAAAAGACCTATAACTACGTGTACTTGGGCCACCATTAATTTAACTAATCCCTCATGCAACGCAAGATCCCAAGATGATGCAAGCCTAGATTACCACTAGTCATGCTCATATGTCATGCAACTCGATCGTAGCCAATTAGCCAGTAATTAATCCTCGAGAAAAGATGCATGCATGATGCCATCACAATTATGTTAGCTCGTTAAGTTAATGACACCGTACCAAGGTTTTATTTGATTTGTCAAGCCTACTAACTATATGAATCCAAATAGAGAATCAGAGATTGAGATGAAGAGATTTAATTAGGTCAATATAAAGAGTTTTATTATCCTTGCGGCATGATTTGGCAGTGGCATGATTGGAAGATTTTTTTTTTGAAATAATTTTTTAAAAAATAAATTTTTAAATTTGTATGATAGTTTGGGAAAATTGCAAAAATAGGTACCTGTCGACACTTGGTCGGCCGACCAAGTGCCAACTAGGACGTGCCAACAGCTCTTGACTGGCGCCACGTCAGCGTCAGTTGGCCGTCTCCTGCTAACGTGGCGCCAGTTGTCCATTGAAGTGCTGCCACGTCAGTAGGAGTCAGTCGTTCAACGGTCGACTGGCTCTGATGTGGCGTCAGTCAACAGAAAGAGGTTGTTGCGCGCCAAAGGAAGCCAATGTGGCGCCTAATCGGCACTTGGTCAGCCAGCCAAGTGCCGACTATGCTCCATGTGGCATTAGTCGGTGGATCAAGTGCCGACTGGTACCTATTTTTACAATTTTCTCAAACTTTCATATAAATTTGAAATTTTATTTTAAAAATATATTATTTCAAAAAAATCTGATTTGAAAAATGAAGCGCCCCGTACGCTCCACCTGGCCTCCTAGTTCCAGTGCACTTTTTTACACGGATTTACAAGAATGTCCTTTCACCTTGTATCAGAAGTAAATGTACCATTTTTTGAGTAGGCACGTGCTACTAAGTATTATATCATTTAAGACGTTAGACAAGAATAATCAATGACTCAGATTTGATATCTTTTCACCCTTAAGGTCGGTAAAATTCCTCGGTCAATATATATGTGCAGATTTAATTTGTCAGCTATATATATATATATATATATATATATATGTCTAGTAGACTGAGCTGGTGCTGCTGTGGTACACGCCCCATCTGACAAAGACGATTAGATTAATCATATATGATTATATTAAACTAAGCTAGTTGATTGCTTGTATGGAGACACATCCTATCAGACCTTTTCTACATGCACCCGTACAATTATAGCAGCTGAAGGCGATTAGTTTATAAGTGTGAAGTGATTGCTTAATGACCTGTGTAGGCCATTATACAATTAATTAATTAACCCGCATATTTTATTAGCTTCGAATAGCGTGTACCCGGCTGCATTGTTTAAGTACTTATTATTAAATAATTAGCCTAATCCACTCGTATCGATCTGAATGTGATGCGAGTTTTTTTGGTAATTAACAAATTAATTATGCTAGACACACACACATATTATTAATTACTACTGTTTAATAATTAATATATATAAGCGATACGAATCTTAGGATGATCTATCATCTATGCACATGTTGACTAGCTAATCTTGGTTTAGGGATGCCTCTACAAAATTAATTAAAAAAACAGCACTTCATTTGTCCCACTAATACTTACTTTTAAAAGAAATTTAATCAATTGGTTATAAATGTAGAAGACTATATTACGTCTTATCAATAAAAAATAATATTTTTAAAGCGATACTTAACAAGTACTCCCTTCGGTTCAGAAAAGGAAGACGTTTTAAGGTTGTATCAAGAATTGCCTAAAACAAGTTGTTTTGTAGTACTACTTATTTTTTCGTTTCCCATGCTATGTTTACTATCGTATTATATTTAATTGGATAAACATGGAAAGTAGACACCAGTTAATTGCTCCTCGATATCTGAAATCATATCCAAAACGGCTTCTTTTTTGAACCGGGTAGAGTATTCATAGAATAAATTTTCTTAATTTATGAACCGAGAATAGATGAGAAGATAGGAATATAAAAAAACATTTTTTATAAATTTGAAGTGACAAAAATAAGTTCTTTTTGACATAGAGAAGTAAAGCAGAGCCGCCTGATCCCATTGGCTGCCAATCGGACGGCGCCGGGTGCAGGACACGTGTCGACCTCTCACTGGGTGCAAGCTTCCAATAGGAGCCCGAAACGTGGAGGCCGGATTTTTTATATAGGCTAGCCCACGTGGCAGATACGGATTGGTTGATTCCCGGGTGCGTATGGACGTAGGGCCCACCAGAATCTCTATGCAGGGATTCGCCGGACATTACCATAAAAAGAAAATTTTCTGGCTTCTACTCGAGACCACATTAGACATTAGTGGAGTATATATATATATATATACCATCTCCTAACTCATTTCACTCGGATGCTTAATCATCTTGCAAGATCAACATGCTTCTACTAATTTTCTCTTAATCATTATGTTTTGGATACACACATGCATACATATATACGTACACAATTCGTCATTTTTTCTAAGCTCACGTTAATTCAGCGAGAAATTTTACGGTCCTCGAAAAGGTTGCGGAAGATACTAGAATTTTCAATATTAATTTAAGTACCAAAATTAACCTTAAAAATCCTAAAAACTTTCGCACTAAAATCACTCTAATTTTGTATGTTGCTGACACGTAAACCCTAATGTACAGTGCAGTACATCCGTATATATGATGAATCTATCGGTGAAACCAAATTCAACTTGGGCACAAGCTAATTCATAGCGAAGTACACGTACGGCACAAACATGCAGCGTGTCACACACTTACTGTCACATGCTTTTCTCTTAATCTTTTGGTACGTAGCTAGCTAGGTTAAGTTGTTGCAGCTGCATGCACTCGGAACAAGCAAGATTGTTAATTACATCAGCTTTGGTGCGCTCTTCAACATCAGTAGCTTTGTTGCTGCGTGCATGCGTACGTGCGTCCAATTAATTGGAATCGAGATCACCCATGCATGCATGCATCTCAGCTCGTCTTATTGCCGCGATAACAATTAACCTGATTGATTTCAAATCGCATGTGTTATAGTAAGTCGCAACGAGTAGCTTTCCGTTTGAGATTTCGTGCAAAAGTAACAGATTTGGTTAGTCTTGTTAATCACTAGAAGTATAGTAGTAGCTAGCTAGTAGATGACATGCACGTTGAAATATGGGGATTAATTAATGGAGTAAAACAGTTAAAGGGGCAGATTAAGTCTAAGGCGGCATCATTTAAGTAAGAGGAAAACTGACTCAGGGAGCACTCAAACACAAAAGGGTTAAGTAACAATATATATATATATATATATATATATATATATATATATATATATGAATGTGCCCTTAAGTAGTATATTAAATTGGATTCGTTCATACATCAACAAATGCACAAGTCTGGTCGTGACCCTTCATCTGAAATCCAACGACTAGTTCGGAGGGGGTTTTTGCAAAATGGTAGGAAGAAGCGAAGGGACACTATGGATGGGTTTTTTTGCAAAAACAGAGGGTCATTGGATTTCAAATAAAGGGTCACGATCAGGCTTATGCATTTGTGCACGGAGGGTGCTTTGTGCACACGATCCTCCGAACCATGGTCGTTGGATTTCAAATGAAAAGGCCACGATCAGGCCTGTGCATTTGTGTACGGAAGGCGCTTTGTGCACAGGATACGGAGGGATTTTTTACAAGCGGGTAGGAAGAAGCGAAGGGACACTGCAAATGGTTTTTTTTATAAAAAACGGAGGGTCGTTGGATTTCATATGAAAGGTCATGATCAGACTTATGTATTTATGCATGGAGGATGCTTTTATGCATGGGATACTGAGCCTTTCTGAAAATGGCTTGAGAGTTGATGAGGATGGAGTCATGGAGGCATGGATATGATATGCCAAAAATTTACATGGAATTGAGATCATGTATGGTCGTCGTCGATCTCTCAAATCATGCAGATCAATAAGAACAGGAGTTACAGGGCAGCTCGATCTCCAAATCCCAAAAGCTAAAATACTTTACTTAAGTACTAGTGCTAATTACCTAGCCATGGAGAGATCTTAGTACGGATGTAGGCAGCTAATAGTAGGGTGATTAATTCCTTTTTTACCATAGTAACATTGGCTACTAGCTCTCGCGTGGTCGTACGTGTGGTCGTGTGCGTGTATCGATCGATCGACGTCGACGTCGTCGTCGACGACGACGACGACGCAACGCAACGCATGCAAGCGGTGAAGTCACAAGCCGGCGGGTGCAAGGCTGAGCTGGAGGTCAAGCCCCAGGGTGTCGTCCGGCATGGCGGCAACAACCGGCTCCGCCATCACCATCCCGGGGCCGGCGATGCCGGGATATCTCGCCAGGCTCGCCGCCGAGCTGGCGTGGACCCTCCGTCCGTGGTGGTCGTCGACCATGTATTGCGCTGCGGCGGCGGCAGAGGCCGCCGGGGAGTACGAGAACACGGCCGGTGAGGCGGCCACGGTAGCAGTACCGGGGCGGGAGGGGAAGACGCAGCCGTGGGACACGTGGAACTGCTGCCCCTGCGCGCCTCCGGCCATCGCGGCAGCGTGCGGGGAGAAGTAGACCCAGCTCGTGGGCCCCGCTTCGCCGCCGCCGAGGAAGCGCGGAGGCGGAGCGGAACCGGAGACCATCGGGTTGACACGCGGGTAGAGCGCGGTGACGCCGCCCGCGATCCGGCCGGCGGCGGCAGCCGCCGCCTGCAGCTGCGCCCGCTTGAGCTGCTGCCTCTCCTTCTTGTGCGCGTTCTGGTGGCCGCCGAGCGCCTGCGAATTGGCGAACTCCCGGCAGCAGTACTGGCACTCGTACCTCCGCCCGTCGCCGGCCGCCGTGGCCGTCGTGGTGGTAGTAGACGACGACGACGAGTCCGACCCACCGCCTCCGCCGCCGTTCCCGCAGGCCGGCGCGTTCTCCATCTCGGCCTCGTTCTCGTGCTCCGCCTCCTCCTCAGAGACGTCGAATCCGAAGAGCTTTAGCCTGGGGCTTGTCATGCTCATGGCCGCGCGCGGCAGGCGGCAGCTAGCTACCTCTACCTGATTAGTACTACTAACTAGTAGTTTAGCTAGGCCACACTTCTGCTACTATATCTTACTACAGAAGAAGAGAACCAAGAGAGAGATCAGATCGAGAGGATGAGATCGACCGACCGAGTGAGCAAAGATCGAGCTGAGGTAGCACTCACTCAGCATGCAGCTGGAGCTGGTGATATATGATCTAGTTGCTGTCAAATTAAGTTGGATCGATCGATATGTGCATGAGTTGGAGCTGTGTCAGGTGAGAAGGGGCAGTATATATAAGACCTGGAGCTGAGCCTGCAGCTGGAGACCGGCACAGCCGAATGGATATATCACGCCTGCATGCCTGCAATTGCATCGAGCTCCTAGTTAGCTAGATAGGTGAATGATTTGAATACATGCACCATGTACCCAAGCTCCCAATATTTTATCCCTCCTGCACTTTAGAGAGAGAGACGATCGATGCAAAGCTAGCAATATTGCAAAGGAAAAGCTGCATGAGAGAGAGAGAGAGAGAGAGAGAGAGAGAGAGAGAGAGAGAGAGAGAGAGAGAGAGAGAGATTAGTATGTAGTAGCAGTAGTTATGAACAGGAGAAGCAGGTCATCACAAGAGACAGGCGCTTGTCTCGGCTCCATGTTAGTTGCTTCATATTTTATGTGCATGTGGGCTGCATGTGTCTCTAGTCTTCCTCGTTGGTATTTGTTATTAGCAACCATCGATCGAGCTAGAGGCACACGCATGGTACCGTTTATATGTACAAATATGTGAAATATCTTAATTTATATCTCTTTCAATTCGTCTCATAATATAAGGATTCTAGTTTTTCAGAACTATAAAAACACTGTGGCGGGAAGTTGAACATGTAATACTCATATATATTATGGATTAGTAGTAGTAGTTCTATTTTCTTGACTTTCTAACTAGGCTTTGGAGTCTTTGATTACTAATTAAAGATTTTTTGGTAATTAAGAGTACACCTAAGTTATATACTCAATAGCGAGCTGAGTGCCCTCGGTTGCAACGGAAAAAAATTATAACATTAAAATAACATCATATAAATGATACAAAAAAATTAAAATATGATAAAATAATATTCATCCTAATTTAGTTCCAAAAGTAGTAATATATATAGTAATATATATTTTACTGATAATAAGAATTGGCGTGTTAATGAAAAGCTAGTGATAGTAGCAGATTGACTACCACGTACATACTAACTTCTTTTACAGTAGTATAGATATTCTCTTGCTTTATGAAAACTTACGCGCTACAAATTCGACAAAATCATGTTTAATATATATATGAAAAAAATAGTTTATGCACATACTAATTAAGTATTTGAGAATATATACAAAACGTTTTTAGTACACGAGAACGAACATGATATGTATAAAACGTAAATAATTAAGAAATCGGAGGAGTAGCTAACTAGCTTAATTAGCTCTGTGGAGACCAGCTAGCTATAGTAGATCATGACTACTAGAATAGAGTAGTATATATATGTATGTAGTATATGTGTCACTTGATAGGGGGAACTAATTAAGTGGCCAACTAAAATCAATACATATACTAGGGCACATTTCTCAATCAAAGCTGGATCGATGCATGCATAATGCAGCCGGGTGTTCAATAATTAAGTATGTTGTTGTGTACGTAATGCAATAGTTTATACCGGTAGAGTCGCGGTGTTGTGTAGAGGTGAGGCAACGGAATACTATAAATATTTCATATTAATTAGGGGGTGTCTGGTTCTTCTGGTCTAAATAAATTTAGTTACGCCAAAACGAATGTCTAGATACTATTTTGGAGTATTAAATGAAGATTATTTGCAAAAACTCATTTATAATCGGTGGATTATTTACGAGACGAATCTAATGAGCCTAATTGCACCATGATTCGACAATGCGATGCTATAGTAAATATTTGCTAATCATGGATTAATTAGGCTTAATAAATTTGCCTCACAAATAATCCTCCGATTCTGCAATTATTTTTATAATCAATTCGCATTTAGTTCTTCTAACTGATGTCTAAACATACGACGACATGACACGAACTAAACTTTAGTCTATAGAACCAAACATCATCTTAATTATATATAGTACACGGCTTGTAGTGTACTATATAACTTAACCATGTGTATTATTTGTATATATCCCTTGTATTATGCATGCATGGCTAGCTTAGCTCCATCGATGTAGGTAGAAATTAAAGGGATAGAGATTAATTAGAGAGGGACCATACATGTGCAAGAGATAATTAAGTGGGCGTCACTTAGCTATAGCTAATAGCTAGCTTGAGCTCGATTGATTAACTTATTACATCTATGTGAAGTATTTGTACAAACTAAAGTTGCAAAGGTAGCTCATGCCGGTACTCCCTCAGCTCGGTTTTGTAATATTGCAACTAATATCGATATTGATATTTTATATTACAATGAATCTAAATAATACTGTCGTTGTACTATAACGAAATGTCAAATTTGATTATGGTTGCAATATTATGAAACGGAAGAGTACGTTATAGAAATATTCTTGTATATATAAACGTAACATACCCTGAAATTAAAGGGCATAACATATTACATCCAAAAGAGTTACTCCTTCCGCTAGATATTATAAGATTTTTATTTATTTATTGCATGCATATCAAATTTCTTAATTTTGACAGATTTATAGAAAAACATGCCAAGAATGATATAAAAATAGTTTTCTAAATCTACCATAAATATATATTTATTTGATATTATATATATTAATATATATTTTTGTTTAAAATTAGTCATAGTAAATAAAGAAACGACACATGACATAAAACATATAAAGTACTTCCTCCGCCTTAAAATATAATAAATTTTAGAATTCAAAATTTAACCTACACATAGCAACTTGATCACTTTTACTTCTAAAATATCTATATTACTCTTGGTCTAGACTACTCAATATTGATTGATTCATCTATTCATAAAATATACTTTGAATGAATATTACCTACCATGCTATTAAAACATAATTTTAATATAAGCATTACAAAATTCATGATTTGAATGATTTACATGTAAAATTACACATTGATAATGTAACTAAACATCATGAACTACCAAAATATAAATCCACGTACAACTATTCCAACCAAACATTTTCTCAGCTTTTGTACAATTCACAATTTAAAACAATTTTTACAATAGCTTTTTTAAATCGACGGCTCAACCAAACACACCCTATGTATGTGCTCGTAGTTTTCGTTCATCGGTTGTGTGGGTAGCACTCCTATCATATCATGATGCTGGATGACCTAGCTTGATTGGCAAAGAATCGCTTTTGAGTCCCATCACTGGAATCATGCATTATTATGTCTTTAATTTGCAGAAATATAAATATTCGTCCACAAGGAAAAAACTTTCAACAACGTGATTTTCTTTAACGAAATAAAATGGACTAGTAGCACTAGCACAGTACTCTTGTGCTCGTCATATCCTATTCAGATCATATGAATAATTCTAGCCATAAGACCATGGAAATAGCGTACTGATAGCGTGCATATGAACAACGCGTTAATTTGTGTACGGGAGAGGTACGAACATTATTGTATCTTTTTGAAATTTGGAGACTATATATGAACAGCAGATTTAAATGAATCCCAGTAGTGTATGTAATACACTGTCAAAATATGAAACACGTGGCACACCCGGCCCTGAGGGTCTGATATGATTTAGCTGTTTGCCGCGAGTGTTGGAACAGACACTTTGCTGAGTACCCGTTAGTGGCACTCGACATCCCACACACGTCGTCGGTGTCCGTGTGACTGATGTTTTTTTGTCACTTTTTGTCGTGTTAATTGTTAATATTAATCAAGTGTTTAATGAGTAGTTGTTTCCGGTAGTGCCGTACATATATGATTCTACCCGGCGATCGACATAATAAGCATATATTGTTCTTCCAGTAAATTAATGTCGTGCTTAGATGACCTTGTTTATTTTTAGGAACTAAATTTTGTTTATTTTTGTATGAACTAAAGTTTAGTATGTCCTCTTGTTTGAATATAAGAACTAAACATCATTTAATGAGGGATTTATAAATGTGGATACTTTTACTCCCTATAAGCAACATCAAAGTAACTTATGAATAGTCCCCATAAGCAAGGTTATTTGGGACTTTAAAGGCTAAATGAGACTAAATTTTAGTCCCTAAAAATAAGCAATGACCATCCAATCAGGCCCTAATTGATTATACAATACAAAATTGAAAGTAACACAATGAAGCATTAATTGAGAATTCCAACGTCATTATTCAACTGATTCAAGGCGCCACAGGAGCTAAGTTGGTCGAGCATCAAATGAACCAACTTGCACTTCATATGAAGCTACTAGCAATCAACAACCTCAACTAACTCACCGACAGTCGTCACAGTACTGGTATGTAGTCCAAAATTAATAATAAGAATTCGTGTTGCCGTATTTAATTATCTACCTTATATTAGGCAACAACTCATCTTGAGGTGTCTAATGTTTATCTGAAGTCGTACACAGTCACTTGCATGCACACGCTACAAGATAAACAACACGAAGAACCCTAGCTTCTGATTTACATACGCACGTACCCGAAAATATAATGTTACTTGTTCTCTTGTTTCATCTAGACGAAATGAATCTAAACAGCGACACTATTTAGTGTCTCTTTGGTTTCGGGCTAAACTTTAGCCTCCATCGCATCGGATGTTCGGATGCTAATTAGAAGTATCAAATATGATTTAATTATAAAACTAATTGTAGAATCCTTAGGCTAATTCACGAGACGGATCTATTAAGCCTAATTATATTATGATTTGACAATGTAGTGCTACAGTAAAATATGTTGATGATGGATTAATTAGGCATAATAAATCCGTCTCACGAAATAGTCAGGGGTTCTGCATTTAGTTTTATAATTAGCTCATGTTTAATCCTTTTAAATAACATCTGAACATCCGTTGTGACAAGGGCTAAACTTTAGCCTAGGGTATCTAAACACCCCCTTAGATTCGTTGTATTATGAAATCTCATATGGTTCTAGATTGCTATATTACATGACGGAGGGAGTACTTCATAACTGGAAAATCTTGTTAATCACTATATTGATTAAGGGTACGTAATGTTGAGTTGTATATTCTAAAAAAATTGTTGTAAGCTATAAGCTACGGAAAAACTACGAAGTTGTTTAGTTAGAGTACGTGGCCATATATTTGCAACTTTTATTTTGTACTGACAAAAAACTACCGTAGTTAATAAAAAAAAACTAGTTTTTACCCGATATTTATTTAATTTATCTTTTTAACTAAGAAAGTGCATAAAAAAGCTGAAACAAACACAGAAGGGATGCACATCTCTAGACACACAAACACTTGGATCGGAATTTATATATCTTAGAGCAAAAATGAGACATATATATTCCATGCATCGCAATATATAATATAATGCACAATATGTTGCAGAAAAAGTGGCAAGGGATCGATAAAGATTGACGCAATTATGTTCGCAGTGTTTGCAATGTATCAATCCTTTTTTTTCTTGAAACGGAGGAATATATAATGCATCAGTCCTGTCGGGCTTAAATTTAATTAATAAGCTCATCAGTCCACACAAAAGAAGAGCTTTGCAAAAGGAACAATAAATTAAAAGCAATATGATAAAACGGAAAACATATTTTACCAACCTAGGTAGCTAGCTAGCTTATCATCCATCTTTTTCTCAACATTTCACATCTCATCATGTAAGTGATGGATCGGAGCATCAAGATTTGGTTCAATTAATCATTGCATGTTTAATTAATCAAGTGAAAAGAGTAGTGAAAGATATGAAGAAATCAATTTCAAAGAAACTGATCTATATAGCATAACAAGAAGTAGAATACATATATGTAAACTAAAATTTGCATAGTAGTCTCATAATGCTATCATCGGATCAGATCTAATTGTAATTATAGAGTTTGAAGACCACCTTATCAAATTTATTTCACTAGAATGCTGCTGGTGTTGGTTTGGTTAGTAATTAAGCACCAAGCTAGGACAGACCATTTGATATTCTTGTGCTTTAGCTTTACTAATCTATTTTACATATGCTTATTGGATCAGTGGTCATGTCGATCTACCCACAAAAACATGTCTACCTTAAAAGACATGGTTGATGCGGTTGGTTTTATTGTCGTTAAGTTGTACTTAGCTTGCCATCGCCGTCCTTTGTAGAGAAAAAAGGCAGAGCTTATGAGCTATGATAAGTCACCGAGAATAGTTTTATCATATGTACTTAATTACTACATCGTATCATTACAAGAATATCATGTTTGACTTGAAAATCAAAAGGAGAAAAAAGGAATAATCACCATGCATACACTACTACTCATCAGCATATATGTATATGTATTGGAACTTTTATATATAGATTTCTTCAGTGTGTTTTCAAATCAGCAAACTTTTTTGGTTAGACTTTTGTTTCAACCCTGTTGGAAAGAAATCTCTCCAAAATCCTACTAACCCCCGGAGAAAGCTACAATTTTTGCATCTCTTTTTCTAACGTAATCTCGCCTCCACCACCCAAGAAAGCTAAGCTTGTGTGTATCTTAGCTTTAATTTCACCCAAAATTCCCTACTTAATTATCTCCCCCTCTTTCTAAAGTGTTTTCCAAAATTCTAAACAAGTAAGCCCACCATGTCCCCTAAACTTGGCTCCCATGATATATTCATCTCTTTCTATATATTTTATGCTCACTTCTAAACAGCTTATGACTAGCTTAAGATTCTAAAAAAATCATAAGTTGTCTATATATAAGTTGGAATTCATTGTTCAAATAAATTATAAGGCCATGTTAGGCATGTTGGTGGGAAAAATCATGTTTGAGTCTTTCTGAGTTTATTTGATCTAAAAATATCCTAAATAATAATATAATTAATTAAACATTAAATAAAATAAGTTTAAGTATGCTACAATTTTTTTTCCTGTATTACACAAACAATAAGATCATATATTAGAAGTTGTTTAGAACAGGGGCAACAAGCTTCTAAGAGCTTTTTGACATGAAATTATTTAGATTATTGTTAAGCTTAAGTTATCTTATGAATAAGCTAAAACCGTCTAAAAGGGTGCTTAATTAACAAAACATGAGTTTTGAGGCAGCTATCTAGTGCTGCTATTAAATAAATGACAATATCTTCAATATTTTATTGGTAGTTATACGTAGAGGAGTCGTGGTTATATAGCTGTCACCCAAGATGGCTTTAATCAGATCCATTTCTCTCTTTTTTTAACTTTAATTTGTAGTTTCTAACCATGCTTAGATCATGGACCTTCACCTTAGTTTAATGGTTTCAGGTTAGCCAAGTTGATCAAATACTTGATTGCATTGGTTACCATAAAGTATATATATATGCATGCATGTACTTTTTTAATTCCAAACAGACTCCATCCACCACAACAAATCAAGAGTCAAAGAACCATTTAATATACGTCCATAGGTTCTTATGAATCCATTAATTAATTAACCTCATAACCCGTTTCATTGCAACAAATTAAAGCCGCCTTTTATTTGATTTTGACATCCTTAAGACTCATATTGTGTAAAAAAATGGATAGACGTATATATAAACACTAGATGGCTAGCTGAGTGTCCGTGCATTGTGACGGAAAAAAATTACAACATTAAAAGAACATCGTACAAATAGAGATGAGCGAAGCTAAAATATGAGAGTTTTGGTTTGCTGTGAGAAGGAGTGATGGTAACCACTAACTTCTTCTAAAGTAGTGTATACACACACTAGTTAGCTGAGTGTTCGTGCGTTGTAACGGAAAAAACATACAATATTAGAAGAATATCATGCAAATAGAGATGAGCGAGAAGCTAAAATAGCAGAGTTTTGGTTTGTTGTGAGAAAGAGTGGCAGTGGTGACGACAGACATGCTATCACTAACTTATTTTAAAATAGTATATATATATTATAGACGATAAATATTTGATATATATACTAAGCTACTAACAATTCATGGATTCTATTTCAGACTAGCAAACGTTGCATAAGAAACATCACATGCACTGAATCTTCTAGCTAGCTAGCTAGCTTGCTCCAAGTTGCTCAGTTTTGTAAGCGTTGCTACGAATGTACTAGCAAGCATTATTCAATAACCACTGCACCAGTGCTAGCTCATGGATAGATATTCCTCGAGCAGTGTCAATTATTACGGGCATGCATCATGCATAATTCAATCGGTGTTTGTCGAGATTGCAATGAGCTCGAGATTGTTTGTCGACAATTGTTAGCAGCTGCAGTTTCTGAACAGATGGGCGAAAGAACTTTTGTCTCTAAACAATTGGCAGTTCCAGGATAAACTAACACATCTAGTTCAATCGGTGCACGGTATATATCCTATGAGGCGTTTAGATCATATATATTGGATTCGGAATTGAAGAATCGAGAACTTCCGACACCTAGGGTTTTTATCGGCATATCTCTTATCTATTTTTAAGAGATAAGAAACAGAATTAATCTTAACCATTATTTAGAAAAAACAAGATAACCTATTACTTCTGGGAGGTAAAATGTCGACGTCTTTTAATTATGGCTATTAAATTAGGGTGATCTATTACTTTTTCTAGGAGGTAAGATATCGACTTATTTTAATTGTGACCGTCAGATGTATAAAAATAAATGGATTTTATTAATTCGGCGTATCTTCAAATTTGTCTTCTATTAATTAACTTTGAGCTAGTGTCTTTAATTACTATGCTGGTCCAAAGAACAGCCTAATTGATTTGCCAAACCGAAGTTGAATTCATGTGAAATCTTAGATGACTATCTAGAAACAGATGACAAAATAGAAAAAGGTTAATCTTTAAGTGTGTATGCTAATGCATGATAAAGACAGAAAATATCAACAAATGTGACACAATAGGATGCACATTCCAGAAGAGCAATGGTGTGAGCAAGGAAAGTTGTGCAGATGTGAATGTGATCACCATGCAATCTATAATTGAGATAGATTCTACTCCTAAGTAGGCCAAACTAATTTGAACTGTTAGAACACCAAACCTGCCAGAAACCCAGAACAGAGTAGTTGGAGTGTTCCCTTCAGTCAGATCTACTCACACTTCATTTCAAACAGTCTCCTGATTTTGATAACCATTCACTCTACAGAGAATATCATCTAGGTTTGATCTAAATCAGAAAAAAATATATCATACTCAAGACCTGTTTGGTAGAGCTCCGGCTCCTGAAATCCACACGAAAGTTGGAGTGGAGCACTTGAAGCTATACGTCTAGACTCTGCTCCACTATTCTTGTTTATTTTTCTAGAGCGCTTTTAGCGAGATCCACTCCTCGGAAAAAGTGTTTGGCTTGGTTTCAGCTTCACCGGACAAAGAAGCTGGAGCTCCGCCAAACGCACCCTCAGTTATCAATAAATTTCTCCAAGCAAACACTGTTTTGTTCTCAGTTACAATAGCTAGTTAATTTCTGCATAAGTCTGAATATATACTTGTAGCAAGTTCTATGAATTAAACCTCGTTGTACCATCTTAACTGAAATATATAACAATTTAAACTGGAACAAAAAAAAATTACATGTTCTTTATGATTGAGTGTTCAATCTCATACAGAAAACCAGAAAAGAACATTGAAAAGTAATCCTAGCAAAATACCAGAATGTAGAGGAGCCAAGTTGCTGTATGTTCTATAAAGAAACTTTGGCCTCTTTAACTTCAAAAGTCCTCATCTACTTGTCCTGTCCTTGCATGCTATGAGCTTACTTATAGGATGAGCAATTCTAGGACCCCCATAAAGATACCAACAACTACTTATGGGATATGTAATATGTTATATTCCAGGAGCAATTGTCTGAAAGAAACTTGGACGGTTGCAGAGCAATCCATCCTAAATGGTTACCTTGCAGAGTGCAATTTGCAGCAAAGCACATGGTCTTTTCTTTTGATATGCAAGCTATGCTTCACTAATACCATTAGTTTATGCTTGTAAAGAATCTGACATATATGCACTCCAGTAGACAAGCAGCAGCTGCACATGCATTGTATGATGAGTAGTAGTTTCAGGTTTTAATGGACTCAGCATGCAGCAGCAGCAGGCTAGCTACTTAACTTAAAGAAACTCCACTTGATCATATTTCAGAAGCTGGGTTGTAAAATAGTCAGATTGTAATTACCATCTGATCCAACAAGTGCAGGTAATCATCATAATCTGAAAGTGGTGCTAGAAAGCATTATGTCAAGGCTGGATTCAAACAGAAGCATTGAATATTGTTGAACAAAGTGTTGTTGTCATGGTGATTTTTTTCTCTCCCTGTTTGATTCTGTCCTATCTAATATGTAGGGAATAAAATGCTTAGGGTCAGTGAATCATCCCAGTGTCCCCTCTAATTTAAAGATTAGGGGCTATCCAACAAGGGACAACAACTTCATTTGGGTATTCTTTAATTAACCCTACAAGGCAAAGCAAACACAGCTCTATCTCCCCTATTGTTCTCCTATGTCACTATCTATTCTAAAGTTCTTGTGCAGATGGTTGACAGTTAACTTTGAGCTGGTTAAGTTATGCATGTTTACTTAAGCTGAAGCATGCTCTTAGCTTCAAAGCTACTGAAATAATGCTCAAAAACATTGTTGGCGTAAAAGATTACGCTAACAGGTTTAGAGAACTTGGAAGACTGACAAACGAAGTGTTTGCTTATGAGGACTATTTCAAACCTCCGAATTGGATAATAGCTTGAAATAGTTTGAAGTGTGTATTGAATATCTGAGTATCCGATACCCCTTACAGAGCGAAGAGAGGTATTTATAGATGGAATACATTAGAAAAAGACTTCTTTACCTTCTAATTACAACTGACTTAGAAGATACTGTTTAATATTCTTCATAGGGTTAAAAGGGTAAAAGACTAATCTAATCAGTGAGAAAATAATCCTTCTGTCCTTGCTGGCAGTACACCTTCGAGTAAAGAGGCTCTGGGATTCTTCATCACACCGAAGCCTTGACGGAGGCTTCCATTGTAGAAGACTCCGAATACAGCGAAGCCTTGATGTTTTTAGGATCTTCGGAGACCAAAGCTTCTGACTTCGTTTCTTCTGATTGTGTTGATGTTAAGGCTTCCTTAATATCCGGAGAATGAAATATTTTCCCCCAAGCAAACATGTATCAATCTCAGGCCACATGAAAAAGAGATAGAGAGCTTAATTACTCACTACTCCCCTAACACATGTGAAGCTAGCTAGCTAGCTAGCTAGCATTCAATCAATCACAGCAAGCAGCAGGAGGAGAGAACAAATGCAACTCTCACTTGCATCTTGATTACAAGCTAGGCACACACTAGGGTCCCATATATATATGCATATATGCATATATGCATGCATGCTTGTGTTGTTTTCTTGTGTGGTTTGCCTCTCAGCAAATCAAAGACTCCTGGTCGCATCCCCGACAATTTTGTTAGCTGATTGCAAGCACAAAGTTGGCAACATTTAAGATCACCCGAATCCCAGCAGGGCCCCAACGCCAAGTTGTGCTCTCAATTCTCCAAGGAAAAAATTGCTTCTTTTTGTTGGCTCCTGATGACAAGCTTAGCACATAGTTTAGTTTAATCCCAAGGATGACCTCACCCATTTTTGCTCCTAAGAATTATATATATAAAGAACACTCTACTTAGCAACCATATCTCCTTATTTTCTCCACAAGTGCTTTTTGGGCCACCACCAAGGGATTAAACAATGGTTTGGCTTAATAATTGAGCTTCATGTCTTCCTCAAGAACTAGTTTAAATGATATTCTCTCCGTCATAAAATATAGCAAATTATGGAACGGGATGTGAGCACCCGGCACCGGATCCCATTAGAACTCTAGTTGAGTGTGCTGGCCAGGGACGAGAACGACATTAGGATGAATGACCTCCTAAGAAGTCGTCGTAGAACATCCCACCATTTAAACAAGATCAGGCCGTGTGGTCTTCTTCAAAAAAAAATATAGCAAATTTTATATTTAAGTATATGTGTTAAGAAGATGAGTAAGAAGATATATCATGCTCCTCGGTTACTTTGAAGGTAAAAAATATCTTTTAGTATAAGATTCTATTTAAGTTAAATTTTGGACTCTAAGACTTGTTTCGTTCTGGAATCGGTGGAATGGATAGAGTACTCACACTAAGGACTCTAAGAGCATGTTTGTTTCAGCTTCTGACGGCTACAGATACTTCTAGAATCTAAAACTGAAACAAACGGTCTAGATTCTGGCTCAGCTTGTGAGAATCAGTAGTTGTAGAATCTAGAAATGAACTAGAATCTAGAAACTGGAACATCAACTTCTTCATATTCTCATCAGCTAGATATATACTCAGACTATCCAGCTACTCAGATTAGTCGCAAGAAGCTGAAACAATTAGGCTCTAAATTATGTTGTAGTATGCGGGGTGACATTACCTACTCCATAAAAATAAGCACTTGAGATTGGGTGGATTTCACTTAAAGTCATGTGAAGTGATTCCCCATCATACTAAATTATGCAATAAGGGATTAAAGAAACACCTAGCTAGAACAAAATCTTATGGCCTAGAATGTCCAAAGCTCAATTACTACAATTAATCGTCACAGCAGAGAGTTTTAAACCAGAGATGCACATGGATTAGACGTGCAATTACTCCACACCCTACTTGTGTGATGGCTTTTAAGAAAAGGATTAGCAACTAGTTTAGGTAACGTGGTGGTGGAGGAAAGAGATTAAGATGGTGTAATCTTTGAAACTTTGGAATCCACTTGGTGATTAGAGAAGAATTGGGCAGAGGGAATTTCTTCCGGCAGAAAGTAGTGGATCGGAAGTGAGGTTTTCAGATTAATTAGTGTGTTTTTTTGGTCTTTAAACCGAGGTCAAAACTATGGCTTTGACAAACATCGTATCTTTGTGATGTGTTAGACAAGTGACCTGGATGTTATTGCCTCATTGGTAAACATCACACTGCAAGTAATCTCTACCTTTTCTCCAACATAGGTAACAGCAACAAGCTTGTTAATTTCATTTCGGTACCGGTCATTTTGACTGGTATATATACTATTTTGTGCCGGCCATTTTGACTGGTATATACTATTTTGTCGCTCAAACCGGTACCAATATCGTGTTACCCTTTTTTGATGGTTCTTTGACGGGATATATTTTGGTGATAATCTAGAAAGGTTTGAATGGGAGGAGGCAACAGCTTGCTGATTGGTACTGAAAGCAGGTATTTTGGAGCAACGTAGGAGTAACTCGGCTGCAATTAATATTGTTTTTTAGTGTGTTTCGAATTTCTGAGCCAAATGTGTACTCCGTATATATATCTTACCAAAGTGAGTTAGCTGATTTTTGAGTGAGGTGTTGTAATTCCATTTATAACTTTACTCCGATGACTCTATCGTACTTTTAACTTTAAGATTATTCCTGATATGACACTGGAAATTCATTCGGTTTTACATGTCATTGACGATCTCATTGGCATTTGAGTCACACGACCACGTGTCAGTGAGACAACTAGTAGCAAATATGAAAACTGATGAATTTTTAGTGGCAAATATAGAACTTTATAAAAACTACAGACTACTTAATAATACTGTCAAACCACATTACATTTTACTATGTTTATTGAATATATGATTAGATGTACAATAGACATGTATGAAACTGTTCAGGAGGGGGGGAATTGAAAATAAAAATACTCTATCACTATCAGTATTTCAATGCTTTGCATGTAATCATCCTGGACCACTTTAGAATTATGAAAAGTGGCACACAGATGATAAAGTCCAGGCTCCATGATACCAATCGTCAAAAATACGCAAAAACGATAACGATAACATGTGATATTAGCGAAATATGATCACATCAGATTATTGATTGCAATGTTCAGCTTATGCAATTTGTGTTTTGTGGTACTAAAAATATATAATACCTGGACAAGAGCTAATCAACTCATTTTACAGTGACTAGCTGAGTGCACATACGTTGCAACGGAAAAATTACAATATTAAAAAAACATCATACAAATAGAGATGAACGCCACCACAACTAGCTTCTTTTAAAGTAGTATAGAATATTTGTTCACATTTAATATAAGATTAATATGCACATAAGAATAAGATAACTGCAAAAACTTGGTGAGTATAGGGAAACAAGGCATGACATGAGTAGGTGATATAATTATTATGTGCAACTCCATTTACTCTAACATCCACAGGATCCTGTATCATCACTTGAAATAGATTAGCCAAAGCCTAACAGATGTCACCTCCTTAAATTATCACATATCACATTGTTCATGTTCTAGGCCTAGTTTTTAAAGTTAAGCTAGAGATAGGTTACAAGATAGCTGCAGATGGCATTTAATCATAAGATAACATGTGCAAGCAAATCACCAAAAGTTATAGATTAGCCATGAACAATACAGGGCTACATTAGCTTGACTCTGCTTCTTCTAGATGATGATATAGGTTAACTGATGCAAGAAGTTGTGATAACTTCTACATGGCATAAGAAGTGTGAAACTTTACATAACCTACACTCTACAATTCTGCATGCCAACTTCAGTCTGAATATGGGGAAAAAAGCATGACATTTAATGGCATATTCAATCTCAAGTCCTTATCAAAGATTTGCTAAGGATCTCCTACAATAAGTTTTTTAACGACAAGATAACGTAGAGGAATAGACATGTATAACTATAAGTCTATAACATGGCAGACTATTAAACAACTTTACCACACCAACTTGTTGAAAATGAGTTGTACGGTTGGAGTAATAAAAATACCTATATGATCACTTTGCAGGCAGATCGATGATCCCTTCCAACAAGGACAGCTAGTGATTCTTTGCATGACAAAATCACAGCTTAAGGAAGGGGGAGAAGAAATGGTCTCTTTCCTCTTTTACATTGCTGAAGTGTCTTAGTAACCTACAGAAGTGACAAGTAATTCTACATGGCCTTTGTCAAATTAACCCATTTAGTCTCCAGTTTGAGTAAAAAATATGTGCTGATAAGGAAAATTCGTAAAAATACTTAATACTCTACTCTTATGTACACCCTGCAAGTTTCGTAACATCCTCAAAAGTCAAAACTACATGATACTGCAGTAACAACTTGTGCCCTTATGTAGATTATGCAAAGTACCACGTCCAACACTTCCAATGAATGATGCGTATTCATGGGTCCTCGACAAGTAGATCCAATCAGCTTAATAAATCTCAAACACTGTGGAACTTGTACTTCTGAACCAGATTGAATCTCTCGATACTTCCACTAAAACCCATCAGCACAAGTGTCCTCACAGCATCCACCCCTTGCTCCAAAGCAGTGTCAATCTTGATCAAATGTACAGAACATATGTAAATCACTATTCAAATAGCAACAACAATTTCAATATAAATGCTCCCAGAAAAGGGGGGGTCAATGGAGAATGAGGGGAAATGAGGCTTAACTAACAGCAGTCATCCCCTAAGATGATAAAGTAAAGGGAAGATCCCTAATGTTCTATTCCAGAACCAAATTTGGGGAGGGGGGAATCCTCTTGTAATGTGTAATAGCAGTTCTTAATGATAACAACACATAATAAAGGAGATAGTCTGTATGTATTAAAAACTACAGGGTAAAATCAAGGTCGAGTAATACTCCAAAACATATAGTTTCTCCCACCTAGAAGCAAATTCGTGTTTGAACAAGATTGTTTATAAAAAATATAAACATCACAATGTACACCATACATCCAAAATCAATATGCATTGATTGTGACAATCAAACCAAATGGTAGAAGAACATCTTTTACTTTTTTTCCTATTTCCTCTACATTTTTACTTTTTCCCATTTCCTACAGCCCATGGCTAATCAAATGTCATTACAGGATCCAGTTGCAGCTGTTATCGTGTCATGGGCATTAGGCTAAGAGGCCAAGGCCCAGGGCCAGCCCACTAAACAACATGAACAGTACCCAAGCGAACTGTAGCACCACGTGAACTACACGGTTGTTGTTGCAGAGGATAGACCCACATGGCAAGTTAGGTGATTTAGGATAGATATATAGTTATTTTGGTACTACATCTATTAATTAGAGTTAGAAATTAGAGATAGAGATTAAATTAGTTTCTATAATAGTAGAGATTATTTCCTTGAATATCAGGTTAGTCCTCACTACATATAAAAGGATCATGTGTACTCTATTATTAAGCAACCAATGAATATCTAAAGTTAGTCCTAAGCCTCAGAGCCTCTCTTAGGCTCCTTTGGGACAGATTAAAATCTGATTATTTTTACATAAACATGATTAATTGATAAGCATTATTGTGGCTAATTATTAGTTATATTGCTGATTATGATTAATACTTAAGCTGCCTATAATATTTCCGTTTGGTACATAATCCACTTCTAGTTTAATAATAAGCTACCAATAAGTTGTTCTAAAGAAGTCTTTGGACCCTTACCCTAGTAAGCTCATATCGAGAGATCAAGAAATTAATAGTCATCATAAATCAAATAGCTCTCTTATGATGCAATCAAGGTTCTGATAAAATTAGTTTTTTATGTGCTCATGGCTACAGCCTTATTGGACCATTACTGCCACTGGAGAGGGAAAGAATGGATGAACATGGTGAAACTGAGAAGCAAATATCACAGCGAAAAACTCTTCACATTAGATGCCAAATCTTCTATAAAATACTAAAACATAGAACAAAGCAATACCTGCACCCGTTCCTCTGAACTGAACTTCTGCAGAAGAAAAGCTCGTGTGTCCATTTTGCCAGGTGGGCTACCAATGCCTATATCAAGCAGTAATCGGCTCAATATTGGCCTAACATGAATTTCCAAAGGAGGTACAGAAGAGTACGGTGGTGAATATAGTAACATACCTATAGATAAACGAGGAAATTCCCGGGAACCATCCAAACGGTCTATTACATTCTGTACGCTGTTTTCATAGAAAATGGCTATTGTGAAGCGAAGATACTGGATTGTGAAAAAAATAATGGCCCTTAACTATTAAGACCACATAGAGAAATTACAAAAGCGTAATACTAACAAGCAAACAAACAGGTCATAACATAGAGCCTCTCAAGAAGAAATTAACAGCTTTCTCTGTATACAGTATAGCTGGACAGATGCCGGCATATTGAAGTATTTAAATGGTTAAACCCAGCAAAGGTACCCACCTTTTAGAACATTCAACATTTCATTGATTACATTCAAGTATGATATTGAGAAAGGTACGGGGGGCTTCTTTGGAACACTGGAATCTAAAACATGGAATATGAATAACAAAAAAACATAGGAATGGGAGATGGTGCATTGGACTTCTCAAATAAAAAAGAGAGAGAGAGAGCTATAAGTTCATGGTCATTTCCTATGGAAACGTTTTCAGGTTGGAGTGGAGGTATCCATAGGATTTTGCCACTAAAATTTATTTTGACAAAAAAGGTACTGTATTTAACCTGCATGTGATTGGCATCAGCATGTTCTAGAAATAGAAAACCTATTAATTTCTTAAAATGTTATGGAAATTGGAAAATTAAAATTACCCATTATGGCGACCATGACCTCCTTTCCGTTGAAGTCGCAATACACCATTGGGCAGACTCATATCATCATAGATCTTCAACAAACAGAACCCATTGATGTCAATTAAAGGCACATGAAACACAATACCAGCCATAAATCAGCATAAGAACAATAAGATGTACCACAAGGATGTGTCGCAGTGGTACTTGGTAATAGGCAGCAAGCGGTCCAATCTTCACATAACAGCATGAACGTTATTCGTTTAGTACACAGATTTGAGAAATTACATGAAAATAGGAGTATAGGACAATATGACATTAGAATGGATAAAACAGGCGATTAGCAGTCCTAACAATAATTTATCGTATCACTTCACCATAAGACATGGTGCATGGTATTTTAAGAAAAATGAGCAAGGATAAAGGAGTTATATACTCAGCCACGAGGTATATTCTGATTCATTCACGAGATTATCAACATATTTGGTGTTTTTTTCCTGCATGGTGTTCCCAGTCCAAGCTAATTTTTCTTTGAAAGTTGATACTAATGATTAAGAGTGTATAAAGATAGACAGAGAACTTGAAGGACCCTGCACCACATTTTGTTACTTATTAATTATTTTGTCCACAACCTGGAGTAAATAAATGATACAACTTTGACCAAACATTTAGGAAAGGTTTGTGTTTGGTCGACATTGCTAGCAGGCAGTATTTTGCAACAAAAGAAATAAATGATCAGTTTCATAGTTTAGTCACTGCATAACAAAGTTTGGCACATAAAACATAAAGTGATGTTCATGTAAAAATATCACAATTATTTTGAAAAATAAGAAAGGAAACAACTCCCATGAATAATTTACTTCCAGAGATGATGTTTTTTATGGGGAACAATTAGGGAGTCCCCTCTGGAGAAACTTTTCTTTCAAGTACCAAGTATAAAACTACCCTTTGATTTTCACAAGCTAATAACCGCAACTAGAAAAACAATAGTAAGAACTCACTGCCTCCCCACTGTAGTTCATGTATGACTGTGGCTTTACCAACAAAACTGGCACATCTCCAATTGAACCTGCACAAAAATTCCACCCTAAGGACAGGCATTTCAAAAATTAAAAACAAGATTATGACATCAACTGCAATATGTAATACAGTTTATGAGATTACAGAAGAAATAAATGACCAACGAAATAGATAAACTTGGATGCACAAGATCATTATTATTTCTTCAGAAGTAATTGGTGTGTCAAATGTTTCAACAATATTGCTAATATTACCTCCGTTGAGAAATACAAGTTTATTATATTTTGACACAGCCTTCAAAGTTAAGCTTTGACCATTAGTTTCTCTCGTGATATATCAACAACTGTAAAATTAGCATCATGTGAAAGTACTTTTCAATATGTATCTAACAGTATCACTTGCATGTCAGTAAACAGAGGATCAATGGAGGGAGTAGTAAACATCAGAGTGAGATAAAATCATAAACAATACAAGTCATGGGGACACAAATGATGGCAATTTTAACAATGATCCTCTGCAGTACAACATGTACTAGATGAATTGTGAATCTGAGATCATTATATGGGATTGAAAGCAAACATGATCCTCTGCAATACAGGCGTACAGCTGAGCCCAAGTGTAGAACAACCATGATAAAATGGGCAGTACCCAATCTACACTTAAGCCTTCCAGTGCAAATATAAGTTATAACTTTTCAAACAGAAATCCTACATAAGCATAATTATCTTTCATAACACAATAACACATGGAAGGCACTTCCAAACAAAATTCCTATCAATGGGCAGAAATAAGAGCTTGATTGCTCTTAAACAGGAAAATTGTTTTTGTTATGACTTGTATGGTAATATGCAGTCCAATTAAATAACTTGTGATACGGAAAAAATAAATTGTGTTTGTGCAAAATGCCAAACAATCCATATTTTTTAAGTCGGATTTGGACGAACTAATGAAATTAGTGGAGAAAAGGATGGGGCAATGAAATTAAATTTCCCTAATACTAAAAACTACTGAAATTTGGAGCATCTATTGTGGGTTCATGAAAAAACATCCCCACCAGCATCCCACAAAGGACAAAACTCAAATAGAAAAAGGCAAAGGCATGTTTCAGATCCACCAAACACTGTATTCTCCAAATAAGATGGTAACCGGTGAATACCTTAAGTTCATTTTGTTAAAAGCTGAAAACATGTTTTGACATCATCAAACTCTAAAAAACTGACATTCATGTAACTGACACAAAGGTCAATGTAGTTTTTTGCACATAGTAATTGCTTCAACTGTTGTTGCTTTAGCTAGAATGCAGATTGTTGTCACCGAGTAGCGGTGTTACAAAAATCGGTGATCGGTAGTTGATCGGCCAGCCAATGAGTATGGATTAATCAATTAATAGAGGATTAACTGAATTAATCGGTCCAAAATTTACTTAAATACAGTTAGTCCTTCCGAATAGCATTAAAAATCTTATAAATTAATACTAATAGACAAAAGCAGAGCAGGGGCGGCGCTGGTGGGTCTAAATGGTGGCAGTGGCAGTGGCGGTAGATCTGAGTAGGCATTGGTGGCGTGGACAGATCTGAGCAGGCAGCGATGCGAGGCCGGCACGGGCAGATCTGAGCAGGTGGTGGCGCAAGATCTACTCCAGCGGCAGGACGACGCAAGGGGAACGCTGGTGCTTGACCATCGATTTATCAGGTTGATCACCTGATTAGTCGACTGACTGATTAATGTGCCAATTATACCTTAAATTAACTGCTATGCTACCGATCACAAGTTAATTGGCTGGTCGGATGATTTTTTCAACACTGCCAAGTAGCAACGTACTAAGCAGACTTCAGTTACATAGTAGTTGCAACAGCAGATATTACTGCACAGCGAGACCCTAGCATATTAAGCAGAGTGCTCAAACCCCAATGGATCGTGTTTGGTACCTACTCCAAGAAGCGACTTGGACTGGATCGTGTTCATGGTGATTCCCTCGTGGCGCGCGATGCGATCCACCATCTCAAACCCCACCTAATAAGCGCACAAACGCAAACGCACACAGATAAGTAGGGAGGGGGAGCCACCTCAAATCGCAAGGGAAGGGAAGGGAAGGGAAGGGAAGGGAAGGGAAGGGAAGGGAAGGGAAGGGAAGGGAAGGGAAGCGTAACGGTATGCGCTTACGTTGTGGCGCGTGCCGTGGTACTTGTTGCCAGGGTTGCCAAGGCCGGCGATGAGCCAGGGCGTGTACTCCGCCGGCCGCGCCGCGGCATCGGGCACGGAGGCTTCGACGACGGCGATGCGGCGGCGGCTACGCGCGCGACGGAGCGGGGCATCGTCACGGAGGATGCGGCGGCGGGGGGAGGAGACGGTGGGTGGGGAGAGGCGGGCGGAGGCGGGAGGGAGCACGGCGAGCGACATGGCTGGGGTGGGGGGGACGAAGCGATAGGGGGGAAGGAGATTGGCCGCCTTTTTGATTTGTTTGGGAGGGACGAAATTGAAAATATCTCCGTCCCGGGGAGGATGGATTACGTGGGCCGCAAGTAATTTGGACCGGGCCGGATCCATCTATCTGTGTTGGGCTCACTTTGTCGGCCCATATTTAGTTTAGCTATCCTAATTACCCCGTTGGATCCGTCTACCCTACTATATAATTGATGAATTATATACTCACTCATCATCTATCACCAACATAAATCATAGTCGTTTATCAAATAATCTAGATTCTCAACCGTTAGATCACCTCTCGTCATCACATTTCCCCACATTTGTTTTATATGATAATTATTAATATACGGAAAGATATATGAGAGTTGATTATTTTATATAGAAACCATTAATATATTGTCATATATATGAAAAATTTATTAGTTTTATATAGAGATAATAAATAAATGAAAATGTATTCATAACATAATTTTTTTGAAAGCCTTGGAATCCTCTTTCATACTCGCCCCTTTTACTTCTTCCACGCCTCCCTGTAAAATTTGGAGTCCACGGCGGAATCCCGTCATCAATTCTCGCCCTATCCTTTTGAACTCGAGTCCACGTCGTGCGTTTTTGTAGTCCGTCTAACAGTACTAACGGATGTTGAAATGTTGAAAAAGGATGCCCGGTTAGAACTGCATTGCAGTGATACGATGCACTTTCTTGAAAGGGCTAGTCGCTGCGATTCCCGGAAGAGAAAACTGCAGACCACGGCAATGGCGAGGAGGAGAGGCGGTGCCGGTGCCGGTGCCGGCGTCGGTGCCAAAACCGGGCGATCCGAGCCGACAGGTACTGTTCGTCCGTGTGGCCGTGGCGGCACTGTGCGCGCCTGCCTGTCTCCCCGGCAAAGCCTAGCCAGCCACGCGGGCAGGCGGCAGGCATCCCTGCACCGGCACGGACGTGACTGGGTGGACTCTCGTCTTCCAGGTCATCTGTTCCGACACTGTATTGTTTGATTCGAATGATGAGGTGGGATGAAATAGGATGGTTTCGTATTTTATTATGTTTGATTTGGAGTCTGATAAGAAAGAATTGTCCATTAGAAAATATTCTTTTAATATTCGAGACGAATTCATCCCAAAAAAGGCGGATGAACTCATCCGACCTCGCGTGCGTAGGCTTTGGGGCGAGGTCGGAGGTTCTGAGGTGAAGGCTTTAAGGATGGGTCGAAGGTTTTGAAGCGGGCCGAAGGTATTTTAGGGTAGGACGGAGGGTCTAGTGTGAAGTCTCATTTCTTTCAATCAATCAACCAAATACGAAAGTAGAACATACACATCCCTCATAATTTATATATATATATATATATATATATATATATATATATATATATATATATATCATCCCATTGCCAACGTCGGCAATGCGATCATGCGATACCAGGAGTCGGCACCGATGTAGTTGCCTTCCGCCATCCCCTTACTGTTAGCTGCTCCCATAGTCTTGCTCGTCTGCCTCGACTCGCGCCTAGGTTTTCGGGTTTGCGGGGGACTCGGCGGGTTTACTTGGACCCGACAAGTCTAGGTTCAGAACTATATTTTCACCCACCGGGACGGGTGCAAACGGGGGTGGGTTCGGGACCATCCAGTTGCTTACCCTAGAGAGGATGAATAACACGTAACGTAATATGTGCACCGTCGAATCTCAGTAGAACAATTGAAATCGTGACTACGGTCTCATTCCATGGTCACTACACATGCAACTCCGTATCGCCGCACGATATAAAATCATAGATATATATCTGGGTTTTAATACGATACAATATTTCAATTATAATAGTTATAAAGTTATTCATAACATTTATAATAGAAATATACGTAATATTAATGTACGTCACTCGATCTAATAGATCTTAATAAATATTATATTAACCAAAACAATAACTGCCTAACTGTATCTTGCTAATTAATATAGTTACCAGTGCGATGAATCATATATCTTTAGCTAATATATCGATCAATAATTGCCCTTTCATTCGAGCACACACGTATGCCGCCTCGTACGTGTCGTCGTCGCCGCGCATGCATCTCACCTACTCTCCCGCTCGTCGATCCCCCTAGTAGCTTGTCTTGTTCCCCCCAGCTACTGACCGTTATTGCTTACGGATCAGTACACGAGTACAGTCCACACATCCAGCCAGCCGCACCCCCATGATTATCATGGATATATCATATGTAGCCGTATAAAAACATTATCGTGTTGATTCCGTAGCTTTGTCTAAGAAAACATCGGATATGAATCGAACTAACTCAGCTCACATACCACATTATTGGACGAATAGGCCAACCCTCGCAACTATCTACAGTGGGGCTAGCAACGAGCTAAGCCAGACTCGGCTAAGACGGTTTAGCAAATCAAAATTCTGGCTCGGTTTGGTTCGGTGGTATCACTGTGTCCACTTTTTTCAATTTTTTTAATGTGTTGTACTCCAAGTGTAGGTAGCGGTGGCTAGTGGGAGTAGTGGGCCAAGGATCACTGGTTGTCGAGGTCATTGGTGGCGTCAACCGTCAGTATAGGAGATAAGATGTATGGTTACTCGGTGCTAACACAATGATGTAAATACACGGTTTGATATTGTCCACTACACATGAATCCATGATTTTATACACTAGATAGATGAACATATTTGTTTCATGTACCGACGACCGAACCAACATATACTCTATAGAACTTCAAAAAATAAAGGATCCAAAAATTAATCATTTCGATTTCGCTCCGTATTTTCCGACAACATATATGAAACTCAAATTCAAATATTTTATTAGAGAAAAATACATTTAAAGTTATTTGATCGTGTCGGTGCTCCAGAGTCCGACAGGTAGCTTTCTCGAGTCTTCACTGGTCTTCTCTTTTCCGTTTGTCTGTCGTTGCTTTTAGTTCGGAAAACTAAGGGTATTAGTAAAGGAAAAAATTGATAATTTATTGCTCTATTTTGATTATAATATCATTTCTGAAACTGACATATTTGACATGTAGGATCATCTGAACCAATCAATGATAGCTGGATAGAAAAAATGCGAAGTAACTTCTTAAAAATGACAAGTTCTCAAATTTATCATTAGTAAAGATAGTACATGAAACGAAAAAGAAATAGTATTACTTATTTAAGAAACTAGATGGAGTAATGTTTTTTAAAACATCAAAAGATACAATTTTGATATTTTTAAAATAATATAAATGAGTTTTATGTTTTTAATACTTTAGATTTCATTAATCATGTTCATGTTCAGATATTTTTAGAGTCGTTTGTTACAGCTCTAGATTTAGAATTTTTCTGCTAATCTAATTCTAAAAAAAATACTACTACCTCCATTCTAAAATGTAATTCATTATGATAAATTCATCTGCGTAGCGATAAATCTAGAAAATATCAAAATAAATTTCATTTTGGAAAGGGAATAGATCAACGACACATTCAATGTATTGATAATATTCAGTTAAATAATATAGTTTTATTTTGAACTAAAAAAATAAAAGTTTAAATTATTTTACGATATAAACCACGTATTAGCATAATTCCCAGCTGTATTTTTTTTATTTTGGACTATTTTTTTATTTTACACTAAAAAGTTTTTGTTTTGAAATTTTAAAAAACAAAAATTTAATCATCCTCTCTTCGTCCATCCGTCTCATACTCTCATGTCTCAACCCCTGGAAGCCCGTCTCATACTCTCATGTCTTAACCCCTGGAAGCTTCACCATTTGCTTCCTCTTTCCTCCCGTCCGGCGAAGTCCAACGCCATCTCCGATCGCCCCTTCCACCGGTCAACTGCTGCGCCCCCGGGCGCGGGAGCCACCAGCTACCTCCACCGACGCGTGGGGTCCAAAGTGCATGTTACCACCTGTCAGCCACAAGGGCGTGTAAGCAGTGAGCAGTGAGCAGTGAGCCGGACCCTTCGTCCTCAGGTCCGGTCCCTTGCCCCGCCTCGCTCCCCGCGCGACGCGTCCGCCCTTTCCGCGTCCGTGCACCAGCCCACACGCTGACAGAGTGACCCGCGGTACGGAGACCCCACCTGTCATCACCTACCCCCGCCGTTCGGAGGCAGGGCTGGTCGTCACCTTTTCACTCCCGCTGAGGCGCTGACAGTGGGGGTGGGGGCGAGGGGGGGACCTTGCTCGGTCTTGCCGCCTGCCTGCTGGACCTTCGTCCTCGTTGCGCGTGCCGAGGTGGAGGAGGAGGAGGACGGAGCTAGCTAGCTGCCGTTGCGTGCCAGCTACTACAACACACTCCACGCCCTCGCTTTTTACTCCCAAATCGAAGCACGGGTCGGTAAAAAGAAGAGGTGGATCCAGCGATCGAGTAGAACTGTAGAAGTAACAAGGATCAGATCAGTGTGAGTGTGACGGAGAGGGAGGGAGGCCAGGTGGCAGAGACGGCCGGAGGAGGATGAGCAGCTTGGCCATTGTGGAGAAGAGGCCGCCGCCGTTCGCCGGCGGCGGCTGCACGGGTGGCGTGCTGTTCCACCTCCTGGACTGGCACCGCCGCCTCGCCCGCAAGCGCCGACTCTTCTCGCCGCGCCGCCTCCTTCCCTCCTCGCTGCGCTCGTCCCCACGGAGGCTCCCGTCGTCGCCTCCGACCCCGCCGCCTCCTCCCGCGCCTCGCCTATCCGCTGCCGCCGATGGCGCCGCTCCGGGCGTCGTCGCGCGGCTCATGGGCCTCGAGTCGTGGCCCGCCAGAACTGTCGGCGCGCCCGCGGCGCGGAGGCCGCAGAAGCAGAGGAAGGTGGAGCTGTCAACGCCGCGGGGCGACGAGTCAGCGGTGGTTGTGGTGTTGCCTCAGAGCCAGCGTCCGCCCGCGCCGTCGCCGTCGCCTGCGCTACGCAGCCACCACGGGGCCGACCTGCCGGCGAGGAGCCCGAGGCGGAGCCGTCTCATGCATGCCGCGGCCACCAAGCTGCTGGATCCTGAGGCGCACTCGAGCTCGACGGCCAGTACTAGGTTGGCCCTCGCGTACGCCTGCTCTTCCCCCAAGCACCGCATGGATGGCCATTCCAGTGCCTTGCAAATCTCAACTATTCCTGACGACTTCTTCTCTCGCTCTGAAATCCTGCCATTAGAGCGTTCGTCCCGATTGCGACAGGTCGCTGTCCAGCCGCCTGTTCTTCCCGCGGACACAGAATGGGACAATGCCATTACTTCTTCCAGTAGGCGCGAGAAGCACACCATTGACACCATGAGCAGTTCTTCTGCTACAGATGTAGTAAGTGGCCATGCAATAGTGGTGCTAAGATCGGATTTTGATGGTGCAAATGCAAGTAGAAGCAGGTCTGGTGTGGTCTCCGTACACAAGGATCATAGGGTAGGAACTGACAGGATGAGCAGCTGTCCGAGGATTAGATCGAGTGGTGCTGGCATTAGAACTGGAGAAGAGAGAATTTTGCGCAAACGAGGAACAACCTCTCTACAAGATGCTGCTGGGAGTATTGGATCTAGAAGCTTGGTCGATTCCACTCATCCTGCTGCAGGCAATGTTCGCGAACTGAGATCCGGTAGGAGAGCTCCACACCATGGTTCTGATCAAAGAAGGGAGATGGTGGGTACGACTACTCCGCAAAGAACCACTCGCAGGGAGGTGATGGGTTCAAGCAATCCTCAAAGAAGCACTTGCAGAGATTCGATTTACCGGAGTGGATTGGCATCCACAACCACAAGTAGGATTACTGGTAATAATGCATCTGGACAAAAAGGGGACTGCACAAGAAAATTGGCCGCGACACTGCATCCAGTAACAGAGAAATTAGTAAACCAGTTGCATTTGCATCTAATTCATCGGTAAGACCAGTGACAAGGGCTTCATCACACTGCAAAGTTTCAGAGAAGAGACAGAGCAGAACTACACAAGTTATTAGTACCAGTTGTACAAGATTGCCAGTAGCTGAATCTTCACCTTCTGTTTTCCATAATTCTGAGAAGGAGGAATTTAGTAGGTTGTTGAAAGCAAAAATCAATGAGCTTGGTCTGTCTGATAGGATTGAATCAAGCGACGCTCTTTCTGGAAAATTAACTGGATCAGTGCTCCAAGAGCTCATCTCTGCACTTAGTAATGACACGAACATTTCAGACTCCCACCATGGTAACTATTCTGTGGTAGGAGATCCTCTAGACAATGACATAAGTGCATACAATTCCAATGATCAATCGCCTGACTTTCAGAAATGTTATCAGGTCAGTTTAAAGGTTGACCTGCTGCTTCAATGCTAACCTGTTTATTTTGTATTTGTTTATCATACCTTTACATAAATAAATGTATCATTGTTAAATCGTAACGACACCACTTTTATTTCCTTCTTATCATGCATTTCCCTTTCTGCTTTTAAACGGTAAATATGCGAAGATTATATATATAACACTTTCTCTCTGATGACGAACATTTTGTCTCGGCTTTAATGACTTGAAATTCATTGTATTGTTGTCAGTAGTAGTCGTTGATTTGTTAGCTACTGAAATTTGACACCCTCTTTTGTTCTATTCCCAGAGGGACCAAGAGGTTGATTCTTGTGCTGCTTGCACGAACGATGAACCCAACCAGCCAAGTCCAACATCAGTCCTCGAAGCACGCTTCTCAAATGATACTTCATCCTTAGGAAGTCCAGTTGAAGAAAGTGGTAAAAAAATATCATCTTGAATTCTAAACTAGAAAGTACTTATATATTCGTTTACTCAGGC
Organism: Zizania palustris; assembly: GCA_019279435.1. Taxonomy (NCBI): domain Eukaryota; kingdom Viridiplantae; phylum Streptophyta; class Magnoliopsida; order Poales; family Poaceae; genus Zizania; species Zizania palustris. The sequence continues at coordinate 80,000,270 of JAAALK010000288.1, read as the reverse complement.
CCTTTTGCTGAGCTTTAAAACATGTTGATCAACGAGTACTACATCAATATTTTTGCTTTCACATTGTAAAGCATGATGGGTTTTTTCCTTTTCCTTTTTTGCTTCTTTTATAATGATTTTCGTTTCTTTCTCTTGCAGAGGGTAAAGAATTTTTTGTGTCGATTGAAAACAAAATGGAAGATCTCTTTAATTTAGAATCAGATATTGTAGATTTGGCAATGTCTATTGACACCAGGAAGACTGATTCTGAAGAAATATTTCATGGCAGTGGTAAAATGTCATCTGTACATAATTTTGCAGCACATGATTTCAAGCTGTTAGAAGCTAGGCTCGACAGCATTGGAGAAGCCATTTCAAATGCTGAACTGCTGTTGGGCAGTAGCCCTTTGTGCAGCACAAGATCAAGCCTGTCACTCCATTCTTTTATCATTGAAATGCTTGAAATTATTGTGAATGTATTTGGTGGATCAGAGAGCTTGGGTCTCACAGAAGAAAAGAAGTATCAACGAACCAACTTCTTATTCGACTGCATTATAGAGTCAATGAATTCAAAATTCTGCGATTTCGGCAAATGTGGATACAAGGCCTGGCTGAGGTTGCCTCTCAGTTTGAGTAAAGATCTGTTGAAGAGGGAGATATCGGAGGAGATCTGCAAATGGAGGGAAACTAAAGAGGCTACTCCCAATCGAGTCGCTGAGAACGACTTGGACCAAATGGCTGTCAGGTGGGAAGCATGTCAAGTGGAAGCATTTGATATTAGCATTGCAATTGAGAATGACATACTTGAGGCTCTTGTTGATGAGTTTGCAGTTGACCAATGCTGAATGGCCTACCTATGGTTCCACTTGATGTAGGATCTGGAGTTCTGGTTGAATGACTGTCAGGTGGGAAGCATATCAAGGGGAGGCATTTGATATTAGAATTGCAATTGAGAATGGTATACTTCAGGCTCTTGTTGATGAGTTTGCAGTTGACCAATGGTGAAAGGCCTACCTATGGCTCCACTTGATGTAGGATCTGGAGTTCTGGACAACTTAAGAGTTCTGGTTAACATGATGATCTCATATAAAGAATAAGCTTCTGATATCTCTTAAGGAATTTTTGTACAGACTCATGTAAGGTTGTAGCTCCATTTCTTTCACCCCTTTTGTACTGTGGAATCCAAACATGTTAAAAGTATCATCCCTGTTTGCAACCCTCTGTGACTGTGACCCCCTTGCACTTTACTGAATAAAAGTTTATGAAGTTGAAGGAATATGAGATGAAACACATTTTCAACTTGTTCAAGATGTATGCTGTTTTTGCTGCATTTTTTCAGTACATGTTTAACTTGTTCAAGCACTTGGCTCAGCAGGAAACAGGCAAGAATTACAGAAAAAGCAGTGTCAGTTCTTGAAGCAGCATACTTCCATGATTTGCTGAACCATTCCTTTGAATTCTGAGACAGAGAAATGCATGAACAATTCTGAGAGACAATCATGTGTGCCATCAGAGAAAAAAGATGGCACTTTGCCTCAAGATTCAAGTAATTCAACTCAATCTCAAGGCTACACAAAAGTGAAAACCAGCAGTAAAATCACTTGTAAATGTAAAGACTAAATTTAAAGCAGGGAAAAGAAAATCCTCAAACATGGATAGGGATACAGCAGCAACAGTAAAACGATGCAAGAAAGGAAGAACACGATGAAGCTGCAGCTAAGATAGCGACAGGAGCAGTGAAGCATGCCGAGGTGAGCTTGATCTAGAGGAGATGCTGCACCAGAGAGCGCTGCCTCTGCAGTCTCATCTCCTCGTAGAACCTCTCGATGAACCGCTCCGCGCGGCCGTCGACCTCGTCGTCCCCTTCGTCCTCGTCGTACTCGTCGTCGCCGCACACGCCGTCGTGCTCCCACTCCACGGCGCGCGTTTCGTCAGCTCGAGGCAAGCCGTCCAGCACGGCGACGTCGAGGTCGCTGCCGCCGCAGAGGAGGGAGGCGAGGAGCCTCCGGGCCTTGCTCCTCCTCTTCTTGGCGGCCCTCCGCCAGGACGAGACGCCGGGCGGGTAGGCGATGAGCGGTGAGCTGGACGGGGAGAACTGGTACTCGCCGACGTACGCGTAGTTGTAGTGGCGGTGGGTCTTGTACCCGCAGGTGGACGACGACAGCAGCCGCCGCTTACCGGCGGCGCCGCGCTTCTTGAAAAGGAGCAGCTTCCTCGCGATGGGTCCCTTCGCCTTCGATATCGGTGTCAGCGGCAGCGCCAAGATGGCCATCGCCCTGCCGAGGATCGGCTTGGACGACGACAACGACGACGACCTCGGCATCCCCGGCTACCTGCAGGCTGCTCAGCTGCTGGTTGGTTTCCCACTCTTTCTCACATTCAAAACGGCGTGTTGCTGTGGGAGGTGGAGGCGAGGGGAGTTTTATGGTGGTGGCCGGCAGTGGCAGCGGCAGCGGCACGGGTTCGCTGCTGCCTGCCTCCGGCGCGCGCCCCTGGATCGTGCAAGAAAGTTGCCCGTGAACCCTAGATGGAAAAAGGCGCGTGTACCTTTTCGATTTATTGCGCTCTAACTCTAGTTTTTTAAGTCAAAGCTAAATACGGATTGTTAGGATCTGAATTCGAACCAGAACATTTCAAAAAAATGCACTTACGTGGTGGAGTGTGGATTTAGGATCTGTTTGAGGTAGCTTCTTGTAACTAGAGATTCTCGGTAGCTCTGAGTAGCCGGTGTTTTTCAGTTTCTGAATTGTAGTTCATTTTTAGATTCTGCCGCTACTAATTTTCACAATCCGAGTTCAGAATCTGGACCGTTTGTTTCCGCATCAGATTTTAGAAGTGGTTGCAACTGTCAGAAGCTGAAACAAGTAGGCTCTTAGAGCCTGTTTAGGTAGCTTCTGTTAGCTAGAGATTCTCGGTAGCTAGCTAGCGTGAGTAGCTAGATGGTCTGAAAATCTAGCTGATGAGAATCCAGAGAAGCTAATGTTTCCTAACTTCTAGATTCTAGATCATTTTCAGATTATGCAGTTATTGATTCATACAATCTAAGCTAGAATTTAGACCGTTTGTTTCAACTTTAGATTCTAAAAGTAGTCATAAGCTCCCTAAACATGCCCTTACCTTAGGCAACTTCAGTTGCTTCAATCTAAAAAAATCTGAAAAATTACCAGTAAATGCTATTGAACTACCTCATTCACATCCTTCTCAAACTAAAGTTAATTTCCGGAGCAGCTCCGTTAAACCAAACATTTTTGACCTATTCTAGATTACACATGGATTTAAATCATACATAGATCCAAAAGAATTTCAGTCTGAATTTTAAGATCAGGAGCTCTGCCTTCAATAACTGTTCTGGCCTTAAATTATTTGCGATTATGGGCAGCTTTATTGCAGTCTCGTATACAACGCACTCGCAGTCTTCGCTGTAGCTCAACTGCCACTCCGTATCCGTAACGACCAGTAGAGTACGTCCACGTGAGCGACGTCGACGGCGACGGTCACGGCGACGGCGAGCTCCATGGTGGGGTAGCAGCAGCTGGAAAGCGGTCGCCGCGAGGTCGGTGGTTTTGTCGCGCGATCCGATCTGACGAGTGGGCGCGCGGTGGCCGCGCCCTTTCCCGACTTCAAACAGAAACCCTAAGTAGCTAGCCGTTGGCGAACCGTCGTCACGTCGTCGTCGTCCTCTCCTCCGGCCACCCTACTGTTGCCTACTACTACCTACTACTACTACAGTACTACTAGTACTGATTGCAATGCATTGCTTCATTTCCTCGCTCGTCGCCGTCGCCGTCGCCGTCGCCGTCGCCATCGGCCAGGTGATTAATTGCTCCATCGATCTGCACGCATTCATTTCTTGTCCGATCAGTCTGGATGCGGCTCTGCATTTTCGACTGGCCGGGCGGCGAGCTTGGAGTACTTCGTTGACAAGAAAAAAAATTTATGTCATTAAAATTCATCGATTATTGTATAAATTACTAAAAATTTGTTCTTTTTATATACTACTGTTTCATTTTTTGTAAACATACGTGTTACTGTCATTTCAACTCAACGAAAGTCAAAATTAATTTTTTAAATGTCAAAACTATCCCTAGCTCACAAATCTAGCTAGCTTGCTTTGCTCCTCACTAATCTCAATTGCGTTAGATTGAATTAGCGAACAATTGAAACAGTAACATATATAAGAATATCAGATTTTCAACGACGTACGTAAAAACAAATAAACATTCGGTAGTGTATAAAGTTTAGTCTGTATACAAATAAACATTCGGTAGTGTATAAAGTTTAGTCTGTATCACATCGGATGTTTGAACATTAATTTTGAGAGACTAAACATAAACTAATTATAAAATAATTGCAGGATCGAAGGATTATTCGTGAGACGAATCTATTAACCCTAATTAATCCATGATTAACAAATATTTAATATAGCATCACATTGTCAAAGTATGGCGTAATTAGCCTAATTAGATTCGTCTCACGAATAATCCATCGATTATAAATGAATTTTGTAAATAGTTTATATCTAATACTCTGAAATAATATATAAATATTCGATATGACAAGACTAAAATTTAATATCTTTTCATTCGTCGTACAGCACACCGTACGTATTTGCATACACTTGCTAGGGTATACGTACACTGACGATACGGCGTACGTACACAGCCCAGCCACTGCTGCTAGCTTTGTACTACTAGCGGTTACGACGTCTACTTGCCAAAATAACTGATGAACACTGGCGCCTACGAAACATCGCCGTCTACTCTTTGTTTAAAGCTCAGTTTTGCGGAGCCACGGATTTTCAGAATGAGTATCTAGTTGCCTGGTTGGAGTAGGCGAGTAGCTAGTTGTTGGATGTGTGGATTTTATTCAGTGATATAGTGGGTAAATAAAAATCTACAGAATCTGGTGAAGCTGGGGTTAGCCAGCTTATCAGTTAATAGATTTGGAGAGACTAGCTGCTTCTGCAGATTTTAAAAATCTGGACTACACGAGGTGCTGTTTAGGGGAGCTTCTAGATACTAGAAGTATCTAGCCAGCCAGAAGCTCCCCCAAACAGGATCTAAGTATATTTGGTTTAGATTTTTGAATTAGTTTTTTAGTTCAAAGGAAGAAATATGAACTAAACAGTTCTTTTAGTCAACCAACTTTTTTAAAATCTGTAGATTCTCGTAGTATAAATTTAAAACCTAGTATAAATCAGATTTCACAGTTTCTCAGATTAACTTTGAATGAATATTATCTATCATACTATTAAAACATATTAGTTGATATAAAATTTGGATTTTTACGTGTTTTCCTATGGTTGTTTGACTAGCTTAGCATCAATCCATACCATATTATACCATACTTGGTGAGGCACTCTGACTAAGAATCACCATCCTATAGTCGGCCCCTCATTGAATTTCAATCTAACGTGTGTCGGAGAGATATCGAATAAGGGGGTGTTTGGATCAGAGGCTAAAATTTTAGCACCCGTCACATCCAATGTTTAAATACTATTTTGGAGTATTAAATGTGGACTATTTACAAAACTCATTCATAACCGGAGGATTATTCACGAGACGAATCTAATGAGTCTAATTACACCATGATTTGACAATTTGATGCTACAGTAAACATTTGCTAATTATGGATTAATTAGGATTAAAAAAATTCGTCTCGCGATTTAGTCTCTGATTATGCAAATATTTTTATAATCAGTTCACGTTTAGTCTTTCAAATTAATGTCGAAACATCCGATGTGATGCGGACTAAAATTTAGCTCTGGGATCCAAACACCCCCTAAAACTTCGTACTCCCTCCGGTGTACAAATAATAGTCGTTTTGGTTTTTATTGAGAGTGTACAAATATTAGTCATCCCATCAATCGAAGCATTGCTGCCAAATGGGATGTCGCCATCAGAAGTTGAACTTGTGTAGCATCACTAAAATCCAGGCTTCATAACCAATTGAGACAACCTTTGTAACTTTATTTAATATCACCTTGGTACGTGTAATTTTGTCTAAACGACTAATATTTGTACACAGGAGGAAATATGTTAGCCTATTTCCATGACGTAATCGTTAGATTTATATCGAACAACGACGTGAATCACTGGCTGGCCGGTCGCCGCTTCCATCTGACCGTGACCAGCGGCCGTGTGAGCAGTTGAGCATTCCAAGGCAATTGTGTGTGTGTGTGCAGTGACAAGCGGGAGAAGGGGAATTTCTTGGAGAAATACGAGGGATCACAACGTCAGCCGTAGAATTTAAAGCGAGCAACGTGGGATTTGACAAGTGATTTGTGAGGATCTATTTAGCAAGTATATTATGATATGTTTGTTTCTATATTTGCCAAATGTAGTTACTTCTAATATCTAAAGCCCAAATAAAAAATTAAATTTTGGACGAAGGATATGCCCAAAAAAATTCCGTATATCGGAAGTTCCGGTTGTTTTCTAGTCTCGATAATATTGTTTCGGAAGTTCTTATAAGGTATCGGAAGTTCCGAGGAGCTAGAAGTTCTGATTCGGAATCAGGGAGTTTTTGTGCTGATCGGAAGTTTCGATATGGTATCGGAAGTTCCAAGGCGAGCAAAAATAGATTGGATCTGTTGCGTGTCGTGCTGAATTGGGAGAGCAGAAAAATACCTATCCGGAAGTTCTAGTCCAGGATCGGAAGTTCCGATGTGGGGTATCAGATTGGATCTGTTACGAATACGAATTAGTTGTAACTAATTTTTTAGTTCCAAGATGTACATAACCTAGGAGACTTTTAGCCCTATATAAATAGAGGAGGAGGTCTTGGAACAAGGAATAAGACTAGATTAGACCTAGCCACAAAGACTCCTCTCCTCCCTTTCTTGATCTCAAACGTTGAGGTCGAGGATCTTTCATCTCTCACGTGCGGTGCTAGCACGCTGCCGTGGGAGGTTCTTTTTCCCTATACGTGTGGACTCTTGCTCCAATAGCGACGCTCGTGGATATCTACATACGAACAACTACGCCGTCTTCATCGATCAGATCGACGAGGGACGGCAAGGCCGAAGCGAGGATATGCTTAACGTGCTACTCTGATATCTTCTTCCGCTACATCTAGCGCGTCTCGTGCTAGAAGGTACCGATCCATGATCTCGCACGCGCATGAGTCTTGGACTTAGGACGTAAATTTTAAATTTGCCTGCTAGCGTAGCTCCCCTATTCCCCAACACCGGATTAAATTATTAGATCTAAAAATGAACTATAATCTAGAAGATAAAAAACATCAGTTTTTTCATATTTTCACCAACAAAACCTTATTATATATTTTAGCTTGGGATTACTATAGAAATAATCTTGGTTAGAACAACTTATTATGTTGGGTCCAACTGTAGGGCATCTCGTCGTGTTGCCGTGAGACGTATCTGACGAACCATGCATGCATAAATTGCGCTGTCACTGCCCCCTTCATCAACTCTCAGCTCGTACATCACTCGTGACAGCGCCATTGAGCTGGGTAATTTAATTTTGCATCTTGTTTTTGACTTCATGAGACGCCTACTACCTTATCATTTACTCTATTTTTTGTTAGGACGGTTCCGACCTATAGTTTTTTAGGTGATATCTTGTCTTAGTATGTTAGTAAGACATTGTCTTTAGAAAAATTACTTTTAGATTAGGCCCTGTTTCACGGAGCTTTTGACTAGATACTTTCGGTATCTAGAAGCACCCAAAACGATACCTTGAGTAGTTTAGATTTTTAAAATCTGTAGAAACTGCTAGTCCTTTCAAGCCTAGTAGCTAAGAGGCTGGTTAACCCCAGTTTCTCTAGATTCTACAGATTTTTATTTACTCACCGCATCACTGAATAAAACTCACTCATCCAACAACGATACTCGAACTAGCTGATTCTTATGATTCTTAGAATATACGGCTCACCAAGCATGGCCTTAGGCTCTGTTTGAGGGAGCTATAAATTCTCTGAATTAGCTAGTTCGAATATCTAACTGACTGGTTAGAATAGCGGCTGTTGAGAGGGTGAGTTTTATTCAGTTATATTGTAGGTAAATAAAAAATTGTAGAATCTAAAGAAATTGAGGTTGGTCAACTTCTATGCTACTAGACCTAAATGAGCTAGTTGTTTTTGTATATTTTGAAAATCTAAACTACCCGAAAAACTTCTAGATACTAGAAATATCTAGCCGACCATAGTTGAAATCAAATCTCGGCCATTACACACAGATGGACTGCCCATATTTTAGCCCATATAAATTTACATGCCAATATTTTGTTCAAACTCTCAGCTTTTTAGCCCATGAAATCGAGGCCGAAACATGTAAGAGATGGGCCAATTAGTTATATAAATAAATGAAATTGTATATTTTAATCAACTTAAGCTAAGCTCAATTAAGCATTTTTTGTGTTTTTTATCAGCTTAAGTGAAGTATAATTGTAGATATGTAAAATACTATAATACCACCTCGAGGAGAGTGAGGGTGGATCAAAAATAGTTTGATAAAATAATGAGTAATAGAGTCTAGTAATAATATAGATAATTTTAAAATGAAAAATAAATTTTATTGTTATATTTGAAACATATTCTAAACTATAAACATTATGTTTTAGCACAGAGGGTCTAACATTGTTACTAGTAAAGATGACAATGGATCTATACCCATCGAGTTTGATCATCTCAAACCTATACCCGTTAAAAAAATCTTTCCGTCGGATAACCCATATATACATGCGGATATCATTTCTCCCCCAAACACATACCCATGCGGGTAAAACATACCCATCAATAGGCATCACACACAAAATAGACTAACAAATAACAACCGTGTATCTATCCCCTAAAAACAGTGTTTCACCTAATTAGAGCAATCACTCATTCAGCCATATGATCAAAACTACATATATAAATTAACTCCCAAACATAATACATCAATGATTTAACCCACAAGTCACAACGATAGCAACAATGATTTAAACTCTCAAAAATATAGCTTATTAGGTAATGGGTACCAATTAGGTAACGAATATGGATATTAGGAAACAATACATACTAACGTACCCGTTGTGTACTATTTTTTCCATTAGTAAACCCATGAGTAAACAATTATACCCGTATATCTACCCTGATAGAGTAAAAACCCATCGGGTTCGATTTTCGTGTACCCATTACAGTCACTAGACGCGTATGCTTAATGTTTGGGTATGTTTATTAGGGAAACGTTTAGATTATCGCTGTAATTGAGGTAACTATATTTTTTTACCCCACTTATTATTGACTTATTTTTACTTAATCTGCTATAAGTTGTAACCAGCAAATTGTTAGCCACATTTTTATAAGATTTAAGAAAGAAATGCGATAATTTGTAGGAGTGAACAAACATGCCCTCGTTGTGTTGAAGGTAACCCTAACCCATGATTCCTTAGATGATATCTTATTTTACCATGTTAGCATGACACTATTTCTAGAAACTATACTTTGAATCCCGATTTCTTATTACGCACCTACAATAATTTTTCTATACTACTATCTTTTATCTCTCTCCAATAGGCTAGAGGGGTTTCCAAGAACCCGAGTCCAAATAATTTTTTAGTTATTATTATCAAATTTTTACCATTTGTGCATTTCTTAGGTCTAATATGGTATACCGCTTAAAGTGGTGTACCACTGTATCCCTCAGTTTTTCTCTAGTTCCGCCGCTGGTCTTGGATATCGGGACGACATGATGTCTTACTTAAGACACAATTTCTTTATTCTCTTTTATTTAATTTTATTATCACATCAGATTATTTCTTACGTGATAGCTTAATAAATAGCTAAGTGTGCATTTGGTTCCATGGACTAAAATTTAGTCCGTATCATATCAGATGTTTGGACATCAATTTGAAGAATTAAACGTGAACTAATTATAAAAATAACTACAGAATCGGAGGATTATTCGTGAGACGAAATTATTAAACCTAATTAATCCATGATTAGCATCATATTATCAAATCATGGCATAATTAGACTCATTAGATTCGTCTCGTGAATAATGCATCAATTATGAATGAGTTTTATAAATAATGTACATTTAATACTCCAAAATAGCAACCATAACATGACTAAAATTTTGAACTAAAGAACCAAATGATACCTCCCTAAGAACATCTTCATTGTATTTGCTATTATACTTGCTACACTCCATTGTACTTGCTACTTGACTTGTTATTTTAGGGAGTTTGCTATTCTTCTCTCCACACTCGCTACATCTAGTAAACCAACCAAACTTGCTATTCTATTGAATGTTGAGCTTGTTTAATTATTTTTATTTTCTGTGCATGTATATAAATTGATAAAATATAGCTACATTCAAATAGAAAGTCATATTTAACAAGTATATTGGAGTGAATAGCAAAATAGCAAGTCAAATTGAATAGAAAGACTTGCTATTACTATGAATAGCAAGTCAAAAATAATAAGTATAATGGAGATGCTCTAAGGACAACCACAATGTCTACGTTCTAAATAGTATTAACGTGGGACCCACAAAAAATTAGCATTTGCTATTATTGAGTGCACAATGAAAGAAAACAAAAAAACATTAAAATGGGTCATGCTTACGATGAAATCCACTAAAAATTATCACATTTTAGGTTTATGGTCACACGTTAAGTTTACGGTGTACTTTATTTTTTTCATGGGATGTGATTCTACTACGACGTGTAAAACTAGCTATAAAACGGTTTTGCCGCTTTTATCGATCACCAGTCACGACACGTGGTTGCCAGCACGACAAACCAACTCTCGTCGAGTAATTCCAGCGAGAAATTCGATATCATCCGCTGCCTCTCTCGGAACTTTCGGATCTACATCTTCTTCTCCCTCCGCCTCCTCCTCCTTCTTCCTCTCCGCCGTCGAGATCAGCAAGGTGAGCAGCAGGTCGAGACCTCCTCAGAGAGTATTTCACCCCAAGGTATAGTGGCGCGTGGCGTGTGGCGAGCTATCGATATCAGGTTTATTGAAAATTTGAAATCGTATTATACTATTCTTTCCCAAAAATGCGAGCTATCGATCGGTCACTGTGATATGGTCAACTCGAATTATTATGACGACTTCTATTTCCGCGTGATTTTTTTTTGCGGATTTCTAAAAAAGCAAGTGGTTTGTGCGGTGGTGATGTGCGATTGCAGGAACGACGGGCGCTTTCCCGTTAAGATGATGCGGTTGCGGTGCGCTGTAAAGGGCGGCGGGGGGTACGGCGTTGCTGGTGGTGGTGGTGGTGGTGGTGCGCGCGGTGATCGGAGGTCGCCGGCGATCGTGCGGATGTCGGACCGCGCGCTGTGCTGCGGCATGAGGTCGCGCGCGGCGGATCTCACCGGCCTCGAGATGGCGGGGCCGCAGGGCGGCGTCACGGGGCTCTTCCGGTCGCGCAGCCCGCGCTACGGCCTCGTGCGCGCCACAGGTGCGTTCTAGAGTCTCGTGATCTCGTCACAGATTGGGGGGGGCAGCGCGCTTTCGCCGGTGGGGTTGGCGTGAGCGTGATTCGGTTCTACGAGAGAGGGTTAGATTCTCAGAGAGGCTCTGTAATTGCAAACTACGGCTAGATTCTGTGGGGTGTGAGAGGGACAGAGGGTGATTTTTGTTAGGGATTATTACCGTGGATTTGGCAATGGATGTTGTGTTCCGGAACACCATCTGTTGCGAATTGCATCGTCTACTGCTGGAAATTAGATGCATGCTCACTATCTATCACCCGGTATGATCTTGCTGGGTGGTTGTTGCCTGCAGACTTGTCATGCTTATTGTTAGATTTAGCTTGCCAACCATCCAATATACATGGGTGCGGTGTGGTCCTTGCATTGCATGGTTAGCTCCGAATGTAAGGGGGTAATGGTGAAGAGCTGGCTCCTTCTTGCCCTCGCAGTACTCAGATACGTTGTACTAGATGACCATGGTGTAGTACTCAGTTTCCCCTTTTGGGGTTATCAGTAAGTTCTGTTGCTGCTGGCCTTGGAATAATATCTTCAATGTAGATTGTATTGTCTTTGTTCCTTGACTGCTCAAATGGCCAGGGCTTGTCAACATATGCTGTCATACTGTCATATGCACAGACACATGATTGTCCATCTAGACATCTGTATGAGTGTGTCAAACTAGCATTCTCCAGGTCCTACAGTACATAGCATATTCAGGAACTACTCAGCATGTGAATATATGTTCTCTCTCATGTTTGGTCAGTCACAACTCACAAGCATATAATGCACTGCCTTCTGTCAATACCTTGTGTTTCTGTTGGGTTGATCTTCTTCAAAAGATACCCAAAAGGATTACATGTTGATTGGGTACAAAATTAATTGCAAGACAATTTTAGATGCTGTAGTATGGAAATGTCTGAAACATTAATCTTCATACATGCTTTCATAGCTCTAGCATATGCAAACAGTAACAGTCAGAGCTGTTTGTATTGTCTTTCAATGATATGTTCATGATAGTATGGTGTCTGAACTTCAATTGCAAGGGAGCACAAATGAAAAGACAAAAAAGAGAGGGGGGAATGTGAAATAGTTGTTAGATACATTATTTTTTTGTACTATAATTTTTTTGAACCTGTATATGGCATTAGCTATGATGTTTGTTATGTGTTGTGACCTTACAGCTGTTCATGTGCTCATACCTTTAGTTTTGCATGTCAAAACTGGAATGTTGTTTAACTAATTTGCTAATCTTGATTCATATGCTATCTTTTTTCCAGTTGATCCTGAGGACATTCCACTTGAGAAGGTTCAAGCTAAATCTTCAGGAAATGTTCTGCCATATGTAGGCGTTGCTTGTTTGGGGGCTATTTTATTTGGTTATCATCTTGGGTATGTATATTGTTACTTTTACCAACTTGTCTTCATCGATTGAATTTCCATCACCATCCGCAAGTTCCTTGCAATGCACATTCTAAATCGATGAATGACAATATCTGGCAAATGCTGCAAATCTGAATGGTCTGCAGTGTTGTCAATGGCGCTCTTGAATATCTTGCAAAGGATCTTGGAATTGCTGAAAATGCTGTTTTACAAGGTGGACATCCTTTTACTTGGTGAATATATAATCCATGCTTTATTTTTAGTATGTATTCTTCTTCTTATCCGTAAAAGGCATGTCTCAATTTTTACATCCATTATACACAAACCTTCTATTTGCAAGGTTTATTTAATTATTATTTTATGAAGGAATAAAGGTATAAAAACATTACCTAGATAAGCACTCTGAAAGTTGATAGTATGGTTCTGTGAGATATTCTTTGTCGATATTTCACATTGCATTTTGTTTGTTGTTTAGGATGGGTGGTTAGCACAACCCTGGCTGGTGCAACAGCAGGTTCTTTTACTGGAGGTGCTTTGGCTGATAAGTTTGGGCGAACACGGACATTCATCCTGGATGCAATCCCTCTTGCTGTAGGTGCATTCCTGAGGTGTGTTTCGAGACACAATAACTGTGTTATAACTTATAACTTGCAATGCACGCTTTCTTTAAAAACAATGTACACTATTATCATCTAATGCTAACCTAACACATGAAACATTTGCAGTGCAACAGCTCAAGATGTTCGCACGATGATTATTGGCCGATTACTTGCTGGGATTGGTATTGGGATCTCTTCTGCTCTTGTGCCTCTTTACATATCTGAGGTTGTGATAACTTGTAAATAATATTGAAATCATTGTTCAACTTCAACAACTACTGGTTGTGTTATTGAACATGTAAAATGACTGAGATATTTCCACTTGCGCCTGCAGATATCACCAACTGAAATCCGTGGAGCACTTGGTTCAGTTAATCAGCTTTTTATCTGCATAGGAATTCTTGTAGCTTTGGTCGCTGGATTGCCTTTGGCAGGAAACCCTGCTTGGTGAGTTTCTCCAAGCTCTTTTCTCCTGTTTGTGCTTCATTCAATGCATTTTACATTCATATGAGCTAGTGCAAATAATCATGTTAGCTTACCATCTTCTTGATACTCCGTTATAAAACCACAGTTGAATTTAGGAGCACTGTCAGTCCAGATTAGAAAGGGACAATCTATTTTTTTGGTTATTTGTGAACAAAGTTAACTTAGATGGAGGAAAATGGAGGCATTAAACATGTTTTTTCAACACATTTTGTACATAGGAAAGATCTAGACATGCTTACCACAAGTATTATGCTGAAAAAATATCGCAACAAACTTTGTATGACATGTGTACCATCAATATTCACATTGTTTTCATATGTATGTGTCTGTTTGTAATAAGGTGGAGGACAATGTTTGGAATATCAGTAATTCCATCCATTTTGCTGGCTCTTGGAATGGCTGTTTCACCTGAAAGCCCTCGTTGGCTATTCCAGGTTTGTGTGGGGCAAATCCCATATTTCATACACAGACTTCAGCCTAACACTTGCTAATTCTTTTGTGATTAACTGCAGCAAGGAAAGCTTACTCAAGCAGAAGCAGCTATCAAAAAACTATATGGAAAAGAGAAGGTTGCTGAAGTTATGTATGACCTAAAAGCTGGCGGTCAAGGTTCTTCTGAACCAGATGCTAGTTGGTTCGATCTTTTCAGAAAACGCTATAGGAAAGGTACTTTTGTTTTTTCTGTTTCAGATTTGACTATTTTGGTTCCTCACTTTGCATCATAAAGTCATCCCTGTTTGTTTTTCATGCTACTGTTTTGCTAAAAATCTAACATCTAATCAAGACAACAGTTCCATGAACAATAACATATGTGTGTGTGTATATAAATAAATATAAATATATATATATATATATATAACCAAGCAAATCATTTTTAATTACCTTTTTGTACTTCTATACTTATACAGTTGCTTGCTTCAAAACTATATTGTCATGCATTTCCTGATGGACGGATGCTACTGATCATGTTCTTGAGAGTCTAATCCATGGATTGATTGAACTCTCCAGGTTCCACACATTTCAGAAGTTGATACTTGTGTAACCAATTCAAATGCAACCTTATTATTAATAGTCATATCAGCATATATGTCATTAATGTTTATATGATGAAATTTCTGCTACATGTATTGATTTTATTTGTCATACTGCAGTTGTGAGTGTGGGAGCGGCACTGTTCTTGTTCCAACAGCTTGCTGGTATAAATGCTGTTGTATATTACTCTACATCGGTGTTCCGCAGTGCAGGCATTGCATCTGATGTTGCAGCGAGTGCCCTTGTTGGAGCAGCCAATGTTTTTGGTTAGTTCATGCTTAGAATGTATTTTAGAATCATCTTCAAAACAGCATTTCTGATGTTCTATGTATTTCTGTTAGGCACAATGATTGCATCTTCTCTGATGGACAAGCAAGGAAGGAAGAGCCTTCTGATAACAAGCTTTTCTGGCATGGTATACCATTATCTAAAATAAAATGTTTCGTCTTTCTCAGTATCTAAATGAAGGTTTGCTTAAACAATCACTGATTTTCCTCTTGAAGGCTGCCTCAATGTTACTTCTATCATTGTCCTTCAGCTGGAAGGCTTTGGCACCTTACTCTGGCACACTTGCCGTTGCTGGCACTGTTTTGTAAGTTGTTTGTCATACACTTAATCAGCATTTTGCTGATTGACTTTGTTAACTGAACTGTTAATATAACTTTAATAATATTCTATTCAGGTATGTGCTGTCTTTTGCTCTTGGAGCTGGCCCAGTTCCAGCATTGCTCCTTCCTGAAATATTTGCCTCAAGAATAAGGGCTAAAGCTGTCGCATTATCTTTGGGCATGCACTGGGTAAGTTACATAAATCTGTGATGCTATGTATCATGAATATTAGTATTTTATTATTGTTACATAATTTGGCGCACATGATACTGTAATATATCTGGTAAGCTTTTACATGGTGCATTGGATGAAACTCGAGTCATTTGGCATTGGATGAAACTCGAGTCATTTGTGATGGAGTTATCTCATTATCCGTTTTCTCAAAATATTAGTATCGATCACTTTTCTAGATAATTGAACGTGTTTTAAACTGTGTTATATTGACATCCATAATTGTTTAAATCCCTCAAATTCACAATTATTCAGACAATGTCTAATGTATACAATCCTTTCAACTAGCTAAGACGATCAATGTTGCGGGATAGCTAAACTGTTGATTTATTGCCTTACCTACTGTCGTCAGTGAATAATCACCTCGTCCTGTTCTCTTTGCAGGTTTCCAACTTCTTTATTGGCCTGTACTTCTTGAGTGTCGTCAACAAATTCGGAATTAGCACCGTGTATTTGGGATTTGCATCTGTTTGTGCCCTTGCGGTTCTTTACATAGCTGGAAATGTGGTGGAGACCAAGGGCCGGTCTTTGGAAGAGATTGAGCGTGCTCTAAGTTCGGCAACTTGATCTGCTAGTCACGCAAGAAACCATCCTCTGGCTTCGGCTCGGAGATGTTCCTCCTAGTCTTGAAATAAACAAGTGGCAAGAGAACTTGGTATCTGTGAATTGGTTTTGTCAGAATCAAAGATTTTTCACACTGTAGTTATTAGATGCCAGATGCCGCTGTTTCTAGTGTACAGACGAACTTTTCTTCCATCTGCTGGAAATAAAAGCAGTTCGTCGAATTTACACCATTCCGTGTTACGTTGATACTGGTGTGTTACCGTATCAAGAGGACTTGAGTGCGAGGATCGAGTCAATCAATCAATCGAGCTGGTGGGTAGCTTCAGTGATGCATTTTATCTCGCTCCTTGTAGTAAACTCTGTTTTCTTTAGCCATCAGCTATCTTGCGAAGTTGCGATGATGATCTCTTCCCTTTATAGCTGCTTCGTCTGAACCATGGATGGACACATTGGCAACAAATATCGAAGCATGTTCTGATTTCTGAATCTCTGAATCCATCTGCTCTGAATTTCTGAAATTTTGAAGTAATTTTTTATTATGTTCTCTCTTGTGGCACCTGCGAGTAATTTTGATTATTTGTCCCTCTCTTTAAGTGATCATTATCAAGTGTCATATTCTTCGTGAACTTTGTTCTTTGGGAAAATTAATCACATACCATTATATTTTTCAAGAATTACCTACATACTACTATCGGTGACTGTGGCAGCTTTTATTTTGTTAGTGACATACCAATGTCATATTAACAAACCGTGAAAATTATAATGGCATGGAAAAAATTAACCCTTTTTCTTTTGCCACTTGAATCATCTGTAATTTGTTTCCATGTTATCTTGGACACTAAGTAAGCTAAATTAATTAGGTTCTCATATTAGCTCGGGGATAAATTTTTATTTTAGCTTGTTTAGTGTTCGAATTGACATAGAAGTAATTAGAGATGATTCATATAAAAAAAATGTAAAATTCACGAAGAGAATTACAAATGAAAAAAATTCCGGTGTAAATGTAAATGTAACGACCCCGGTTTGTCCAGTAAGCCAAAACACAACCTAATAAGGATATGTTTGGTAGAATTCTAGATCTTAAAATCTAGATCGAAGTTTTGGATCACGTGTGATCTATATTTACCTATTCTCTAGATGTATTTACCTATTCTCTAGAGTAGGTCAAAAGTTTTGATTGAGTCTAGTGTTCTAGAAATTAACTTCAGCTTTTGAAAAAAGTTATAAGTAAAATAGTTCAGTGACATTGGTAGATAATTTTTCAGTTTTTCCTGAAATAGAGCAGCTATTTGAACTCCCCTTGATCACGCTAGTATAATTTTTTGACCGCTCTAATTTAAATTTTAGCTCGATTAGAGAACTACAGGGCAACGAAGCCGATCCCTTCTGGCAACTACCCGCCTCGCCAGTACTAGCCCGTAATGACCTCTCAGCACCACATCGCCGGAATCGAGATGGGATCCCCTACCTACCGGCTCGCGGCGGCGATCACGGTCCCCTCCACTAACGAGTTCCTCGTCGTCCGGCAGCCGCTTCCGCCATCGCCAGCGGCCGCGCCGGGGGAAGAGGAGTACCGGGGCTACGTCGACAGCGACCTCTACGACCTCCCATCGGCGCCCCTGCGGACCCTGGCGGGCGAGCTCCGGTCGGAAGTGGCCATCCGCGGCGCGGACTCCGTCGCCGGCCGACTCGATCTCTCGCGCCTCGACCTATCCGCCGCCCTCGACCAGGTAGGTCATCCATTAACGTTTCCGCTCTGCTGCATTTTTCGCATTTACTAATGTCGCTTAGCAAGTTCGCTCACCTCGACGGGTAATTTTGGGGAGTTTACTTGTGCTGGCATCAATTTGAGTGTGTGTGTGTGCGCCGATTTGACGAACCGAACTATTCGAAACGATTTGTTCTCACTAGATTTTCGATAAATTCGGTTTACCGAGTGGAATGTGCGGGGAGTGGAGGCTCCTGAAGTATGTGGAGGAAGCTGAGTTTGGTCCAGACGCTGGGGTCAACACGGTGCTCATCATCAGTTCACTGGAGACAAAACTGGAGGCGTTGCAAGGTTAATGCTTAGTTTCTCAGATTTCGTGTATACCAATTTGCTTAATCATCCTAAGTTGCTCACTGCAGAGCCGTGTAAGTGGATGTCCAACGAGTGTGCTTTGGGATTGCTCTCTGAAGCGAAGCTTTGTAGTACTCGCATAGGACCATATGCATACATTGGACTTCTGAAGCCAGAACTATCATCAAAGTGGACAGTTGCCCCTGCATTGCCCTCCCAGGTTTCTACATTTTTCATTTGCATAAAAAAAAGTTAGCATAGTGAGTACTACCAATCTACCATTGCTACTATGCCAGACTGCTTCCTTTTCCTGAAGTGTATTTGTGTATAATTTGTTAGGAGTATCCTCCTGGAATAACACTTGTGCCGATGAAGAGTAGGACATTGCAGCCCTTCCGTACAACTAATCTTGTGGTAGTGCTAGCAACCAATGCTGCTGGCGGATCGACATGTTCTGATTGTGCTGCTTCCGGAGATGCTCTACTAATAGATCCTGGATGCTGCTCACAAGTCCATGGAAAAGTATGAGCTATTTCTCCACACCGTGTTCTCTAATTACAGTATTGCACTATCTTGTAGAGCGCAGCTTCTACCATGGATTTGCTTATTTTCAATATTCTAGTGTATTGTTAATAGATCTCCAGAGAAGTTCTGCTAGACTTTTTTTAGAATTTTACTTTTACAAAGTGTGCTTATGTTGAGTGTTAGTTCATGCAGAATCTTTTCGTTTACATGTACTGATTCCTCATTTTGTAGTTTTGTAAAGGGACTACATCCTTAATGCTTACCATGTTCAGCTTGCAGATCTTGTCAATTCTCTTCCAAAGAAGTTACTGGTCCTTGTTACACATCATCATCATGATCATGTTGATGGTATGGTTACAAATATTTTATTCAGCACTTATATCAATTGTTTACATTCTTACCTAGTGATTAAGATTATCACTTGGAGTATGCAATGCAGCAGGAAACGTGTGTCATTTTATAGTACTTCTTTTTGGGTTAACTAGCAAGTTGCCTGTGCTTTGCTACGAACAAAAGGAAATTTCATATTATTGTCTAAAATAAATTAAATATATTTTATGTGTTATTGACTTTTTGCTAGGAGTGCTCATTTTGATTATATATGTGCCAAATATTGGTTGTTGTGTAGTAATATTAAATAATATCAGGGAACAAATTATAAAACTACAGTAGGAATACGGGTGATGGTAGATTCATCACCACTAGTTACTTTTAAAGTAGTAGTATAGATAAATTGCTATAATACTAATATGTTCATTAATGACCATAACAAACAAGCTGACTGCATTTTCTTAAGTATTGTAGGTCTCTCGGTTGTTCAGAGATGCAACCCTGATGCTGTTCTTTTGACACACAAAAACACAATGAGTCGCATCGGGAAAGGTAATGCTCTGCCTCTACATTTATCTTTTCCTGACAATATTATTTGTCATCCTCTTAGCCAAAAACATATTAATCTTCACAAAAGTATGGAAATCATTTGGGAAAATGATACTTACTAAGCAAGCTGATGCGTGTCTTGGCTACACTCAAGTTTTAAATCAAGTAAAAATAGTAAAATACTGTGATCTCAGCTAAGACCTTCTGGATCATCTCTGCTCCATTTTCTTTGTATATTGCTTTGAATATTGGGATGATTTTGATAAGCTCATGTTGCAGTCCATGAATCTGTAACTTGCATGCAAACCCTTCGAAAGTTATGGCCCAAAAGTTTCCAAATTAAAAAGTCCCAATGCATTGAACATAAAAATATAACACTCATAGATCTTTGACCAGAATCACCAGAAATTATTATTTCATTTTAGTTCAGGTATTTTTACATCATTAATTTAGTGTACTAGTTGTCTAGTTCTGTCATTTAACTGCAACTCCATGCGTATTAGTTCATAATTCCTATTTTAAAACATCTCATTATTTGTAGATATATTTTTAAATTTTCCATAGCCACCTTATTATTTTATCTGCTATTATACAGGAAATTGGTCAATTGGCTATACCACTGTAGATGGGGGCGAAAACATATGTATAGGGGACCAACAACTGCAAGTTATTTTTGCTCCTGTAAGACGGTCTCTTCCTAGGAGGATTGGTCTTCTGTTTAAGTTTTATGTCAACGAACTTTTTAGTCTATGCACTTAATTGTGAAAAGTTATCTCTGGAGAGTTTGTACTTTGTAATGCGCAGCAATGCATTTGGTGCCATTACTAGAAAGTTTCTGAAACTTTTAGCTTATTGCTGTATCAAGCTCTATCTAACGAGGATAATTCTAGAAAAGATTTTACTAGTAGTTGAGGATAATACATCTATAATGCTTGGTATCTGCAAACCAATATGTTTCCTCTAGATCAAATGTAGATTCATGTTAAGTAGTCCATACTGATTTATTAGACTAACCACCACTGATATTTGTGATGATTGTTTGAATAAACAACAATGGTGTGACATTTGATAGCTGGAGCAAAAATGACTTAAATAGAAAGTCATAATGACTTTCTATTTATATCTATAAAGTATTTTCAGAGAAAAACCAGCAGCAATGGTGTGATGTGACCTCTATACTATACTACTATCTAGAAAATACTTTATAGGAAAAAACTATCTCATACTGCATTTGTAGGTCTTCCATTGAAACACGCTATGTTTCTGCTATCTGTATCGAATACTCCATGTGGTTCCCCGGTTGGAGCCTCTCCTACTGATTGCTTTCAAAACAAATACTCCATGTGGTGACATGATGGCATAAATATACCATTTGTTACATTTCAGGGTTTTATAGAAAATATTTTATCCCATTATAAATAGGACAAAGGTATATCTCTTGTAGGTTTAGATCTGATGTGTTCTTTTTTTAGTTCTATTTAATTTTTCATTCTTTTTTGTATGCTAGGGTCATACAGATGGTCACATGGGGGTTTTACATGTTAATACCAATGCACTAATTGTTGGAGATCACTGTGTAGGGTAAGTATTCTTCAACATATTAGTGGTAGCAATAGCATTATCAAGTACTTCATGATCTTCTGCCTTCTGGTATGTAGGTATCTGCAATTATGGGATTACTGTATTGTTAAATTATTGGCATATACATGCACCAAAAATCTTACACCTGTATTGACATTTGGAAGTGTCCAAACTTTGAAGAATAACATGCCCATCTCAGTTATTTGAAGTAATGAAATTATGGACTTTAGGATTTAATTGGTATTCAGGCATCCTTAATGTAGTTTCCTGAACCAGATTAAAACGTGGTCCAGATAGACTTTTTTGACAACATGTCCATATTTAAATTGTGTAGTTGTCTTTCCACTAAAACAGAACGTAGAAGGTGACTTTTAACTTTAATAAACTGTGCTAAAAAACTTCAAATTGTTTTCAGTAGTTTGCTTAAAAGAAATTCATACATACATTACTAGAATATTACCTAAGATAAGTTTGTTTTACTCTTGTCAGGCAAGGAAGTGCGACGCTGGACAATAGAGCTGGTGGCAACATGAAGGTAATGGTTGTTCCTTTTGTTTTGAAGGTCACATAGTAATGGATCATCAAGACCCTCTTCAATTCATGGGAAATGCTCTCATTTTTTCTCATCACTTTGTTTTTGTGCTACGCCTTTTTTATGTGTATTTTCTCCCTTCCTCTTGTATTTCAGTCTTTCACAATTTTTATCCATGCTCCTGCGTCCAGAACAATGTTTTCTAAACAGAGTTCCATTAGCATAAGTTTGTTCTGAGTTCTGAGTTCTGACATATGCAGGACTACTTCCAAACTACATACAAATTCTTGGACATGTCACCCCACGTGCTAATTCCAATGCATGGAAGAATCAACTTATGGCCCAAGCATATGCTTTGTGGATATCTTAGGTATGAAACTAATCACCTCTGTAAACATTATCTATCACATTACAAATTATATGGTTGATAGTGCTCAACTGCTCATTCTTAGAATGTGGAATATGTTCCTCAGGATATATAATTATTCATCTGTGTAGTGGACAACACTTTTTTTCCTCACCAAAAAGGAATAAATTCAGTCTATTTCCTTCTTACCCGTTCCAGGAAGACGGCTTGTTGCCATTTTTTCATATCGATGTTTCCACTTCAAGACCATAGATGCCAACATGCAACTACACTATATTTCTTCATTTTGCTCCCACATATGATTTACCCTTTTTCTGGGACACTGAATACATGATTCTGATTTAGTGTGTTTTACTAATCAGGCACCGAAGGGCAAGAGAAGCCTCCATTCTGCAGTCTATAGAGAATGGGGCTCAAACTCTGTTTGACATAGTTTCAAAGACTTATGCTGATGTAGGCAGGAAATTGTGGATTCCTGCTTCTTACAATGTTCGTCTTCATGTTGATCATCTGAACTCTGAACATAAACTACCTAAGGTGAGATTTTTTTTAATAATTCCGAGAGTTTTCTCCCATAAAACTTAATAGAACCTAAAAGACATATTATGCACCTGAATGGTATATTGTCTTTGGTCTTGGATAAATTTACATAAACTATATTAGTGTAGCAAAGTATTGTGGGATGAATATCAACCAAACAGCAAACCAGTATACACCAGAACATAGATGGTTTGATTTGCATGATTGGGCTGGGGGAGCTAGCTTTATGTCTTGGACATATGATAGATGATATAATGGGATGACAATACTACTTGTTATAGATCTTTGTCGGTTGCTCTCTATAGTAATTAATAAGGATACAGAACCTCAATGGAACATATGCTCCGATGCTTATCCTTTGTGTGTACACTAAACTATTAGGCGACACTGATGTGCACTTTGCAACCTAAGTAAATTATTGAGTGTAACAGATTTGCAATCCCTAACCTAAACTGCCCCTGACTGTTCATTACTTACTAGTTGCTCCGAAGAGCACACGAGGCATTGCTAATAATTTGTGTTGAGTTATGTGTCATTTTTTCCAATTTTTTTTGGAAAAATTGCAATCGTGTTAAAAGCAATTATTCATTAATAGTGAAGATCAGTAAGTTTAACATAAGTTTCTTGGAGATCATCATGCAGGATTTCTCCTTACAAATGTTCAGTGGAAGTTGCGATGAATTTGTTTCTAGCCTATAATGACCATAAGTGAGACTGCTGACCAAATTGTGCTTTGAGTTTGGATTCAATTTAGGCTTGATAACGTTTTAGCATGCTTGGCATGAAATTGATTTGACCAAACATTGTATGTTATCGTATATGTACATACTGAAAGCTCTTGCCAATCTGCACTGCTAGAAATTTCCATTCAATGCCCAAAATGAAAATAAGTACACATCATTTTCACCAGATGATTTATCATTATGTCTGGCTCTTATGCATCTGTAGATTTATACCAAGCTATCACTTTCTATTACTCCACACAATTTTTTTTCTCAGATTAGCAGCCTCATAACCCCATTCAATGTGTGCAGAGCTTTTCGATGGAGAAGTTTGAAGCGAGCTGCGGAATACACTTCATGCTGCGGTGGGCGGTGGCGAATGCTCAAGCTAATAGCTCACCAGCCATCCTTGCGGCAGCAGGTGCCATTGCCGGTGGCCTGGCAATTGCTTACGCTCTCAAAAGAAACAGTGGCAGCCAACCGTAGGATTCTCCAATACGGTAATCTTCCATCCGCGCACACCTTTATTTATTTTTACTTAATCTTAAGTTTCCCCCATGCGAGGTCAACTTGCAACTTCCAAAATTGCTACTCCCTCCGGTTTCTCAAGGAAGTTATTTTGGACATAATTTTAGATAACATGTTTATCTATTTATCCATATTAAATAAGGTGCATGACAACCAGATTTAATAATCTCTTTCCGTTCCATTGATTACTAGTACTAGATAAAAATGTTTAGAATACATTTAAAAATACAAAATGATATTTTTTGGAGAAACTTTAGATACAATATTAAAACGACATTTTTTTCAAACTGGAGGGAGTATAGGATTAACGGTATGGTAGTTAAATTTTCCCCATCTATACACTACAGCGGGATCCAAAAGGGGAGCGGTTCCTCTGCAGTCGGAGGAGTGATTGCAGAGGGCAGTCGGGCTTCGCAACCGTCCGATTTTGATCGGACGGTGCGAATCCCCCTTCTCTCTCTGAAGCCTCC
Source organism: Zizania palustris (assembly GCA_019279435.1). Classification (NCBI taxonomy): domain Eukaryota; kingdom Viridiplantae; phylum Streptophyta; class Magnoliopsida; order Poales; family Poaceae; genus Zizania; species Zizania palustris. The sequence continues at coordinate 79,975,762 of JAAALK010000288.1, read as the reverse complement.
TGCGAAGTGGGTCCCACCGGTGCGAAACCCTCCTTGCACGCCCGTCCGATTGAAATCGGACGGCGCCGAGGGGCTGACTGCCCTCTGCAGTCGGAGGGGCCGACTGCAGAGAATCTCAAATCATCCAAAAGCACGTGCCTTTTTTTAGTCAACGTACGGTACAGGTGCAAATTAGGGCCTATAGAGTTATTGGTTCTTGCAACTCGCCTGCGTGCAGAGTGATGAGATCTAAACTTTGGGCTTGCCGACTTTAGATCAAAGATATCTTAGAGATGCGTTCATGGATAACATATAGCTCATAAAAAACTGTGCATAGATCTTAAACTGCATATAGGTTAAAATCCATCTCTGGGCGCATATATAGAACTGAGCATGCATCTCCCACCCCGTACACCACTGTAAATGGGCATTGGTCTGGAAAATACATTTTCACCTAGGTGATCACGTGCGTAGATGGAACACCATCAAATCTGTCTTGAGATTTGCACCAAATAATTCTTGGTAAAACGTACTAGCTCGGTGTGTACCGTCTTCATATCGATCACGCATGTTCAATTGTCGCCGCGCGCCGCTCACGCCATTCTCGAGCCCTGAGGCTCGTTCGATCGTTCCAGAATTCGCCGAGGGGCGAGGCCGGATCGCGCCGTGTTGAAACTACCGTCTCCTTTCCAATTTATTTGTAGCTACTGACTACTGCTATTTGAACATCGACTGCAAATTGCTTTCAAATGAGTAGATCATGTTGAATGAAAATTGATTAGCTTTATCTATGGTACAATATGTTTCAATAATATGGTATATTTTCAAGAATTTATAAATTTATTGCAAAAACTAAAGTGATCAAAGTTTACAAATGAACGGTCACCGTTTTTTTCCTGTTTCTTCTTCTTTTCTTGTTTCCTTTATCCTCCCCTTTTCACTTCAATCTTTCTCACCCTTTTCCCTCCCCACCAACTATGACAACAAGCATCCTTTGAGCGGTGTGTGCATACTAGTGATATGATGGATCTTGTCGCATGCTCCTTTATGTCATCTGATCTAGTCGTGTGTTCCCGCCTCATCATTGGATCTAGTCACACATTTCCTTCATGGTGACCGATTTGGTTGCGCACTCCCTTAAAGTTGAATCTAGCCACACATTCTCCTCTCACCGTCGGATTTTGCCGCACGCTCCCCTTTATCGTCAGATCTAGCTGCGTGCTCTCCTCCCTTTGTTGGATCTAGCCATGTGCTTCCCTTTCATTGTTGGATCTGGCCACGTGCGTGCCTCACTAACAGATCCCACACCATTGGAACACATTTCTAGGCTGCTAGCAACATCGGCATTGTCACGCTAAGCTACCCGAGCATCGTAGTGAACCACTTAAGCGCCTAAGCTACCTAGCTCATCGCCTTGACGCGAGTTGTGGTGCCTAGCGTTTTTCGAGCATCTAGGGCCGACCTTTGGAACATTGATGTATTTGGCTTAGCTTTTCTAATCAATTTCTTGGCTAGCAAGCTAAAAGTTGAACCAAACAACTACTTTCTCCATTTTGAATGTAAGTTGTTTTAGTTTTATTTAGATTCATCAATCTTAAGATGAATCTAGACAATTCCAGAATGGTTTACATTAAACCATTCTGAAACAGAGATAATATAATATAAAATCAGCTTTTCCAATTATAATAATTTTTACCTATATGAAATAAAAGTGGAGTGTATCTTAGATTTCACGACTTCATGTATAATCTCTTTATCACTTTACATGAGTTTATTATAATCATTATTAATTGAGACATAAAGTTGTTGCTTAATATAACCTTTGTTTGTAAGTCATTCTTGATTTTTCCAGATCCATTTACATAGCGATGAATCTGGACATATATATATATATATATACAAATGTTATTCTACATCATGGGTGTAGAATGCTATACTATACCGACGTGAAATGGTGGGTCGGGATCGTGTGGGGCGTAGGGGCACATTAAATGAGGTGGACACGGTTGGGTTGATTGGTGTAGAATAGCATTCTACCCTCGTAGTGTAAAATAGTGTTCCCATATATATATATATATATATATATATATATATATAGAAAATGCTAGTACGACTTATTATAATATAGAACGGAAGTAGTATTGTTAATATTAATAGAATTGTTATACTTAGATTCATAATTACTCTAACTAAACAACTTTATTATTGAGCTTTATTGTTGAGTGAGTTGAAATTAGTGTGGATTTGAGTCCAAACTGGACCAAGACTTTTAGGTGGAGGAATTTACAGGCTCGGCCTCTTCTGTGGAAAACCTAACGGCCCAATTATTAACGCCTTGAGGCCCGTACTACCCCGTACGATGGCGCGCACTCAAGCTGTGCGCGTGTCTGCAACTCTTCGTATGTAGGCTCGGACTGACAACTTCAGACAATCAGCCTCCTCAACCTCTCTTGTTTGTCTGTCTGTCTGTCTCAGCCTCTGCCATCCACAACAGCCAAGTCATCAGTCCCCAGCTAAAGCTACACAGCCTTCAAAAAAGAAAAGCTATATCTATTCAGTACATAGTTGGATCTGGAGTACAACTCACAAAGATGATAATCCTCTTTGAAAATGGCTGATGATAATTGTGCTGAATATAACTTAGGACTTGTTTATTTCAGTTTAGGATTATAACAATATAATTTATAAAAAAGCTAGGTCGAATAAGTTTACTTAATTATAAATTTTATAATCTGCACTTTAAATTATAATAAGTTGTTTTTATTTATTTCAGCTTATAAAAATAAATTGAATTGTTATAATTCTAAACTGAAACCAGATATCCGAGACGGAGGAGGAGGAAGCGGAGCAAAGGGTATGTTTGGATTATTACCAGCATTAACCATTATTAAAATTTCCACAATATCAATATTTTGTCAACAAATCAGATGAATGTGTAATTTATTATTATTGTTGCTAGTTTTTTTTGACACGGCTAGTTTGAGCTTTGAGCTTTGAGCAAATCATGGCAGAAATCATGGTCCTATCAGCAAGAAAAGTACACGTAAAATCATCACCCTGACATGGTTAAACCCCACCAGATGGGTCACGTGCGCCTGCACAGATGCTCTGCGCGCCTATTCTTGGCGCCATAATGAAACCCAGATTGCACTAATCTTCCCTAAAATAAACCTCTCTTCCCTAACCCTAAAATAGGAAATAAAGAGCTTTTTATGGCCAATGTATATCTCCGTTATGTTAAGCTGGAAATTTTGGTTTATCGCCGAATTTTTTGTAAACGTGCTTTGATAGTTGTTTGTTTTATGGCCAATATATATTTCTTGATATTGGTATAAGGTAACGTTTGGTTTAGGAGATAGACAAAAGCGAGCGGCTTCGTTCTACTTTAAGTGTGTTTGGTTTGGATTTATATAGAACGGAGCGATTCCCAAAAAAAATATTGGTCATAGATCCGGAACCATCTGTTCTCAAAAAATCCACCGAACCGAACGACATGTCTCCGAAGTTTCTCACGCCATCCACTTTTCTTTTCATCTCTTTTGTCGTTCTTGAACCAAACAAGAGACGAAACCACTCCGTTTTATCAGATTCTACAACCAAACAAAAACAAATAAATACTATGTTCTTGCTTTAAACGCGGAGCGGAGCCAATCCATTTTCAGGATTTAAAACAAAGTCATTTTGTTTTATCAGATTCTTAAACCGAGTGCCACCTAAAATAGCACTCTCATTCTACTTCCTTCCTCCCACGATGTATCAAATTTTAAACTGAAAATTTATTTGAAATATTGAAAGTTAGATACTTACAAAAAATAAACTTTATCTTTAAAATATTTATACTACTTATTATCATACACAACCGCACACTCGTGTTCGCCAATCCTTTTTCTTATCCATCTCTTTAAAACACGTACTCAAGCATAAATTTTGTTATTTTGGAAGACGGAAGTAATAGAATATAATTAGTTTTAAAGTTTTATTTTTTCCTAAATATAGGAACCTCATAATTATAAAAAAGTTTTTGTTGCATTTAAAATATCATACTACATCACTACCAGATTTGATTGCTCAACCCAATTATCTATAGACATGTTTACTAATTTTAAAAACGTCTTGTAATATATTCCCTTGATAAATACTCCTCCGATATAAAAAAAATCATTTTTACTTTCTTAAGACATATAAAACATGTCATTTTGGTTAACTTAGAGCTTCTTTTATTCAGAAATTTGTAAAAATATCATTACAATTTTATGTAATTTTAAAAATGCCACTATCAGTGACCGTAATAGATCTCATCTATCAATAACACGCCAATTTTTCATATTTTAAAACCGAAAAAATTATAATGACATAGAAAATTATCCCTCTATCTCAAGTTATTTTTTTATACATGTGGGAGTCTGAAATTATATCGTAAACGACCTGATTTTATATAAGTTGGCAAAATTTCTTGAACAAAAAATTGGAAAGGCATTTTGAAATTCCCCACTACTCACACTCACATCCCGAGGGTCTCGTCTATCCATGCAACGATAATTACTCCGAGCAAAAGGTGGTAATAAAGCCCCACAATCCCTCCCTCTCTTTTCACCTCCGCCTCCACCTCGTCGTCGCCGCCCCACCCGTCATCCATCCATGGCGGCATGTCACTCCCCCTCGTCTTCGTCAGTCACTTACTGCGCGGTAAAGCTGTGAAAGTCTGAAAGAGGGGCACGAGGTGGAAGAAGCAAGCATCAGACAAGACCCTCTTTTGCTACTCGCGGCGGAGCGACCACCGCGCGCACAAGCCAAGCAGAAGTAGGAAACAAAAAAAAGAAGAGAGGAGGAGAATGCTGCCTCGCAACAGCGGCGGCGACACCCTGCTGCCGCTCTTCTTGTCGGCTCTGCTGCTGCACTGCTTCGTCTGCTATGCCGGCGCCGGCGCCGGCTCGCTGGACGGCGACGTCTCTGCGCTGTCGGACTTCCGGCTGGCCGCCGCCGACCGGTCCGGCGCGCTGGCGAGCTGGAACCTGTCTGCGAACCCGACCCCGTGCGGGACGTGGCGGGGGGTCACCTGCGCGGGAGGGCGGGTCACGAGGCTGGTGCTCGAGGGGTTCGGCCTGTCAGGTGAGGCCGTGCTTCCGGTGTTGGTGAGACTAGACGGTCTCCGGGTGCTTAGCCTCAAGGGGAATGGCCTCTCCGGCGCCATTCCCGACCTCTCGCCGCTCGCCGGGCTCAAGCTGCTTTTTCTCGCTGGCAACTCGCTGTCCGGCTCTATCCCGCCGTCGCTTGGAGGGTTGTACCGGCTGTACCGGCTCGACCTCTCGTTCAACAACTTGTCCGGCGTCGTGCCACCGGAGCTGAACCGGCTCGACAGGTTGTTGACGCTGCGGCTGGACTCCAACCGGCTCAGTGGCGGGATTGACGGCATTGCGCTTCCCGTGCTGCAAGATTTTAATGTTTCGAACAATCTTTTGACGGGGACGATTCCGGTGTCGATGGCGAGGTTTCCGGCCGGGGCGTTCGGCGGGAACGTTGGTCTTTGCAGCGCGCCGCTGCCGCCGTGCAAGGGCGAGGCGCCGCAGCCGAACGCGTCGGCGGGTGTAAACGCGACAGCGCCATGCCCTCCGGCGGCAGCCATGGTGGCGTCGTCGCCCTCGGCGAAGCCAGCGGGAGCAGCAACACCGACCAGCGGCAAGGGAAAGATGAGCCGCGCGGCCGTGGTGGCAATTGTTGCGGGGGATTTCGCCGTGGTCGGGCTCGTGGCTGGGCTTCTCTTCTGCTACTTCTGGCCACGCCTCTCCGGCCGGCGAAGCGCCAGGCGTCTCCGCGAGGGGGAGAAGATCGTCTACTCCTCCAGCCCCTACGGCGCCACCGGAGTGGTCGCGGCAGCTGGTGGCACGTTTGAGCGGGGAAAGATGGTGTTTTTGGAGGACCTCAGCTGCAGCGGCGGGAAGCGGTTTGAGCTGGATGACCTGCTGCGCGCGTCCGCGGAGATGCTGGGCAAAGGCGGGTGCGGCACGGCGTACAAGGCCGTGCTTGTCGACGGCAGCGTCGTGGCCGTGAAGCGGCTGCGCGACGCCACGGCGGCGGCAGCGTCCAAGAAGGACTTCGAACACCACATGGCCGTGCTTGGCCGTCTCCGCCACCCGAACGTCGTGCCCCTCAACGCCTACTACTACGCCCGGGACGAGAAGCTGCTCGTCTACGAGTTCATGCCCAACGGAAGCCTCTTCTCCCTCCTCCACGGCAAGTTCTCCACTTCTCATCTCTTAGATTTGATTTCATCAAACACCTGTGGCTTGTTGCTGAAACATCTCATCTCTCGTTACAGGTAATCGTGGCCCAGGGCGCACGCCGCTGGACTGGGCGGCGCGCATGCGCATTGCCTCCAGCGCCGCGCGCGGACTAGCCTACATCCACCGCGCGAGCCGCCGGGGCAGCGGGACACCCAGGCTCACGCACGGCAACATCAAGAGCACAAACATACTGCTCGACAAGGCCAGCATCGCGCGGCTCGCGGACTGCGGCCTGGCGCAGCTGGCCTCGTCGCCAGCAGCCGCCGCGGCGCGCTCGGCGGGATACCGCGCGCCGGAGGCGCCCCCGCCGCCGCGGCCGTGGGCGTCCCAGAAGGGCGACATGTACGCCTTCGGCGTGGTGCTCCTGGAGCTCCTCACTGGGCGCTGCCCGGGCAGCGAGCTGCCCAACGGCGGCGTGGTGGTGGAGCTGCCGCGGTGGGTGCAGTCCGTAGTAAGGGAGGAGTGGACGTCGGAGGTGTTCGACCTGGAGCTGATGAAGGACAAAGGCATCGAGGAGGAGATGGTGGCGATGCTTCAGCTTGCTCTGAGCTGCGCATCGGCCGCGCCCGACCAGCGGCCCAAGATCGGGTACGTGGTGAAGATGATCGACGAGATCCGCGCGTGCGGGGAGGCGTCGCCGTCGCACGAGTCCATGGACGAGTCCTCCGGCGTGTCCGACTCGCCCGCCGTGTCAGAAGGCGGCGCCACTAGCCAGTAATCGATCAATCACCAATCTGTGTCTGTGCCTTCGTGATTTTCGCTTTGGTTTACATATCTTCTCCTTGGATTGTTCTTGTGTCTGTACATGCATGATTGCGCTGCTTCTGATTCATTTTGCTCTTCTTGTTTGCACCCAATGATGATGGAAATTAGAATTTCAGCACTGCCAGCCAGCCCGTGTGAAATCTTCTCTTCTGTGCTCCACTGCTTTGACCTTTGAGTGAGCTCTGCCACTTCAACATGTAGCTCCCAAGGGGTTAAAGCAAAGTGACTAAAACAGAGGTTAAAATTTTAGTCACCCCTTGTTTGGATCTCCGAGGGCTAAAAAAGGGGCTAAAGCATTTATTGCAGTGTACAATCACTGAAATGCCCTCTTTTATTACTCTTGCTTTTCATACGTGCATGCATGCATGATGGGGTTATTGGTGGAAAAAGGGCATTTTAGCCCCTCTTTAGCTCCTCCTTGGGGTTATTGGAGCTAAAGAGTGGGAGCTAAAGAGCTAAAAAATTTTAGCCCCTTTTTAGCCTTGGTGTTGGAATTTTTAACCCCAATTTTAGCCCCTTTTACTTTAGCCCTTGGATCCAAACACCCCCTTAATCTGTACTGTAGAATACTAGTGCTACACTGCTGTTGTGTGGGTACACTTGTGCTTATCAGTTTGGATCGAGCGCGGATTCAGGGTGCGTTTAGTGAAAATCCAATTAGATTTTGTTTTACTCCTTCAATTTATTTTTTTTGAGTTGGAATCTACTCTCTAGGGAAAAGTGTTTAGTTTGACTCTAACAGATAAATAAGTTGAGTTGGAGCTCCGTCAAACACACTATTTGGCCCATAAAGGTAAGGTTTCGATAAAGAATATCGGATTCTTTTTTAGGAGCTGAGCCATATCTATTGTGTATAAAGCTGAATTTGATTATATACCTTTTTTTAGATAAAAATTGTGGATTTATCCTCTACATCTCAATCTCAACGACATGTGGATGATATATGGGATCCACATAGGTCAACGACAAGAGTTACTTTGTCACACCTAAGATTAAACAAGTTTGATTAAATTGGTCGCTGTTTGGTTGTTATCATAAATTATGTCGAGATTTTCTCTGGTCTCACACATCAATGATTTTAAAAAAGTGTGATAAAGATTTCATTAGGTTTGTCAAAGTGTGGCAAAAAATTTGATAGTTTCATCTTAGATAAGTGTGACAATTTTTATTGACAAACGGTAATTAGCAACTAAACATGTTCTATATTTTCAATCTCCATATCTAAGGGGGTGTTTGGATGGGGCTAAATTTTTTTAGCCCATGTCATATCCAATATTTAAATACTATTTTGAAGTATTAAATATAGACTATTTACAAAACTCATTCATAATCAGAGGATTATTCACAAGACGAATCTAATGAGTCTAATTACACCATGATTTAACAATGTGATGCTACAGTAAACATTTGCTAATTATGGATTAATTACGCTTAAAAAATTCGTCTTACGGTTTAGTCTCTGATTCTACAATTATTGTTATAATTAGTTCACGTTTAGATCTTCGAATTAATATTGAAACATCGGAAGTGACACGGGAATGTCTGATCCAATCACCACCTAAATAATGGTGTAGAGACCGTTGGGCGTTTGGCGTTGGCGAGAGGCCGTTACCGGTACGGGTGGGTCATGATAGCACACACCGGACCAAAAATCATGACCGTTTGCGACGTTTCTTGGTCCTCCGTCCATCGTCCTGTCGCGGCAGCGTGCCGCGCTGCTCCGGCGGGCGCCGCCCCCGACGCCGACGGCTGGCCGCACGACGCTCTCGGTCGCCGGAGTGAGACGTGACCGCGGGGGAGCCGTTGCTCCGTTGGATTTTTCTGCTCACCGCTGACTACTAGTAGCTCTCGTGCGTGCACTTTGTCCTAGAGTAGTGTGAGTACGAGTACGAGTGGTTATCACGTCGAGGTTGCCGGATTTCCCACTGTGAAACTGAGAAATAAATTGAGAGGTGGGCCGCCTCGAGGACTGGACTGAACACTCACTGCGTCTGCCTGCACTTCCCCTGATCCATCGTCACCAAGGAAATTGGCATTGATGAGTTTGACGTGAGTTAGATGTCCTCGACTGGATGTAGCCAAATCTAATCCACCTCACTAGTAACTTTAGGTAGGGTTTGTTTGGATCTAGGGTAATGCAAACTGATTAAAATTTAGTCACTTTAGAGGCTAAATTAAAGAACTAGACACCAAGAGTTAAAATGAGCTAAATTTTTTTGGACTTATTAGTCCTCAAGGAGGAGCTAAAATGCCTCCTTTCCCACCATACCCCTCACCATACATGAAAACAAGGAACAATGAATGAGGGGTATTTGAGTCATTTTCTATACTAATAAAGTCTTTAGCCCATACTTTAGTCACTGGATCTAAACAAGAGTGACTAAAATTTAGTTACTGATTTTAGTCACTTTACATTAGCTTCTTGGATCTAAACATATCCTTAGTCTTATCTTGTTCACAAACGAGGACTATGACAATTTATAAATGAGAGTACACATTCTTTTAGGATTTGAGAAGACTGTTAAGTTATATCGGATGCACGTGAATATTCAAACGTAAAATGAGCGTGGGAGCAGGCCCGACCCTGGGGGGCAGAGTGTGCGATGGCCTAGGGCCCATGAAGAGTAGGGGCCCAAGCCCATATACTGTGACAATATATATAGTGAATTTTTGGCTTTGGCCTTTGTGCTGTACTGCTGTTCGCCTGTGCGACGGTTCGTTGGGTGACCGGGTCTTCCATCTTCGGGAATTGGGAGTTCGGCGTCGGTCGTTCGGGACGAAGCGACGCAACGCACAGCCGTTCGGGACGCAGCGACGCAGCGTACAGGCCGTCAGGCCGCCGCTCATGTGTCACGGCCGCACGCCCGCACGAAGCCACGTGCCACGACGCGTTGACACGGGGACGCCGCGAGCCCGCGACGGAGACGACGCCGTGCTGAAGCGGGCAAGCCGCTCCGACTGAGTGATTGGCTGATCGCAGATTCGCAGGAAGCCAGGGATCCAGTACTAGTACTAGGTATTGGTGTTATGACGTATTGTTTTGCTTGTTCATTTTTTTATTCAAATTAATTATTAGTATAGTATTGAAGACTTCTAGTACTTATTTTGTACTCATATAATTATGTTTTGTTTTCTAATTTAGGTGTTCGAAATTTAGAATGTTACCCAAGAAATATTTGTCGGGGCTGAAAAAAGAAAACGAAACATTTTAGTCTACATTATTTCTCGTTGTTGATAATTATCAGACATGTTAAATTAAAAATATATTATTGAATTTGCAACTATTTTATACAAATAAAATTAACCCATATATTATAAGTTCTATGGTCTAGAGGGTCCTCAAAATCCTAGGACCGGCGCTGTGGGAGTTAAGGTTTAAGATGCTAAAAATTATTATCAGAGTCAGTAGCCGCCATGTCTACCTAGGAGGTTTTTGGAGATGTAGCATTATGTAGGGTTATTGGACTGTTAGGCGTTGCTAATAACTTTAATCTCATCCCACTCACGAAAAAAACTAGGAGCATTTTATAAGGAAAATTAGTCATCTTTCGATCGATATTTTGAGATATGAGATATCTCTCCACTTATAAACTATATCGAATGTGTACCAACAAAGCTAAGGTATGGTATCTTAGCCATCAATCAGATTGACATATAAGCATATTATATACGGGAGCGCTATTCTACACCACGTGTGTAGAATAACTAATCTACATTGACTACTTTCAGTAGTAGATTTTTTCAGTAAAATAGCAATTGAGTACTACTTTTTTTCAGTAGTAGATTTTTCGATAAAATAGTTATTCTACACTCGTGATGTAAGATAGTATTTGTGTGTGTATATATATATATATATATGGGCGCGCGAGATCTCATCTCACAAGAAGGTAGTGCAGTTATACGGACACACTAGAACCTACCGGTAGCCAGTGGATCCATGGAGTAGCTGACGTGGACCGAACAGTAACTGCAGTGCAGCACACTACGTACTCTGCAATTATGCATACATACATACATTTGACAATTTGGCATCGCCACCACCCCAAAGTGGTCCAGATCATCACTCATCAGCATGCACGCAGCAGCCAGCCCGGCCAACGGCTCCATGGCGTTCGATCGACACACGCAATGAGTTGCAGGCCATGGCCATGCAGAATAATGCCGGTGCCGGTGGTACTACACACGAGCTGAAAAGCGTCACAAGGTGAGGTTATGTACAGTGAAGTGGTTAGCTCAGCTCGTATAGCCGTATAGGAGACCTGGCAGCGCTACCTATAGCTCGAGCAGCAGTGACAGTGAGTGAGCCAGCCAGTGACCACTACTCTCGCTGCCGCCAAAAAGAAAAAGACCGAAACCGGCCTCATCTGCTTGGCTCTACTCCAGATGGTATCTCTCTCTCATCCATGGCACCTCAGCTTCATGCATGGCTTCATGACGTAGCAGGAGGTAGTAGCAGTGGGATGAGCTGAAGAGATGATAGGTGGGTGAGCAGAATTGATGCGTGCTCCTGTTCGTCCACATGGTGTAGCCGCGCCGGTGGATCGGACGAAGGAGGAGCTCGCGCTCGAACTGCTGTGGATGGTCCCGGCCGGCCGGTTGCTGGTTGCATCGTGAGTTGTGTGATCGATCGGTCCCTCAGCTCCCTTCCGCTGTAGATGGTGCACGTTGCTGTTGGCAGGCAGGTGTACAGCCGCCGGCGGGAAAGATGGGGCGATCTCTCTCTCTCTCTCTCGCTGGGAACGGAGGCGGTGGCCGGCCGGTGGACCTCACGGCCGGCCGGGAAGGCTGCGTACATCTACAGCGATCGATAGCGATCGTTGAGCCTGCTGCCACGCTGGCTTTAGCCTTTAACGACGACGACCTCATGGGGTGGAGTACGAATTATCACTTGGAAGCATTAAATTAGGTTCTATTTAGCACAACTCTAGATTTAGTATTTCTTGGAGGTGATTTGATCTACCTTTAAGAGATCATAGATTTACAACTATATTAAGTATTAAGGTTGTGTTTAGATACCTGAATCCACGTCTGAATATACGATTCAGGCTCACTGAGTTTCAAGTCCGTAGCAGATTCAGGTGTTTGGTTGATGTACGATCGAATTTAGCATGTATCCATGGATCAACATACAAACTTATCTTGTTCCATGGATACGCTCAAATCTGCTTCACTTGTATCCAGAATGTTGGATCGGGATTCAACTAATATAGTACGAGACCCATTTGTGAGTCGCGCTAAAATCAACTTGTATCCGCTCATACATCATCATACCAAACAAAAATCAGCATACCTCATACGATCTCAGATACAATCAACCAAACACTATTCTTTTAAAAAAATACAACTCCACTCATCCACCTTCTCATCGAGGATATATGGTCCATAGTAAAAAAATTGTACCGGTGATTGAACTGGTCAGGTTATCGATTCACTGGTTCAATCGTCGGTTTATTGGTCGGACCGTTATTTCTTTGGTATTAATATTATATTTTTTGTATTATTTTAATATAAAATAATATAAGTTGATAAGAGATATGTATAATTAGATATTAAAATACACCTTAAATATAATATTATAATTATATTATAATATTATGATTTAAGGAGGTGTTATAACTATAATGTAATAGTCCACAAACTACATAATAATTATAATATTAATTAAAGTTTATTTAAAATGTTCCTAGATTGTGCATTCTCACTTTGCAAATCCCCATCATTTTCTTTTTTGTCAATATTATTATCATTTTCTTCTTATATAAATAACATTTTGTTAATTATTACATGCTAAATAATAAGCTATAATGATTATCAAAGATAAATAAAAATTCTGATCATTTAATCCCTCTCAAAAAAAATTTTTTGTACTAACACTGAATTTCTTTAAAACCGACACCTGTTCAATAAAAACCGGCCAAGTCGTTCGATTTTTTCCAGTTCAATTGCTTAAGCGGTTTTTTAACAAAACCGAACCGGTTAACTTCCCGGTTCTAGTTTTTCCGGTCCGGTTTTTTTCTACTAATAGGAACCTATTTTTTCAAATTTTAAAATCCGACTACCGAATTTTAAATTTTAAATAAAAATATATTATTTAAAAAATATCGTGATCAAATATACCATGGGAAAAAAGAAAAGAAATGTTTTTTCTGGTGAAACGATGATAGGCCTGATATTGTGGACTCTGAAAACACACGTGTTGAAATAACAAATGGGCTTCACTCTAAAGCCCATATTGATCTGAACGCGGCAGGCCCATATCCAGATTTTTCGGTTGAGCTCAAATTTGGGCCCAAACGGGCTGGGCCTGATACCCAAACAACCTTTCGGTAAATTAAAAAAAGGAAGATTTGCTCTCGTGCTATGCTATGATAGAATTTGCTCTTTTATCCCATATAAGTGTATGACATGTGGCCTTTGGGTTCAGTTGTCAAACACATAGGTCGTGGCAAAAAAGTAAACACCACTCAACTTTTTGGCACACGAGCAAAAATTCCATAAAAAAAATTCACCTTCTAATGTGTGGTGCAATTTCCGATCGAAACGTGTGAATCTTTCTCCTATTTTAAACATAAAAACCATTAATCATAGGTGACCTTGATCGGTCGCCCTGCTGCAGTAAGTCGTGTTTAATTACTAAATTAAAAATTAGGCAGAGATTGTTGTGTCTGACTGACACACATCTATCATCTATCATAATCTTTTTTGGTTGAAAAAGGGTACGTGGCCAACCACTACAACAAAACAGGCAACTTCCGTCGGCCAAAGCCGACGGATGTTAGCCCTTTCCCGACGGAAGAAGCCAACTTCCGTCGGCAAAACGCTAACTTCCGTCGGCCTTTGGCCGACGGAAGCGAGGCGACGGAAGTTAGCTAACTTCCGTCGACCGCCGACGGAAGTTAGCTAACTTCCGTCGGCTTCACGTGGCCGACGGAAGTTAGCGCCGAACACTGCCACGTCAGCAGAGGGGCGCTAACTTCCGTCGGCCAGCCTGGCCGATGGAAGTTAGGGGCAGCTAACTTCCGTCGGCTAGGGCCAAAGCCGACGGAAGTTAGCCTTTCTGCCCACGTGGCCGAAACCAGCTAACTTCCGTCGGCTATGGTCAAAGCCGACGGAAGTTACCTGATATTTTTTTTATTTTTTCCTGGTTCCCCTACTCACACTCACATCCAACCATAATTTCACATACATTCACAATACACATCCAAAATCACAATACACATCCAAAATCACATCTCACATCCAAAATCACATCTCACATCCAAATTCACATCCACACTTCACACATCACATCCAAAATCACATAATATAACTGAATTCACATCCAAAGTCACAGTACACATCTGAATTCACATATAACTTCCAAATTCACATACAAATTCACAAAACACAGCGAGAGCCACATACAAAGTCATATCTGTCCATATACTCACTGATCGCCCACATTTGGGTCGTGGGTGCCGTCGTTGCCTCCTGCTTCATCTGCATTTGCCCGAGAGGCTCCATCCTGGCTAGGCGTACGGAAAGTCTGAAGAAATAGACAAAATTAGAGAACGAATTAACTCAACTACTCTGCTAAACACAAATTTAAGTATCTGAAGTAACGATATGTCAGGAGGTACCTCAGGCGATGTAGAATATAATGGTGGTGGCGGGGGAGGTAGTGGTTGGAAATTGGACATGTCCAATCCACCATGCTGCTGGGCTAGTTGCTACACATGTTGTAATGTAATCAGTTAGTTCTAAACCTATTTCTGAATACTTTTTAACTACAACACTCCAAACTAAACTTACTTGGATCATCGCCTGCTGTCGTTCTAAGCAGGCGGTATAGTACTCGTCGCGCCGCCTCATTTCCTGCCTCATTTCCTCCCTCACCCGATCCACCTCCGGGGTTTCTGAAGAGCGACGACGGCTGGAGCCAACTCCGACGGAGCTCTGCGACGATTGAGCTGACTTCTGAGCTCTCACCGCTCTCGAGTCAATAACTCCATTGAACATGGAGTACCTGCAACATTAACAGGGGTTAGTTACCATCACAATACCATACACAAAACATTAATAAAAACACTGTCTCACCATCCATGGCTTTTGCCACCTCCGCTGGAGTACACGTCCATTTGGTCCACAGGTTCTCTCCGCCAATCATAGTCCTCTCCATGGAGTCGAACCATGTGTTCACCATACTGCGCCTGCAAAAAACATGTCCGATTAGCTAGACGCAGAAAAATGAAATTACGTAAACTCTTAATAACATCTCACCAAATGGTCCGTCGTTGTCTGGCTACACAAGACATCTGGCTGTGTCGGATCGCTTCCTTTGTGACCAGAGGTATACACCTCTATGTCACTTGGCACGTTGCCAGATTTAGCTTCCTGTACATTAGAAATGAGTTAGTCGCATTACAATGTATCTATAGCTAGAGAGTGACAGAAGGAGGTCTTACCAAGCGTTTAGCGTGGCGAATATGTCCGTCGGCACCATATCTGTGCTTCGGATCCGTCCCGCGGCATTGTCTTTTCTGCTCGGAAGTCTTCTTAAATGCGGCTGAAAACCAAATCTTGCAGAATTCGAAATAGGCGTCCTCGCGGTTTGCAAACCACGGAATCCTCACCTGAACAGAGATGCTATTTGTATTATATGACAACAAATCTCAACAATCGAAGAGGTAAAAAGTTAGAATTGTTTACCGAACGGTATTCTTCTTCAGTCAAATAGATTGACGATGAGCCCGTCGCCTTGCTCATTCGTTGCCCTAGCTTCTCCTTGTAGTAAGCATTGTTCGCTTGAATGCGGGCATACGAAATTTCAGCAGCATAACCCCGCTGTTCTCCAATTGCACGCCCGATAGTGGTGCAATGGAGAACAACAAGGTTATGTTACTGAAATCGCATTCGGACTCATGACTCATCATAAAACCACGCTCTGTCGCCCACTCTGAGGCTGTCCAAAAAGGGACAATTCCGGACCTGCACATCTCACACGCATGACACGTGTGAGACATGTTGGTCCGAAACGGGTGACGCATAGGTTTCGTTACACTATCTACGTTGTTGTCAAATAAAAAATTGCATACGAAAAGGAATATATATAATAAAGTATATATATATATATAATACTAATCACCCAATGAAATCATTAAAACTATATGCATATGTAGAATAATATAATTAGAATCATATATACATAATATCACAACATATATTGCATATGAAAATAAAACATCGCATATATATGAAACATATTTAAAAGCGCGAAACATACGTAAAATCACATATCTTCTAACCTTAACAACTATATGTATGTGACACATATCTTCTAACCTTAACAATTTATGTGACACACAATTCACAAATAAAAAGTGAAAAAATAACACATGCATTAACAATTTATCTTCTAATAACACATTAACAATTTATGTGACACATAATTCACAAATATAATAAAAAGTGAAAATAAAGCCGAAAACATTACTTCGTTGGATGACGAGATGGGCGGCGACGACGGGCGGCGGCCGGAAGGGGGCGGTGACGGTCGGGAGGGTGCGCGGCGGCGGGCGGGCGGCGGGCGGGCGGGCGCGGGAGGAGGCGGCGGCGCAGGCTGGGCGCGGGAGGAGGCGGCGGCGGGGAACGGCTACTGTGCGCGCGTACAGGGAGTTAGGGCTCCCTGTACGCGCGCGCGGTTGGGGAATAAATTCCCTAACTTCCGTCGGCCAGCATTGAAGCCGACGGAAGTTAGCTAACTTCCGTCGGCTTTAATGCTGGCCGACGGAAGTTAGGGGGATCCGAGCGGCCGCGGAAAATTCCCCGCTAACTTCCGTCGGCCACTGTCAGAAGCCGACGGAAGTTAAGTTAACTTCCGTCGGCTCGTGGAGGCCGACGGAAGTTAATTAACGTCCGTCGGCTTGCCCAAAAGTCGACGGAAGTTAATTTGGCCGACGGAAGTTTATCAGTTTCCTGTAGTGAACCTTTGCTCGAAAGACATGCGATTTTTTAAGAATTTGATTGAAAGTTATGTGACGGGATATGATATGAGTACTTTTTCTCGCTAACTTGCTCGAATCTCTTTCACAATCTATTTTTTTGTTGAAAAAGGCTAGGTGGCCTAGCTTTGCTTGAAAGACATGTGATTTTTGTATTTTTTTGGAAGAAGGTCACTGGCCCAACTTTATTTGATTGGAAGCTATGCGACGGAGATATGATACGAGCACTTCCTAGGAAATCACCCATTTCAGTACTGTCTGATGAGATCCGACGCTAACTTGCTCGTATCCCTTTCATAATCATATCCATCACAATCTTTTTTTCCCGAAAAAGGCCACGTGGCATACCTTCGCTCGAAAGACATGCATTTTTTTTATTTTTTAGAAGAAGGTCATTGATCCCGAAAAAGGTCCTATAACTATTCTACATTGACTACTTTTAGTAGTAGATTTTTTCAGTAAAATAGCAATTGAGTACTACTTTTTTTCAGTAGTAGATTTCTCGATAAAATAATTATTCTACACTCGTGATGTAAGATAGTATTTGTGTGTGTGTGTATATATATATATATATATATATATATATATATATATATATATATATATATAGGGGCGCGCGAGATCTCATCTCACAAGAAGGTAGTGCAGTTATACGGACACACTAGAACCTACCGGTAGCCAGTGGATCCATGGAGTAGCTGACGTGGACCGAACAGTAACTGCAGTGCAGCACACTACGTACTCTGCAATTATGCATACATACATACATTTGACAATTTGGCATCGCCACCACCCCAAAGTGGTCCAGATCATCACTCATCAGCATGCACGCAGCAGCCAGCCCGGCCAACGGCTCCATGGCGTTCGATCGACACACGCAATGAGTTGCAGGCCATGGCCATGCAGAATAATGCCGGTGCCGGTGGTACTACACACGAGCTGAAAAGCGTCACAAGGTGAGGTTATGTACAGTGAAGTGGTTAGCTCAGCTCGTATAGCCGTATAGGAGACCTGGCAGCGCTACCTATAGCTCGAGCAGCAGTGACAGTGAGTGAGCCAGCCAGTGACCACTACTCTCGCTGCCGCCAAAAAGAAAAAGACCGAAACCGGCCTCATCTGCTTGGCTCTACTCCAGATGGTATCTCTCTCTCATCCATGGCACCTCAGCTTCATGCATGGCTTCATGACGTAGCAGGAGGTAGTAGCAGTGGGATGAGCTGAAGAGATGATAGGTGGGTGAGCAGAATTGATGCGTGCTCCTGTTCGTCCACATGGTGTAGCCGCGCCGGTGGATCGGACGAAGGAGGAGCTCGCGCTCGAACTGCTGTGGATGGTCCCGGCCGGCCGGTTGCTGGTTGCATCGTGAGTTGTGTGATCGATCGGTCCCTCAGCTCCCTTCCGCTGTAGATGGTGCACGTTGCTGTTGGCAGGCAGGTGTACAGCCGCCGGCGGGAAAGATGGGGCGATCTCTCTCTCTCTCTCTCGCTGGGAACGGAGGCGGTGGCCGGCCGGTGGACCTCACGGCCGGCCGGGAAGGCTGCGTACATCTACAGCGATCGATAGCGATCGTTGAGCCTGCTGCCACGCTGGCTTTAGCCTTTAACGACGACGACCTCATGGGGTGGAGTACGAATTATCACTTGGAAGCATTAAATTAGGTTCTATTTAGCACAACTCTAGATTTAGTATTTCTTGGAGGTGATTTGATCTACCTTTAAGAGATCATAGATTTACAACTATATTAAGTATTAAGGTTGTGTTTGGATACCTGAATCCACGTCTGAATATACGATTCAGGCTCACGAGTTTCAAGTCCGTAGCAGATTCAGGTGTTTGGTTGATGTACGATCGAATTTAGCATGTATCCATGGATCAACATACAAACTTATCTTGTTCCATGGATACGCTCAAATCTGCTTCACTCGTAGCCAGAATGTCGGATCGGGATTCAACTACTATAGTACGAGACCCATTTGTGAGTCGCGCTAAAATCAACTTGTATCCGCTCGTACATCATCATACCAAACAAAAATCAGCATACCTCATACGATCTCAGATACAATCAACCAAACACTATCCTTTAAAAAAAATACAACTCCGCTCATCCACCTTCTCATCGAGGATATATGGTCCATAGTAAAAAAATTGTACCGGTGATTGAACTGGTCAGGTTATCGATTCACTGGTTCAATCGTCGGTTTATTGGTCAGACCGTTATTTCTTTGGTATTAATATTATATTTTTTGTATTATTTTAATATAAAATAATATAAGTTGATAAGAGATATGTATAATTAGATATTAAAATACACCTTAAATATAATATTATAATATTATGATTTAAGGAGGTGTTATAACTATAATGTAATAGTCCACAAACTACATAATAATTATAATATTAATTAAAGTTTATTTAAGATGTTTCTAGATTGTACATTCTCACTTTGCAAATCCCCGTCATTTTCTTTTTTCAATATTATTATCATTTTCTTCTTATATAAATAACATTTTGTTAATGATTACATGCTAAATAATAAGCTATAATGATTATCAAAGATAAATAAAAATTCTGATCATTTAATCCCTCTCAAAAAAAATTTTTGTACTAACACTGACTTTCTTTAAAACCGACACCTGTTCAATAAAAACCGGCCAAGTCGTTCGATTTTTCCAGTTCAATTGCTTAAGCGGTTTTTTAACAAAACCGAACCGGCCGGTTAACTTCCCGGTTCTAGTTTTTCCGGTCCGGTTTTTTTCTACTAATAGGAACCTATTTTTTCAAATTTTAAAATCCGACTACCGAATTTGAAATTTTAAATAAAAAATATATTATTTAAAAAATATCGTGATCGAATATACCATGGGAAAAAAGAAATGAAATGTTTTTTTTTCTGGTGAAACGATGATAGGCCTGATATTGTGGACTCTGAAAACACACGTGTTGAAATAACAAATGGGCTTCACTCTAAAGCCCATATTGATCTGAACGCGGCAGGCCCATATCCAGATTTTTCGGTTGAGCTCAAATTTGGGCCCAAACGGGCTGGGCCTGATACCCAAACAACCTTTCGGTAAATTAAAAAAAAAGAAGATTTGCTCTCGTGCTATGTATGATAGAATTTCTCTTTTATCTCATATAAGTGTATGACATGTGGCTTTTGGGTTCAGTTGTCAAACACATAGGTCGTGACAAAAAAGTAAACATCACTCAACTTTTTTGCACATGAGCAAAAATTCCATAAAAAAAATCACCTTCTAATGTGTGGTGCAATTTCCGATCGAAACGTGTGAATTTTTCTCCTATTTTAAACATAAAAACCATTAATCATAGGTGACCTTGATCGGTCGCCCTGCTGCAGTAAGTCGTGTTTAATTACTAAATGAAAAATTAGGCAGAGATTGTTGTGTCAGTCCGACTGACACACATCTATCATAATCTTTTTTTGGTTGAAAAAGGGTACGTGGCCAACCTTTGCTCGAAAGACATGCGATTTTTTAAGAATTTGATTGAAAGTTATGTGACGGGATATGATATGAGTACTTTCTCTCGCTAACTTGCTCGAATCTCTTTCACAATCTATTTTTTTGTTGAAAAAGGCTAGGTGGCCTAGCTTTGCTTGAAAGACATGCGATTTTTGTATTTTTTTTTGGAAGAAGGTCACTGACCCAACTTTATTTGATTGGAAGCTATGCGACGGAGATATGATACGAGCACTTCCTAGGAAATCACCTGTTTCAGTACTGTCTGATGAGATCCGACGCTAACTTGCTCGTATCCCTTTCATAATCCATCACAATCTTTTTTTTGCCGAAAAAAGCTACGTGGCATACCTTCGCTCGAAAGACATGCATTTTTTTATTTTTTTAGAAGAAGGTCATTGGTCCATCTTTGATCGAAAGCCATGCGACAGAGACATGATACGAGCACTTCTTAGAAAATCACCCATTTCAATACTATTTGACGAGATCCGATGCTAACTTATTCGTATCCCTTTCACGATCTATCGCAATCTTTCCCTTTCGAAATGAAATCCAGGCAGCACGACGGCGTAGTGTGGCATGCTTTTGCCAGGTTAAGTAGCTAGCTAGCTGCTTCATGAACTGCTTGCATGCATGCGTGGTCGGTCGGTCCAGTTAATTACGTGCACACCAAAGCTACATGATCGTATCCTACTCATCTGGTTAATTATGTGAGTCATCAGTCAGTCAGGTCATGCGATTTGGGTCAGTAAAAGTCTAGCTTTCTTGTCACTAACAGTAACAGCGCTCATCAAGTGTCATATCATATGCATGCATGCAATTATGTTGCAGCTGAATCCGTTGAATGATCAGGAGCTGCTGGTTATGATTATACTGTTGAGAGATTTGAGAGATTTTTTATGAACAATATTATTTTGATGAAATTGTAAATCTAGATAGGCTCTGTTTGTGACAGTTAAAATGTTGACGGAGCTTCTGTCGATATTTCAGCTGTCGACGAACAAAAAGACAGAGCGAACGGGACGACCGATCATAGCAACACGCGGTAGGCGAGGTGGCAGAGATCTCCATCAACAATTGAAGTATCGATAGAGGCCCTGTCGAGATTTTAAGTATCGACAAGAGTTCTATTTTTATAATTTCTAAAACGCGTTATCCGGATTTGTAATTTTGTAAAATAATATACTATTTATTAAAAAAAATCGATTTTGAGAGGGGGTACACGTACGTTGCATCTACAATTCTGCATGGTATAATCACCGGTGGACAAACCGATCGAGCTGAGTCATTAATTTATTGAGGTGTAGGTCGGTCTCGTGCTCTCGTACGTGTCTACTATACGTGCCAAATTCAACACGGTTTTGTGCCGTGTCATGTGTGATACTGACATGCATGATAGATGGGTACTTGCTCGATCGCCCTGACGAACCAATGCCTTCTTCTCGCATTGAAGAGCCGATCCTTTGTTTCCATTTGCTCGTAAACAAAACTTTTGGAATGAACCGGCCGGCGATATGATCTTTAATTTTGGAACGCAAAGTGGCATTTTTTTTCTCCTCCTGTGTTTTGTTTTGTTGGTTACTACCGGTAAATTTCATGTTGATTTTAGTTACTTCTGGTCAAATGTGACTAGGGCTAGAAAATTGAGTCGGGCTCGTGAGTCAGTTCGAGGCTCGGATCGTAGATAAAATGAGCCAAGCCTAAGTTTGTGTTTTAGGCTCGGTTCTGAGCCGAGCCGAGCCGAGCCGGCTCGTGAGTTTGATTTATTTTTTAATTTTAATAAGAAGTTTTATTTGAGTGTGATAGCTGATATCAAATATATTTTTATATGATATATTTATTCACTTTTGATTATATGTATCAATCAACTTTTATTGGCTTGTTATATAATATTAAATAGTATAAAGGAGTAAACAACAAAATCTACAACAAAAGTACGTGGGCGGCAGATTCACCGATCAACCCAACTGTGTCCACATCATCCAGCGTTAGGGCTGGAAACGAGCCGAGCTCGGCTCGGCTCGGCCGAGCCACCTCTTTAGCAAGCCAAGCCAGGGCTCGAATGGTTTAGCGAGCCAAAATTCTGGCTCGGCTCGGGCTCGGCCGAGCCACGAGCCGGCTCGGCTCGGCTCGTTAGTGTCACCGTCCACTTGTATTTTTTAATCTTTTTCAATGTGTTGTGCTCACTTAACTTAAAAAGTGGCATTGTTGGGGACTCATTCCTCTCAGAAAATCAGGTGGTGGCACCGGGTGTAGCCGTGTAGGTAGCGGTGGTCGGTGGGGGTTGTGGGCCAGCCAAGGACCGCTGGCCGTCGAGGGCATCGATGGTGCCAATTGTCAAGAGGGGAAAGGAGATGTGTCTATTGTTCGGTGTTTAGAGCTTAGTGCTCACGCAATGATGAAAATACACAATTTGATGTTATTTACTTCACATGAATCCATGATTTTATGCACTAAATAGAGGAATAGATTCGCTCCATATGCCGTGACCGAGCCAACGAGCCGGCTCGGCTCGGCTCGGCTCGAATGTTGGCCAATCCAGGAGGCTCGGCTCGAGTTCGGCTCGGTGGCACAGCGAGCCGAGCCAGGCTCGGCTCGGCTCGGCCGAGCCCGAGCTGGCTCACGAGCCCCGAGCCAAACTGCCACCCCTATCCAGCGTGTCCCCACGCCCCACTCAATCCCGACACCCCCATTCCACGTCGGTATAGAATAGCATTCTACACCCGTGGCGTAAAATAACATATATATATATTAGATGCAAGATATATTAACTTTGATATAGGTTCGCGAGCCAGCTCAAACCGACTTAAATCACACTACCATCCGAACCAGGATTTTCAATTCCGTTCACAAACGAGCCGAGCCGAACTGGGGCTAGTTTCCAACCCTAAACACCAGCATGCATGCTGCTCGGTGGTTTGGTACGTACGTGTCACTACTACTGTTCTCGGCGTTAGCGAGATCATCATCATCAACGACGGCGGCAAGTCTTCACGCGGAGATGCAGAGACTGACTGACCGACCTCGTGAGAGCTGATGAGAGAGTCGAGACGAACAATCGCCGGAGGCCTCGATGGTTTGGCCGGCTTCGATCATCTGACAGGGACATGATCACATGAACACGACGGATCGATCGATGCATGCGTCCTCTTCTCTCTACTTTTCACGCTCAGATCAGATGTGATCTATGTGGAATACTATATTTATATCTGTTCGACGAAAAAACACGACGCGTTTATGGTTTGCATATATATATATATAATTGCACCGGTTCCTGTGAACAGTTGAATTAATCTCGTCGCATGTACACGGATGATTCCGGTAACATTCCATGCACCGTCGTTACGGCTGAAATATACCATTACATTCCAATGCTTTTCAGAATACTAGTAAAGAGTCCGTGCTTTGTGACGGGACTTATTTTATTACTACGATAATAAGAAATTTTTTAGCGAATCTAGTTGTCTATACGAAAAATTTATAGTTTTGCGTGATTATTTAGAAATCCAAGGGCCTTTACACGAAATTCTTAGTTTCTATGTGATTTTTCAGAAATCTAAGGGTTTTTACGCAAAATTCGTATGTCTGCAAAAGATACCAAAATTAAAATACTGAAATTCAAAAGTATATTTTTCTTTTTCTTTCTTTTTCTTTCCGTGCTTTTCTTTGCATGCCAGGCGGTTGGAGGCGAGACTTCCCCGCATGCATGCAGAGGTTTTGGGTGAGCTCATGGGGAGAGCAGCGCGGACGTGGACAGAATCCACGGGCGGTCTGACCGCTTTATAACAGTAGAGATGTTTAGTTAGTTTTTTTCAACCAATTTCGATCTTTTTCTTGAAGTTGAAAGTTAAGCCAAACAGGCGGTGTAAAGAGACCAATAATATAATATGGAAAATAAATTCATTATAAAAATATTCTTTCATATTATGAAATTATTTGTAACAGTGCAAAATTACAAAATTTCCTAATTGCAATAATAATTTGAATGCAAATCATTAAACATGTTAATGTTTATAATTAGAATGCATCTTAACGGTGCAACCAAACATCAGATCTATTTTAGACGGTTGCTAGCTATCGAAACAAAAATCTAGGCAAATTTTGCTCATGCAATCTAAAAATTGTGGTATTTGCTGATGAACATCATAAAAACTTGACTTTGCCAGATGACATCCCAAAATTATAAATATGAAAAAAAATTTGGGCATTTCAAAAAATTTATCTTTAGAAAATATTAAAATAATGATGGTAGCGTCCTATAACAAATATTCAGAATTTTGGAATGTCTTCTGTCATGTTTTTATGTTTCTTTAGAATCCGTGGTTTAACCAAACGCATCATCAATCTCAATGTTATTACCGATGATGTTTGGGTTTCTTCGTGTGTGTGCGTGAGATGGATCGATTGCTACCTAAGTGATTTTTTTGTCTCGGTACTAGTTCTATACATTAGGATGGTAGTTGTCGTTGTGTACGAACAACATTATCCTATAGGGTTACCCATGGGAAGGATTCAGTATGTTTATTGCAGAATCTGTGGATAAATGTCAATGGTTATCTCAAGACACGAGACAAAGAGAGTTTTTAGACATGTTCAGGCCTCTCAGAGAATAATAACCGTACTCATGTGTTTGTAATATGAGTTCAATGGCTGAAAATAGACTTAAGCATATGAGAATATGTCTCCAGATAGGAAAATCTGTTTGTCTCCAGATAGGAAAATGTGCCTGTAATAGGCTTCAGATCCTCAGCCCTTTATATATGAGAGAGCTCAAGGTTACAATTTGTAATTAATGTACATTATTATTGACCAATTACATTGAAAAATGTTCAGTTCGTGGACTACAACTCCAAGCGTTGTCTATTGTATTAATTAGACAATTACTCATTGTGGAGTTTATTGTATTTAATAGAGCGAACTAATACTTAATTGTGACCGTCCGAGTGCCAATAGTCGGGGTAACCTCCCGAGTGCTAGACTAGGGCAGTCTTCATACCTCGGTTTGCTTCTTGGCTATTGAGGAATCCGACCGTTGTCTGGTCGTCCTTAATGCTTTGTCTGTTGATCCATCTCTTCTCTCAGACATCACAAATCCACTCGGGGGAACACTGAGGTCATATCCTCAACAATAATACTAAACAAACTAAAATAAAACATGAGTTCTATGTATAAGTACTATAGTTCTGTAAATTAATTTACAATATTTTTTAGTTTGGTAGTTACTTATTAGATGGATCATGTCTATTTTCTATATCTATTATATATCGTAGTATTTTTTAAGAAATAAATTTGTTAACATGTTGATATACTATTTAGTTAGAATTGTAAGTTGCTTAAAAGTCGCACGTTGTGAGGTGGACAAGTACGCTGAAAGTAGCTGACCGACTTATGCAAAGCTGACCAACGGTCGATCGAGTTGCCACTTGTCAACACCATATTTTTCAATATCTATCCTTTTATTTTTACCGTTTTAAATCGTATATTGTTGACCAATGTAGCCATGAATGACAATTAATATAATAACGAGTAAAATCTTTTTACGGATGTGCTACATTTCTACTAATGTTTTACAACCCAATCACTTGATGAATAATTTACTTACATTAAAAAAACCATTTAGTACAACTCAGACTTCGTTGGATTTTGAATGTAGAACTATGATCGACCTTGTGCATTTGTGTACGGGAAGGACTTTGTGCAAAAAAGACCTCTCCGCAGTGCACCTTCACTTCTCTGTATTAGTTTGTAAAAAACATGTCCGAATCAGGGTCGTTGGATTTTGAAATATACAATTATGATCCGACTTTATGCATTTATGCATGAAGAGAATTTTGTGCACAGAATCCGGAGCCGATCGCAAAAGCTCCCACTAAACCTCTGGCCGTGCCACTCAAAGAGTACCTGCTGTCGTGCCGGCTCTGCAGTTATCTTTCCCAATTAAAAATAATGGTGATGTTGTGAGTTGCTTGCCAATTGCATCTTGTCTAATATCTTCCATATATCATATGCACACGCTGAGAGTGACATCTAAAATAGTACTCCCTTCATTCACTCACACACACATATAATTTGGGTAATTTTACAGTTCTTGAGGAGGTACCAGCTGGAGGTACCAAAATTAACACTGAAAAATTTGGTACCTCCTGGTACCTCCTCATGGACTGTAAAATTTCTCATATAATTTACCTATTATCACTCGTTCTCCCGTTGATGCGTAGATCTTAGAACACATATCAGTGAGAAAGCTCGTGACAAATAGAAATCGCGCGAACTTTTATGGCAATAGTTTTTATCTTCGAGCATGCTCGGCGCCAGAAAATGGTTTTGAAATAATCCATTGGTTTAGAGAATCAACTAGCACTACAAGGTGTAATTGTGATTTGAGAAATTTTATAGTTCCTATCAGAATTTTTAGTGTTATTTTTTTTAAGTTTGAGATACCAGGAGGTAACAAACTTATAGCATGTTTGGTAGAGCTCCGGATCCTGAAATCCAAACTGAAGCTAGAGTGAAGCACTTGAAGCTTGCTAGACCCTACTTCACCACTCCAGTTCATTTTTCTGGAGCGCTCTCAGCAGAATCCACTCCCCAGGAAAAGTGTTTGACTTGACTCTTCACAAGACAAGGAAGTGAAGCTGGAGCTCTGCCAAACACACCCTTAATACTGAAAAATATGTCACCTCCCGATATCTCCTTAACAACCGAGATAAAATCACTCTCGTACTTTTCTATATTTCAGCGTTTGCAAAGTTTAGTTATACCTGAATTTGGAAGGTCAGTTGTCAGGAACTTGGTCTCAATATTCAATGAGCACGGTTCTTGTCAAGCTGAAGCTGAAGGGTCACTGAACACTAGCTTGCAGACCAAGAACTTGAGAGTGCTCAGCTGGGTTTAGGGTTCATAATTTAATGCTACCAACTTTGAGTCCTTGCCTATTGTTAATGCTAGCTTAAGAAGACCTTACCATTCTATGATGTGTCCTGATTGATTCCTCTTTGTTTAAATTGACAGCGTCCCATCGTGTCTCCATCCGTGTTCTTGCTTTTTCTTTGATCTTCTAAGGTGGTGTTTGGTTCCATGGACTAAAGTTTAGTCTGTGTCGTATTATATGTTTAGACATCAATTTGAATGACTAAACGAGAACTGATTATAAAAATAATTGCAGAATTAGAGGATTATTCGCGAGATAAATTTATTAAGCCTAATTAATCCATGGTTAGCAAATGTTTACTGTAGCATCACATTATCAAATCATGATGTAATTATGCTCATTAGATTCGTCTCACGAATAATCCACCAATTATGAATGAGTTTTGTAAATAGTCTATATTTAATACTTCAAAATAGTATTTAAACATTCGATGTGATGGGACTGGATTTTGGACTAGAGGAAACAAACACCCCCTAAACGAGCTCATGTGGATATAACTCGACATGTCGAAAATTCTTGGAATCCGCTCCTTCCAAATATTCCGGGTCATAAGAATCACTAAATAGAAAGTTGTTTTCTTATTGCGACCATATCTTTGGCGAGATCCAAGCTTTCTACGTTGTCTTAAGCTAAGTGCACATCTTTTGACGCCATTCGGCGATCCAAAAAAAATTCAAATCTAAGGACAGATTTCACTGAACAAATTCTAGTTCCTTTTACATGATCACCAAACTGTCAACCTGATCGAGAGTAGGACACAACCGATGGCGCCACACGCGGGGTCACAAAGTAGGGGGCCACTGATTTGGAGCATCCGCAAGTCAAGGTCTTTTCTCCCATTTCAATATCGCCCCGCTTGTGCGAACCGGCCGTCGATCCGGTGTGGCAAGTAACCGCGTGATCCACCAGCTTACCACTTCTTTTAATCCGGTCTTTCTCAAGCTCTTGTATTCTAATTCCAGCACCAAGCTGAACCACACTCTCTACATGTTTATCTTTTTTTTTCAGTGGTCATTAGGACCTGAAACGAGACGAGTCAAACCGAGAATTGAATTTTGAGCTCGGTTCACAATCGAACCGAGAATTTTGAGCTCGGTTCAGAAACGGAACGAGTCGAACCGGGAATTTTGAGCTCGGTTCACAAACGAGTTGAACCGAGAATTTTGAGCTCGGTTCACAAACGGAACGAGTCGAACCGGGAATTTTGAGCTCGGTTCACAAACGAGTCAAACCGAGAATTTTGAGCTCGGTTCAGAAACGGAACGAGTCGAACCGGGAATTTTGAGCTCGGTTCACAAACGAGTTGAACCGAGAATTTTGAGCTCGGTTCACAAACGGAACGAGTCGAACCGGGAATTTTGAGCTCGGTTCACAAACGAGTCGAACTGAGAATTTTGAGATCGTTTCACAAACGAGATGAGTTGAACCGAGAATTTTGAGCTCGGTTCACAAACGAGACGAGTCAACCGAGAATTTTGAGCTCGGTTCACAAAGGAGACGAGCTGAACGGAGCTCGTTTTCTACCGAGACATGTGGAGATTTCAATATATGTTACATGCAAAATACAAATTAAAATATCTAAATTAAAAAAATGTATTGATTCGTACTATATTTAAGATAAAACATTAACGATCAATAAAAATCATGATATACACTAAACTAAACAGTAGATATCACACTCAAATAAAATATTTTTATATATTAAAATTTAAAAATGAACCGGGCTCACGAGTTGGCTCGACTTGGTTCATCTCGATTCGAATCAGGCCGAGGCTTAGAATCTATTTGTTTCAGATTCTAGCAGCTAGAGATCCTCAGTAGCTAGCTAGTTTGAGTAGCTGATGTTTTCTAGCTTCTGAATTCTATTTCATTTTCAGATTCTACAGCTACTGATTCTCACCATCCGAATCCAGAATCTAGACCGTTTGTTTCCGCATCAGATTCTAGAAATGACTGCGACTGTCAGAAACCGAAACAAACATGCCCTTAGCTCGATTCACCTACGAGCCGAGCTGGCTCGTGAGCCGTTCATGCATGGATTCTTGTTCTTGGTCTAGTCATGGTTTCTAGGTCTAGGCAGCATGGCTTCCAACTGTGGCGTAGACTGAAGTGTTGATTGGAGTTGTGTCGAGGTAGCAAGTTGCCATTAACAAATGCCTTTCAATGGCGGTTAAACGCGTCTTTGATGCGCCACTTGCATCCACGCCTTATTTTAGTTTCACAAACTGGAATCAAAACTAATTTCACCTAGATATCATGTTCTTGTTCAAAAATGTATGGTTTTTTAGTCAATTGTGTAATACGCTTTACGCACTGGGATTCAACCGTTCAAACCTATCACAGGTACCATTTGTATACCCCGTGTGTAATGTTTTATTCAGAGTCGAGTGGGACGAAATCATCCAATCAGGAAATATTCGGCCAATCGTCAGGACGAGCTCATCCCCCCCCCCCCCCTCAAAAAAAAAAGAAAACGAGCTCGTCCCACTTCTCACACTTGTGTATTTCGTGGGCGAGGCGGTGGCAGTACTCAAATAGAGTTGAGTGATGCGGAAGGATGATTCCTATCCCTCAACTAGCTAGGACATATATATCCCTCGCAACCAAACTAGAACAGAACCAACACATCTCATCATGTCTCTAAACCAAACGGAACCTTATATTTGTTAATCGGTAGCCGATGCAGAAGATGCCACATACCCTGCAATTAAAAACACAAACTGTTTTACCAGGAAAAGGGCCACATTTCTGACCACTGCTCTAGCTGAAATTCCACTTGACAGTTGAAAAGTTTTCTTCTTTGGACACCTTCTTGACAATTTACAGTTTTGCTGTTTCACTGAGGACTCATCAATCTTGGTTATTCTTGTACCTGAAATTCCCTGCTCTTCTTATGGAGATGATCTGCTTCTCTACATCACTGAATTTTTGCCATATGTGCTACATTCAGGCAAATGCTTACCCTGACAAAAAACTTGCTTTGGTAGGTGTGTTCTTAGAAATCTACGGAAACAGCTAGTCCCTTTAAGCATAGTAGCTGAGAAGCTACCCAACCTTAGCTTCTTCAGATTCTGCAGATTTTTATTTACCCACCATGTTATTGAATAAAATACACCCACCCAACAGTCAGTTACTCCAATCAATCAGCCAGCTAGATACTCGAACTAGCCGATTGTAAGAATCTACGGCTCCATGGTTTCTTGCCAGACGCGGCAAAATTCCGGTGTTCTTGTATTTCCGGCGCCGGAGAGCGAGACGACGACGACGACGAACAGGGGCGAGTTGACCTGGGAGAAGCGCATGACATGGCAGAATTACATCACTCTCTCTCTCACGCAGCGGCTCCAGACTGAAGCAACCTCCTTCCAGTCGTCTTCCCCGAATCTTCCTCCCAAGTTCCATCCCCTCACTGTGCCCGACCGCCATTGCGGCGGCTATATAAAGCAGTGCAGATTCACACTGCAACCCTACACAAACCTTCCCAACCTGCTCAAGCTCTCTCTCTCTCTCTCTCTCTCTCTCTCTCTCTCTCTCTCTCTCTCTCTCTCTCTCTCTCTCTCTCTGGAGAAATCATTCGCGGGTCAGGAAAAAAGAAAAGATTTGAGAAGATTAACACCTGAGCTTGGACGGCAACAATGGCGGCGAAGCGGCATCACGATGGGTACGGCCAGGATGACCAGCCGGACGACAAGAGGGTGCGCCGCCTGCCGTCGTTCTCGACGTGAGCTTTCTTGTCCCTGTTTGCGGAGTGGTTCTTTGATTTCTTGATCTGCTAGTGGAGTTGAGTTCATGGCGGCTTGGTTCTTGATTCCAGGGTGATCCGGGAAGCCATGATGGTGAAGCAGATGCAGAATGTGTTCATGGTGCTGGAGCCGCTTCTCCGACGAGTGGTAAGCGAGAGATTTGAAGTAGATACAAGCTTTTGCTCCAGATGGATGAGCGGTTCTTGGGAATTGGGAATTTGGGATCGAGTGCCCTGATTGATCTGGTTCTTGTTAACTTGCAGGTGCAGGAAGAGATCCAGGCAGGTCTCATCCGAAGCCCTCGCTGCATCGAGAGGTGAAGATTTTGCAAAGCAATCTGCAAGAACTGCGTCGAACAGTACGATGAAATGCGAATCATGGGTAACATTGTTTGATGTGTACTGCTCAGGTCGCCGGAGACGCCGCCGGCCGAGGCGCCGATGTGGAAGCTGGCGTTCCGTTACCCGCCGCAGCTACCGATCTTCACCGGGAGCAAGATCGAGGACGCCAACGGCAACCCGCTGGAGATCATCCTCGTCGACGTGGACACCGGCTTGCCCGCGACGCCGACGCCGACGCTCCAGCAGGCGCTGCGGGTCGAGGTTGTCCCGCTCTTTGGCGACTTCCCGCCGGAGAACCGCGAGGAGTGGGCGGCGGAGGAGTTCCAGCAGAGGGGCATCGTGAAGGAGCGCTCCGGGAAGCGCCCGCTCCTCACCGGCGACGTCAACCTCACCATGCGTGACGGGTCCGTCGCCGTGAACGAGCTCCAGTTCACGGACAACTCCTCCTGGGTCCGCTGCCGCAAGTTCCGCATCGGCGTCCGCGTCGTGCCGGGCAGCTTCGACGGCGCAAGAATCAGCGAGGCCATGACCGACGCCTTCGTGGTCAGAGACCACCGCGGCGAACGTACGCTTTTGCCGCCCGCCCTCGTCTTCCTCACGACACCTCCGTCTCCTCCTTCCTCTCAACTGTTCCCCTAACGATCTCGACCTCTGATTTCGCGGTGCAGTGTACCGGAAACACTACCCTCCCGTTCTCGCCGACGACGTCTGGAGGCTCGAAAAAATAGGAAAAGAAGGAGCTTTCCACCGGAAATTGTCGAGCCACCATGTCAGGAACGTCCAGGAGTTCTTGAGGATGTTAATGGTGAAGCCTGACGAGCTCCGCCTGGTAAGCTCTCCTCGCATCACAATGCTTCTAAGCTCTGCTCGGATCGGTGGGTTCTGAATTCTGATCAATGCTCTGTTTTTTTCGCCGGAAATTCAGATACTGGGAGAGGGCATGACCGATCGCATGTGGGAGGTGACGAAGAACCACGCCAAGACGTGCGCCGCCGGCGACAAGGTGTACGTGTACAGCGCGCCGAGCGGCACCATCTACGTGAACTCCATCTTCCAGCTCGTCAAGGTCGAGTTCGCCGGCGTGGAGTGCCCGGTGCAGCACCTCAACAGGCATGAGAAGGTGACCACCCCCGAGCCATCCGAACTATCCACAGTTTCAAAGACATGTTTTTTCATCTTCTGACGAGCTCGCCGTCGCCGTCGCCCGCCGCCTGCAGATCTACGTGCATCAGCTGCTGCTGGAGGCGTACGAGCACCGGAACAACCTGGAGGAGGCCGACGTCGTCACGCTCCACTGCACCGACGTCCCGCTGCTGCAGAGTAAGCATCTCGTACAGATTCGCAGCCGAAACTCAGCTCGTCGCCGGTCGCCATCCGTCCGTCTGATATCTCTTCTCGCGCTCGTCGCGCAACCTGCAGATGCAGCACAGGTCGCGTCGTTCCCAGCAATGGCGGACACGCCGCTGTGGATTCAGAACAGCCAAGAAATCGACTTCCAGGTCGACGACGTCCCCCAACCCAACTTCTCTCTTCAATGGACGGGCCAAATGTTCAACATGGCCGGCTAAGAACAGCAACAGAATCAGCTGGAGCTGGAGCTGGAAGATGACCTAGCTCAAGAACAGTTTGAGGTTTCAGCAATAGGGTGTACATGTTCATGTTCATGTCAGTGTTTAACTTGAGCGGCCCTCATTGCCTCGAGAGAATGAGGCCATTTTTTGGCCATCATCAGCGAGAGCAACAAGAGGCGAACAAGTGCAAGCAATTCTTTCGTTTAATTGGTATCTTTCGTTCTAGTAGATGTATGTTCTTCTGCTCCCAAGGGTTGCATTGTAATGCTAGCATTTCAGTCTCTTTTTTAACATTTTCATCAAGCTTCGTGTCTGTAAACATCCAGGTCAACGGTAAATAATGGTAAATACCGTTTTTACACGCGTCTCTTGTATATTATCTCTGAAATTAATACTGAAAAATATGATACTGAAAAATATGATAACTCCAGTTCCTAGTGTTCTCTGGTGCTTTCTCAAAAACCTTAAAATTTCTTTTATATTTTAAGTTGTGCTCTTTTGTGATCGATATTCGATGTTGGATTAGACCTAACATTTTTTCTCATTATACATGGAGGTTGCACACTTGATCTGATTTGATCTCCTGAAATGGCATCTAGAGATTTTCTATGGATTTACTACTTGTAAATATTTAGCTTATTTTACCGGGAATTAATTCAGTTTAGATTAACTTGGGTCTGCTCACCAGTAGACCTAACTTTATATATAAACGAGCATGACTTGTAATAGTTTTTTTCCGTTTCGGAGCTTAGGTTTTTTAGAGGTTTTAGAACTTTGCTTGACAAGCATGACTTGTAATAGGTTTTTTTCTGTTCTGTCACTTCTTCTGTGCAAGGGAGGGTAATCCGGGTAATCATACCTGATTATCCATTTACTTATGGGTAAAAACCCTATCCCTCCCCTCTCCTCGCATGACGCGCGTCCCTGTCCTCCCCTTTTGTGGCATGTCCCTGCCATCCCTTGTGTGGTGGCCAACGCCGTCTCTCCTCCCCTCCCTCTCTCCCTCCGGCGATGGCCAACGCCCTATCCTCTTTCTCCTGCAGCGGCCAGCGCGTCTCCCTTTTCTTTCACGGTGCCCCCTAGCTACGTCGTCGACCTACGGCGCCACCATTATCCCCACCGCAGCAACTCCTACGTCACCGGTGACATGCGTCATCCCCACGCGGCCACTCCAACACCACCCTACCGAGGCCGCCCCGCCCACACCGTCTCTGCCTGTCCCCAACGTTTGTCCTCTATCCCATACAGTCTATATGCCACCCGGCTAAACGACATCTGTCGGTAATGGATACGTGCATGATAGTCATCGATATCAGATTCGAGTTCGAGCGTAGAATTTTTTTCACCAGTACACGTACGAGTTACGGGTATGCACTATCCGTGAAACCGAGTGTCATCCTACTCCACCGTCCCCACAAAACAAACGCTTTGGAGGAGAGCAACGAGACGATAGACATGCGAGGCGACTTGGGGAAGAGGAGTGAAGTCAAGTCTCCAAGATAAGTAGAGTTTACGCGTGCAACAGTTGTGCTGCGACAAGCGATCCCGGATTCAACAAAGCAAACCGCGTTGCAAATATTTTTTTTTAATCTTTTGTTGATTGAGTTGGATTTTTTTTGATTGTGGCATATTATATTTTGTAAAATTGATAGCGTGAATTTATAAATTTATAATTTTATTATTGTTTTCGAAACATGGACTATAGGGAAAATAGCATATTCCTATGAAATTCTATCATTCTTGAATCTGAATTCCCTCTGCAAGCCAAACAACTGCAAATACTCCACAATGGAGCAGCAACTCCATTTAAGATCTGATTCTAAGTGAATTTTGTGAAGTGGAGCAAATTTTAAGAGAGTGGAGTAGTCCCAATGCAAACAGGCCCTAAGTACTAACAAAATGCTCGTGTTTTGCTATGAACAAACGAAAAATATTTTAATGTTGTCAAAAATAAATCAAATATATTTTTATATGATATATGTTATTCACTTATAATTATATTTGTCAATATATTTTTATTGATTTGTTTATAATATTAAATAGTATTAAAACTACAAACTATTGTAAGATTGGAGTTTGGAGTTGAGCTGATTGGGCTGGAAACTATTGGACCATATTTTTAATATAAAAATATTAAACAGGTTACCGCGGATACCCGCGGTTTCGAAACTAAACTCAAACCCAATCCAACTCTAAACATGTAAACTCGCGTGCACAAATTAAAAAAATTGCTATTTTGACATTCTAAAGATGTACACTTTGTTTATAATGATACTTCTGACGATGACATGTAGGACCATCTGAGTCAATAAAAATGAGTCCGGATGTCAAAAATGTGAAGCCACTTCTTTGGAGTGTCAAAATAACAAATCCTTCGCACAAATTAAACCCAAACTCATGTCCGTCGGATCGGAGATGATACCAAGCTTTTGCATTTCGAGTTTTCTAATGGGCCGATTGGACCGTACGATATGGGCTTAAATGGGCCTATCAAAATACGAATGTTGGGCTTTCAGATTCTGTCAGCTGTTACTGCAGTTTTCAGCAGAACATAATCAACTCTAAAACACACCATTCTCTAAATTTTTTGATTACGATTAAAAATTCAGCTCCAAAAGATAATATAAATAATATCCAAAAAAATAAAAGATCCTAAAATTAATCCTTCCGTACTCAGAGACTTCAATTTAGGGACTTTGTTCCCTACTTTTTGGGAACATACTCAGAGACTTCAATTTAGGGACTTGTTCCCTACTTTTCGGGAACATACTCAAAGACTTCAATTTAGAGACTTTGTTCCCTACTTTTTACGAACATATTCAGAGACTTCAATTTAGAGACTCCGTCGGAAAAAAAACACATTTAATGTGATCTACATCTCAAAAATGAATCTCTAAAAGCTATATAAGGAGTCAATTTTTAGAGCATCTGCAATAAATTTGTTATTAAGTTAAATGCACTAACCGATTTAACATAAACGTTCATACCATTATAAATGCACTAATCAGTTCAATTAAAAAATTTAAGAAAATGAGAAGAAACGAACAATTCATTTTATATTTATATTGTCGTTTATTTAATGCAATCCATACTTAGCAAATACAAATCCAATACCCTTTTTTACTGTTTTAATTACCAACACATCTATAATATCTCTCTAAATACAATCCCAATCCCAATCCCAATCCCAATCCCAATCCCTATATGCAATACACGTAAGCGTAAAAATCTAGAAAAATCTATGTGGAGTAAGCTAGAGATCGGCCATGTCGAGAACGAGAGGTCCGTCCCCCCTGCCGACGTCGAACTTCTGGTGCTTCATCTCGCCGGCGTCGGTCGTGAGCTGCACCACGTACTTGCCGTGGAACCCCCTGAACTTGAAGTGGCCGCTGCCGTCGACGTGGCCGCGCGCGTGCGACGTCCACTCCTGCCGGAGACCTACGTACCGGTTGCCGGCCTGGTTGAGCTTCCCGTCGGCGTTGACGAGGTGCGCGTGTGAGCGCCACATGTTGCCCTGCATGAAGCCCCACAGCAT
This sequence comes from Zizania palustris, assembly GCA_019279435.1. Lineage (NCBI taxonomy): Eukaryota > Viridiplantae > Streptophyta > Magnoliopsida > Poales > Poaceae > Zizania > Zizania palustris. The sequence continues at coordinate 79,939,157 of JAAALK010000288.1, read as the reverse complement.
GATGCCCTCGACGGCCGGGTGGGCGAACGCCTCGCGGAGCACGATCTCCAGGTCGTCGGCGCGCACCGCCTCGTCGGCCGCCGACACGTCCATCTCCGTGATCCACACGGGGAGCCCCGTCACCGCGAGCTTGTCCAGGGCGTCGCAGATGACGTCGCCTACCGGGTTCGTTACGTGGCCCTGGACGCCGATGCCGCCCACCGGCGCGCCGCGCTTCTGCAGGTCCGTGATCAGCTCCACGTACCTTTCCGGCGTCGCGTTCGGGTCGTTGGCGCTCTCCACGTTGTAGTCGTTGACGAACAGCGCCGGCGACGGGTCCAGCCTCGCCGTCTCACGGAACATGTGGGCGTTGATGTCGTCGCCGAGCCTCTGCTGGAAGAAGGCGCCGTGGAGCATCTCGTTGTTCACCTCGTAGTGCGGGAACCTCCCGCCGTAGCGCGACACGAGGCTGCGCAGGCGGCCTTCGACGGCTGCGCGGAGCTGGTCGCCATTGAGGGCACGGACCCACGGCTGCACGACGTTGTCCACGGCCCAGAAGATGCAATGCCCGCGCACCGGCTTGCCGTGGCGGTCACAGAACGCGATGAGCTCGTCGGCATCGGCGTAGTTGACCTGCCCCTGCACAGCCTCAGTGTAGTACCACTTGAGCTCGTTCTCGAGCACGGCCCAGTCGAAGTGCTTGGTGAAGAAGTCGACGAATGCCGGGTTCTGGATGGCCGTCTTGTTGATGCAGGCGCCGATGGGGAAGCTGTTCTCCACCTGCACCACGCGGATCGCCGCGCCGTTCGTCCGCCGGCTCAACTTGAGCACCACATCACGCTTACGCACCTAAGTTATATATATATAATGAGCTATTAAAACTTAAACAGTATCTACACTTGAGTGAGAGTGAATCAAACAAAGCAACTAGGCTAGTGTATGTTTTTTACAATTGTTCTTGTGGTCACTTGTTCATCGCAATGATCATGTACGTTGTGGCACGTTGTCTTTTGAATGAGCTTGAGTGCAACATACTACTACTACTCACTTTTCTTTTAGGTTAAAGTTCGTCATGTTGCTTATGTCGAGTAGATCATGGTGGTGATGGAAGAAAAGAAAGTTTGTTCCTCGATCCATACCTTGTCGGTTTTCTTCCTCAGGTGCCTCAGCCTTGCGATCTTGTCGACGGCGAACACTTGCAGGTCCATCACCTTGAGATCCACCCCGGCCGGCGGTCCATGGACGTACACCTCGGCGCGGCGCGGCGGCGGCTCGTCGACACGGAACGAGACCCTGATCTCGGCCCATTTGCCCGCCTGCGCCACGACCACGCCGCCGCCGACGACGACCGGCCGGCCGTCGTCCGTGCGAACCTCGACGCGCACGGCGTGGCGGGCGGCGCCGCCGTCGGCAGCCGCCGCCGCTCCCGCCCCCTCCTGAAGGGCGACCCACCCAGCCACGCGGTACGTGACTTTCGGCGCCGGCGCGCACGACAGCTCCCGGCAGAGACCGTCCCCCTCGCCGGCACGCTGCGCCGCCAGAACGTACCGGCCACGGCCAGCAGTGGGCATCCCCATCGTCTCACGCTCTGCGGCATCATCGTCGTCTTCTGTAGCACACGGACAAGGAGGTGCCATCGTCTCCGGCGCCGGCTCGTCGTGCACGGACAGTGTGCATGAGCCAGACGGCGTCCACCCGTCTAGGCCGCAACCCTCCGAGCCGCCGTTCTCGACGTGGTTCATGACGAAAACTCTCAACTTGATCTGAAGCTGCTACAGTTGTCAGCTAGATAGCGTTTGTGATTGCAAGTGAAGGATGAGAGGGATGCAGGGCCGGCAATTTATAATGCTGAGAAGCAAGTTGGGTTGGCAATCACATCCATCGCCACACACTGGAAAGGCCAATTTTTTCCCGAAATAATATTTTTTTAAAAGAAAATTTTCAAATCCGTACGACGATTTTAAAAAAATTGCAAAAATGGGTACCGATCGGTACTTGAAGTGTTGACTGGTACCACGTCAGCACTTGAAGTGTCGACTGGATGTTGCCTCCCTATCAGATTTTGCCACGTCAGCTCCAGTTGGTACTTCAAATGCCGATCGATATCTACTTTTGTAATTTTTTAAAATCGCCGTATAAATTTGAAATTTTCTTTTTTAAAAAAATTATTTAAAAAATTTCCCCGGTGTTTTTTCCTAGCAAAAAAATTAGGTGCATTTAGCTACGGTTTTCCTCCGACGCTCAACTATCATTCATCGTTAGATAGAAAGTATGTATGTTTATCGTGTATCTAGACTAGGTTGTTTGAATTTTAAGTAAATTATCCATCTTTCCTTATCGGCTTAAGTTTTTTTGGTTGAATTGATTAATGCCTGTAATTCAATACGGTATCAAAGTCGTAGGTCTCGAGTTCGAATTCTATTCCACACTTGAGACCTCGTGAAATTGAGGAAGAATATTGGAATATGAAGTAAGGGTGTGTTTGATTTTGCTTTTAAAATCTACTTCTAATGCGAAAAAAACAGAAGCTGAATCGAATAGGTTTATCAAAAATGCTTCTGCTGTGAAAAAAAGCTATTTTCTAGTACAAATTTAGAAGCAGCTTGGACCATGCTTTTCTGATTTTTAGTACAGATTAAATAACATGAATTCAAAGTGTCTTGATTGATCTAACATTATTATGGTTTGTATTGCATTGCACAATTTTATGAGATAATATGTGGTTGTCAATTACTTTATGAGAAGAACTATTCACTTTTTTATTTATCTAATATATTTTCCAGTTATTTAATTGCATCAATGTTGAGTGTTTCCTATTTATATACATGTATATAATATTATAGTGATGAAAATTATGTAAGTTATAAAAAACAATCAGCTCACAACAGTTTTTTCACCACAACGTCAACCAAACTACTTTTAGCTTTTTCACAGCAGACAACGAACTCACAACAACTTTTTCATAGCAGACAACTCAGAGCAGCTTTTTCACATCTCACAGCTGAACCAAACGCACCCTAAATTGTCCCCTTTTCTTATCAAATATGCATACTTTCCTCTATACATGACGGATGCACCCAATTTTTCTGGTTTCATACACTGCCGAGGCTGCTACAAACCTGTGCTACGTACCTAACTCCATATCTTTCTCCAATCTTTTGTATAACACTGAAGATTGGGCAATGCAAGATTAGTCAATGCTGATCGGCATGTGGTATCATATCTCAGGATTAGTCGAGAAGAAGAAGCTAGCGTAGTCCGTAATTCGGCCGCCTCGATCTGCCCGCCACTGCTAACCAGGAATAGCAGTGGCGAACTGGATGCCCGCCACTACAGGTCGTTTTTACCCGCCGTTATGGTATCGCTTTGTAACAGTTTTAGATGATCGATTAGCTTCTTAATTTCGATCACTAGCAACATCGATCGATCGACATGATCGTCGTTTTCTTGGCTTTGGGAGGAGGAGTAGAAGTTAGATCAAATCCTAGGGTTAGTTGTTGGTGGGGCGGCAATTGCATTTCATGATTCTGCATGCATGCATGCATGGATTGGCGCCAACCCAAAGCTCACGTGAAGATCGAGCAGCCCGCAAAAAGAATTCACCATTGGAGTGCTACTTGCCGTTGGGATATATGTGTTAATTAGGTCAACTAATATTCTGAAATTCTGAATAAATCTCAAAAAATATGTGTAAGAGGTTGGTGCAAACTTTTAGTCGCGTAATCAGGTTGTTTTCACCCCGCAATGGGGGTTTCATGGGGTGTTTCATGGTATTAATTACCATGCCACATCAGATTTTTTGCTTACATGACATTCAACTAATGAAGAAAGAGAAGGAAGTAGTGTCATCACCATGATATGGTTCTAACCAGTTTCCAAGACGGATGAAACAAAATAAAACAACCATTGAGAGCTAAATCATTTTATTAGAGAGAGGGTATTTCATGAGAGCTAGTTGCATTTAATTACACTGGTTAGCTTAGGAAATAGTGAAATGAAACTCTATTGAGAGAGGGTATTTATTTCATTCAGTTGTAAAGCTGACATGACAATATCGATAAGAACTTATATATAATAAGACAATGTAACATATCACTTAATAATATGTTACATTGTTTTATTATATATATATATATATGTTGTTATTGATATTGCTAAAATATTCAAAAGGCGTATGGATCAAATCATGCAATTGTCTTATTATCTAGCCGTCCCGTCCTCTTACATTGATCTGCCTTTTGGGTGAAACGAGGTCGCCGGCCATGGCGTCAAGCTACGAGAATATACGCACGCTTCTTGCAAGATCGTGACACGCGCGTCTAGAAGAAGAAGCAAAGGAGCGAGCAGACCTAACACGTACACAGCATGCATGCAGCATGCGTGCGTCGTGTTGAGTTCGATCGAGCCGGCCTCGTGCGTGCGTGCGTGCGTGTGACGATCGAACTGTGACGACGACGTCAAAATCTTGAAACTTGACGGCACAAACAAGCAGCTGCCGACCGAAGCAAGCTCTTGATTTGATGCAATTATATTTGCATGCAAATTACCAGTCGTTTGGTTCTCTAAGCTAAAGTTTAACTTGCGCCGATGTTTGGATATTAATTAGAAAGACTAAATATGAGTTAATTATAGAACTAATTACAGAACCTCTATGCTAATTCACGAGAGACGAATATGTTAAGTCTAATTAATCTATCATTCGCACATTTTACTGTGACACAAGTTAACCATTTAATCCTCACTAAAAAACCAGATGCTTAATACACACTGGGCCATCTCAGTTTGAACGGTCGATATAGCGCACAATATCAACAAAGGTATGATTATTTTTGTTATTATTTGAGATTACATATTAGAAGTGGAATTTCATAAAAAAAATATTGTTTATAATATATATATATATACACACACAAATGCTATTTTACACCCGTGTATATACACACACACAAATGCTATTCTACACCACGGGTGTAGAATAGCTATTCTACTGAGAAAAAAATAGTACTCAATTGTTATTCTACTGAGAAAATTTATTACTAGGTCGGTGTAGAATAGTTATTCTACACACGTGGTGTAGAATAACGCTCCCGTATATATATATATATATATATATATATATATATATATATTTCTCAATTGACAAAGAGATCTATCGGTTCATCATTTCGAATGAGATCCTTCGGAATCCAGTTCTTATTTCTTTTAGGAATCTCACCCTCCTGATACTACTTTCGCCTAAAAACGATCAACGTCAAAAATTTTATGAATCCGGATGCAACTTGCTCACATCCTTTATACTTAATGGAGATAATTAACCAAGGGACACAACTATGCTTAAATTCTTATTCACCGCAATTGACTTTGCCGGCTGAGTTAGACTAAGGCACTGTTTGGTTCCCTAAACCATAAACCCTAAATCCTAAAGTTTAGTCCATATATCATCAAGAGGTTGTTTATGAGGACTAAAAGATACCATTGACACCCCATGTCCTCATTTATAGATGTTTAGGAGGATGGAAAAAACAGGGAAAGCAATGATTAGGAGTAATGTAGTCGTTGCATATGACATTAAATATTATTTAATCCCTATATACAAACAAAGATACTCAATTTTATAAGTAAGTTTAATCTAAAGTTTAGCAACGCGGAACAAAACATGGTCTAAAGGCAGAGCCCTGATGGTCGCATTTTAATTTTCTACATCATTGAAACCGACTAATTTGACAGTTGACAGATGACACTAGCTATGACAGTGATATGATCCATGAGAGAATACCATGGAAAAAAGTTACAGCCAATCTAAAAGTAGTGGCCTTACTTGACACTTTAATTCGTGCAGTATTACGACTTATTATATTATCGTGTAGACGAAAGTTGCCGTCAACTAAAAACCTAGAAACCTAGGTTATTAACCTCCCAACTGTTTTAAATTGGAGAAATAACCCTGAGGTGGATTAGTGCGGTGGTTTTGCTGACGTGACAGTATACGCATGCAGTTTTACTGACGTGACGGTCCACGCATGTGGTTTTGCTGACGTGACAATACATGCCGGTGATTTTGTTACGTGGTGGTCCAACGTTGGGCCACGTGGACAATTACGTCAGAAAAATCGCTAGCATGAAGCGCAACGTCAATAAAACCGTCCGCGTGGACTGCGACGTTAGCAAAACCGCTACGGTAAACCGCCTCAAGAGATTGTTTCTCCGGTTTATAATAGTTCGGAGGTTAATAACTTGGTTTTTAAGCTGGGACAACTTTCGTCTATAATAATTCAGGAGGTAAAGTTTTTTTTTCATAATTTGTTTGAAACCCTATCAAAATTTGGTAATTAAGGGGGGATTTTAGCGAATTTTAGTAGGGCAGAATTGATATATGTTGAATTTGGTTTAATTTGGTGTCAATAAAAAACAAATATTTGGTTATCCAAAAATTTTAACATGATGTTTGGTTTTTGCTATCCTACCCAAATTTTAACTAAATCGTCGCATGTTTAGTTTAGTGCCTTAATTCGTCATGCCAACAAATTTGATACTAATTCGGTTTAATAAAATTTGGATTGGTAAAATTTTGAAGAAAAACAAACTAGAACACAACAAGTACTTGTCAAAATTTTGATAACAAATTAAACAAAACAACAACACAACCAAAAATTTAGCATTACCAAATCTTGACACTGCAAATAATATTTGGCTAGGGTTTATGTGGTCTATGATCCAAATTAAACAAGCCCCAAATCTTCCAGCTTCAATTCAAAAATGGCCGTCAAAATCAATCAACTTCTGATGAAATCCGGCCAAATCTCTAAACGTCACAATTATTAATGTCATGGAAGAAAAATCAAGCTGGTCCAGATCATCATCGAAGCATACATCAGCATTAAAATAAATATATATTAGTATTGCTACGTAACGATAAAAATTAAAAAAAACAATTATATTAGCAACACTTCTCCTTCTTTCAGGAACTCGCTTTGGATTCGGGCTCTTATGTGAAACCAAGAAACTTTGTTAGGTGACGAAACTTTTCGACGGACCCTTCAAACTCACGACAGTAGTTGTGCACCATGATTGATGTCTAAAGAGTTTTTAAAGAACGCAAGTGAGCAAAAGTACAAGAACCGAGATCGAGGATGAGTAGTGGCCGGTGACCGATAACGAGTGGAAACTATGAGGACGGTTCGGGATGATGGCACCGACGACGATTCAGTGGTTGGGGATTCGATTGAAACAACGGCCAGTAACAGAAAGGGGACGACAAATCCGATGGAGTCGACAGTAAAGATGGATACAACTATCGACGACGAGAGCGGACGGCAGCAGCTCGACCGCCTCGACGAGCTACGACGGAGAAAAACGCATGGCGCAGGGTCAGATTCATTAGGTTAGGGCTGAAATTTTTATATTGAAATTTAAAAAAACATTTTAGGCTTAAAATGATAAGTAAAATCTTAAACATATTGAGGAAGATAAGTCGAAATCATAGTTACACCGGTCAAATTAGTAGGAGTAGCACCTGTCCCCATTACAATATTACAGCGGTCAAATTACTCGTCCTTGGCCTTGTCAGGGCCGGCGGCTCCGGCTCCGGCTCCGGCTCCGGCGCCGTCGCAGGACATCATCTTCTTGAACTCGTCGAATCCGACGAAGCCGTCGCCGTCGACGTCGACGGAGGCAATCATCCTCTCGCAGTCCTCGGCGCTGCACCCCTCGCCGATCCGGGCGAGGACCTTGCCGAGCTCGGCCGCCGTGATCCGGCCGTCGCCGTCGACGTCGTAGACGTCGAAAGCGGCGCGCAGCTCGGCCTCGTGCTCGGCGTCCCCGCGCCCGCGTCCGTGGAACGCCTTGAACTCGCCGAGGTCGACGAAGCCGTCGCCGTCGGTGTCGAGCTCGTCCATCATGGCGGCCACCTCGCGCCCCACGGCGGATTCGCTGGGCGCCGGCGCTGCCGCGATGGCGCGCACCACCGTGGCCAGCTCCGACGGCGAGATCCTGCCGTCCCCGTCCGCGTCGAAGCGACTGAACACCCTCTCAGTCTCGGCGTCCGTCACCGTCACCAACTGCGCCGTGGCCTGCTGCTGCTGCTTCCCGGCGTTGTTCGACATGGTTTCTGCACTTTGTGAAGGTGAAGCTTGCGACAATGGAGTTTTGGCTGTGGCGAACGCGCGCGAGCCCTATTAATATGGGTGCGCGCGCTGGGGACGACGCGCCATTGACGCGCACCGACTTTTCTCCAACGCGGTCGCCGACTCGCCGTCACGCCGTGCATCGCCGTACACGATAGGGGCTTTCCCCCGCTGCGTCGGCCACAGCTCGCGCTCTACGACGTGACACGTGCCGTTTCTCCGAAGGGAGTGCCACTGCCACGTGTATGGTGTTCAGGTGTTCTTCTCCTAATCTGGAAATATTGATTTGCTTTTGGTTAACCATTTATAGCATTAACACTGCGACTTTTTAATTTATCTGCCGTGTCACTAGCGCCACATCAATAAAATCGTCCTCGGTTTCGTTAACCACTCTTCAAAGGTGTAAATTGAATTATTTTGTAATATCGTAAATATTTTTCAGACGGTAAAATTCTTTAGGAGATTATTCCGCGACTTTTTCCTTAAAAATGTAAAATGATTAATAAGAATTATGATTTATATATTAGGTTGATGAGCTAAATGAGTATTTTACCGAGCTGTTTAATTCACAAGCTCGAGCTAATTTTTCCAGCTAAAACGTAGCAAGTGTCCAGCCCATTTAAGCCCATAGCGAGCCCATCTAAGTGCAACAAATTTAGACCAACTAATGGACAAAAATATTAATTTTAGTACATCTTACGTAAAGATAGCAATGGGTCTATACCCATCGTCTCAAACCTATATCTGTTAAGAAAAAAATATCTCCATGAAGTGACACATATATACATACAACTCCAAATTTTCCTAAAAGTAATATCCGTGTGGGTAAAATATACCCATCGGGTAACCCATACCCATAATAATTGATTGGGTCATCGTAGGACTTAGGTTTGGGGCGCTTAGAGAGAAGTCGGTGACTAGAAAAGAGAAATTTTAAAAAGATGAAAATAAATTTAGGGTTCTTAATGGATTGAGTTATTTGATTGAACTATACATAAATGATCTATTGGATGGTGAGTATCCATCGGGTGACGGGTGTGAATAGTATAAAACCATATCCATACCCACGTACCTATCGGGTTTTATTTTTCCCCATTAACAGACCCACAGGTAAATAATTTAACTTATATACGTATGTTAATAGAATAAAAACCAATCAAATTTCGGGTTTCGAGTACCCGTCGTCATCTTAATCACACCTAAGGCATCGTAAGAGTTATCAAAATTAACACCGTAAAGTATAGTACCTCTTAGTATCCGAAGAATTGAAAATTTCACCCTAAGACAACCTTTAGGTTTGATCACAAGACTATTACTTGTAAGACTGCAAAAAGTGAGGGTAGGAAGTCAAAAGAAGTTACACATCATGGTCACATTTCTGTTGTTCTGCATAAGATATCCTCCTAACATGAAATTTCTTCAGGTTTGGTAGATTAATCACCATTATTCTCACCATTTGCTGACCTTTCTGACAGCAAAAAATCTCAATTTTCTTATTCCATCTTTAGGCTACGTCCTCTAACAGATGGCATGAGTTTTTTTTTTTCCCATTATTAATATTAAGTTACATTTCATTTTATATTCTAATAATTTGAATTTGAGATCTCTAACACTGATACTATATTAAGGACGTGTTTGATTTTGCTGTGAGCTGTGAAAAAACTGATATGAGTTGTAATATTCTTTTAAGAACCCTTATTTTTCAAAGACCTAATCACTCACTTGACTTTTATCCCTATCACTGAGACAGTGAGCTTGTCTAGAACAAAATCTCTGGAAGATTAGCATTGATGTTGACATCTAGCTAGGAGGATTTTTTTGTGTGTGATTTTAGTGGTAAGAAATGCTCTTGGTTAGTTTGCTAACAATCTGGCGTCATGCTCGTCACCTCAGATCTCAGGAGGAGCCGTGTTGTTTCGGTTTTTGGTAGCTAGAGATTTAGATTTATGGTTGGTAGTCGACGTGAGTACGTATTGTTTCGGTTTTTGGCAAGCTAGAGATTTAGATTTACGGTTAGTAGTCGATGTGAGTAGTTATGTAGTTTGAGTACCTGACCAGTAAGAATTTACACAAGCTGATATTTCCCAGCTTCTAAATTATAATATATTTTAAGATTCTGCGTTCTCATGATTTGGGTTTGGGTTTAGAACCTATATCATTTTGTTTCAATTTTAGATTCTATAAGTAGCTATGCACAATCGTCGAAGGCTGAAACAAACAAAACCGTATTATTAACTAATTGGTCTGAGTATATAACTAGCTAGTCTAAGTAGATAAACACCCCTTAAAAACTTCATTAATATGTAGCTCTTCACTTAAGTGCTAAGAAATCATATTGATCGAACTACGGATAAGATTGATATGTAGTAGTAATAATTATTTCTTGGCGTGGCAGCTAAGTGACATGTAGTTCATCAGTCCGTGAAAGGAACTGCAAAAAGCAGGAAATCCAGTACGTTTCCTCGTGTCAAAACATAAGGTGATAAGAAGTTGTTTCTGACGCGACGAATTTATTAAGACTAATTTATTGTAACATTATATCATTAAAACATGAATTAATTAGGCTTAATAGATCCGTATCACTCTTCGTTTACGTGCTTAATTTTATAATTAATCTATATTTAATATTTATAATTAATATCAAAACATTCGAAGTAACGAGACTAAGGTTCCGTTTGGTTCTTTAGTCCTAAATTTTAGTCCCGTCATGATGTTTGGATGTTATTTTAGAGTATTAAATGTAGACTATTTATAAAACCCATTTCATAATCGGTGGATTATTCGCGAGACGAGTCTAATGAGCCTAATTACGCAATAATTTGACAATGTGATACTACAGTAAACATCCAATGTTACACGGACTATCCAAGGAACCAAACACCACCTAAATACTACTCCCTCCGGTGTACAAATAATAATCGTTTTAGCTTTTATTGAGAGTGTACAAATATTAGTCGTTCCGTCAATCGAAGCGTGGCTGACAAATGGGATGTGGTCATCGGAAGTTGAACTTAGGTGGCACCACTAAAATCTAGGGTCCATAACCAATCAAGACAATCTTTGTAACTTTATTTAATATCACCTTAGTATGTGTAATTCTGTCTAAACGACTAAGGCCCCGTTTGGTTCCACCTTGCTAAATTTTAGGGACTAAAATTTAGTCTCTTTTAGTCTCTAAAATGCCAAATATGGTGACTAAAAGGGACTAAACTTTAGTCCCTAAACTTTAGCCCTTTAGTCACCATGAGGTTGCTAAAAGGGACTAAAGAGTACTAATGACAAGGAATACCCCTCATTAATGCTTCTCGGGATTGGACAAAAGGTATTTGCAGTCATTTATTAGGGGCGGTTTGGTCTTTATTCAACTCATTTAACAATTTTTAGTCACTAGAACCAAACAGCTAGTGACTAAAGTTTTGTCAAGTAATAAAATAGAGACTAAAATTTAGTTTAGTCCCTAAGAGCATCCACAATTGTTGTCTCAAATAGCTAGCTGATGTGGAGCTGAGAGAAGAATAAAAATAATAATTTATCTCACCACTAGTACTTGATCTCACACGTAATACACTCAGTTTCTTGGAATACGTGAAAACTCATATCTATTAGCTCGTCGCTAGTTATTCTCTTTTTCTCCACATTTTCTATCCACGTAGAAAAGAGAGTGAATCTAGCTAGTGAAATAGCTTACCATTGGATATGCTCTAAAGGAACCAAACGTGACCTAATATTTATACACCGGAGTGAGTACCAAACAAACACCCAACAATGGTTGGCCACCGTGCAATTCGTGAGACACAACACAACCCCAGCCAAGTGTTTTTACCTGCAAATCTACGAGTGCATTAATTAGGGAAGAAATCGAGCGCTGGAACTGCTGTTGATCGGTACCCGTCACGGAAGCAATGGTCGATTCATCGATCAATTCATCTGCATCATATCGTTTTTCCTTTTTTTTTTCGTGGCCCAAAACGTTTTCCCGGCACGGGGAATCTGCGATCTTTGTTGCGACTTTGGTGGCCATTACGTACACATGAGACCAATCAAGCTTGGAAATTGCAAAAAAAAAAACATGGCCGCGTCTGAAACCTACCTGTTTGTTTGTCTCCTTCATACCAAGTTTCAACATGAGGAGCAACACAAACACATTACACATGCTACTTGCTTACTCCCTCCTCCTCGCTCCCTCTCGCTCGGGTGTACTCCCTCCGGTACACAAAAACAAGTCGTTTTAGGTTTCTATCAAGATGTTGCTAAAACAAGTCGTTTTGTACAACTATATCCCTCAAGTAGTACTATTCTTTTCTTGTTTTTCGTGCTATGTTTACTCTTGCACTATATTTAATAGGGGCAAACATGGAAAGTATATACTAATTAATTGCTCCTTGGTATGTGAAATCATGTCCAAAACGACTTGTTTTTGTGTACCAGAGGGAGTACAAATAATAGTCGTTTTGATTTTTATTGAGAGTGTACAAATATTAGTTATCCCGTCAATCGAAGGGTTTGTTACTTTAATTGTCCTCTTCTTCCGAAGTGTTTATGCAATAAAAAACACAAAAAATGAAGGCTGCCAAATACTCCCTCCTTCCCATTATGTCTATCATCTAAGCGTTTTTTAGTTTTCCTACAATCTACATCATTTAATAGTTAAATCATTAAAACAACATATCGTATTACGTACGAATTGATTTAGAGTCCACATGCATAACTTTGAATTCCGTTTTTGTTTCTTCTTTTACTAGTACTACGAATTGTTAGATGATGGAGATAATGTGAAAGAGGGAGTAAGATGTGGCCACCAAAAGTTGAACTTAGTTAGCACCTAACCAATTAAAACAACTCTTGTAACTTTATTTAATATCAGCTGCTCGTGCCTTAATTGGACCCGAGTCTTCTCCGGTTCTTGCAGCTGCATGCTTTGAACTTTTACTTGCTTGGATCTTGTGATTCACAGCATCTGACACTCCAAACTTTTCAGCTCAACAAGTTGCCAATTTGCACAAGGCAGCCCAAACTTTTCAGCTCAGTAACCTGGAGTATAATTAACAAGCAGATGAACTGCAGAAACGCACGTGGTGACCGGAGCTTGCAGAAGACGCCGGCGGCCGGCCGGACAGGAGTGTGAAACGATTGCCCATCAGACCATCAAGAGCCCTAACTGACGGAGTGCGACCTCGCAACACCAGGCTTGCCTGCTGCTGCTGAACTGCTAGCTAGGTAGGTACCTGCAGCTGCAGCTGCAGTGCAGATGGATCGAGAGGGAGCTGGGGAAGATGACGCGGAGATGTCAACAAAATGTAAACGTCTTGATCGCAAGGGTCCAAAATGTATTTAGGTGCCGTGCAGCGACTGCACGGCGTGGGGCGCTAGGGCAGACAGGCTGACGTCGTTCACGTTCACACGGTGGGGAAGAAGACGACGTGGCCCGGATCGCCGCCGTCGATCGGCCGGAGGAAGGTGAGCCGTGGCGGAGCTTTCGGGGTCGATCTCTTCTCCCGTTTAGTCCTCTTGGAAAGCTACACACTGACTCGTTCACACTTCACACCAGTGAGGCAGTGACACCACTGTGCTCTAGCTCTAGCTCTAGCTCTAGCTTCTGCTCGTCCATATATAGCCGGCTAGCCGCTGCCTCTCTTCGCCATTAACCCGGCAGCAGCAGCAGCAGCAGCTTGCAGCATTACCAGAGTCGGGAGAAGAAGAAAGAACATTTCTTGGGAGAGGATGTCTCTGGTGAGGCTGTTCGACACGCTGGCGTTCGACGCCTGGAACCCGTTCAGCATCTTCGGCACGACGGTGGCGGCGGACGCGTGGCTGGCGAGCGACACGTCGGCGTTCGCCAACACGTACATCGAGAGCAGGGAGACGGCGGAGGCGTACGTGTTCCGGGCCGACCTGCCGGCGGGGGTGAAGAAGGAGGAGGTGCGGGTGGAGGTGGACGAGGGCAACGTGCTGGTCATCACCGGCGAGCGCAGCGTGCGGAGGGAGGAGAAGAGCCAGAGGTCCCACCACATCGAGCGCAGCTCCGCCACCTTCTTCGGCAGGTTCCACCTCCCCGACAACGCCGTCGTGGACCTCGTCAGGGCCTCCATGGACGGCGGCATGCTCACCGTCACCGTTCCCAAACTGCTCGCCCTCAATCCCGCCGCCGCCGCCGCCACACCCGCGATCGCACCACCTTCCGAGCCGACGGCCATCGGGGCCAGCTCCTGCTGATGCCGCAAGTTGCGTACACGACTCCGTTGCTCTCCTCGATAACTATAAGTGCTTGCGAAGTTGCGAGTATGGTGCTTGCTGTGCTTTTGTTTAGTTCATGACCAGGTGTGTGATAGCTTTCTCGATGTAAGCCAAGAAAGCAAAAATCTATCTGCTTAATACAATCTAAACAATATGTATTTCATCTTCCTCCTGAAATCTGTGTTAATTAAGCAAATGAGCAGTAAATCAGTGATAAATCTGGAGCTAGAAAAAAACTGGAAAGCAGCAGTGGTTGGTCCGGTCCCGTGATCGATTAATGGCGGGGCGACAAGTAGCAGGCGAACGTCGAATTGATGGGAGAAGGCTGGACGGACGGACGGAGGTAGCAACGCACGCACAGTTGCAGGCCATTACACCAACCGAGCTAGCTGCTCTGAGCCTCTGCTAGCTGCTGGAAAGAGGGTTGTCGGGTTGATGAGCTTGAGCTCCACCATTGCTCCCACGAAATCTAATCTATTGCGAGGAGCACTCGCAAATGGTGGTGCTGCCAATCGATCGGAAGAAGAAGCAAGTTGGGGGCGGATGGGGAGCGTTGACTATTACCGGCCGGCCGGCCGGCGATGATGCACCGTACGTGGCGGCGCAGCAACTTTCTGCACGCGCTGCCTGCCCGCCGCCTCGTCGTCGCGCATGAATTATTGGTGAGAGATGATGAGGTTGAATTGAAACGTGAGATGATTTCTTGGTGGGCTGCTTGCTTGGTACGGCCATCGTACGTGCGGATGGGCAGCTATGGGTCGCCGTCGACCGGAGCCGATCTGGCAGCAATTCTGTAGGTTACTAATCATTGAGGCACAGTAACTTATAATGAAATAGTCGTTCTTTCTTAAACCGATCTTTTAAGATGTAAGAGAATTCTTGCTTATTAGTTATATCAGATATGTGTGTGTGGATACGTATGAATATCCGAAAGCGAGGCCGTATGTTATGACCTAGAGGGTAGCCATGCCTTGTTACAAGAGTGTATTAAAAATTAAAATATATTGTTGGGGGAAAATACTTCATCCACATGATCCTTCAAGATTCCAAGATAAATGCAAATCTTAATCTCGGAGTGCAAGACTTGTCTCCGGATTGAAGGGCTCGAAGCCGAAGGGCCAATTCAGACTCCGGTCCGAAGAGACCCTCTGAAAGGCTTCCCCTCCGGAACGGAAAACAACTAGAAGGATGGGACGTCTGCCTTATCAACATCCTTCGAGCATGTTTTACCATTGTAACCCTATAAGGATACTGAAATAGTTTCCACTATGTCGGTTGTAATTGAGGGGTAGAGAGATCTTTTCTCTAGAGATTTTACCTATAAATACCCCTCTTCTCGTCCTGTAATAGGCATCGAATATTCCGATATTCAATACACACTTCGAACTATTCTGAGCTATTATCCTTTTCGGGGGCTTAAGATAGTCCGCATTCACAAACACTTCGTTTGTCAGTTCTCGGTTTTATAAAACCTGTTAGCGTAGTAATCTGTTGCGCAAACATATATTAAATACTAACTTTTGATATCATATTGTTAAGACAATCCTAAAATAACAAAAAAATCAAAACCATGGCGTTGACAGATTCTCATCTAGTAGCCCATCAAGCCTTCGTGCTTTATCGGGCCGGGCCGGGCCGGGCCGGTCTTGCACGGCTGACTTGGTGGGCCAGAGCGTGCTGGCAGGCGAAATGCAGTATCAGGACGAGCACATGATGAACAGAATGTCTTTTTTTAAAATGATATATTTTTTCTAAATTTTAAATATCGCAACCGAATTTTAGAATTTGCCAAAAATAATTTTCTATTGATAATCGATCTATCGATCTAGGTCGATTAACCCAAAATCGACAAATGGTATGTTGATTTAGATCTACCGATCGTTATATATATAACACTCGGAATTCAGAACATTTGCAAGCTGAAAAGATCTTAATTTAGTACTCGACGGGAGGAAGAAGAAGAAGATGATTACACGACTGACCGACGAAGCAACGCATGAACGGAACCTGCAGACACATGGACGGGAACGACGACGACCATCGTGATGTATCGATCACATCAGCCGGAGCTTAACCGGAGATCTCGATGGCCTTCACCTCGGGCTTCTTCACCTCGGCCTTGGGCACGGTGACGGTGAGCACGCCGTTGTCCAGGCCGGCCTTGACCTGCTCCACCTCGGCGTTCTCCGGCAGCCGGAACTTCCGCGTGAACTGGCCGCCGCTGCGCTCAACGCGGTGCCACTTGTCGTTCGTTCTTGTCCGACCTCCTCCTCCTTGCCGCGCCGGCCGCTGATCACCAGCACGTTGCCGTCCTCGACCTCCACCTTGACCTCCTCCTTCTTGACGCCGGGGAGGTCTACTCTAGAACAGAGACATCACTTGGAGAGTGGAGATCACTCGAGATGATTCAAGATCACCTCAAAAATAACCTATATATATAATTACTAGTCAGGTCCCTGTGTTTTGCAACAGAACCTTATTTTACAACAATATATTTGTGTAAAATTTATGTTTATGTATAATTTTTCAGAAATATAAGTGTTTTACCCAAAATTCATAAATCCACGTAAAAATAAAAAATTTAAAAACCGAAATGCAAAAGTATATATTTCTTTTTTTTCTTTTATTCTTCTTTCTCACGTTTTCTTTTCAGTTTGGAGCATGCGCACGGCAAGGCGGTTGGGCGGTCCGGGTGGGCGAACCGGTTCGGACGGTTTTCACAGGACATAAGTTTTGATCGATTTTTTATGGGATGTGGAAAGACACACATGGTGTTGCGGACGGACAATCTGAACGCTTTAATATAGTTAAGATATATACATCACCTCGTCCAATTAACCAATCAGTCTAGATTGGCCGATAAAGTGTCGAAGAGGCTAAATTCATATATCGGCACTTTAAATGCTAGTTGCTGGTAGAAGATTATTTTTATAATTTTTTACAATGTTTATCAGATTTCAATTTTTTTTTAAAAATATATCATTTAAAAAAAATCGTACCATGTGGACTACGAAACACGCAAAGGCCCAGCCACGTAAGCAACTACCGCTACGGCCCAATAAAATGAATCGGCCCAGTGTGAAGGACGGCCTCGCCGGCGCTCGGCGGCGGCGGCTGTTCGTCGCCACCGCCGATGTACGGACAGGGCCGTTCCTAGCAAATTTTGGGGCCTAGGCAAAAAAAAAATTAGAAGCCCTTCGATCTATTATCAATGGGTGCGCGAATCGCATGGATAGACATACAAGGGTATTAACGACGAACAGCGGTGGCAGGTGAGCATCGGCGAATCGACAGCGCCACCTCATACCATGTTGTTAGTCAGATCACTCACATGGCTCACCACGAGGGCATAACCATTGTCGTTACCATCCACCATTGTCGTTATCATAAATTTATATATAAAGTTATATACACATATATAAATTTATATATAAATTAGGGCCCCTAATTTTTTTAGGCCCTAGTCGGTCGCCCCTCTCACCCCGGCCCAGGAACGACCTCGCCGTTGCCCTCTATACGCACCTGATAAGCCCTGTCGCCGGCGACTCGATCGGTAGCGTAGCCAGCATCTCTTTGTTCTTTTCCGATCGATGTGATTAAGTTGAACTGTTGATACCTTGTAAATATTCAAAAATTCAAAAATACATGTATTTTTTTGTAAATTTTTCGTGTTATAAAAGAACTCTTAGACTATTCTGTAGAAACTGAAAAACAACGTAAAATTCTTGCGTTTCAAAGGAGCCCTTAGACCAAGCAAAACGAAGGGAGAAGCATGTTGAGCAGATCCTCTCGTTCTAAATCTTCCTAGGGCTTCTTCAGAACGCATGAATTTTACAGGATTTTTACAGGAATTACACTAAATCCTCCAAAATCCCTTTAAAAAACTTTATTCCCAAAGAACCCTTATTAAACTAATTATTCTTAAAGATGAAAACAATTAGTCTAGATTTTAGATTTATACTGTAAGAATCAGTAGCCGTAGAATATATAAATAAACTAAAATCAAAAGGTGAGAAAGATGTATAATTTCTAGGAGTTCTGTATAAGGGTTTGTTTGTTTCAGCTTTTGATTACAGCAATCTAGGTTATAGAAAAAAGCTGGGTTCTACCATCTTATTAGATTGCTATAATCTGTGTTTCAGATTATAATAAGCTGACAGAATAAGTTGTTCCGTTGTTTTAGCTTATAAAAAAATAGATTATTATAATCCAAAGCTAAAATAAATTGAGCCTACAAAGCCACTAAATATTTTTAGCTACTGGTAACTGAAACAAATAGATCGAAAGTCATTTATGATAGGGAAAATTTGCTACAGAACAATATAAAAACATGACATTTGCTCATGGACATCATAAAATATAGTTTTGCTTAAAGATATCCCAAGGTTTATTTGCTACAGGAGAACACCACTAGTATTTTAATATTTTTTTGAAGATGTTCTTGTCAAATACCCTAAATGCCTTATCTATACTCTCCTCTCTCTGCGGGTTAGGGTCATGGAGGGGGCTTGGGAGCGGCGGCCCGACATGCGGACGGCCTACGGAAGGGAAATAGGGGTGGCGGTGCAACGAGTATGGAGGGGCTCCGACGGTGACATGACTTTCGGAGGGCGCTTGAGAGGTGGTTGCGGAGGGGCTCGAGGGCAGCGGCTCGACTTACAAAGAGCCTGCGGAGTAGGAATAGGAGCGGCGGCGCGATGACCTAGCCGACGGAGGGGTTCCGGCAGTGATGCGGCTCGCAGAGGGGGCTCGGGGGCGGCAGCGAGGCCTACTAAGGGCTCAGGGACGGAGGCAGAGGGACATGAACAAATTACATATTTTTACATTTACGATATTCACCGTTGGCAGTGTATTGAGAACGAACATGGACGTGAATTTGGCCGAGATGAATGATGAGCTGAAACCGGCATTTTGTGCCGCCAATCTCGGTCAAGATCCAGCCTGATAATCGCCGAAAGAAACAGCCAAATCCAAGGCAGACATGACCAGGAATTCCTGCTATCGTTGGCCGTGCTCCTGCCAAAAGCAAGGCAAGCTACTATAGTTTTTGACGCCAACTCGTCACATCATTTTGAAATTTTGAATTCAATCCAAAATTTCTCGAGAGTATCAAAAGCTCCCGATATTCCTTCATCAAAGGCCGAGCTGCACGTCGCTTCACTGTACTTGAGTCCACCATGACTACAAAAAGACTAACATTTTTCATGTGTTCTCTTCTTCTACTTCTTTGTTTTTTTACTTGGAAGGTCATCAAGTTGTTTCTAAAGTTTCAGCGCCTGTAAGTTTAAAACTATATTTTAGTTGTTACACGAAAATCAGTAAATCAATTAATTGAAATCGGTATTGTAACTTACGATCAGATTTGATATTTTTATAGTTCGTTGAATTTGGATGTGTCGTTGTGTACTAAATAACAGTGTACTATGAGGATACCCACGGTAAGGTTTTAATTAGGCTACGGGGTTCTGTCGACGAATCGTGATGATTATCTCACAAACAAAGAGAGACAAGGGGTTTTAGACAGATTCAGACCTCTCGGAAAATAATAGTCTTAATCCTATGTGTTGGAGTATGATTTTGTATACGTGTGTATGTCAAGACAATCTGTCTACTCCCCTGGTTTCCTTATATATGAGAGAGATTAAGAGTTATAAATTATTATTAATGTGTCTCGTGACCTGACTAATTATGAGAATAACGATAAATTCATGAGTAATAACTCTAGATGATAAGCAAGCATCGAACAAAG
This sequence comes from Zizania palustris, assembly GCA_019279435.1. Lineage (NCBI taxonomy): Eukaryota > Viridiplantae > Streptophyta > Magnoliopsida > Poales > Poaceae > Zizania > Zizania palustris. The sequence continues at coordinate 79,919,072 of JAAALK010000288.1, read as the reverse complement.
CGAAGGAGACGAGCAACACGCAAAGCTACTCTAGTATATGCAACTACGGCAATCGATCGAATCCCACCGGATTAATTTTACCGGAATTTCATTTGTGATTTGATCATGCATGTCGATGCGTGATCACTCCGGGATGGCCACGAGCATCGGCCGCCATGGCCTCCTCATCAGCAGCCGGCGCCGGAACCCGCCGAACACGAACCGCCGGTACTGCACCTCAGCGCCATCGCGGTCGCCGGCTGACGACGACGTGCCGTCCGGACGAGCTACCACCGGACGCTGCAGCCCCGGCGACGGTCGCGCCGCCACTACTACAAACTGTCACTGTAGTGGCGTTGGGCAAAACCACTGTAGTGGCGGGCCATTAGATGCCCGCCACTAGAGTTGCTGGTGCTGACGGCAGCACCAGCGCCCGCCACTATTGCTGGTAAAGTAGTGGCGGTCGGTGATGACGTCAGCCCGGACCGCCACTAATGTACCAATAGCAGTGGCGGGCGCTGGTGCTGCCCGCCGCTGCTAAGATGGCCGCCACTAAAGTAATGATGACATCACTTGCGACCGCCACTACTATTCTAGCTATAAATGCGCAGCGTCTTCCTCCCCGAGCTCTACTGGAGTTCGCATTCAATTTTGTCCGTACAATGGCGACAAAAATCTAGATAAAGAGGGGGGAGGCTTTGTTTTCGTTTCTTTTGAAGGATTTCATTCTAGGAGGTAAATCCATTCCGAATCTCACATTTATTTTGTATTTAATCATGTATACAATGAGTTATTATCGTTTTTCTAATTTAGGGTTTAAGTGAATAGAAATTTTCAAATAATCTTCCATTTACGGTGTTACCTTCTCCCAAATGAACAAATATGACCCTCCTCACAATTATTCATCACTTGTATATTGATTTACGTCATTTTAATCTCCTTTTTAATTTGATTTATGATTATAGATCTAGAGTTATGTTGTTTGGAGAGAGAGAGAAACCAATATAGTTAATTTATTTAATAATTTTTTCTGCTTAATAAGTAGTTTTAATTAAAGCATTGAGGATTTTTAATTAATGTTGTTATGAGCGATAATAAATCAATATATTTTCAATTTGTAAATTAATAAAATTAACAATAATGATTTTATTAATATTTTTTCAAATAATATATGTTTTAGATGGAGCACAGGTCCTGGATGTACTCGTCCAACGACGGAGATGTGGTGGCATATTTTAACAGAGTAACTGAATTTACTGAAGCTGCCGCACAATATGCTTCCCGTCAGAGTGAAGAGGCAATATATTGTCCTTGTAAAGTTTGTAAAAACGAAGCGATGTATCCGTGTTCTGATCGTGAAACCATACGATTTCACTTGTTGAAAAATGGTTTCGTGAAGAACTATTATATATGGACGAAACACGGTGAGATGGGCCAAAATCCTCCTGAAGATTCTGATGTGCCGCAAGATGCTCATCAACATAGAAGAGGTTGTGATCATACATCCGACATAACACATGATGATGTTGATCAACATGATGATGATGACGCCTTTGATGTGGAGGAACTGATGCGAAATGTTGCGCCTGAGGTGTTGTTGCAGAGAACTACAACCAAAGGATACGATAACTTCGAAGCACTTGACAAAGCATCAAAAAACCTTCTTTACGAGGAACGCCACGGATGCGATAAGCAGTATACTGTGTTGTACACAATTCTTGAGCTTATGAAACTGAAGGCCAGCAATGGATGGTCTGACACCAGTTTTTCAGATCTTTTACAACTCCTAAAAAAGGTTTTGCCAAAACCCAATGGTTTACCATCTGATACGTACCAAGCAAAGAAGATGATTTGTCCGTTGACTTTGGGCGTTCAGAAGATTCATGCATGCCCGAACCACTGTATCCTATATCGAAAAGAGTATGGATTGTTAGAGAGATGTCCGCAGTGCAACGCGAGTCGATACAAACGTCCAAATGACTGTGCGGAGGACTACAATGACCACCAGAAGAAGAATAATAAGAGGTTGCAGAAGAGGAATAAAAATGTTATTGAAGACCATCCTGGAAAAAAGATGGAGAGGAAAGTTCCGGCCTTAGTAATGTGGTACCTACCGGTGATTGATCGCTTGAAACGTATGTTCTCTAATCCTAGAGATGCTGAACTATTAATCTGGCATTTCGCTGGGCGAAAGAAGGACGGAAAACTTCGGCACCCTGCGGATGCTAGGCAGTGGAAATCATTTGACTTGGCCCATCCAGATTTCTCGGACGATCCTAGAAATATCAGGATGGGACTTAGCACGGATGGAATGAATCCCTTCGGTGAGATGAGGAACCCACATAGTACGTGGCCAGTCTTTCTATGCTTGTTCAACATTCCATCATGGTTGTGCCATAAAAGAAAATACCTTATGCTCACTACTCTAATTTCTGGTCCAAAACAACCTGGCAATGACATTGATATCTTTCTAGAACCTTTGATGGAGGATATGAAACGTCTATGGGAACATGGTGTCTGTGTGTGGGATGAGCACAAGAAAGAGCACTTCAATCTAAGAGCCATAATCTTTTGCACCATAGCTGACAACCCAGGACGCATGTCCCTAACAGGACAGGTTAAAGGAAAGACAGCATGTGTAGTGTGTGTGGACCAGACAGAATCTATGCATCTTCCATCATTCGTTAAGACGATATATATGCGACACCGCAGATTTTTACCAAAAAACCACAAATATCGAAGAAATAGGAACCATTTCGACGGTACAATCGAGCTTGGACAGCCTCCACGAAATCGAGATGGCAAATTTCTATTCGAAATGGTAAAGAATATCAAAGTTGTTTTCGGAAAGAAGAGGAAGAAATCTGAAAAAATTTCAAAGGACGCTCCATTTAAAAAGCAGTCGATCTTCTTTAGATATTTGCCCTATTGGAAGGAGTTGGAGATTGGTCATGCTATCGATACAATGCACGTTGAGAAGAATGTCTTCGAAAGCACTATCGGTATTTTGTTAGACATACCGGGCAAATCAAAAGATGGACTCAAAGTACGAAGGGACCTTCAAACTCTCGGAATTAGACCCGAGCTTCACCCACAGGAAAGGGCCAATGGAAAATTTTTCCTTCCGGCTGCTAGCTATAACCTCACAATTGACGAGAAAAGATCAATCTGCAGGTGTCTACATGGAATTAGAGTTCCAACAGGATTCTCAACGAATATAAAGAATATTGTCTCCGTAGCAGATTTGAGGATGAGCGGCTACAACACTCATGATTGTCATGTTATGCTTGGGCTATTCCTCGCCATCGCAGTAAGAGGAGTCAAACATTCATTTCTGAAGATGGTGATAACACGCATGTGTCACTTCTTCAATGTCATATCAAAGAAGGTGATCGACACTGAAGAGTTAAATGAATTACGTAAACAAATGAGGGAGACTATGTGTCAGCTTGAGATGTGCTTTCCTCCTTCATATTTTGATATTATGGAGCACTATATGATACATATAGCAGACCAAATCTTTGTTCTCGGTCCAACGTACCTGCACAATATGTATGCGTACGAGCGTCTAATGGTTATCTTCAAGGGTTACGTACGAAATCGTGCTTATCCAGAGGGTTCCATGATAGAGGGCTACACGACTGAGGAAGTCATTGAGTGCTATGCAGATTACATAAGAGATGGAAGACCAATAGGAGTTCCCGTGTCGCGGCACCATGGAAGACTCACCGGTAAAGGAACTAAAGGCAGGAAAATCATACGAGACAATAGTTATCAAAGAATAAGAGAATCACATTACAGTGTAATGCATCAGTTGGCGATTATGAGACCATATGTTGAACAACACCTACAAGAGCTTCGTGAAAAGAATGAAGATCACGATGAACAATGGATTATGAAAGAACACAAAATTTATTTCACATCATGGCTGAGGGATCTAAACCTTTCGATCGGAGAAACCGACGAAGAGATGATGATAAATAAATTGTCTTACGGTCCATTGAGCATGGTTAAAACATGGCAAGCGTATGACATCAATGGTTTCACATTCTATACCAAAGCAAAGGATCAAAGGAGTCAGCGCCAAAATAGTGGTGTCAGAGGAGAAGCAGAAGATAGCACTGGACAAAAGAATGCTTACTATGGATACATCGAAGAAATATGGGAACTTAACTACGGGAACTCTATAGAAATCCCTGTATTTAAGTGTCAGTGGGTGAGACATCCAGAAGGTGTGGAGGTGGATGATTACGGGTTTACGATAGTTGACCTTAATAAGGTGGCTTATAAAGATGACCCTTGGATACTCGCTCAATCCGTGGCACAAGTATTTTACATACTTGATCCTAAAGATGAGAAAAAATACATCGTTGCTCCAGGAAAACAAAGAATTGTTGGAGTTGATGGAGTCGAAGACGAAGAAGAATACAATCAGTTTGATGAGGTGCCGTTTTTCGTTGACATATCAAGGATCAATGTGGTTGAAGCAAAACTGTCATTTGGCAGTGTGATTCCTTATCTACGCACCAATGGCGATGGAAAATTAGTTCAAGGCTAGATCATTTATGTTTAGTTGTAAAATCAATTATGTCATTTATTATTAAAACATTTTCAAGATCAAATGAGGATTGAGTGTTGTGAATTATTTCATGTCTTGTAGTTCAAATTGAACTTTTTTTGACTTTGATCATAAAAACATACTTAATGAAATAAAAACAGTACACTATAAGGGAGAAAAAGTAAAGTGAGGCATAAAAATACATATTTTCTAATTTGATAAGTTATGATGTATTTTTATTGTTAAAAAAACAAGTTCAAACTAGAATTTAATTATGAATAAAAAAGTCATGAAAAATTAGAATAGATATGTAAAAAAAAATGTTTGGATGCTAGCAGCAAGGTTCGAACCTCAAACCGCCTGCAGGCAGCAAGGTTCGAACCTCGAACCGCATGGCACCAAGCAACCCCCGCACCACTGCGCTACTAAGTCTTTCTCGACTTGAGTGGCAACGTATGCTAGATAACCCCACCAGCGTCGGATTAGTAGTGGCGGGCAGGATGACGTCACCAGCCGCCACCGTTATCCTTTTAGTAGTGGCGGGCATGCTGACGTCATCATGCCCGCCACTACTAAGACACCTATATATACTTTCCACTCCCGCCGTCCGAAAACCTAGTTTCATTTTCTAAACCCTAAACTCGCCCCCCTCCTCCCGTCGCCGCCGTCGACGTCCCGGAGCACGTCGCCGCTGCCCTCCGCCCGTCGCCGCCTTCCTCGGAGCCCGTCGGCGCCGCCCGTCGTCGCCGCCATCCAGTCGATCAGTAAATATTTATTAACCTACTTCTTTATTTGGTCTTATTTTATTCGAGCTTAGGGTTAAAATGATGGAGGATTGTTATATTAATTTATGCGTGGTAATATAATTTAGTATAATATTACTAGTAGAATGCACTATAACAATAATGTTTTTTAATCTACTGTAAAAAATTTCTGAGAAAAAAATTTCCACTATAACAATAATTTTTTTTAATGTACTATAAAAAATATCTGAGAAAACAAATTTCCACTATAACAATAATGTTTTTTAATGTACTATAATATTACTAGCTTAGGGTTTTTTAATGTTATAATATCAATGTGACAAAAAAATGCAGATGGCTCCTCCTAAGATTGAACCAACAAACAGTCGATCCTCAGACTCTACATCAAGTGGCGTGTGTGAGGTTTGCAAATGCGGTAAACATAAGGTACATGATGGTATAGTTTGCAGTTGTTTGGCGAAGAAAGTGATTCTCATAATGGACTCCGACTCGGAGGACGACTCGCGATCGCCGCAACCAGATAGGGTAAGTGTTGTGCTACGGAAGAATGATGAGACAACCGGTGGTAGAGGGAAACATGCCGAGGCTAGCGGTGGAAAAGGGAAGCATGTAGAGCAATGCGGCAGCAAGAGGATGAAGGAGGCAAGATCCTCTTTTTATGCAAATTTTATATTTTTATCATCCAATTCAATCATTGATAATAAGTTGTTCTCACTATCGTCGCCGCGTGTATTTTCTTGTTCAGGAACATGGAGAGAAGTTTAGACTGCCTGATGATGCCGAGTTGGTTGAGGATTGGCAAGTTGAGGCTTTTAATCTGTTTAACCAGAAATAGGTTGGGTTTGTGCCGAGGAAGAAGAAGAAGCTCCAAACCATATCTTTCCTTTGGGTTTGACCAGTAGTGCGTTTCGATGTGTAAGCTGGTTTCCCCAGCCTGGACTTGTGTTTGTTTACTTGCTTTCAAATAAACATGATGTGTCAAAAGCGAGCCCCCGCACCACCGCGCTACAAAAGTCTCGATCATATCGTAACAACATGTAATAAAAACACACTTAATAATAAAAACAGTAAACTAAGGGAGAAAAATACCAATTTTTGCAATTAGAATATTGGTGTTGTATTTTTATTGTACAAAAAGTTTCAATTTCAAAGGAAGAATAAACTATAGATAAGTTATGATGTATTTTTATTGTACATGTTTATTAATGAAATAAAAAAAGTAAAGTGAGGCATAAAAATACATATTTTCTAATTTGATAAGTTATGATGTATTTTTATTGTTAAAAAAACAAGTTCAAACTAGAATTTAATTATGAATAAAAAAGTCATGAAAATTAGAATAGAAATGTAAAAAAAAATGTTTGGATGCTAGCAGCAAGGTTCGAACCTCAAACCGCCTGCAGGCAGCAAGGTTCGAACCTCGAACCGCATGGCACCAAAGCAACCCCCGCACCACTGCGCTACTAAGTCTTTCTCGACTTGAGTGGCAACGTATGCTAGATAACCCCACCAGCGTCGGATTAGTAGTGGCGGGCAGGATGACGTCACCAGCCGCCACCGTTATCCTTTTAGTAGTGGCGGGCATGCTGACGTCAGCATATGCCCGCCACTACTATACTTTTTTCCACCCGCCCAGACTAAACCCTAGTAGTGGCGGTCGGTGACGTCAGCGGCCCGCCACTACTATGTCTTTGCCCGCCACTACTACGATAAATATCAGTGGCGGGCAAGATGACATCAGCGTGTGCCCGCCACTGCTAATCCACCTATATAAAAGTTTCGCTCCCGCGTCTAAAACCCTAAGCCCTAATCTTCTCCTGCCAGTTATACTACCGCTCCTAGTGCCCGCGCCGCCACCATTGGAGCCCGTCGTTGTCGTCCCCGAAGCCCGTCGCCGCCATCTCGGAGCCGTTGGTGTCCCCGGACCCCTCACCGCCACCTCGGAGCCATCGCTGCCATCCCCGTCCTTGACGCACGCCGCCATCCCCGTCCCGGAGCCCGCGCCGCCACCCTCGGAACCCGTTGCCGTCGTCGCCCCGAACTCCGCCGGAGCCCACGTCGCTGTCGCCAGAGCCCGCGCCGCCGTCCCCGTCCCCGTCCCCGTCCCTCTGCAATCAGTCTGGTTAGATTCTCATTTAATTTTATATAGTCTCTTGAGTATATATCTGAGATGATAGTGGCAGTGGCAGTGCACGCATGGCCTGTGTTCTGCTGGCCCGAGCCGCAGTGAAAGAAATCCCTAGCTGTGATTCTGTGAAAGAAAACCCTAGCTCAGTGATTCTAATGTTTTCTCTGTGAGAAAATGTTTTCTATGTGATTATGCTTGATCTGGTTGCCATGCTTGTTATTTGTTGTGCTATATAGGTAGCTAGAACATTTGTGTTGTTAAAGATAAATGGAATAGTTGTTGCTGCTTTGCTAATTATGGATATATAGATTATGGAATAGTTATATTACTGAAATTATTACCAATATTGTGATGAACATCATATATTAGTAATAATGTTAGCACAAAATCTGTGAAGTGAGTATGGCGTCGCCTCGCCGCACGCCATACTCGCCTAAAAGGTGTGAAGGTGGTCCGGCGCCTCGCCTCGCCGCGCCGCCATAACAACTATGGATCAAATAACTCATAACTTATTTCTTTTATATTATCTAAGCAAAATTATTATAATATCCATTTGTAAGCTCAATTATAATAATTTTAAGTTGAAAGAAACACATTCTTCACAAAGCGTGCTGTCCATTGCAGTGCTATTTCAAAAAGCCAAACCAAGATCACCTACTCATCTTGCTAAAGTTGGATTAATTTTCGCTCCCGCCGTCCGAAAACCTAGTTTCATTTCTAACTCTCGCGCCGTCGTCCGCCAGTTGCCGCCACTCCCGGAGCCCGCGACACCCTCAAAGCCCATCGCCGTCGTCGCCGAAGCCCGTCGCCGCCGAACTCCACTTTTTTAGAATAACTTTTAGAGGCCTATGATGCAAATAATAATTGAGTTATCTCTTGTATGTCATCAAGCCGTGCGACACATCCATTCCTATCAACAACTTCTTCTTTCTCGTGTTGCTGACAGGGAATGGATGTGCTCACGGTTCCATGGCAGCCATGAACATTTTGAAAAGCTACACAAAATATGCTGAGGCCTAAACAACACTGTGACCAGTTTACTACCGCTATTATTTCTAAGGCTACTATATACTAATCCTCAAGTTCATGCATCTGGCTGAAGGCCAACATTAGATTCTGCAATTCTTTTTAGGGGCCTATGATGCAAATTGTTATTGAGTTATCTCATGTATGTCATCAAGCCGTGGGACACATCCATTCCTATCAACAACTTCTTTCTCGTGTTGCTGACAGGGAATGGATGTGCTCACGGTTCCATGGCAGCCATGAACATTTTGAAAAGCTACACAAAATATGCTGAGGCCTAAACAACACTGTGACCAGTTTACTACCGCTATTATTTCTAAGGCTACTATATACTAATCCTCAAGTTCATGCATCTGGCTGAAGGCCAACATTAGATTCTGCAATTCTTTTTTGGGGCCTATGATGCAAATAGTAATTGAGTTATCTCATGTATGTCATCAAGCCGTGAGACACATCCATTCCGGTCAACAACTTCTTTCTCGTGTTGCTGACAGGGAATGGATGTGCTCACGGTTCCATGGCAGCCATGAACATTTTGAAAAGCTACACAAAATATGCTGAGGCCTAAACAACACTGTGACCAGTTTACTACCGCTATTATTTCTAAGGCTACTATATACTAATCCTCAAGTTCATGCATCTGGCTGAAGGCCAACATTAGATTCTGCAATTCTTTTTAGGGGCCTATGATGCAAATTGTAATTGAGTTATCTCATGTATGTCATCAAGCCGTGGGACACATCCATTCCGTTCAACAACTTCTTTTTTCTCGTGTTGCTGACAGGGAATGGATGTGCTCACGGTTCCATGGCAGCCATGAACATATTTGAAAGACAACACAAAATATGCTGAGGCCTCAACAACACAAGAGAGAGAGAACAACACAATCTCCTAACTTGAGGATTAATATAGTAGCTTCAGAAGTAATAGCTCACTACTGTAGCCAAGAAGAGTGTTCATACATTTTCCACCTTTGACACTGTGATCAGTTTACTACTGCTATTATTTCTGAGGCTACAGTAGTAAACTGATCACAGTGTCAAAGGTGGGAAATGTATGAAAAATCTTCTTGGCTACAGTAGTCAGCTATTACTTCCGAAGCCACTATATTAATTCTCAAGCTAGGAGATTGTGTTGTTCTCTCTCTTTAGTTTTGTTGATACCTCAGCATATTTTGTGTTGTTTTTCCCTCTAATGTTCCATGGCAACAAAATATGCTGAGGCCTAAACAACACTGTGACCAGTTTACTACCGCTATTATTTCTAAGGCTACTATATACTAATCCTCAAGTTCATGCATCTGGCTGAAGGCCAACATTAGATTCTGCAATTCCTTTTAGGGGCCTATGATGCAAATTGTTATTGAGTTATCTCATGTATGTCATCAAGCCATGAGACACATCCATTCCTATCAACAACTTCTTTCTCGTGTTGCTGACAGGGAATGGATGTGTTCATGGTTCCATGGCAGACATGAACATTTTGAAAAGCTACACAAAATATGCTGAGGCCTCAACAACATTGTGTTCAGTTTACTACTGCTATTATTTCTAAGGCTACTATATACTAATCCTCAAGTTCATGCATCCGGTTGAAGACCAACATTAGATTCTGCAATTCCTTTTAGAGGCCTATGATGCAAATTGTTATTTAGTTATCTCATGTATGTCATCAAACCATGGGACACATCCATTCCTATCAACAACTTCTTTCTCGTGTTGCTGACAGGGAATGGATGTGCTCATGGTTCCATGGCAGCCATGAACATTTTGAAAAGCTACACAAAATATGCTGAGGCCTAAACAACACTGTGACTAGTTTACTACCGCTATTATTTCTAAGGCTACTATATACTAATCCTCAAGTTCATGCATCTGGCTGAAGGCCAACATTAGATTCTGCAATTCCTTTTAGGGGCCTATGATGCAAATTGTTATTGAGTTATCTCATGTATGTCATCAAACCATGTGACACGTCCATTCCTATCAACAACTTCTTTCTCGTGTTGCTGACAGGGAATGGGCGTGAACATGGTTCCATGGCAGACATGAACATTTTGAAAAACAACACAAAATATGCTGAGGCCTCAACAACACTAGAGAGAGAAAACAACACAACATCCTAACTTTAGGATTAATATGACATCAGACCTTTTTTGCATAACCAAAATTCTGATACATTAGCATCTTCATATGAATAGTTTATCTATGGCGGAAGAAGGACGTTCCATCGAGGAGCTCATCTACGAGTCTCCCGCAAAAACAAATAAAGAGGGTTCATCTGAAGGATCCTCCGATAGCGAATCTTCGTACCACTCTCCGGAGAATGAACATCCAATGGAGCCTAGGAAGAAGAGAACGAGAGAAGACGCCGATGAGGATTACATTCCTGAAGCTCAAGCGGAGGTAATTATTACGTTAGTAACAAGTCAGAGCAGCTTCTAACCGAGGATTACATTCCTGAAGCTCACATTGTCTATCATCGTAGGATCGTCCAAAGCGAGGAAGCAAGCGTCGATTATTCCAAGTCGAGAAAAGAACAACTATTGTCCCAGCTATTGAGTCAGCTGAGCGAACAGATGTTGAGCCCGCTGCCACAACATCGTCTGCAAATGCGAAGAGGAGAGGGAAACGGGAGAAGAACAAGCTACATACAGCTATCTATGAGGTTGAAGAAGTGCATGTTGATGGGGCTCCAAAGAAGCCAAAAGAAATCACTGCGAAGTGGCGTAACGACTGTGGATGTCTCGCCAGGGAGCGATGTAAGATAGTTTGGAAAAATTGGAAGACTGTCCCTGAAGCTACAAAGAACGAATTGTGGCAGCATATAAAAGCGCATTATAAATTCCCGGAAGACCGCTTAGAAGACGCTAAAGCTGCCACATTGAAGACTATCGGGAAGGCTCTCCGTACATTTAGGACTAAACTGAACACACAATACCTTCAGAAAGATGAGTCGCCACTCAACGACTACGGCTTTATAACGCCAAATGAATGGAATGAATTTAAAATGCAGCATTGCTCCGAAGAAGCCAAACAAGAGAGCATAATGTTCAAAGAACTTAATAAGAAGAATAAGTTCCCCCATAAACTTGGGCCAGGTGGATATAAGGCTAAGGAGGATGAGTGGAGTAAAAAGGAGGAGGAGGACCGTGCGGCTGGGTTACCTGAACAGTTTTCAGGTGCTGATCAGCGCACTAAGAGATGGCTCCTAGGTCGAGCTAAAAAAACACCCGAGGGCCAATATATGCTCTCCGACTCACGGACTAGTGAAGTATTCCAGAAAGCACAGGAAATCGCTGAGTTGGAGAAGACTGGAAAGTTCAAGCCCGAGGGATGTAATGACCAGCTTACATCTGCTCTCGGAAACGAGGAACATCGAGGGCGCACCCGAGGTGTCTCTTCTATAGCACCCTGGAAAAATACTTTCAAGAAACAGGAGGGTGCCACATACAAGAAGCGTCAAGCACGCACAGACGACGCCGCAGAGCGCCGTGCAGAGTGGGAGCGACACTTTTTTGAATTTATTAACGAGAATCCAAACATAATGCAGGCTGCAGCTGGACAAATAATTGTGCCAGAGGTACGACTCGACGTACCAAGCAGTGTTGGCTCAGTACAAGACAAATTTCCTGTAAATTATATTAAAGAGGACACACCCTGCAGCCTGCATGTACCGATAGGGCGCAAAGGGCATTCCCAAGAGGCTGCACGAGGCATTGCTATGCCTGGGGATTTATTTCACAATCGGCCTATTCCTGCTGACTATACCAAGGTTCAGGTCAATGAGATCACCAACGACAGATTTATTAATGACCCCTTGGATCTTCCAATGCCTGATGAGGGGATTGAGACAATCGGAGATGCTCTAAATAACTTTGTCCTATGGGCGAGCCGAGATATCAAATTACTGCAGACAAGTTCTCAGAGTAAATCACCTATTGTCTCATCACAATCCCCCGCATATCTTTCATCTCAGGATGTGCAAAATATAGGATCATTATCACCTGTTGATGAGCGTGAAATAGAGGAAAAGGCAGAGGAAGAGCCAGTGCCCAATAAAGTGGCAGAAGTGATAGAATCGAAAGTGACTTCTGATCCTCAAGTGACAAAGCTAGTGCCAGTGCTTGAGCCCACTGATGAGCCCAACACAAATGTGCCAGAGCCAGATCAAATGCCAGTGCTAGTTCCGACTGAGCCTCAAGTGCCAGTTCCGGCTGATCCTCAAGTGCCAGTGCTAGTTGCTGCCGAGCCTGAAAAACAAGATGCATGCCCAAAGCCAGCAATCCACAAGATAACTGTTCAAGCTGGGCAGTGTTCTGCGCTGAAATCTGAAATGCATAAATTTTTTAATACTTTGGGGCAAACACGTTCTATGCCCGAAGCGGCTCCCATAAAGGCTCCAGTACAAAAGCATGCGGGCTCACTTTCTGTTGATAAGAGGACCTACGGAGACGAGGATTATATCGAATACGAACCAGGCAAACCATTATTACCCCAAGGAGTACTTAATTGTATGCCTTGGACGATGAAAACATTTCATGACTGGTACCTCGAAGCGTCTTCGTTAGGTGTAACACAAATAGAACTGACGGTTCCACAAGAAATATTCAACTGCCCAGAGTTTAAGCTTGCACTATTTTTCGACGACTTCCATCGGATGTTTCGTCTGAAGCGAACCGACATCACAAGCATGATGCTCTGGTGCATGTAAGTACTTTATACTTTGTCAATACAAAGAAAAAATAAATAATGTCTTATATTGACTATTGTTTTATAACATATGCAGTTGTAATTCACGCGGTGACGAGTCTAAATTGTATGGGTACCTAAACCCGTCATTAATAAGCCAAAGTGCGCTGAACCCGACACTAAACCAGAATGATAGCAAGTACTGGACTGCGGGTAAGAAAAAATTTCAAAGAAAGATGTTCAATAAAGACGAAGACAAACTTAAGAAGAACAAAAGGAGTTGTGCCGCGTTGTATATTGCGCGGTGCATGTATCAATGGAAGGACAGAGAAATTATATGTGGGGCATATAACTTTAAGTAAGTATACCCACTATATCCACTTAAACACGTTTTATCGATTATGAAACTAACATAATCATATATTACTTCTTTCGATAGTGATCATTGGATTGCACTTCTGATATACCCAAAAAGCTCAAGGGTTTATGTGCTCGACTCGCTCGACAAACCCAAAAAAGAATATCAAGATATATTAAATGTTATTCAGAGTGCACATAGATACTACGTGGAAAAGTTAGGTGGCCCACATGATCCACAGAGGCCGAAAGAAATGCTTATCAGAACCAACTTTCCGGTAATATTATATTTTTAAATTTGTTAATTCAATTGATAAAGCCAAACTATATATCGTTCTAACTTTGTCTATTTTGAAGTGTCACAAACAATCTCTTGGTTCCGTGCATTGTGGCTACTATACTTGTGATTTCTTGAGCAATAACTTAGGAAAGTTTGGGCGGACAGTATCTGAGGATACTAAAGAAGTAAGTTGATTTCTTGTGTGTTAATCTAATATAACTTGCAGCGTATGTACTTATATTTTACGTATGCAGGCGTCAGGTCCATCAACCGTTGCCGAGAAGAGCCAACTCTCTGAATCACAAATGTACGAAATCGTATCAAGGATGTGCCGCTTCACGATGCATGAGATTCTTCATGAGCTTGGACGATTTTTCGATCCTGAGAGTGAAGTGGCCAAGCATCCAACTTTGTATGATTGGGCCGGAAGAATGAAAAGGCGAACCAATTAAGATATGAGTTAGCCTTCCAAGAAAACATAAACCGCATGAGCATGTATTTGTGAAACAATGAATTGTGTTGATGGTTGGTTATTGCGAAACAAAAACCGGAAGAATGTAAACATTGTGAATTTTTGAAAATTGATGAGATTGATGGTTGTTGTGTTGATGTGTTGTTGTTGTGGATGTGTATGTGGATATGTGGATGTTTTGCTGCTGTGTATGTGGATATGTGGATGTTTTGCTGCTGTGTATGTGGATGGCTGTGTGAAGCATATAATTTCTGTGTTTTGGTTTGTGGGATCACAGCATTCTGTGTTATGGCTTATACACAGCAGTGGCGGGCAGATGAGGTAGCTTGCCCGTTACTGCTGTTGACACAGTGGTGGCGGGCGTGCTGACATCATCTGCCCGCCACTGCCGTTATCAATAGCAGTGGCGGGCAGATGAGGTCAGCGCGCCCGCCACTGCTGTTGACATAGTGGTGGCGGGCGTGCTGACATCATCTGCCCGCCACTGCTATTGATAACGGCAGTGGCGGGCAGATGATGTCAGCACGCCCGCCACTGCTGTTAACACAGCGGTGGCGGGCGCTCTGACCGCCACTGCTAACCAGCGATAGCAGTGGCGTTAGAGCAGTGGCGGACTGGATGCCCGCCACTATAGGTCGATTTTGCCCGCCGCTACAGTGTCGCTTTGTAGTAGTGCGCCGCCAGCTGATAATCTTTCTTGACGACGACGCACCGCGACGCGCTCCGGAAGTCGGCGGCGCCGACGATAATGCCATCGTCGTGATCGGCGCCGCCGTCCGTCACCAGGAGCGCCTCCAGAGAGCTCCTGCTGGTCAAGAGGCTGCTCTTCTCGCCGTCGTCCGCCTCGCCAGCCGCCGCACAACCCGGCCTGTAATTCTTGCGGCGGCAGAGGAGCAGGCGTCGCACGAGAACCCACAAGCTCCTCACCCTCGGCCTGTACAGCGTCCCAGCCATCCTCCTCCTGCTCGCTGCTCTCTCGCCGCCGATCACTCAGCTGTGACACAATACTACTGTGTACTGTCTACGGGAGGAAGACGAGGGGAGGTGTCTGCCGCTGCACGGTGGCCGAGAAGATAAATGGCGAGAATCTCGTCAGCATCGCCGTCAGTCGCAAACCACCGGGGAGCTAAAAGACGCGCGGATTTTGGCACGAAACTGTTCGAATCAACCGGCCGGAGTCACTTCCCATACGCTTAGATGTGCATCGATTTCAATTTCTTCTCAGATCGGGACGAAACAAAAGCATCGATCGATGTGTCGCTGATGATTTGTGGTGAGGCGGTGGCCATGCATGCATGATTTGACGTGTTCATTCGAGCAGTGGAGTCGCACAGTGAGTTTGTTCCCATCTGACATGTCGTCCTGACGAGCTGTACACTTAGAACAGTACACAAACAGTGACAAGTGTTAGGCCATCTAGCTTGGATGAGGGGGTTAAAGTTTAGCTTTATCGAATTAATTGTAGAATCTCGAAGCTAATTCGTAGGATGAATCTATTAAGCCTGATTATTTCATGATTAACTCATTTTTATTGTAGCATGATATTGTCAAATAATAAAATAATTAAGTTTAATAGATTCGTCTCGTGAATTAGTCTAGAGATTCTACAATTAGTTTTTGTTGGTGTATTTTTTGGTCATACGCGTGACTTGTAAGATCTTTTTAGCTCTAGTGTAGGTTCTATAATCTTAAAAAAGGATTCAGTGCGTGCCAATCAGTTTCATCCTGCAGGTGACAAGGAATCCAAAAAATAGCATTAATAACAAAACCGATTAGCTGCCAAGTCGATGACTATGGTGAGGATAAAATAATCGTTAACGAATACGCCGATGGACCATAGGACCGATGACTACTGCATGACGATCGAGTTGAATATTCCATCGACCGATAGGATGAGACAATCATGGGCGAGGGTCGATGAGTATCTCCCGAGCGCGTATGAAATAGAACATGGAATTAAAGATAATTTATTGGCTTGTAGTCTGATAAAAATAAACAAAATGTACCAGATAACATATCAATATCATCAAAATCATTATAATAACAAGATTGGACCTAGCCAAGACAGTAGCTAGTCACGATGAACTTAATAATACTTCAAAATATCGGACATACTTTATTTAGATAATAACCTTTGAATGCTACAAAGAGAGTTTTATATAGGTTCAGTCCTCTCGAAAGATAATAACCTTGTTTCTATGTTTATAATATGAGATCAAGAACTAAAATGACATTAAACATGAGAGAATGTTCTTCACGTATGGGAAAACGTGCATGTAGTAGGCTCCCAAGCCTTTTATATGTGGTAGGGTTGGGGTTACAATTTGTAATTAATGTGCTCTATTAATGTCCAATTACAACAGAGAATGGTCGGTTCGTGAGCTATAACTCTAAATGTTATCTATTGTATTGATTGGACCGTTACTCGTCATGGATTTTATTGTCTTTAATGCAACAGGCTGATACTTGATTGCGACTATCCAAGTGCTGACATTCGAGATATCCTCCAAAGTGTTAGACTCGGGGAGTCTTCAGAACTTCGACCGCTTTTTGGCTATTGAAAAATCCAACCGTTAGCTGGTCGTCTTCAATGCTTAGTCTGTTAAACCCACCCTCCACTCGATCATCGTAAATTCACTCGGAAAATATTGGGTCCAATCCCGACAAAAAAAATCTATAGTCAACTAGTAAAAATAATTTCATAGCTGAATCTAATTCACAACATAATCACTTGTAAAATAACCATAAATCAGAAATATCAAAATCTGGAGCTATATCCAACAGATCTTACTGTGCAAAATGACTGGGCCTGTTACTGGGCCGTAAAATCCATTAGTACCAGGCCCACATGATGGATGCGTCGTAATGGGCCTAGAAGAAAGGTGGATCCGGCCCGCGGATCGCAAGCGATTCAAAACGCAGTGCCCCCCTAGGGCACGCGCCGCCGGCGAGATCGGCCGGCGATTCCCATCTGCCTGTGTCGCGCCCGCGGCCGCGGCCTCGTCGGCGTGGCGGCCTTCCGGTCTGCTCCGCGCGGCGTAGCCCACAATCCCCAGGTGGATCACCCAATCGGCTGCCGCTTGCGGCGGTCGGATCATAAATTCCCCGCCAGGTACGAGCGCTTTTCCGGCAACTCCCCGTGTTTGAATTGCAAATGCGTAGATGTAGTTCGTAGGAAAAAAGCAGTGGGACGCTTGCAATTTGCAAGCCGCAACCTCTAGGTAAGTTGATATTGCGAACTGTTCATCCAGATGTTACTTACTAGCAAATCTGAAATCATGAACAGATTAGTTCGAAATTACAGTTCATCAATCAAGATGGCCACATCATTAGCGATCTCTATAATGATATATACAGCTCATCCGATAGGGGCTCTATTTATTTAGAATTAGTACAAAGCTCGTCGTGATCCGCTAGCATTTGATTCTGATCTACCGAGTGGTTGGTAGATTGGCTATGGAATCTATGGATAACAGAGTCAGGAGAATACTGCATGCCGTCCTTGAGCAGGTGCGCATCCTCGTTTGGAGTTGGAGATGCGTTCTTGTTCATCTTTTTGTCCGGGCATTCCCCGTTCTTGATGCAATGCAAGATCTCCACGACCTCCTTGAGTGGTGGTCTCATATCTCTGTCTAACTGCAAGCACTGAAAGGCCAGCTCGGCCACCTGTTCTATCATCCTCTTTGTTTCACTGTCATTCTCATACCCGAGCTGTGGGTCGACCAGCTGATCAATCTCTTGGTTCTGAATTCTGTTGAGAGCCATGTTGGCCAAGTTAATCTCACTGTGGCTCCTGCACATGTCCACAGCTGGTTTTGAGGATATTAGCTCTACCAACACCACACCAAAACTATACACATCACTCTTGTCGGTTAGCTTGTAGCACTGGTGGTACACTGGGTCAACATAGCCTGGTGTGCCCTGAGGAACAGTTGAGACATGGGTGACTTCAAGGGGAAACAAGCGCGATAACCCAAAGTCCGCAACTTTGACATGGAAACCACTGTCTAGCAGGATGTTGGTTGTCTTCACATCACGGTGTATGATTTCAACCGCATGAAGGTATGCCAGTGCTTCAGCCGTTTCTATGGCAATGGTCATCCTTAGTGGCCATGTCAGGCCTCGTTCTGCCGCACGGTGTCCGTGGAGATGGTCTGCAACCGTGCCATTTGGGATGAACTCGTAGACCAAGAGAAGGTCACGGCTAGAACGGGACGTGCAGCCATATAGGGTGACAAGATTCTGGTGTAGCAAGCGGGACAAGATGTCTACCTCATTCAGGAATTGCTCTACTCGTCTGTAGTTGTTCTTGTAGAGGCGCTTCACTGCAACTACCCTTCCATCGTTGAGCTTTCCTGAATGACAAAGGGAAGTATTGTCATTGTGAAGTTAATAAAAGAAGAAGTCATATATCACAGAACAGAGTTGAACAAAGCTGAACAGAGCTTCTATAGCTTGCAATTTGGCATGCTACTGCAGAAAAGATTAGGTTAGATTGACAAGGGAGTTCTGCAGACATGTTTTCCCAGTTCCCACCTTTGTAAACAGTTCCGAAACCACCATCGCCAAGTTCTCTTGAGGCACTAAATCCAGCAGTAGCCTCTTCAAGTTCCTCGAAAGTGAAGATATGGGGAGAACCACCTAGTTCAAGGTCTTTGCTGTAGGATTGCATTGAAGATCCACTACGCATAAGATCTTTTGCATCTCGGGACAGTTTCCTCTTCTTGCGCTTGTGCCATGCAAAAATGAAGATGCTTGCAATCGCCAATATTCCGATGACTATTCCAAATGCTGCCAATAACGACGAAGAAATATATTCCAGATTATATGAAAGCAAAGATATTTAGAACCTTTTTATCTTCCAGCTTAAGTTTCAATGGTTAGGGAAGTTCCGGAAAAGAGAATCAAGAGATCAGCAGGGCATTTTTAGATTTGATACTCACCTATTAAAATTCTCTTTCTTTTGTTGTGACTCACACCTGCAAAAGAAGAGCATGACCGTTTAATAGCTTGCATTTAATACAGTAGTGGATCAATGAGATAACTGCAAGCCTGCAACCAAGCTTAGATATGTTGTTTGGTGTCTGTAATAATTTCTTCAGGAAAAAGGAGGAACTAAAATTCTGAAGCATGCCCTGACTGGCATAAAGATTGTCAATGCCAGTGGAGCCATGCCACTCTTTGCACTAATTAAAAGTCACAATCACATTATTAGGATAGCATTGCACCCCTAATTCACTCCCAGATTAGACTAAGTACAGTGGCGAAGTACGTGACATGGAAAATCAAAATGCATTTATTGGCAATCAGATGAGCAATTCCTTCAGTTAGCAACCTGCCCCAGAAGAAAAACATGAACATGGTATTGGTAATGGCATCGCTATCAGGTAGTGCAGCTGCCAGCTGAATACTTCAACCAATACGATTGACTAGGATTAGATAAACTTCATTGTCTCCATCAGTGGAATAATTAAACAACACAAAACTGCAGGAACCTGAATCAAGCACTCAGAATTCAAAAGTCAATGCAAAATATCAGGGTGTATGTAGTCTGCATTTCATATTCCTATGATGACCGACCACGTCGAACGGTAAATGACCATACCGTTCTATGTTTTGTTCCTTGGTAGCAATTTCTATGCCACTTGCTACTACTATAATAATAGTAGTATATATAGTATAATTGTACTATCTAGTGGACATTAAGCCGCCGTGTTAGCGTGGACGTCTCCTCTTATGACCAAATGGCGCTGTTTGTTTGGATTCTAGATATTGGATTTAGAATTGAAGAATTAGAATTCAATTCTATGAGATAGACGGTTTGGATCATTTTGGAATTAGAATTTTATATCACAGTTCAATCCAATGTCTTTTCAAGAAAAAACTGGAATTTTTCATGTAATTTTTGCGGAACTCACCGCACTTCTCAGGGTGCATGACGCCGGAACAATTGCAGGCGAAGCCCAGGCCGTCGTCGGCGTACGTGCACTGGCCGCCGCTTTCGAAGCATTTGGGGCAATCACCTGACGCCACTGTCCACTCCAGGAGGAAGCCATTCCTCATGCTGGCGACATAGCCGTCCTTACTTCCATTGGGACGCTGAAGTACCGGCACAACCGTGAAGTTGCAGCCCGGCGGCGGCGTCCCACCCTGGACCTGGAGGTCGCCGGCACCGCCGAGCCGGATGAAGGAGTTGACGCCACAAGACAGGCTACGAAAGCCGGCAGGAACCACCCGAAGTGAATGGTTACACGACAGGAAGAGAAGATTGGCGTTGTCTTTGCGGATGGAGAACGGTCCCAGCCCGATGCCTTCCGAGATGTTGAACGGCGGCGCCGGGCAGCCGTTGGTCAGTGGGAGATTTTCGTCCACCGCGAGGAAGGTGTTGTTCTTGACGAAGATATCGACAACCCGATAGGCCGCCAAAACGGAGTGGGCGAGGTATGCTCGGCTGGCGTTGCACTTGAGCTGGAAGGACGGTGACCCACAGGGCGGCCGGCCGGGCTCCTCCAGCCAGAACGGGTAGGAGACGGTCAGGTTGCCGCATGTATTCCGCGAGCAGCTTGGCCTAGAGATTGCCGAGCTAGCCATCGCCGGCAACCGGAACAAGGAAGCGAACAGCAACAGGAGGAGTGGAGCCATTCTGCTCCACGTCTAGAGGCCCTGACGAGCTACTGAAGAATGGGCACATAAATGGAGTGGATGGGAGATATGAGAAGTGAGAAGAGAACATGAGACGGTGAGCGGCTTGACTGGTCATAGACTACGACTTGTTTTCCAGTTGCCCTGCTACCACGGCGACCATTTCAATCACTCGATGCAATAAGCTGATTGATTAATGGAGGACTACCAGGCCTACACGATGATGAGGTGATCACCATATCCCACTAACTTGGAGATGCAGAAGATATCAGACTGTTATATCGAACTCTCCCTACGAATTTGATCCTAGTAGTAGTTTCAGCTATGGTCAACTTACCGGATTCTTCAGATGCTTCAGATGCTTCAGATGGATGAGATGGCAGCTCCCATGTCATGAGGAAGCCACCACGGATGAGATCCAAGTACCCGGTGGCGTTCGTCGCGCCGCCAGGCTTCAAGAGCACAGGCAGGAAGGTGGCGATGCAGCCTTCCAAAGAGTACTCGTCCATGTTGCTCCTGTTGTTGTAAGATCCTCCCAGTCGAGCAAACGAGTTGTGAAGGCATATCGTCTCCACGAGCTCCAGCTCCCGCCGCTCCGCCGCATCCGGTGGCTTCGCCGTGCAGTTGTAGAAGACGAGGTTCCGGTTGGCAGGGCTTATCTTAAACGGGAAGCCCAGCTTGGCGGAGGTGTTCCAGGTCGGAGTATGGCAGTTGGTCGGGGATGTCAGGTCATCCACCTTGTGGGCATCCATGACGAGCAAAGATCTCTCCCCGTATGACAAGTTGAAGATACGAAATCCATTTTTTGTAGAGCTCGCAAGAGTTGCGACGCCGGTGGAGACGTTGCAATCGACCATGAAATCTCGGATGCCACACGCCCTGTCAGTCTGCCGCCGTTGGCTGATCCAGAACGGAGGGGAGATGGTCAGGTTGCCGCATTTCTTGGGCGAGCAGTCCCCTCCATCCTCACCTCCACCACTCGCCGCAGCGACGAGCATCACTGACAGCCACCACGCTGAAGCGACGGAGGCAGAGACGGACAAGAACAAGAAGCTCGGGATGGCCATGGATGCGCGAGTGGGAATTGCTCAACTGGTGATTTGTCGTGGGAGAAAGAAATGGAGAATAAGACGACATGAGGGGAGCTCCATGATCGATGAAGGATTGAAGGGTACAACACGGAGGAGCGACTCTGGCCGGAATATTTGACGCGTTGACCGGATATCTGGGCGATCGTCTTCCACGCAATAAAGCCGCCATGCACGAGCTCCCTCCGACCTCCGACGTGACTGCACCACAACTTCCAGGTCCAGCTAGTGCACGCTACTGTCGAGCGTCTAGTCCACCATTTTTTCAATGTTCTAATGTCAAAAAGGTTGGCATTTGGCAGCTACTCCTAGCATCAAGTAGGAACAGCTAGATTTACATAGACTGGTCAGCTTTCTACGTGGTCAACGCATGTGTTTAGGGATGCAACCAAAGCAAAATTTAGATGAAGTCATCCGTTCACACAAACATGGTAGTATATCTTATGCAATAACTTATTTGGTGTAAGCGTGCAATCAAGCGATTTGGTGCATTCAATCAAGCGATCCAACGGTTACATATGAAAAGAGTTGAAATCTAGTATTTTTTTACTTTTAACCCCTTTTATATGTAACCATTGGATCGCTTGATTGGATGCACCGAATTGTTTGATTGCACGCTTGCACCAAATTAGTGATTGAACATGATATTTCCCCGTAAACATACATGTTGATATCTATGACACTATATCTACTCTCAAACTTAAAAAAACAACTGTATTTATCTCACTTATGCACGA
Source organism: Zizania palustris (assembly GCA_019279435.1). Taxonomy (NCBI): domain Eukaryota; kingdom Viridiplantae; phylum Streptophyta; class Magnoliopsida; order Poales; family Poaceae; genus Zizania; species Zizania palustris. The sequence continues at coordinate 79,896,350 of JAAALK010000288.1, read as the reverse complement.
TAGAAATGAACACAAGGTTCGTAGTCCGAGTAGAGATGGTAGTGCTTTCCTACGCATGTATGCACTAGTTTCAGATATGCCAAATTCGGCCGTCGTGTTCAGAACGGGCCACTTGGTGATGTTATCTTATCTACAAATGATGGCAACTGCTAGGAGCATTATTGTTAGTGTTTCTCTGTTTAATTGTTTATGGACCAGAGCATAATAAATAAAGGAAATACCAAAATTAATTTGATATAAACCAATTTTTAAGTTGAGCTATGATGATACGTTATATTAAGTTAAAGTGGCAATCAAAATATGAAATTAATATATGAAAAAAAAATGTGGATGCATTTGCACCTATATAGGGTGCGTTTGACGGAGCTACAGCTCTAGCTTCTTTGTATTGTGAAGCTGGAGTCAAGCTAAACACTTTTCCTGAGGAATGGATCTCGCGGAGAGCGCTCTAGAAAAATGAACTGGAGTGGTAGAGCAGGGTCTAGTCAGCTTCAAGTGCTTCACTCTAGCTTCAGTGTGGATTTCAGGATCTAGAGTTCCACCAAACAGACTCATAATCAGTGCTACATGGCTTTTCCTATTTTTCAAGAATATTTCATGATTTTTTTACTTTTAGAAAGTGGTTCCGATTGTTTGTCACTTTGATTCAAAGTTATAGTCTTAGATAACTTTACTTATCATCTACACAAGTAACAAATGATCAAATTGGACTAACTTTTTAGTGGCAAATCCTAAAATCTCTCTATTTTGTAATCTTTTAAATAATATATTTAAAAAACCTGTAAAATATATTTTTAAAAATAAAGTTCATTATTAATTTCATAGAATTATATTTATTAGTTATTGTAAACCATAGAGTCATCTACTTTCTATTTTCAACAACTACATGTGAATCAACTATGCTGCGTGGTCAATGGAAACACCACAGAACAGAATCGTCTCCAGAAATCCGAAGATCTGGTTGGGGCCCTACGCGAGATCGGAAGAAAAGGATTGGCCGGACTATCGCAACGCCGCCGACTCGTCATGGCCGCGACCTTGAGCTCTCAAGTTGAGCTAAACGCAAGCTCCGATTCGGCCGTGAGGTTTACAGTTTACACTGTAGCTGTAGCTGTAGCTGTAGCGGGTAGCTAGCTGGGCAAGTGGTACTCACCGGAGCATGTCGACCTGCGGAGCTTGCCGTCGGAGCAGAGGCACGCGAACGACGCGGTGTCGTTGTTGTACCGGCACTGCCCGCCGCTGGCGTTGCAGGCGGCGCAGTCGCCGAAGCCATTTTCCTGCCACTCCAACAGGAAACCCTCCCTGAAGAGACGGCTGTAGTTGGTCGTCGCCGTCAAGGTCGCCGGCGCCGCCGTCCCCAACACCGGCTGGTAAGAGTACGTACAGCTCCCGGTTGGGATCTGCTGTGGATTTTCCCGGTCGTAACTCCCGCCGAGGTGCGCGAAGATGGGCTTAATGCAACCACTGGTGGTAGCATTCACCCAGTCGATCTCGCTAGGCGGCACCGTGCTGTTGATGCAGTTGTAGAGCAAGAAGATGACCCGGTTGCTGCTGCTAATCTTGAACGGGCTGAGAGCTATGCTCGACGATACGTTGAAGTCGGCTTTGCACACGCCGTCGTTGCCGTCGGCGATCCTTTTGTGGGAGGCGACCATAGAGCTGTTGCTGTGGTCGATTCGGAGGACGAGGATTTGCGATCCCCCCAAGGAAGCCACGCCGTCGTCGCGGCACCAGACCTCGAACGCCGGGTGGCCGCAAGAGGTCCGACCTGACCACGACGACGACGACTGGTCGATGTTGGGGCCGCCGAGCCAGAATGGGTACTCGACGGTGAGGTCCCCGCATGGCTTCCGCTCGCAGTCGGCTCGCACGGCGTCACCGAGGAAGAGCAACACCGCCCAGAGCGGGAGCAGCAGCAAGGTCGGCCTCATCGACGCGAGCTGGAGGACGATCGGAGAGCAGCAGGTCGCTGCGACGGGAGGAAGAAGGGCTAAACTCTAAAGCTCCATTGCCATTGTCAGCTACTCAGCTTCACCGTTCTTTCCAGATTTGTCAGACTTCGTCTTATCAACACGAAAAGTCAATATCGTCTCTGACTTTTGAGGAGGGGGGAAATCGACAGCTCTAAATTTATAATCTTGATGTTAAATTAATTTATGGTTTATGGGTAGTAGCTTTCATGGGGTAAGTGAAAAGTTTGAAAATTTTGAATAAAAAACAATCGATTTGTAATATGAAACGATGAAGTTTTCGCTCTCAACTAATTAAAGTTAGTAATGTTTGCATCAAAAGTATTCTATTCCATCGGTTGGATGTTTGAACATACACTGGAATCGACAAAAGGGTGAAGCTGTTCAAACCAGAGTAGGTAGGTTAAAACAAGAGTTTGGCTACTATTTTTCTCTGATTCTGACTTGCGCATGGACTGAAAGGCTATGATGGTAAACGATTTTTATTATTGGATTTCAAATCAACCATTTATCACTCTCAAAATATCTCGTAATTATATTGTCATCCTATGACCGGCAATGGCCAGGTGTCGGCACGCGGTGCCACGGCGTGGCGGGTGATGTAGCCTAACGGTAGGGCGACGGCCAAGGTGGGGATGCTCGACAAGCTGATGTTCAAATGTGGCGGCGAGGCGTTGGAGGAGAGGTCTCGTGGAGTCTTCATGTGAGAGGCTGTCGTCGGTGCGTGCGACGGCGAAGCATTCATTTGTGACAGCAAGGCATCAACATGTGGCTGCCAAGCCATCTAGATATGTGGAGGTAGGTTAGTGCCCGCGTAGACCATCTAGTTCTGAGGAGACTCGGTGCAACAGGGGTCGTCGTTAGCGGGCGACAGCCTAGGCGGTGTGTTGGGGTGGAGGTATGACATCCTTGCGTTGGCGAGTGGTGTGGCCTAGCAGCAGGGCAAGGCCGCGAGGCCTTAGGCGTGAGGTTCTTCGTCGTCGTGGTGTGCGTAGCAACCTTCGACGATGGTTGTAGTCGATAGGATAGCTCAATTCAAGTTCATGGTGACTTCACATCTATCGCTTTGTGGGTTCCGTGTCGAGAGGATTTGTCATAGGATGTTAGTCTGGTTGGTGAGTTTTTTATTTTTCTTATGAGTGGTTATAATCTTCTTTTTAATTTGTTTTCAATGTAGCAGTCAATGGATCAAGGGAATGGTAATTCACCGCACGTCGCCGGCTGTAGGTGGCCGCTAGGGCAAAAGCACCAGAACGCCATGGTGTCGACGTCGTTTTGGCACTACCCGCCGCTTGCGTTGCACGTCGCGAAGTCGCTCGACACCATCCACTCGAGCAGAAACCCTCGCCTCACGAGACCCACGTAGTCACCCACCGCACTCAGGTCCGACTAGGGTAGCACCGGCACCACTGAGTATCGGCAACCACCATCTCCGTCGGTGGCGGCGAAGGTCCGTTGGGGTCGAAACTACGGTTTAGGTACATGAACCACGTGCCGCAGCTGAAACGATTGCAATTCAACGGAAGCGACCCTGCCGACGGCGTCAAGGTGCAGTTCGCGCAGAAGAGGAGCTCCTAGTTGGCGCGACTGACGGCGAGCAGGAAGAGCGCGAGGCTAGTGGGCATGTTAAATCAGGTGGCGTAGCAGGCGTTGTTGCCGACCATGTTGGCATGGAAGGCCACGATGGAGCTGTTGTCATAGTGGATGTATAGGACACGGAGGTAGGAGTCATTCAGCCTCGGCGGCGTCACAAAGGTGAGGTCTTGGTCATTGCAGGTGACGCCAAAGGTCGGGTAGCCGCAGTAGGATGACTGTCGGGCGCACAACTAGAATGGGTACTTGATGGTTAGCTTGCTGCATGTCACCGGTGTGCAGCTCGCGTCGAGCTGCTGCGTATGCAGCGAGAGTCCAAGCACATGAAAGATCACTACAACTAGCACGGCCACGTTTACCATTTCTTTTACAATTTGGGAGCAAATACCAAAAGTTGGATACATGCTTATTATTTATGGGAGCTTTGGCTTGTAAGCAGGGATGATCGATGAGGTACCGATTCAACTATGGAGCCGATTTATTATCTGAAATTTAATTTGGACAAGTTGAATTTTAAAGGGAATGTGTAAAAAAATGGACCAGGTAACAAAGAAGTGGACTTTTGGCGACTCGTTTTTGTTAATTTCTACAAACCAATACCGTGTCGATTGTGTGTTCGGTTGCATACATGAGATGGGACGAAGCGGGACGATATGATCCCACTTTGCTTTGACGTTTGGTTGTGAGACGATTGAGATGGGATCATCCCATAAACAGAGTATTCATGCTAGATGTTTGGATAACACCATCACCAAAAATGAGCGAAAGAGGGTGACCCACTTGCCTTTGTCTAACTAGGTCGGTCGTTTTGTAGGTGAAGCACAACATGGAGGCATGGAGGGGCGGGGCGGGGCGAGGTTAGAGGCCAGCGTCGGGGGGTATTCTTGACACAGAGGGGTGGCTAGACTAGAGCGGTGTGATGTTGGACACGTTGACATCAAGACAGGACGATCTAGAGTCTAGGTGCCAATGTTAGGGGCGTGTGCGACGTCGAGGGACGACCAAAACAGGTTGGGTCAAGGCCGCATGTTGAAGGCGTCAGTGCAGTGGAAGAACAAGGGCTAGTGGAGGATGAGGACCATCGGAGGACAAGGGCTGCCGGAGAATGGTGCAATGGGGTAGGGAGGAAAAGGGTCATGGTAGGACGAGAGGCGGCAGGATGCCGCTAAAGGACGAGGGCGGCTAGAGTGTAGAGATATGCTCTGGCCAGTGGACAACTAGCAAACCAAAAATAGTATTATTTAATTTAAAAGACTAGTATTCATGCTTAGAACTCATACCTTACTTAGCACTACCTTCTCAATGTATGGAACTAGTACTAAGGAAAAAGAATTCTCTTAGAGACCCTTTCTTTCACACATTGTCATCGCTCTTAGTCTAGTTGGAGTTTTTATTTTTAATTTATTTTCAATGTAGAAATCAATGGATCAAGGGAATGGTAACTCACCGCATGTCGCCGACTACAGGCGTCGTACTGACACTGCCTATCGCTCGCGTTGCACGCCACACAGTCGGTCGACACCGTCCACTTGAGCAGAAACTCTCGCCTCACGAGACACACATAGTCACCCACCGCGCTTAGGTTTGACTAGGGTAGCACCGACACCACCGAGTATTGACAACACACTGTCTTTGTCGGCGGCGGCGCGGGACCACTAGGGTCGAATCTCCGGTTCAGGGACATGAACCACGCGCCACCGCCGAAACATTTACAGTTCAATGGAAGCGACCCCGCCGGTCGCATCAAGGTGCAGTTCACACAAAAGAGCTCCCAGTCGGCGTGATTGACTGCGAGCAGCGAGAGCGAGAGCGCGAGGCTAGTGGACATGTTAAATCGGGTGGCGCGGCAGGCGTCGCTGCCGACCATGTTGGCATGGAAGGCCACGATGGAGCTGTTGCCGTAGTGGATGTCCAAGACACAGAGGTACGAGTCATTCAGCCTGGACGGCGTTGCGAAGGTGGGGTCGTTGTCGTAGGTGACGCCGAAGGTCGGGTAGCCATAGTAGGACGGCTGCCGGCCGGGTAGCCAAAATGGGTACTTGATGGTTAGCTTGCCGCATGTCACCGGCGCGAATCTCGCGTCGAGCTGCTACGTATTCAACAAGAGAACAAGCACATGCAAGATCACTACAACTAGCACAACCACATTTACCATTTCTTTTACGATATGGAAGCAAATACCAAAAGTTGGATAAAATGCTTATTATTTATGGGATCTTATCATCTCAAGATTGTACTCATGAAAAAAATCTTTGGCTTGTAAGCAAGGATGATTGATGAGGTAGTGATTCATCTAGGGAGCTGATTTATTATCTGAAATTTAATTTGGACAAGTTGAATTTTAAAAGGAATGTGGCAAAAAATGCAACAGGTAACAAAGAAGTGGTGGACTTTTGGCTACTCATTTTTGTTAATTTCTACAAACCAATACTGTGTCTATCATGTGTTCGGTTGCATATATGAGGTGGGACGAAGCGGGGTTATATGATCCCACTTTGCTTTGATGTTTGGTTGTGAGACGATTGAGATGTGATCATCCCACAAACAGAGTATTCATGCTAGATGTTTGGATAACACCATCACCAAAAATGAGTGAATGAGGGCGACCCACTTGCCTTTGTCTAACTCCGTTGGTCGTTTTGTAGGTGAAGCATAACATGGAGGGGCTAGGTGAGGGTAGAGGCCAATTTCAGAGGCGTTCATGACATGGAAGGGTGGCTGGAGTGGAGTGGTGTGAGGCAGGACACATTGACATCAAGACAGGATGATCTAGAGTCTAGCGGCCAGCGTCAGGGGCGTCTGCGGCGTCGAGGGACGGCTGAAATGGGTTGGGGCATGACTGCATGTTGAAGGAATCGGTGCGGTGGGAGAACAAGGGCCACCGGAGGACAAGGGCTGCCAGAGAATGGGGCAATGAGGTAGGGAGGAGAAGGGTCATGGTAGGACGAGAGGCGGCATGATGCTGCTAGAGGATGAGGGCGGCTAGAGCGCAAAGACATGCCCTGGCCAATGGGTATTGTTGTGGAAAAATTAGAAAGAAAGTAAAACAAAGAATTATAGGTGGGCCTACTTGTTAGTGTTGCTATCGGTGTTATAATTAGCACCTATTTCTCTCCTTTAATACCTCAAACAAAATAAAAAATAAATTAGGATGAATCCATTTCATTCAATCAAACACGAGATCGAATGGTTCCATCTCTAAAAACTAGAACATGATGGTCCCATCCTATCTCATCTTAAAACGAAACACACCGGTACTGAATCACTTAGAGCATGAATCCAATCACAAATTTTTTTACTCAATGAATTTGTAAATTCAATATTTGTTTATCAAAACACACTAAATTTGAATTGTGTAGTTCCATATGTGCCTTTATGGAAAGTGGATGAAGGGGACTGTTCCTACTGAGAAAATTTTAGCATGCCAAATTGAGTTCTAACATGTTGATGGATGGCATAAAGGTGGACATGTGATTGATGCTTCCATTGACTGCACAAATGACATGTGATTGTTGCTACCTCCCTTCTTGTTTTCATATAACTTTAGATTTTTACTTTTTCTTAAAAAATTTTGATCACAAATAATTTTGAAATGGTTATGCTACAATGAACAGAAGCTTCATATCCATATTTACCATGCAACACACTTAAATAATACGCCATATTTTGTAAGTATTTGTATTTTTTGGCCAAAAGACGCGATCAAACAACTTAGATAAAGTGTCCTAATGCCATGCATTTGCAAAGGGAAGGAGTATTTGGTATCTAACACCAAGTTGGTTTTGGTTGGTGAGAACAAGAATGGCTTTTCATGAACATCAACCAACACTTAGCAAAGTGGACCAACACTCTCCTCTTTAAAAATTCAAGAGAGGAACCACAATTTCACGGATCGATTCACGAAGATCAAACCTAACTGAAGACAAAACTTAAATTTTAGGTCCATTCAATCGAACTCTAGTTCCGAAGGTAAAAATTATCTCGATTTTTCCAAAAGACGAGTGATCAAACCACCTAGATAAAAAGTCCTAGGGAAAATTACTCACATGCCATTATAATTTTCAGAAATTGCCTACATGCCACTGTCAGTGACTGTGGCGGCCCCCATCTGGCAGTGACACAACGATGGCATTTTGGCAAACCGTAAAAATCGTAATGGCACAAAAAAAATTAACCCGTCCTAATGCCATGCATTTGCAAAGGAAATGAGTATTTTGTATCTAATACCAAGTTGGTTTTGGTTGGTGAGAACAAGAATGTCTTTTCACGAGAGAGGAAACCGTTTCACGAGTTGATCACAAAGATAAGATCGAATCTAACTGAAGATATAACTTAAATTTTAGGTCCACTCAACCAACTCTAGTTTCGAAGGTAAAGAATTATCTCTATTTTTAAGTTGTGCTTTCCCATCATCAATACCCAACGTAAAATATTCCTAATTTAAATAAATGGTAAAATAATCGGAGGAAAGAGTGAATATGTAACCCTAATTTTTTTTCAGCCTTAGGGCTTGGGGATCGAAATCATATAGCGGCCAAAACAAAACGCAAGAAATAGTAATGAAAAAAGTGGTAGGAAATGGAATCGTAAGTAGAGACGACGAGCTTGCGATTGCTTACCACCACAGAAGAGCACCGGCGACAAGCCGTCGGGGCATTGGCACTCCAGCTCGTCGTAGGTGGCATTGACCCTGCACCGGCCGCCGGTCTCCGAGCAATATTTGCAGTCGTCCGGCGTCATGGGGTATTCCAGCAGAAAGCCACCCTTGATGAGCCGCTCGTAGTCCTTGGCCGTCGCGCCGGCGTACCCCAGCACCGGCAGCATCGACACCGTGCAGTTCCCCGGCAGCGGCTTCAAAGCGTCGTCAGGCTTGTACTCCCTAGCAAGCCAGGCATACGAGTCGCCGGAGTCGAACGGGCAGTGAATTGACGCCCAAGAACTTGGAAGCTGCCGGCGACTCTGCGTGCACTTGTAGATGAAGAAGAGCTCCTGGTTTTCGGAGCTAATGTTGAACGGGCCGAAGCTGAGGTCGGCGGAGGCGTTGAAATTGCTCTCTAAGGAGCAGCTGTCTTGTGACAACTGCACGTTGCTAACTCTGAAGGAGCTTCTCTCGTAGGAGATGTTCTTGATTTCGTACGTCCAGAATCCATTCTTGAGAGAAGCGAGGCGCTGTTGGCAACTGACCTGGAAGGCCCGGTAGCCGCACTCCGGCGGATGCGTGCCTTCGAGCCAGAACGGGTAGCCGATGGTCAGCTCCCCGCACTTGGCCGGCTCGCAGGAGGACGACCACGTGGTCGTGTTAATGGCGTCAGCGGCGGCGGCGGAGCTAGCTGCTACCAGGAGAGCGAGCAGTAGCATCATGGCTAAGCAGATCTCGGCAGCAGCTGCAGCAGCAGCAGCAGGAAACGCCGGCATGCCTCCTCCACCACGATCGAGCTAGCTAGCGCTGCGGATTTTGAAGATTAAGAGTGCATGACGCGAGCAGCTAGCAGCGGAGAAGAAGAAGAGGAAGCTAAGAGATTGGACTGGAAGCGCGAAACATGTTGCCGAATGTGTTGACCGTTCCACATGTTCACGTAGAAAATCACAGTCTCCTTGTTTGACTATTCTACTACGATGGTTTGATGCTGCGTCCAAGTCTCCGGATATACAATTCAGTATAGGTTAGGTAATCACTCATGGATCAAATAGTTTCGAGTTATAAAAAATTTTGAACTAATAAAAATTAGCAAAGACTTTGATTTGAAAATTTTGGCAGCATCTTTCCGTAGAAAAAACCTCAATCCTATCGCTATAAGAGCAAGTATAATAACATGCTGTAAGCAAGCTAAATACTGAGGTGGAGGAGAGAGATAAACAGGCTATAAGCTTTGTTGCCAGCTTAGACATAGGAACGAAAAAATTCTGTGAGAAAGACAAGTTGGTCATGTATTAATGTTGAAGAGCTAACTACTATACTAATAGACTAAAAGATGGGCTGCAAGCTAGTAGCCGACTATATTATTAGCCTTGCTCTAAGGGCATCCACAATGTGTCATATAACCAGTCCTTATACATTAAATATAGGGATATTATATAAGTTATCTTTATACATTGTGAAAGTGTTCTTTATAGCATTGATTGCAAAGTAGTTCATATGTCTATGAGCTGCCTATAAGGAATAAAATAGCATTTATCACTTCTCTTCATTCTTTCTCTCTCTCTATTTTCTCTTACTTTTAATACTTCATATTGCTACAAATATTGTGAGATATGAAATAACTATAGACTACTATCGTGGGTCCCGTCTATATGGACTAGTTTTGCCATATACATTGGAGATGCCCTAAGCTATTCACAATGAGGGTTTCATGGTATTAATTACCATAACACATCAGATTTTTTGCAGACATGACATTCAATTAATGAGGGAAGAGAAAGAAATAGTGTCATCATCATGACATGGTGCTAACCCGTTTCCAAGACGGATGAAACAAAATGAAACGTCCACCGTGAGCCAAATCGTTTCATCAGAGAGGGTATTTCATGAGAGCTAGTTACATTTAATTACACTGGTTAGTCTAGAAAATAGTGAAATGAAACTCTTCCCTGAGAGAGGGTATTTCATTCAGTTGCAAAACTGATGTAGTCTTTAAAAATAGTGTTATGAAACCCACCATTATAAATAGCATAAGCTTAGAAAAGATATAGGGAGTCCGGTTGGTTCGAAATCCAATGGATGACGAAAGGGTGCTTCGTTTATGACGAGACTCATCTCTACATTATCGAAAAAACCTCCGCACCGTTGATGTGAATCCATTGTCACACACGCATGAACAGTGGTGCCTTTTCTTCCTCGAGAATCACGTAGTACTCACGTCGACGATGGCGACCTGCATGCTTGATTGCATGCTAAGTTTCTGCATATCCGCGTGGCGATCTGAGCGGCCGACCGGAGCACTGAAGCAGCCACTAGCTTAGCCAAGGTGCAGTGAGCACGTACGACTCGTGCCGTCGTCGTGCGTTCACACGGGTCGGCTACAATTACGTGCAACTTTGCGACCGGAGCACACAGTGCACGCACGCGGCGATAGATGTAGATTTCCAGCTTGCGGCACTAGGGGGCAATGCTTAAACGGAATACTGATCCATGCCGATCATATCCAAATTTGGCATGGTTAAATGTACCTGGTCGTGTCAAGCAGTATAGACGTAATTTTCTCTATCTTTTATTCAAAATTACATTTTCGACAAAACTAGAGCTTCGTTGATCATCTGTCACTAATTTTGTTAGGGATATGTATCGAATATAGATGTTTAATCTAGTTACAATTGAACTTTGAGTTATAATTAGAGATATAGGTAGAGTCTTTGTCTAATACTGTACCTATGAGGCCATATAAATATATAGCCAACTCATGTGTAACCAAGCAAGGAAATAAATTAGGTGGTCGGTTTGGGCATGCGGAATTGCCGTGGTGTGCCTGGATGCCGACGTAGACACCGTTCATGGTGAGGAGCACTCATAGTCATGTCCCAGAGTCGTAAGACTTCGTTACCAAAATATCATGTCTCGGTGTGTTGTCTCTTATTTGCGATCTTCTCATGGTGTCTCTTCGATCTTGTTAATTTCGCTGCGTTAGGCCATACAGGCCTGATTTCCATAACATGATGATGTTCCGTATTGCGCAGGATTACACGAGGCGTAGGATAATGGAGCATGTCGGTGATCGCCGATTCGATCGGTGGGATTGGAGCACTTCGAGCAAGTAGCTCAAACCGTCCAATGAGCTGTGATCAACTAGGATCAGACCAGATGTGGAGAGATTAAGTTTGATTGGTGGCTAGGCTACTGTTTGATGGTGGGTCAGTCAGACGTGACGCCCAAGAGATCGATGTTGCGGTGATGGCAGCACTTTAGCTCATAAAATGCGAGCAATTTTTGTTAGGCTCAAGATGGAGTAAACAATGGCGATGGTAAAAGCCATGGAGACCTGCTTGAGTTTTGATTTGCAACGGAGAATAGATCTGAAAAGATTCGTCGGACTTCGGTGAATATTGGGCGAGGCAAGGCGCATCCAGGCAGTGTCTTGGCGCGGCAAGGCGTGGGGCCCAGCCGGTCAGCCACAGGGGAGCCAGCCCAAGCGGCCTGCAGAGGAGGCGTAGGCTTGGCAGAGGCCCAAGAGGCCCATGTAGGATTTTGAGTATATTTTGGATTTGAAGTCCGCTTAGAACTTAATTTTGATCTGATTTTGACTCTATTTTTTGTAGATTTGGGGGTCTTTTCAGGAGTATAAATATGTACCAAACGGAGACCAAAATACGTAGATCTGAAAAAGAAAAGCTTGATCGAAAATAAAAGCCTTCGATCATAAGAAGGTGGTTTTTAGGCGGTTGACGAAGGCGCTTCTTGTGTAATCGGCGTCAGGAGGTTGTCGGAGGCTTTAAAACTACAACGGCGAAGCCCCTTTTTGGAGGAGGGCTGTGTTGTGCTAGAGTGACGCACGACAAGGCTTAGCGAGGAGACAAATTAGGTGGTCGGTTTGGACGTGCGGGGTTGCCGCGGTGTGCCGGATACCGATGTAGACACCATTCATGGGGAGGAACACCCGTAGTCATGCTCCGGAGCCGTAAGACTTTGTTACCAAAATATCGTGCCTCGGTATTGTCTCTTGTTTGTGATCTTCTCATGACGTCTCTTATGCCGTACGAGCCCGATTCTCGTAACAAATTTAACAGTAGGTTAGACTTCGGTTGCCAAACCAACGGTTGACGGGGATTAAAATCATAACTGTTGGCTTCTGTTGATTGCTGATTTGATGACAGGATGTTATATGCCTGTCTGGATTGCATTTGGCGACAGAGAGCTTGTGTCACTAAACCAATAGCTGACAGAAGCCAACAATTAGATTTTGGCCTCCGTCGAGCAATGGTCGGCGACCTAACCCTATGATTGTTAAATTGGTGACAACGCTTGCAATCCTATCAATAAATGGAAAGAAATTATAGTTTCAAATAAAAAATACATGAAAATGTTATAACAACCCATGGTTGGTTGAGTAACTTAGTATATACATCATCGTCCTACTCCCACTGTTAACTTTTAAATGACATCGCTGATTTTTGTCATAACATTCGTCTTATTCAAAAAATTTATACAAATATATAGAAATATAAGTTATACTTAAAATAAATCCAGTAATTAAACAAATTACCACAAAATAAATGATATTTTAAAAAGTTTTTTGAATAAAATGAATGGTCAAATGTTGAGACAAAAGTCAACGGGGTCATTTAAAAGTTAATGGAGGTATTTGTTAAGTTGTATAGAAATAGAAAGTCCATTTTCTAATCACATATAAAAATATACTACCTCCGTTAACTTTTAAATGACTTTTATTTCAGTGTTTGATCATTCGTCTTATTCAAAAAACTTTTTGAAATATAATTTATTTTGTTATAATGTGTTTTATTACTAAAAGTACTTAAGTATAACTTATATTTTTGCATATTTGCAAAAAAAAATGAATAAGACGAATGATCAAACGTTGATATAAAAGTCAACTGCATCATTTAAAAGTTAACGGAGGGAGTATTATTAAAAAAATCTGTAAAGCATTGTACCTTTTGGTACAATGGTCAACGGATTAGGAGTCTACTACATCATGGGTTTTATGGGCTATATATGCTAAAGTCCAAATAAGTTAGACCATTTTAAGATGCTTGCTTGTATTACCTGGCCCAAAAAGCCACCCATTGTGATTAGGCCATCAACAACACTTTTTTTTTAAAAAAAAAATTTAAGACAATGTTACATGCAATTTCTTCTACTCTTTTCGTTCCATAATATTATTAGATTTAACATTTTATAATACAATGAATCTGGATAATGCTCGTGTTTAGATTTACTGTACTATAAATTTTTGTCCGATTCTAGATTATAATATTATAGGTGAAAGTGCGTATTTATGTATCTAGTCCTCTAATTTGTTCCGGTGTATTAATGGCAATTACTAACAGTGTTGTAAAGATGAATGTAGATATCGAAAGTTAAAAGTCGCATTGCGGCTCATTTAGAACTAAAGAAATCGGCTCATTAGCTTTACTTAGGATCAAGTTGTGGTTATTGGGTACATTTTACATTTTCTTGAGTTTGTACTAATAAGAGGGATGCGTGTTCATTGATTAAAGTTAAATGCTCAAATCAAAATAATTCTTGAATTATTTTAGAATTTCTCTAAGTTGTTTTTAATTTTTAGCACAATCAGATTGCCCGAATGCTAGCCGAACAATGAAGTCTACCTTCTATTGGATTTTATTTGCACTAAAGACGGTACGGATTCGAGCTAGACAATCTGAAAATAGTTTTTTTTTGTTTTTTTTCGAGTTAGGGAAAATTACTCACATGTCATTATAATTTTTAAAAATTGCCTATATGACATTGTCAGTGACTATTGCGGCCTCCATCTGTCAGGCACACACCGATGACATATTAATTGACAAACCGTTAAAATTGTAATGGCACAGAAAAAATTAAACCTATTTTTTAAGTTGTATAGAAACAGATAGTCCAGTTTCTAATCACGTATACAAATATATTATTATGTAAAAAAACTCTGTAAAGCATTGTACCGTATGGTACTATGGTCAACGGATTAGGAGTTTATGGGCTATATATATATATATATATATATATATATATATATATATATATATCCTAAAGTCCAAATAAGTTAGACCATCTTTAAGATGCTTGCTTGTATTACCTGGCCCAAAAGGCCACCCATTGTGATTAGGCCATCAACAACACTTTTTTTTTAAAAAAATAAAATTTTAAAGACAATGTCACATGCAATCTTCTACTCTTTTCGTTCCGTAATTTGTTTTGGTGTATTAATGACAATAGTAATCAAATGCTACTAACAGTGTTGTAAAGATGAATATAGATGTCGAAAGTTAAAAGTGGCATTGCGGCTCATTTAAAAATGAAGAAATCGACTCATTAGCTTTACTTACGCTCGAGTTGCGGTTATTGTGTACATTTTACATTTTCTTGAGTTTGTACTAATAAGAGGGATGTGTTGTTCATCGATCTAAAGTTAAATATGCTCAATTAAAAATAATTCTTGAAATATTTTGGAATTTTTCTAAGTTGTTTTTAATTTTTAGCGGAGTCAGCTGATTGTCCGAATGCTAGCCGAACAATGAAGTCTACCTTCTATTGGATTTTATTTGCACTAAAGACGGTACGGATTCGAGCTAGACAATCTGAAAATATTGTTTTTATTTTTTTCGAGTTAGACTGTCCGGACTCTGATCGGACGATTCAAAAACATGTTTCTGTTCGATTTATTTTTCAAGTTGGATTGTTTGGATTTCGATTAGACTATTCGAAAAATTGTTTCTATTGAATTTATTTTTGGCCACACGATTCAATATTTTTTCTCTATTTGATTTTTATTCTATGGCGGGAACATTGGTCAGATTGTCCGAAAACACTCTTTTGTTTAGACTTATTTTGGCCCAAAATATCTAGACTTTAGGTGGATTGTCTGAAACATCTGTTCTATTTTGATTTTATTTGGTCCGAATTATTCGGACTGTCCAGATTAATAGTGTGTGATTTTTCTCTTAATGGATAGATTTGTGAGAAGGGTATAAAAACCCTTCCTCCCCATGATAAGGGATGCGATTTACAAACCCTAGCAGTCTTGCCATATTCTCTTCTCTTCTTCCTTGTGCATTGATTCTTGTTTGGATCTTGAAGGAAGATTTGAAAGTTCTCCACACAATCTCCCCGTGTTCTCGTTTGATTAATCTCTTGAGAGTTGTGTGGGCGTGTCCTTGCTATTCCTCATTATTCTTTGAGCACACAACATCAAATCATGTCAACAAGTTTATTACTTTTGGAGATTGAGAACTCCTAAACGGTTAGGTGTCGATCCGTGAGCACCTAAGGTATGTGGGTGACCAGACAAGTTTACACAAAGGCTCTGTATCCTGTGCACAAAGCCCCCTCCGTGCACAAATATACAAAGCCGATCATGGCCCTACATTTAAAAACCAATGACATAGGTTCAGAGGGGTTTTTTGCAAACTGGCACGGAGAAGTGGAGGTGCACTACGGGTGCGGGGGTTGCAAAAACGACGTTGTCATTGGTTTTTGAATGTAGAGTCACGATCAAACTTGTGCATTTATATACGGAGGGAGCTTTATGCACATGATACGGAGCCTTATACAAAGCTTAGTCTCAGCTTCAAAGAGGTAACATAATGGATAACCAAGGCTTATAGTGGTGAGCGCTTGGTGGGGAATAGGCTTAAAAAAGACACAAACCCCTTGAAATTTCCTCAATGGAGCTGAGACTAGAATAGGATGATCCAAATATTGGAAAAAAATCATTGTGTTCATCGTTTATGTTACTAGTTATGTTTACTGTTAATCTATCTATTTGCTAGCAAGTATAAGTCTCATTGAATTGATCGGAGAAATTCTGCATTATTCGTCGCATTAGATTTGGTGCGTCCAGACAATCTGGTTATATCCAGATAGCCTGGATGCCAAATCATTTTTATTTTCGTCCGGTTCATATAGAGTATCCGATTAAGTCCGTATAGTCTGGGTCTTAAAATTTTAAACTAACCTTTTTGTTAAGAATTTAATATTGCATATTTACCCAAAACTTTCAATAGTAACTACCAGTAATAGTTTTTTAATAAAAAAAAGTTATGGGCAATCCCTCAGCATGCCTGAATAGAATTTTTTTAAATAATATATTTTTTTAAAAAAAATCAAATTTGTATGCTCGTTTCAAAAAAATGCAGAAGTAGCATGCGGTCGGCACTTCAAGTGCCGAATGGTGTAACGTCAGCTCCCGTCGACACTTCAAGTACCGATGGGATGCTACCCCTATCAGATTTTGTCACGTCAGCTCCAATCGACACTTGAAGTACCGACTGGTGTTGACGTGTCATTCAGTCGGTACTTCAAGTGCCGACCGTATGTTATTTTTGCAAATTTTTCAAATGGACCTACATATTTGATTTTTTAAAAAAATCGCCTGAATACCTGGAGATTTCGGGTCAATCCGCGGGGAAGTTGACACGGTCCGAAAGCACGTGAAGGTCCACGGCTGGTGCGCCGCACGGCCGCGGTGGCCGCACCAGCCGCCGTCCTTCTCGCAGTCGCCGCACTCCCCGCCCTCCCACGGCGTCCAGCTGAGCTCGAACCCCATGTTGAGCGCCGGGACGACGGCGTCGAGCGGGCTGTTCCCTCCGAGCAGAGACCTCCTCAGCACCGGCATGCCGACGACGTCCTGGCACAGCCCTGCGTACCCGTACGGCGTGCGGTCGTCGCCGTCGCGGAAGACGTACGAGTGGTGCCGGCCGTCGCCCTCGAGGCACGCCACCAGGTGGGTCGGGATGCCCATGAAGGAGCAGTGGATGAAGAAGGTGAGGTTGGTGTCCCTCGCCGTCAGCGACAGCGGCGACCCCACCGGGAGGGACAGGTTGCGGCCGACGAGCGGGCAGGTGTTCGACCGGGAGAACACGCCGAGGTCGAAGAGGGAGACCGTCCTGTAACCGTACAAGATGTGCGTCACGGCGTAATCCCCCGACGGGAGCGGCAGCACCGGCGTCTCCCGGCGGCATTCCAGGCGCAGGCTCGGGTAGCCGCAGTAGGAAGCGCCGCCGCCGCTCGTGTCGTTGTCGCCGCCGCCGTCGTCGATCCAGAACGGGTACCGGATGTCGACGGCGTGGCCGCACCGGTACGACGGGCAAGTCGACCTGCTGGTGTTCGAGATCGTCGTCTCCGTTGCTGCCGAGACGGCGAAGAAGTCGCCGAGGAAGAAGACGAGCCAGAAGAGAGGATGAGAGCTTGGTGATGCCATTTTTTGCACTCTAGAGCTGCGAGATTACACTCTACACAGCGTGTTGTTTTGGTGAGAAATTCTTCAGTTTTGGTTGGTGAAATCACGCACAATTGCAGCTGCAATCTTCTCGTCAAGTTGCTCCTTAATTGCATGGAGGACGATCCATGCAAGATGTGTGAACTCTAAAGTCTCAAGTTTGTTTCTTTTAGATTATATTTATCTTTCTATCTTTTCTGCACCACATTATTACATCTCAATGTTTAAAGGACACGCTGTAGTCGTTGGAAGTTGTGGTGCAGTCACATCGGAGGTCAGAGGGAGCTCGTGTATGATTGCCAGTGGCGCACCCCGAAAATTCGTATGCGTGGAAGACGATCGCCCAGATATCCAGTCAACACGTCCACATCGATCATGGACGTGTTTTACCGTTCATCGATCATGGAGCTCCTCTCATGTCGTCTTATTCTCCATTTTCCCACAACAAATCACCAGTTGAACAATCCCACTTGCTTTTCGATGGCCATTCCGAGCTTCTTCTTGTTCGTCTCTGCCTCCGTCGTTTCAGCGTGGTGGCTGTCAGTGATGCTCGTTGCTGCGGCGAGTGGTGGAGGTGACGATGGAGGGGACTGCTCGCCCAAGAAATGCGGCAACCTGACCATCTCCCCTCCGTTCTGGATCAGCCAACGGTGGCAGACTGACAGGGCGTGTGGCATCCGAGATTTCATGGTCGATTGCAACGTCTCCACCGGCGTCGCAACTCTTGCGATGTCTACAAAAAATGGATTTCGTATCTTCAACATGTCATACGGGGAGAGATCTTTGCTCGTCATGGATGCCCACACGGTGGATGACCTGACATCCTCCACCAACTGCCATACTCCGACCTGGAACACCTCCGCCAAGCTGGGCTTCCCGCTTAAGATAAGCCCTGCCAACCGGAACCTCGTCTTCTACAACTGCTCGGCGAAGCCACCGGCGGCGGCGGAGCGGCGGGAGCTGGAGCTCGTGGAGACGATATGCCTTCACAACTCGTTTGCTCGACTGGGAGGATCTTACGACAACAGGAGCAACATGGACGAGTACTCTTTGGAAGGCTGCATCGCCACCTTCCTGCCTGTGCTCTTGAAGCCTGGCAGCGCGACGAACGCCACCGGGTACTTGGATCTCATCCGTGCTGGCTTCCTCATGACATGGGAGCTGCCATCTCATCCATCGGAAGCATCTGAAGCATCTGAAGCATCCGGTAAGTTGACCATAGCTGAAACTACTACTAGGATCAAATTCGTAGAGAGAGTTCGATATAACAGTCTGATATCTTCTGCATCTCCAAGTTAGTGGGATATGGTGATCACCTCATCATCGTGTAGGCCTGATGGTCCTCCATTAATCAATCAGCTTATTGCATCGAGTGATTGAAATGGTCGCCGTGGTAGCAGGGCAACTGGAAAACAAGTCGTAGTCTATGACCAGTCAAGCCGCTCACCGTCTCATGTTCTCTTCTCACTTCTCATATCTCCCATCCACTCCATTTATGTGCCCATTCTTCAGTAGCTCGTCAGGACCTCTCGACGTGGAGCAGAATGGCTCCACTCCTCCTGTTGCTGTTCGCTTCCTTGTTCCGGTTGCCAGCAGAGCATACCTCACCCACTCCATTTTTGCGGCCTATCGGGTTGTCGATATCTTCGTCAAGAACAACACCTTCCTCGCGGTGGACGAAAATCTCCCACTGACCACCGGCTGCCCGGCGCCGCCGTTCAACATCTCGGAAGGCATCGGGCTGGGAGTCTGGGACCGTTCTCCATCCGCAAAGACAACGCCAATCTTCTCTTCCTGTCGTGTAACCATTCACTTCGATCGGGTGGTTCCTGCCGGCCGGCTTTCATATCCTAGTTCCATCTTCCATGGCGTGATTGCATATTTGCATCCCATCTTGCCAATGAGCTACTCGATTCAGTACCTCGTAATCAGATTAGAAGCTGTGACCTGTCACCTGTCAGCTAATCAGTCAAAGACGTTGGAGAAGCTAGAACGCGTCTTCCGCATGACTTCTTTTTGGACGGATAGTGGATTAGTGGCAGCTCCGCCATTGACTATAGTCTATATATCAGTTCATCTTCTCCAGATTTTCGTGACGTTTCTCAGTAAGCCCATTCCCGGATAACCTCAAGATTGATCATGCACCATACCTCAGTGCTGCTCGCCTTGCTCTCCTTGCTCTTCCTCGGTGACGGCGTGCGCGCCGACTGCGAGCCGAAGCGATGCGGGGGCCTCACCGTCGAGTACCCATTCTGGCTCGGCGGCCCCAACATCAACCAGTCGTCGTCGTCGTCGTCAGGTCGGACCTCTTGCGGCCACCCGGCGTTCGAGGTCTGGTGCCGCGACGACGGCGTGGCTTCCTTGGGGGGATCGCAAATCCTCGTCCTCCGAATCGACCACAGCAACAGCTCTATGGTCGCCTCCCACAAAAGGATCGCCGACGGCAACGACGGCGTGTGCAAAGCCGACTTCAACGTATCGTCGAGCATAGCTCTCAGCCCGTTCAAGATTAGCAGCAGCAACCGGGTCATCTTCTTGCTCTACAACTGCATCAACGGCACGGTGCCGCCTAGCGAGATCGACTGGGTGAATGCTACCACCAGTGGTTGCGTTAAGCCCATCTTCGCGCACCTCGGCGGGAGTTACGACCGGGAAAATCCACAGCGGATCCCAACCGGGAGCTGTACGTACTCTTACCAGCCGGTGTTGGGGACGTCGGCGCCGGCGACCTTGACGGCGACGACCAACTACAGCTGGCTCTTCAGGGAGGGTTTCCTGTTGGAGTGGCAGGAAAATGTCTTCGGCGACTGCGCCGCCTGCAACGCCAGCGGCGGGCAGTGCCGGTACAACAACGACACCACGTCGTTCGCGTGCCTCTGCTCCGACGGCGAGCTGCGCAGGTCGACATGCTCCGGTGAGTACCACTTGCCCAGCTAGCTAACCGCTACAGCTGCAGCTACAGTGTAAAGCACACGGCCGAATCGGAGCTTGCGTTTAGCTCAACTTGAGAGCTCAAGGTCGCGGCCATGACGAGTCGACGACGTTGCGATAGTCCGGCCAAATCTCGCATAGGGCCCCAACCAGATCTTCCGTGTTGACCTTTCGCCATTTGTGATGGTAGTAATTCTTGACGAGGAGACCATTCTGTTTCGTGGTGTTTCCATGGACCACGCAGCATGGTTGATACCAATTGTTCTTAGGTGACGTTTGGTTCAAGGACAAGGTGGGACAGAACGGTTCCATTTTATATAATGTTTGATTTGAAGTTAGATGGGACAAAATCATCCCACTAAAAAAATATTTCTTTAATATTAAGGACGAACTTGTCCCCAAAAAGGAGGGATGAGATCGTCCCACCTTGTGCGCAGAGGCTCCATGATAGGGCTAGAGGTTCTGTGACGAGCCGAAGGTTCTGAGACAAAGGCTTCAAGGATGGGTCGAAGGTTTCAAAACGGATCGAAGATGTCGGTGTGGGACGAAGGTTTCGGGGCGGAGTCTCATTTTTCTCAACCCACCAACAAAATACAAAACTAGGACATTTCCATCCCTCGCAACCAAACACAAGATAAGACGATACCATTCCAAAAAACTAGGACAGAATTGTCTTATCCCACCTTGTCTCTGAATCAAACGGCACCTAGGGTAGTCAGCCATCCTCACTGTCAGATTTTAATTCAACGGATGTTGAAAAGAATTTCACTAAAGGTTCCACACGTGGTGGAGCCTACCTCCGCGATGAGAGCTTCGCACTGTTGGATCCGCAACATATGATGCAAATTACAACTGTTGAGGACAATCAATATGACCGACAGGAGTGGGTGAAAATAGAAGATAGATGACTCCATGGTTTAGAATAACTAATAAATATAATTATAAGAAATTAACAATGAAACTTAATTTTTTAAATATATTTTGTAGGTTTTCTAAATATATTATTTAAAAGCTTGAAAAAGATGTCAACTTAGACTATACATATCGTAGGGAAGAATTGGTTGTGACAAAGTAGGTTGCAGACTTTACCCATGGAGACAACGGTCAATACTGACGATCGACCCCTTTAAGGCTAATCTAATGAAAATAATTTGAAGGTAATACTTGTATTTGAGTTCCTAACACTCTAAATATAAAACTGTCAGAAAAAAATTAATATCATATTCGAAACTATGTTCTAAAATTTATTTATTTATTCTACATGTTTTTATAGTTGAAACAAGCACCCTAAAGTGAGATTTAAACATGTGTAGATGTAGGAATAGTTAACACCAGTTTTTGGATAGGTAGCAAAGCACACAATCCATCTAAACACTGACCTATTTATCTCTCGCAAACAATTTTGGTATCAAACCAAAACCAAAACCAAAACCAAAGGGACATTCGAAGAGTTACCACTAAAAAGTTTGTACAATTTAATTATTTGTCATTTGTGTGGATGACAAGTACGATCATTTCTAAAGTAATAAATAATCAAAAACACTTTTTAGGAGTAGCAAATCATCGAATATTCATAAACCAAACCCAGTATTTTCAACTCTAGAGACAACACAGTCGTAGAGACTAGTCAACATTTCACATACACCACCAAATTAGTCAAAAATCTTTAAAGTAGCAATCAACACCAAATAAATGCACCCCCAATTGCTACATGTGGTATTTTGATGGGGATACAAGTATATATCTACTTGGCCATGTCATAGATAAGGTTACTACACTTGAAAAATTGTTGTATTATATATTCTCAACATAACATACTATAGATCCCTTTGGTTTGGTTTTTAGGAGCAGCTTTTGTTTCTCAGAAACTAAAAGCCAACCAAAGAGACTATTTCAAGTCAGCAGCTTTTAGTAAAAATAGCTTTTGACACAGTAAAACTGTGAAAGTTACTCTAGACCTGTTTTTTGACTTTTAACTTCTGGCTTCTGCTTTTTGAATCTTTGATAATGCTAATATTTGCATATTGACATTTCAAATTTCATGCAATCATACAAAATTTCATAAATTGACATTTCAAATTTCATACAACCATACATACCTTCATAAATTGACATTTCAAATTTCATACAACCATACATACCTTCATAAATTGACATTTCAAATTTCATACAACCATACATAACTTCATAAATTGACATTTCAAATTTCATACAACCATACATACCTTCATAAATTGACATTTTAAATTTTATACAACCATACAAAATTTCATAAATTGACTTTTTACACTGCTCACGTCTCAAAACAGCTTCTCCACAGTCGTTTCAACGAAACAACTTTCATCTTACATCCCACATCAACTTTTTCACAACTCACAGTAGTTTTTTTCACAGCCACAACTCAACCAAACACACTCTATGTTTGGTATATCTCCGGCTTCAAGATTCATATGGGATATATAGTTTGTATAATAAATTTAGGAATGGCAGTTTTACTCGCGAGTGCGGTACCCACAGGTATCCGACTCGACGAACACAGATTTAGGTTTAATTTTGTGCCCTTGTTTGTGAATTAAAGTACATGTTTATTTTCAGGTCGAGCATAAATTTAGATTTAAAACTATGAGTATCCACATATTTACTCAATTACTTAAAATTACATATAGTCTTTAGCTCATTTCTCGTTTATTTCTCGTGGTAATGTAATGTCATCATTTCAAACTATTTATTGGCAATGTGATAATATCCTGTTTGTTGTGGATTTTTTATTATATTTATGTTGTAATGTAATTTACGTAAAATATAAACTAAACCTGTGGATTACTCGTCGAGTTTTGGGTAACCAACGGGTTTAGGTTTGGTTTTAGTTTTAAACTCACATATTCAAGTTTGCATAGGTTTCATGGGTTTGCTTCGCAAGCAGGTTTTCATCAAACTCGAAGATTTCAAATCCATTGCCATCCCTAAATAAATAAAGTGGTTTAAACTTTAATTCTTAGACCAAAATAAAAAAGATATGTCTCAGCTAAGGGCATGTTTGTTTCAATTTTAGATTATAACAATCCAATTTATAGAAAAAAGTAAATTCTACTAGCTTACTGAATTGTTATAATTTGCACTTTAAATTATAGTAAAATGATAAAATAAATTACCTTGTTTGTTTCAGCTTACGAAAAAATAAATTGTTATAATTCAAAACTAAAACAAACAGAAACAATCATGGCCTAAGTATCCATAATCCACTCACACCTCTAGATCTAAATTTTTCAAGAGGCTATTTTGACCAACTCCAAAATATGGTGGATCTGAATCTCTGACAAATTAACGCCTCCATTATTACGCTGGTCAACCACACAAGGTCACCTACAATCATTGTTAATTATCACTTGTATCAAGCCTGAGATAAGAAGAAACACCTCATCTGTCAAAAAATAGTTCCCTAACTTGCATATTGTTTTTTCTATGGGAATGAGTGTATATAGAACATGAAACATGCACTACATTTGTGTCAGGACAACATCAAATTTACTACTCTTGATATTACCTTTGGTAACTGAGTTTATGTGCTATTGCAGCTGCAGGCCGCAGAAACAGTGCAAGGAGGAATTTACTAATAGGTATGCCAAAATCATTTCTCATTGAATCATAAGTAGTAATGTAATGGCCTAAAAAACTTTAAGGCCTCGTTTGGATCTTAGGTATCGGAAAAATTGGAATACATTTCAGATTCCATAAAATTTGAATTGTGTGGAATTCAATTGAAATTCAATATTTCTGATTGGGCATTCCATAATATTAAAACCTAAGAACTAATTCTAAAACTTGTTTGGATGATCAAACAATAGAATCAATTTCATTATTACAAAAAAAACATCATCGTCTCTATCTAAATTCATCTAAGATGGGAGAAGAGATAAGGATTTCGGTTAATTCTGTTTTTTAAAAAAAGAAATTGGACTGAACTGTGAATTCTAGATACGATTTCATAATTCTAATTTCAAATGGTCCAAACAGTCCATCTCGTAGAATTGAATTCCAATTCTTTAATCCTGAATCTAGTATCTACGATCCGAATCTAGTATCTAGTATCCAAACAGACACTAAGCATTAAGCAATTGTATCAATTGTATCATATAAGATTGAAACAAAAACCTAATGGTGTTCATGTAAATTAAATGGCCATAGTATAGCATTATTCCAATTTCATAAAAGAAAATAACATTTGTATTCATCTCAGTTTTGACAGCAGCAGCTGCAACGTTGCTCTTTCCATGTATCTATGTGCTGATATGGCATAGGAAGGGGAAAACACTACGGTATCTCCTCCATTGCACAAAGACTAGCAGAACCAGTGAAAGGAACATTGAATCCCTAATAGCATCTTATGGATCCCTAGCTCCAACAAGATACAAGTATTCAGAGGTAAAGAAGATAACATCACTTCCTAATAATAAACTTGGAGAAGGAGGTTATGGTGTTGTATTCAAAGGAAAGTTACATGATGGCCGTCTAGTTGCTGTGAAATTCTTGCATGACTCCAAAGGAAATGGTGAGGAGTTTGTGAATGAGGTTATGAGCATTGGCAAGACCTCTCATGTTAATGTAGTTCGCTTATTTGGGTTCTGTCTAGAGGGCTCGAAACGAGCTCTTCTTTACGAGTATATGCCCAATGGATCTCTGGACAAATACATTTACTCAGGAAATCCCAAAGCAATTTTAGGATGGGAAGAAATTTACTGGATAGCAATAGGGATTGCTCGTGGACTAGAGTACTTGCACCATGGTTGTAATGCACGAATCATCCATTTTGATATAAAACCTCAGAATATCCTTCTAGACCAGGACTTTTGCCCAAAGATTGCTGATTTTGGTTTGGCTAAATTATGCCGTGCCCAGGAGAGCAAGATTTCAATGACAGGTGCTAGAGGAACAATCGGATTCATTGCCCCTGAAGTTTTGTATAAAACTTTTGGGGTCGTTTCAACAAAGTCAGATGTTTATAGTTACGGAATGATGTTGCTAGAGATGGTTGGAGGTAGGAGAAATGTGAGATCGATGGTTGAAAAGTCCAGTGAAGAGTACTTTCCAGATTGGATTTATGACCACTTTGCTCTAGATGATGGATTGAAAGCTTGTGAAGTCACAAGTGAGTTTGAGCAAATTGCCAAAAGGATGACTTTAATTGGTTTATGGTGTGTACAAGTACTACCTATGCATCGCCCAACAATTACCCAGGTTTTAGATATGTTTGACAAAAGTTTGGACGAGCTGGAGATGCCACCAAAGCAAAATTTCGATGAATTACTGTAAGATACTCTCTCTACGCATTTTGATGTGAACTTGTAATATTTTCAAGGAAGTTCACCTATGCATTTTATGTTTTTTCAGAGAACCAGTTCACAGGCTGAGTGAAGAAAGCACAAGTTCTACTAGACATACCAATGCTACAGAAGCTCTTAGTGAAGTGCTAAAGTTTGAGGAGACAAGCCTTGTGAATTTAAAAAATCCAGCAATGACTAACAACTCTGCGAAAAGATGACCTGCAGTACTCAGAAATTAAGACACCAGGATCGAATTTTGGCATTGTATCATCATAACACTTTCATGCATTGCCTAATGTGTTTATAGTAGCTAAATCTGAAGCTACTTCTGTTCCAGTTTGTCATATTCTATAAATCCTAAGGTTATGACTAATATCTAGCATTGACGGCCAATACTGATTCCTTGTATACTAAGACTCAAAAGGGGGAGAAATTTGGTCCTATGAGCCTACATGCAAGTATGACAACATACTTTAAAATTTAAACAATGACTATCAGCCATCAGGTGGTGTTTGGTTGCGTCGAAGTGACGTATACATTAATGGAATCAATTACAGTGCTAAGTGATAATAATGTATCAGATCACTAGATTTGTTTGGTTGATGAGTGTAATGTATTTTATTTACATTACGCCGTTTGGTTGATAAGAAATACAATTTATTAAGACAGGGCAATTTGTTTTCAATATGGTTGTTTACTAATATCCTAAAATACAAATGCACATAGGGAAAGAGCACTCACCTGGATAGGATGATTTTCTCGGAAGACAAGTATGACCATCAAGAAAAAGGTTGCAGCTCTTGCATCCATTGTTTTAGTGCCCTGATCAGAGTAGTAAGTCTGGTCAAACAAGTGTGCCATGGCATCGAGGATTCAAGACGACATGTTTAAAAACTTTATCACTACAGAACAGAACAAGATGGCATGCATGTTGATCTTAATGTGTTTATGGTAGCTAAACTGAATCAGAAGCTACTACTATTTCAATTTGTTATATTCTGTAGATGATAACTGATAACTCCATGCATACTAAGACTCAGAAATTTTTTTAAAAAAATGGTCATCTCCCTTGTGAACTCATCCTCCGGATCCCCATTTCCGATGTCCGTTAATTCCCCTAGACGCGTTTCAGATTTTCATTCGACAGTTTGATCTACGCGTGGGCACAACTTACAATCCAGTGCCAAAAGGCCCAAAAACTATCAAACTTTACACATTCCCAACGTGATCCACGAGCGCGACAAGTAGCATCATCAGAAAAAGTTTCGAGGTTAAAGTACGACAGGATCGTCAAAGTCAAAAGAGCAAGTGGCTTACTTGGTTCTCCTCCGGAAAAAACAAACAAAGAAGAAGAAGAAGCAGCATGCGCATCTCTTCCGCCTCGAACTCTTGACAGCTTCCGGCCAAATCCACCGACTCCACCAGCGCAGCCACCGCATCTGCTCACCAAGGAGGCGGGGGCGGAGACTAGCGCTGTTCGGCGATCCCTAACACCTACAGCGCCGGCCTCCGCCGCCGGCCTCCGCCGCCGCCGCCGCCGCCGCCGCCGGCGGCAGCGGCCGCTGTACCTGCCAAGGGGAGAGCATCGGCGACACGACGCCTTTTGGGCCGTCCAGCCCAAACTGACGCAATTTAACGCGGATTTTTCTAATAAATAATATATATTTTATATGAAATTTCATTTATGATAAATGATTTAATAAAAATAGCAAAAATAGTGATACGTCCGTACTTAAGTGTGAACAGAGACTCTGTCGACAATGTGATATCTATTTTTTTAAGTTTTATTGTTGAATTGAACTTTTGAATAGAAATATATATTATTAAAAAAATTATAAAAGTCGACTGCTACCAGTAGTCGTCTTCACACTATCTGATTGAGATCCGACGATACAAAATCTCTTCTAAGAGCAAGTATAACAAGCTTATATAAGCAGGCTAAAAACTTGCCACATTAGATTAGTAGTGAGGTGGAGGAGAGAAGAAATGAGAGAATAAAAGCGGACTACTAGTTAACAGCTCACTCATACACATGTTTCAATGAACATTGTGAGATGATATAATATGTTACACATTAAATGCATGGTACATATAACCAACTAACTATTATATGAGTTGTCTATTAGATTAGCTACAAGTGACATGGCACAAATATAAAACCAACAACTAGCTAAATTATTAGTAGAAGTATCATGTGCACATCGTCTAGCCGTGCACATAGTGCACATGTGAGATCTCTACCTTTAATCTGTAATCCAACGGACAACAGGTCTACCAGATCATTTTGTAGAAAACACCTCCCACCTCCCCCATTTCGTTCTTTGCTACATTTGCGATAACCCCAGCGAAGCTGTTGTCTGTTGGATTATAGATTGAAGGTGGAGATCTCACATGTGCACCATGTGCACAGGATACTTTCCCAAATTATTAACCTTGCTCTAAATAGTTATGAGGTGAGTCAAAGGCTTCTTCTTATCCGCTCGGATTTTGATCGGACGGTGTGAAGCGGATTACGCAGGTGGGCGTCTCTTTTTTCTTATCCAAGTTGCAGTGTGTGCGGTCCGGGGACAAAGGTGCGCACGCGCCTAACGTTACCAGCTAACTACTACGTCTTCTCTGGCTGACGAAATCAAGAAGATTATGAGCAGTGGCAATGGCCAACCCGATCGACGAACCCTCGATCGATCTCAGTTTCATACGTGACCGGGATCGAGAACCGTCCAAGAAAGCGACAATTGCATGCGACATCTGACGCTTGCAATTGGATCGAGCACCAAACCAGGTCAACAAATCTGTAAAAAAATCCTCAGCTCAGCTAGCTCCATGGCTTCCTGCCTTCCTCCTGTGTTATATAGCTTATTAGCTTCTTCCTCGCCGCAGCGGCAGCGCGGCAACGGCAGCGGCAGCGGGACGATGCATCCACCGTTGCTGATGCGGCTCCTCCTGTCCGTCGTCGCGGCATGCCTGGTGCTGCAGCACGGGACGGTGCCGGCGGCGGCGGCTGTCACGAGCTGCGCGCCCAGGGCGTGCGGGAACCTGACGATCGCCTACCCGTTCTGGCTGCCGGAGGACCAGCCGTCCTCGGGCGCCTCCGCGGCGCCGTGCGGGCCGCGGGCGTTCCAGGTCAACTGCAGCAGCGGACGCGCGTCGCTCGCCCTCTCGTTCCGCGGCGGCTACAAGATCCTGCGCGTCTCCTACGCCAACCGCACCGTCGTGATCGCTAACGACAACGTCCAGACCGACGGCAGCGGCTGCCCGGTGCCCCGGATCGACGTCTCCGCCAGCCTCACCCTCGCGCCGTTCACGGCCAGCCCGGCAAACAGCCAGCTCGTGTTCCTCTTCAACTGCACCGGCAACGGCAGGCCGCCGCCGCCGGCCGGTTTCGTCAACGTGACGTGCCCGGGGACGCCGGCCGTGGTGCGGCTCGACCCGCGATATAACAACTCCGCCGCCAGAGCCATCGCCGGCGGCTGCGATTACTCGGCCGTTCCGGTGGTTGGCGTACCGGGCGCGACGCCGGCGGACTACCCGCAGCTGCTTCGCGGGGGGTACACACTGGACTGGAAGGCGCCCGCCGGAGACTGCATGGCGTGCAATGCCAGCGGCGGCCGGTGCGGGTACGACGCCGACACGGAGGCGTTCGCGTGCATCTGCTCCGACGGCTCATCTACTCCGGCGAGCTGCGGTAAGTGATCAATCCCCGCATCTACCTACAGTATTAGCATTCAAAGCTTTACTGTTCGATCGATCAGCTGATTAATTAATTTAATTAGCTATTTTGACTTTTCAAAACTTTTTTGCTCCCATATAACAATTTGACGTGAAATGACTTTACACGCCCTTACTAGTGGCTGTCACGATCTTATCGTATGAATTGAACCAATCTTTTTTTTACTGAGAGCCAATGGATTATTAGTGTGCATTTTGCGGGACTTCAGCTTTAGTTTCTTTGTCCTGTGAAGCTGGAGCTAAACCAAATATTTTTTTGAGAAGTGTATCTCGCTAAGAACACTCTAGAAAAATGAATTGGAGTGGTAGAGCAGGGTCTAGTCAACTTCAAGTGCTTTACTCTAATTTCAGTATGGATTTTAGGATACGGATCTCTACCAAATAGACCCTTAGTATCTGTTTGGTCTTTAATTTTTCTTCGATAGAGTTATATCTAAACCAAATGTTATGAGATTTTTAATTTTATAAGAACGGAGTTGATGGTGTTATATCAAACATGTCACATGTGCTATATAAGTGTGAAACTGTACTTTAGGTTGATACAAGTAGCCGGAATTTCGTGCAAAACATATCAGCGTTCGTTATAGCTTGTTATGTTAACGAGTTAGCTCATAAAGAATAGAAAACTCAACTTGTCTTAACTCGTCGGTTCGCGATCTAATTAAATAATAAATATTTAAATAATCATGTATCAAACATTAAAATATGAAATAAATATAGTACATAAAGTTCTAATATTTAAATATCTATAGTTTATTATTATTTCTACGATTCCATCAATTCATCATTTATATTATTTGTTATATACCTCTATACAATAATTATATAGACTGTACTAATAAAATTATAACAGTAATTTAACGAGTAATAACTAGACACTAGAAAATAAATTATAAAATAATGAGTCACTCTTATATATACTCTTATATATATATATAGTATCATTGTTTTAGTAGATTGAGTTAGTTCATTAAGCTCACGAGCATCTCATAAGCCGGATTGAACTTGCTCGTTATACTGACGAGCTAAAATATGCGCTCATTATAAAAATATAATGAGTTGAGTCGAGCTAGTCACGAGTTGAACGAGCTAACAAGCTACGATTTTTTCCAGCCCTAATCGTGTAAAGGGAACGAGATGGGAAGATGATTTTGTTTGACTAATCTGATCATTTGAGCCAAGTGTTAATTAATCGTACGTACGTGTGAACGGAACAAATATATACGTGTTGCTTGCGGCGTTGACCGGTTGCATGCACGTGGTCTCAGAGTTAGCTGGTTAGGTCACATGTAGGTCTCTGCCCACTATCTCATACTGTATTTCCATTTTTGGAAGACGACGTACGTACGTACGTACGTACGTACGTACATACGACGACAGTTTTCGCCGTTTTTTGGTCGTTACAACCCGAGTAATATTCACACTGACAATTAGTATTTCATCAGCGACGTTGATAATTCTTAGAAATAAAAGTCTCATTCAATTCAATTGCTTCGAACAGTCTGATTAAGATCAGTTTTTTTCCATTCAGATGCAAAGAAGTCCGGCCATGGCAGCAAGGTCATCCTGATAGGTATGCATGCATGCATGCATGCATGCGTTCAGTTTATCTTCTTGTCCAACCAAAAAAATCATTTTTTCTGCTGTTCTTGTGGATTATCTTGATGCTGATGTGTTTGTTTCGACAATTTCAGTATCATTATCGATCGTTGCGAGTGGGTTGCTGGTGGGATGCGTCGTCGTCGTCGTCGTGTTTAAGTGTCGCCGCCGGATGCGCAGTTTGAGTTTTCTGACCGCCATGGACAGTGGGAGCAGCACTGATACTGCAAACGTGGAGAAGCTCCTGGAGAAGTACGGATCCCTAGCTCCCCGGCGGTACAGGTACTCGGAGCTGAAGAAGATAACGAAGTCGTTCACCCAGACGCTCGGCGAGGGCGGCTACGGCACGGTATTCAGCGGCACTCTCGCCGACGGCCGCGCGGTCGCCGTCAAGTTCCTCCGCCACTCCAAGCCCAACGGCGAGGAGTTCCTGAACGAGGTCGTCAGCATTGGCCGGACTTCCCACGTCAACATCGTCTCCTTGCTCGGCTTCTGCCTCGAGGGCTCCAAGCGAGCGCTCGTCTACGAGTACATGCCCAACGGCTCGCTGGACAAGTACATCTACTCGACGACGACGACGGCGGCAGCGGCGGCGGCGAGCCATGAGAAAGCTGATCTGGGCTGGAAGGTGCTGCAGGAGATCGCCGTCGGCGTGGCGCGTGGACTGGAGTACCTGCACGACGGCTGCAACACGCGCATCATCCACTTCGACATCAAGCCCCACAACGTGCTCCTCGACCAGGAATTCCGGCCCAAGATCGCCGACTTCGGCATGGCGAAGCTGTGCAACCCCCAGGAGAGCATCCTGTCGATGGCGGACACGAGGGGCACGATAGGGTTCATTGCGCCGGAGGTGTTCTCCCGTGGGTTTGGCGACATCTCGACTAAGTCCGACGTGTACAGCTACGGGATGCTGCTGCTGGAGATGGTCGGAGGCGGGAGCAACGTGAAGGCCTACGCCGAGAAGGCGAGCGACACGTTCTTCCCGCTCTGGGTCTACGACCACCTGCTCGACGACGGCGGCGTGCTGCAGTGCATCGCTGCCTCCGCCGCCGCCGCCGACGCCGACTCCGGCGCGCCGCCCGGTGGTGGAGGCGAGGAGATCGCGAGGAAGATGGCGCTGATCGGGCTGTGGTGCATACAGACCGTGCCGGCGAACAGGCCGTCGATGGGCAAGGTGCTGGAGATGCTGGAGAGGAGCGTCCATGAGCTCGCCATGCCGCCGCGGCCATACCACACTTCTCCGTTGAACTCGCCGTCGCCGTCACGGCCGTCGAGCTACCCGTCTTCTACCTCCGATTTCACCCTTCGGTAAGACGTCGTATCGATCAGCTGCCGATCAATCTGTTCAACTCTGGAATTCTATTTGATCGGTGCGTGTTTTTGTCAAACAGATCAAGATTGTCCACACCGGGGAGCACAGCATGAAGGAGAAGCCTCTAGTTAAAAAAGATGAAGAAAATTTTGCTTTTGTGTGAAGGGGTAGATTAGCAAGAACAACAGTATTGACAATGCTGAGATGTAATTTATATTTTAGATGTTGTACAGAAAAGAGAAAAAAGATGAATAAAAATTAAAGCTTGTTTTTATATCTATTAAGTTGTCGGTAGGTACTGACCAATTCAATCCGAAAACTTAAGTTAACGAGAAAAACCGGATAATTTACTTTATATTCTAATATTCTCCCTCACGTGAGGCTCTAACGAGTCTCAAGTACGGAATAGAAGTGGGTTACAATTCTTACTTAATCGTGTGCGTGCTAACTAGAATTTAAACTCGAGACTTTTGGTTCTGATACTATATTAAGTTGAATGCATTAACCGATTCAACTTAAAAGCTAGGCTCGATGGCCGAGATCGACACCACTTTGGCGGCCCTAAAAAGCCACGCCAGTGATCATGATGTGCACATGGAAGAGACAAACAACGCTCAAGGAGCGTATATTGACGAAAAGCGAATCAGACGTAGATGTTCATCTAAGATAGCCACCCTCACGAAGCTCAAGATCTACTCCTAGGGGTGAGTGGTAGTGGGAGGGTGAGAGCGACACTAGATCATGATTTTTTTTTAAAAAAATAATATTAAAAAAAAATAAATTTCAAATCTTGTAGTCGAATTCAAAAAATTATAAAAATAGACTCTCGTCGGCACTTAATCGGCCGAACGTGGCCACGTCAGACCACGTTTGGCACTTGATCGGCCGAACGTGGCCACGAGTCAGACCACGTTTGGCACTTGATCGGCCGAACGTGGCCACGTCAGCACCACAACGGCTACTTTGGCTAAACGTGGCTGATGTAGCCACGGTCATGCTGACGTGGCCTCGTTTGGCTGTTGAAGTGCCGAACGAGGCTGAGGTGGCCACGTTCGGCCGATCAAGTGCCGACGGGAGTCTATTTTTACAATTTTTGAATTCGACTACTAGATTTGAGATTTGTTTTTCAAAAAATATTATTTTTTAAAAAAATTCCTAGATCATCGTCCACTCTAATAACATGCTAAGTTGCATGTATCGACCAATTCAACCCAAAAACTTATATTGCGGTAGGTAAGGCTAGCCCTAACACAAATACAAAAAACCTTGTGCACATTGTGGTATAAGTGATATTTTCCAACAACTCGTTTTAAAAGCAATGTGCATATCAAAATCCAAGTTGATGCAGTG
Organism: Zizania palustris; assembly: GCA_019279435.1. Lineage (NCBI taxonomy): Eukaryota > Viridiplantae > Streptophyta > Magnoliopsida > Poales > Poaceae > Zizania > Zizania palustris. The sequence goes on along the minus strand of JAAALK010000288.1, from coordinate 79,862,656 downwards.
GTTTTTGCCCTAGAGTTCGGCAACGGTGATGAGGAGACTAACCATTTAGTGTTATGCGAGATAGTACATGCATACACTAAAAAATATATATGTTGCTTGAGCTAGAGACGATGAGGTCGAACATAATGGTCAACATTTGTAAGGGTTTTATATGATGTAAATCTTACTAGGATTTTTATAGGTTCAAGTCCTATAAATGTTGAGACAATCTATATATTTTAGAAGGGATGTGAAAAATAGAAAAATAAGATGAACATAATATGAAATCTATATTTTTTGTTACCAATTTCATTTGTGACACAAATCGTAGCGTGTAGCAAGATAAGCTTGAACACCAACATAAAAAAACATTGTGTTAGTCCGGTATATATGATATTTTCTAATAGTGTAAAGATATGCTTTTTACATTATCTAAAAAAAGTTAGTGTGTTTGACTAGATGCTGCCCCTATCAGATTCTGTCACGTCAGCTCTAGTTGGCACTTGAAGTGTGATTGGAGCTGACGTAGCACTAGTCGGCACTTTAAGTACCGACCGCATGTTACTTTTGCAAAATTTTCAAATGACCATACAGATTTGACTTTTTTTAAAAAAATATTATTTTTTTAAAAAAATCTCTTCTTCTACAAGTACGTACCTCGTGACGAGGTTGTGCGAGGTGACGTCACGCCCGCCGGCCGGCCGGCCGGCGGCCCCTACTGATGCGGCGCCACCGGATTGCTTACGTAGGCGTCACTGCATGCGGTGGCCACTGGCCAGCTCCACCGCCGACCGACCAAATTAGGGCCAGTCCACTCCGACGTCACGAGCTGCCCAAGCACACAGCTCCCGCTCACCTTATCGATCGACGCCATGACGGCGAACTGTGGATTGCCGCCGTCGACGGCGAGACGGTGCAACCTGGAGCGGTTCCTCGAGGGCGAGGCAAACACGCCGTTAGTCCGGACGAACTAATCGTTAGGTGTTACTAACAACTAGTGAGAGGCACGTGCGTTGCAACGGATGCATAAATTTAACGGCAATATATTTAGAATATAATATATTTGCCGAACACATTTATTTAGTAATATTGTGATGATAAGAAACAAAATAATATATTATTGTTCAAAACAATACATTATGAAATTTACTAAAATTTTCCCCACATTAAACTTAATTTTATCTTATTTTTGGGCATTTTTCATAATTTCCAGAGAATAATTAAAACAGAAAATTAATTTCTCAAATTCTGGAAATTAAAAAAAAACAGCCCAAGAGGTAAACTGCCCGGCCCAACAGTGCGCATAAGCCAGGCCAGCCTCTACCTGGGCCCAGGCCAGGAAAGTGCCACGCGCGCGCGTGTCTAACCTGGGCCTGGGCCGGCAATTAGCCTCCCCGCCTGGGCCTGATTCGGTCCGGATCACCCTGGCCGTCGGATCTGATCTAACGGCCACCCACCAGAAGCGGTAGTATAAAAATGATGCAGCCCCAATGCAAAAACCCTAACCCTAGAAACTTCTCCCCCCTCACTCCACCCGGCCAGTGCGGCGCGGCGGCGCACATAGGCGCGAGCGCGCGCCCGGCGGGCGCGCGGCGGTGGCCCGAGGCGCGGGCGCGCGGCGGGCGCGTGGCAACCCGCGGGGCAGGCGGGCGGGCGCGCTGCGCGCGAATCGGCCGGACGGTTCGGTTTTTACAGGGTGCTTCGCGGCGGACGAACCGGACGGTTTTTATGGGGCACGGTTTTTTAAGAGACGGGAGGCAAGGAGCGGACGGACGAGTAACTCGTCTCTTTTATATAGTTAAGATTTTAGTTCCAACTCATTTATAAAATAGAGATTATTCCTAATATGCAACTGAAAAATTACGTAGTTCCATATATGTCATTGGTTGTGTCACTGAGGAGGACCTACATGTCAGTGACACAACCAATGACATATTTAGAACCGAGTGAATTTTCAGTGGCAATATAGAACTTTTCCTATAAAATAGTATTCTCTCCGTTCACTTTTAAATGACACAATTGATTTTTATCTCAATGTTTGACTATTCATTTTATTCAAAAAATTTATATAAATATGCAAAAATATAAGTTATACTTAAAGTACTTTCAATAATAAAACAAATTATAACAAAATAAATGATATTTCAAAAAGTTTTTTTAATAAAACAAATGGTTAAATGTTGAAATAAAAGTCAACACCGTCGTTTGAAAGTAAACAGAGGAAGTACTAAAACTAATTTATAAAAAGAGTAGCAATCTTTTTATCTGGCTGGCTAATATTTTTAGACGTGAAAGATCTCCCTGCTTGTTTACGCTGATTTGTTGGAGGATTTAGAAGGAACGAAACACAAAATTTTTTGATTAAAGAAGAGGCGGTTATGTGGAGAGTAGCCGGTTTTACATTCCAAATGTATCCAAATTTCAAACCTTAGCCTAAATTTTAATCATGTCTCTCTTCATTTGTGTGCAAATTGAGAACTTTTAAAAAATACCTATTTTGATTGGGCCTAAATTTCAAACCTTACCCTAAACTTTAGCTAAAAATGCACTGTTCGACTAGCGCAGTAGCGTCATTATATTGCTGACAGACAAACCGAATGGTTTGGTTCAAATTCAAATTCAAATTCAATTTTTTAAAAAATAAATATTTTATAAATACTATATGATTTATAATGAATTTGTTTTAAAATATTTATATTTGAGATGGTTCTATAGCAATGGGAGAAAAGGAAAAGGAAAAAAACCAAACGGTATGGCCCAATAGCTGCTTGTTTTGTAGTTTTCATTTTTTAATAAAATAACATTACTAAATTTGTAGTTCTTTGACATTTAAATCAGTCAAAAATAATAATTATCATATAAATTTTTTTATCATTGCATTACAATTTTTTACTATTACGGAAATTTGTAAAAATATCATTATAATTTTCTGTAATTTGAAAAATACCACCGTCAGTGACTGACTGTGATACGCTCCATCTGTCAGTGATATATTTCAAAACTGTAAAAAATATAATTACATATAAAAATTTAAATCTTTATATTAATGGTCTAATCGATGGATAATATGCTGATCAAGACAAAATCAACCTATGTCGACAGTCGAGCACTGACAGACAGAAGTCTCGCGCTAGCAGATCTAGGTTTTCAGCAGATCAATTACCGATAGAAGACTATTTTTGTAAATTCTAACATCTGCAACATTGATTTAAAATTTTGAATAAAAAATATAACATTTTTTTAAAAAAAACTACAGTACAATCTCAGTCACGATGTGCTCCGTTCCTCTCTGATCTGGACTGTTTTCGGGGGAGATACATCTCCGTCCCGATTCATCGAGTTCATCGTCACTTCCGTTGCCTTTTAATAAAGAACGGCTCACCAGTCACCACTGTTTCAGCATTATTAGGTCAGCCGTTCGGCTCAGGAGTAAAAAAAATGGAGGGTTGGAGTACGTCGATCGATTCGTCAGAACGACGCAAGCTAGCGGAGGTAAGCGACTGATCACTCATGATCAACCACTGAGCTGATGAGCTGATCTGAGCTGAGAGAGACAGCAGTTCGTGTTAGCGATTTGAAGCTTCCGGTGACAGGAACGACCTCCCCTGGATGCATCCATGGCAACCGATCCGATCCGACGCGGCGGCCGGCGGCGGTCAGGGGCAGCTCAGATATATACTACCTGCTGTTCGTTGGATTCGCATGCATGCGTGCATGTGCATGCAACATCGCCGTCTGCAGTCTGCACTGAATCCAGTAGCTAGACGACGACGATGCGCTTGCTTCCACGCGGCGTGCATGCCTCCCAGCTGACACTGCAATGCTGCATCTGCACTTGGAATCTTGGATCGATCTATCGTGACTCCACTGACTCCTCCGGCCGTCCTCTCGCCGTCGTCGGCGGCGTCCGTGAATCATGCATGTTAATTACACCACCGGATGCATCGTACGAATTTTTTAAAAAAAACAATATTTTTTTAAAAAAATCAAATCTGGTATCCGAAATCAAAAAATTGCAAAACTAGCCTAGCGTCGGCGGTCTATCGGCCGAACCTGACTGACGTGGCCCTCCTTCGGCCGATGCAGTGTCGAACCAAAGCCACGTCAGCCTGATTCGGCCGTTGGACGGCCGAACGAGACCACGTCAGACTGGTTCGCCCAACCAACCGTCGAACCAGGCTAGCCACGTCAGTCGGCGCGCTGCGCGCTCCCCTAGCAATGTCGGACGCGCCCCACACATGCCCCCCGACGCATGAGCCTTGCCGCCTCGGCTGCACCCGCCTCCCGCCCCCTCACTTCCCACACCCGCTGGCCCCGCGCGGTCCACGTGGTGGCGGGGGCCGGTGGGAGCGGGAGACGAGGGGGCAGGAGGCGGGCGGGACGGGCGGCGGGCGCGCGCGGCCAAGGCGACGGGGGGCGCATGCGGGGCGCGGCCAGGGTAGCGTGCGGCGCGCCGGTTGACGTGGCCAGCCTGGTTCGATGGTTGGTTGGCCGAATCAGGCTGACGTGGCCTCGCTCGGCCATCCAACGGCCGAACCAAGCTGACATGGCTCTGGTTCAGCACTGCATCGGCCGAATGAGGACTACGTCAGGCAGGTTCAGCCGATGGACCGTCGACGCTAGGCTAGATTTGCAATTTTTTGATTTCATGTACCAAAAATGATTTTTTTTAAAAAAAATATTATTAAAAAAATCTGCATCGTACAGCAGCTAATGTAATCTTATGTGTTCTGTTTGACCGACAGGCCAGTCCCATCCATCAGTTGCTAATCAGCTACTCATCAGCTAGCCACTCGGATTAGCACGAGTACGTGCTACTCGATCTCCTGAGCTCATGTGTCTCTCGTGTGCCCCATGCTTTGCTTGTATATATATATACTTTTAATTCCAGAAGAAAAGGTTGAATTGAACGTGACAAAGAGAAGGATCTCGATCGATCGCCACTCGATTCTTTTCTCCAATAATACTGTTGCAGACAGATGAACAAAGCATTATAATTAATTAATTAATTTAACCACACCATTAGCAAGGCAGTATGGAAACGGGGATTCGCCGAGTTCCACGTACACTCGGTAAAAGGTTCACCGAGTATTGCACTCGGTAAACTATATTCGGCAAATCTACTTTCGACGAACAGGGATTCACCGACTACCAAATTCAACTCTCAGCGAATAAAAAAAATAATGGTGGTGTGACGGACAATTTGCCAAGTGTTTTGCACTTGGCAAAGATTTTGACACTCGGCGACTTTGCGTTTTTCCGTAGCGTGTGCAGAATCAGAACGAGTGGTATGTAGTAGTGATCCATCTATCACTATCAGTTAAAATCAAATCAAATCATGTCATAATAAGCATGCAAAAAACGGTATCCAATTTTTATACCTAAACTGTTGAACGATCTGCCGCGTCGATCGTGGAGCACGCGCATGCACGTAGACCGACACGTCAGATGCTTGTCATCACTTTCTCCTGGATAATCACCAGCCACGTCGGCATATATATATATATACACACACACCTGAGTTTTGTGTGATCTAGGGCATGATTATAAATAGGGCCCTAATTACTAGTGTCGTTCGTATTCGCGTGACGTAGCTTGGTTTTCCCCATTCCCTGATTACAGTAACCTGCGATGGCCTGCTTGACTGCCTTATGACCACGGCCTGTGGTACCTGTGCGTGCTCCTGTGTATGTGGTGGCCGGGTGGACCCCTAGGAAAGTGAGGACCAGATCGAGCGCACTTCTCGACCCCCCTCAAGCACAACTATATATATATATATATATATAAATGTTATCCTACACCACAGGTGTAGAATAGATATTCTACCGAGAAATGTACTACTGAGAAAAAAGTAGTACTCAATTGTTATTCTACTGAGAAAATCTACTACTAAAAGTAGTCGGTGTAGAATAGCTATTCTACACACGTGGTGTAGAATAGCGCTCCCGTGTATATATATATATATATATATATATTATATGCACGCCAGCTCCACGACCAATCTGGAGGTCAAACATACTACTGCTACTCGATCATATCGAGCTGAACAATTTAAGTAGCTTCTTGCTTGCTGATAAGCATACGCTGATCTTCTAGCTGGACTAGCTAAGCTACCGATTGTTTAGTACGTTCTTGCGATCCGTTTTTTGGTGATGTGATGAACTTTAAAATCGCCAAATTGCATGAACTTTAGCTGCGTGCATGCATGGATGGATCGATTGATCATATCCACGCTCGATCGCTGCCACCGTACGTCGTGTACGCAATGATATTTTGGTCAACGAGATTATCGTCAAGCACGTTGTTGCTGTCTGAATTTAATTTGATATCATCAGCCAATCGAATTTTGACTAGTTGTACGGCTAAATCATCCACGTAAGCTTAGCTGCTTGCTTGATATATGTTTCGTTTAATAAGAGGGTGGTACATTTGAGAGTTTTTAATTTTAGCTCCAGCATCTATCTGTTTTGTACTTTCCACTTGCCAAATGTTTACAGATAATGAGATCTGCATAGATTCATTTTAGTACCCGTTTTTCGGTTCTTTGGTCCAAAAGTTTAGTCCCGTCGCATCGGATGTTTGGATGTTATTTTGGAGTATTAAATGTAGACTGTTTATAAAGCCCATTTATAATTGGTGGATTATTCGCGAGACGAATCTAATGAGTCTAATTACTCCATGATTTGACAATGTGATGCTGCGGTAAACATTTGCTAATCGTTAATTAATTAGGCTTATAATAAAGTCATCTCGCGAATAATCCTCCGGTTCTACAATTATTTTTATAATTAGTTTACGTTTAATCCTACACATTGATGTCTAAACATTCGATGTGACATGAACTAAACTTTAATCCATTTAACCAATCGCCCCCATTAATGTAAATTCAAACCCAACAAGAACCATTAATTAAGGTTCGGACACATGAACAACTTCTCTATATGCCTTCCATTTTACATTTACTCCTATTCAAGACCAAATATTTAGAAATATTTTATCCTTTTAAGTATCTCTTTAATACCTTACCACATGTGTATTTGGAGTTCTCGATTAGATATATCCAAACCATCTCAACTAGTGCTAGACAACTATTTCTTCAATTGGTGCTACCTTTCGTCTATCATATATATCATCATTCTCGACTCGGTCTATTCTTACGTGCCCATAAATCGAACATAAGACATGTATTTATATAGTACTTAACTATAAAACATATTTATTAAAAAACTTACCTAAATGCCAGATATTTGCCACCGCTTCATTCATCAATATTTGATTATGTGACCAACATCTTCATCAATACTTGATCTTCTATACCAACATCTATCTCCATATTTATTATTCACTATTTATTTATAAAAAAAATAAAAAAATACATGAAAAAATCTACTAATGTCGAATTCATATGTCAAATAGTAATATTTTTAACACATTAATGTCTTAAGATTGTGAGATTTAATGGTACATATTTAATTTATTATTTAAGAAGGGTATCGAAGCAGTATTGCACGTCTTAGGTAGTGTTTGGTTCAGGAGTTAGGTGGAAGTGAGCTACGCCATTCCATTTTACGTGTGTTTAGCTTGGAATTAAATAGAACAGAGCGGTTCCTAAAATAAAATATTTCTCATAGATCCGAAACCATCCGCTTCAAATAAAAATCCACCGAACCTAGCGGCTCGCTTCCCACGTCTTCCGCTCTTCTTCTTATCTCCTCTGCCACTCTTGATCAAATAATGAACAGAACTGTTCCGTTCTATCAGGATCAGATTTCAGAACCAAATAAAAAACAGAACAAAGTAACTCCGTTCTTACTTCCAAACACCGAGCGGAGTCATTCCATTCTCGGACTCTAGAACAGATCCATAGCAGATACAGCTATAGAAATCGTCGGAATTATATTAAACCGGATGAACAGATAAGATCACAAAGCTAAGAGAATTCGATTTATTGTGCGCTGGATTAGCAGTAGCCAGTGACGCAATCACTCTGACATTAGTAGTTGAACATGTAACGCGGCGCCCAGACGGAGTCACATGTCGCCATGCTGCATCGATCTCGGATCCATTTCCTTCTATAAATACCTCGCAAATCCAGGCAGATCAAGAACACGAGCGATCAATCATCCCCTCGTAATCACCGGGTTGATCACTGATTCAATCGCCGATCTTTTTTTCTTTTGTTCTTTTTGTGAATCGAGTAGTAGAGGTGGGAGGCTGGGAGCTATGTCTCCTTCACCTGATCTCGCCGGGATCGTCCCCCCGCGCGTGCTCATCGTCTCCCGCCGCACCGTCCGCAAGAACAAGTTCGTCGACTTTGTCGGTGAGTTCTCTTCTCCGGCGGCCGCGGCCATGGATTTGTTGGTTAGGACCTTAGCTTAATCATGTGTGCATGGCTCATGCATGGTTGGAGCAGGGGAGTACCATCTCGACCTCGTCGTGGGTTACGGCGCGGCGCCGATCATCGTCCCGCGTGTGGACGGCGTGCACAAGCTGCTCGACTCGTTCGAGCCAATCCATGGAGTGCTCCTGTGCGAGGGCGAGGACATCGATCCGTCGCTGTACGGCCACGACGCTGGCGGCGCGCTCTCGGCGGAGCAGATGGACGCCGTGAGGAGCCTCCACCCGAGCGACGCCGCCATCGACCACGAGAAGGACTCCATCGAGCTCCGCCTCGCCCGCCGCTGCATCGAGCGTAACATCCCCTTCCTCGGCATCTGCCGCGGCTCGCAGGTGCTCAACGTCGCCTGCGGCGGCTCGCTGTACCAGGACGTGGATCACGAGCTCGCGCCCTCGTCCGCCGCTGTCCGCCACATCAATTACGACGACTACGACGGGCACCGTCACCCGGTGAGCGTCCTCCCGGGCACGCCGCTGCACGAGTGGTTCGTGGAGTCGCTCGCCGGCGAGGACATGCAGCTGACGGTGAACAGCTACCACCACCAGGGCGTGCGGCAGCTGGCGGAGCGCTTCGTTCCAATGGCGTTCTCGCCGGACGGCCTCATCGAAGGATTCTACGACCCCGACGCGTACAACCCCGACGAGGGCAAGTTCATCATGGGGCTCCAGTTCCACCCGGAGCGTATGCGCAAGGCCGGCTCCGACGAGTTCGACTACCCGGGATGCCCCAAGGCCTACCACGAGTTCGTCCGCGCCGTCGTCGTGTACCAGGAGAAGCTAAACCGGCGCACGCCCGCCTCGGCGAAGACGAACCAGGAAATGGAGAAGCAGCGCAAGGTGATCGATGCCGGCGCTAAGTTCCTCGAGGTAAGCGAGCAATCCGAGCGCAGTTGCACCGGCAACCGCCGACCCGACCAGACATAATCGATCTCACCGCCGCGTATGTGTTGTGTGGTGCAGTCGAACACGGCGGCGCTGAGCATGCAACAGGAGAAGCGGCTGAAGCAGATGGGCGCCACCGTGAGGAACGCGTCGGGCTACCTCAACCGGCTGAAGCTGAACACGCAGCGGGAGGCGGCGGCGAGGGCGCTCATGGCGAAGATGTCCGTCGACCAGCTCTCCGACCTCGCCTCCTTCTACAACACCATGGCCAACATCTGCTCCGAGGTGCTCGACAGGAAGCTGCACTCTGCTGCCCCTGCTCCATGAGCACCTACCTGCCCTTCTTGTTGCTGTACACTCTACTCTCTACTGCACTGATGTTAAAAAGAATGTTAATGCAAGTGATTATGGGCTAATCCTATGGTTATGACTTTGTTCCTTTGTTAATCTTGTTCTCAACTACAGAAGGCATGTTTGTTTCGGTTTCCGACAACTGCAGTTATTTTTAGAATCTGAAGATGAAACAAACGGTACAATTTTTGGACTCAAACTGTGGAAATTAGTAGCTATAAAATTTGGAAATGAACTAGAATCCAGAAGCTGAAAAACACTAGCTACTCAGACTATCTAACTACTGAGAATCTCTAGCTGCTAGAAGCTGAAATAAACAGGCTCTGAGTCTGTTTGGTAGAGCTATAGATCTTGAAATCTAAATTAGAGCCTGGATCCATGTGTGATCTAAACTAGTCAAAAGTATTTGGTTGAGCTGAGCTGCTCTAGAAATTGGTTTTAGTTGCGAACGGGTAGTTCAGTGATATTTGTGGGTAATTTTTCAGACTTTTCTGAAATGGAGCAGCCAAAACTGCCTGAACCCTACTCCATCGCGTTAGTGCATTTTTTGAAGTGCTCTGCTTCAGATTCAGAACCTAGAAAACACGTTTAACTTGTATCTAGATTCACAAGACAAAGAAACTGAAATTGAAGCCCTACCAAACGCACCATGAAATATATGTGTTCATTTAGAAAGGAATAAAAGCTAACTGAATATTTGTTGATCTCGTTTTACCTATTGAGTTGTCGATGTGTCATTCTGATCCAGTGATCTCGTCGTCCTATCTATCAATCTATCTGCATTATGAAATGCAACATTTCACAAAAATGGGGATAAGTCTGAACTTGAGGTGGCAAGCTTCTTCCAGCAAACGAGAGAAGAACACATCACAACCAAACAAAAGATTGCAAGTTCTAGACAAGTGCTAGCAGCACCCGGATTTGCCGGATGAGAAGAACGCAAGGAACATGGTAATTTAACACCGACGGCCGCAATACTTGTCCAAACAAAACACTCCAGCTTCCCAGAACAAATTCAGAGCAAGATAACCAAAGTAGGTATACCAAAATCAAGAAGCAGAGTAGATTGTACTCAATTGTGGATTATACTTAGTAATTTATTTATGATACGACAATTACTACAGTACATAAGATCATGGCCACCTGAACACTGATCAAACACTTCAGGCCTCACTGGACTGACAGCAGGAAGTGGCCTCTTTATGGTCACACAGGATTACAACATCTCATTTGGTTTAACTCCACGTGATTATTGTTGAATGTAACAAATGAACTTTATGTTCATTGGATGTGCCACAGTTGGCTGTGTGAAGCTCCTGAAGAACCAAGGCTTTTCTCCACAAACTTCATTTCTGTAGAATAGAATCATATACCAGTCAGTTCTACAACTTTTAAATAGAGAAACCATTGGTTAATCTGAACATGTAACCATGGTTATTATCCTATTTGATAGGTAAATTTGGCTTCATTTTCAGTTCAGGACAACATTTGGATACCAGAAACAACTCGGTGATCTGCGACCTACCAAGCCGTTGTTGTCCAAGTGAAGGAAACCACCATGGCCTCGAGCATTTGTAAACTTGTATAGAGGCCCGGAAGCTGACGAGAGAAGATGAGTAAGTCATATGAACTACATTGACAGTTTTATTATTTAACCATAAAGGGGTTTGCAATAATCATTTTTGTCAAAGATTACCTTCATAACCACCGAACACTGGATCTTCAGACAGTAAAAGAGGTGTGTCCAGGTCAACAAAACTGCATTCACAAGAGGGGAAGAACAGTAATGGTTAATTTGACAGATATAAGGTCCAGAATTCCAGAATGATGAGACGATACTTCCAGTTTAAGCATTCTAATGGTATTGTTTTTGGCTAGGAAAAGTAGCATTTTTTCATAATTTTCAGAACAAACCTGAAACAACCAAGCCCAGCAGCAAGATGGCCAGCAAAGCCCATAGCAATCCTAGTCTCAACCATACCACCTATCATCAGCGCAATCCGGGCTTTCCTTGCAGCATCAATTATTTCAAGGGCTCCAAGAACCCCTAGCTTCGCTAGCTTGATGTTAATAACATGAGCCAGATTTCCATGTATTATCTTCTGAGCATCAAGCAAACTCCGGCAACTTTCATCAGCTGCAACAGCAACTCTGTATTTCTCCATGGCAGCAATGCTAACATCCCGGAGACCTTCCCAGTCATCTCTATGAACTGGTTGCTCAAACAGTACAGGGGTAACTCCCATTTCTGAAACCAACAGAAGCAAACAGAAGGCTCAGATGTTAAATAGTTAGGATGTTCAGCATACTGTCTCAAGATTAAAGTGGGTAGCTTTACAATAGCATACAATTTGCAGGGTTACAAACCATTTAGTCTATCTAGAACTTCGATTGCTTGATTAGCAGTGTATCCTTCATTTGCATCCAGGATAAATGAACAATCTGGATGGACAAGCCGTATAGCCTTCAAAACTTCTATATCTGAGTTCAAGTTCTTCCCGACTTTGAGCTTTAGAGTCTGAAACCCCTGCCCTCGGTATTTTGCAGCTAATTGAGCAGCTTCATTTGGTGTCACAATTGGAATCTAAAATTCATAAGCAGATGAAATTAACACTTATGTAAATGCAAATGGCTTTCTTTCTGGAGCCAGTGCAGATGTTGCTAATCGGCCATACCGTGATATCTGTCGTCACACTCTTTGACGCTCCTCCAAACAATCTCCACAGAGGGATGCGGATACTATTAGCAACTGCATCAATCAAAGCCATCTCCAGTCCTGCTCTAGCCTTCATATGAGAAGAGCACAATTGAATAGGCATCAAAGGATAAATCATATAAAGAAGTAAAGTAACAATGATGAACTTGTGTAATTATAAAACAAAAGTAATATCATTTGATGATACAAGCCTAATGAAGCAAAACTATATTTTGCTTCCAAGGAAACATAGGTAGTGTCCCATACTCCAACTACTAGAGGAATGAACTTTCACAAAATTCCAACTTGGAAATTTGGCAGTTGCTGGGGACTGCAAAGAAAGGGCCAAGAATGTTGTCACTGGCTTATTTGCAGAACTTGCAAGCGATATCCATCTCCATCGGCATCAACGCCTGAGCTAGTGACATGCGAACTGTAATCTCACATCAATTTTGGCCAAATCACACACTCTGAAACCTCAAGATGGAAGAACAATACAGATATATGAACGCGAATCCAGTAATTGTCTTAGATCGGACTAGGTGGATCAAAAGGGATCTTTTGCTAGATGTTTGACGGGAGGATTGTCTAGATGTCTCACCGAGGCGAAGGCGTGACCTGGGAGGGCATCGGAGAGGTTCTGTAGCACGGCGCCGAGGGGCGCGGCCGGTGCGGCCGCCAGCGCGGCGCAGGCCCGGCCGGCCTCGGCGAGCGCGCCGGGCTGGTCCTCGGCCGTGACGGAGGGGAGCACGGGCGCCTCCCCCCACCCGACCGCGCCACTGCGCAGCTCCACGCGCACGGCGACGTTGTTCACGGCCTCCAGCCGCGAGGACGCGATGGTGAAGGGCGCGGCCAGCGGCACGTTGAGCGGCCGCGCCTCGGCCGCCACAACGTCCACGGAGAACGTGTCCTTCAGGTCATCGAATCCGAACGTTTCCACCGGCTTCTGCAGTGACGGCGACGGCGAGATGGCGCGGAGACGGCTGGCCACGGTCTGGCGGCCGACCGGTAGGACCTCAGCCCTTGGGCTAGCTCCACTACTTCTTTCGTTTCGCGACATCCTTAGAGGCGAGGAGGAGGAGGAGATGGAGGTGTCCATGGCCACTGCCCACTGCCTACTCCCACCGGAGAGTGGCCGTTGCCGGGATTTGTGGAGAGCTCGAGGAGGAAGACGAGCACGAGAGCTCGTTTCCTTTATAGGCTAAAACTCCGTAGTTGGTGGCTCGGTGCACGAGTCGAATCTCACAGACAGGTGGGGCCCACTCTACAGTAGCGTGGCGGAGGAGGCGATCGCCGATCGCCGCGGCGGTCCCTGACACGTGGGCCACAGACACCGGTTCCGTGTGCTGGCCACTCGACGTTGACACGTGAGACGCCGCCCTAACGACACTGACGTGTGGGCCACACCGCCAGATGGGGCCGCCGCTGACGTGGCGTGTTTCGTCGTGCAGCCAGCCGTGCGGGGGTGGCGGGTTCGGCGTCGAGACGCCGTGGCTGCCCTGCAACGCCCGATGACAGGTGGGCCAGGTTGCTTTTCTCCGACGGCGACCGTCTCCGCCGCCGGTCGCCGTCGGCTGTCACCGGCGTCGCGACGGTGCAAACCCACCGCGTTTACCTACCTGTATCAGCCAGATTAAGGGAGAAGCTGACAAGAACACACTAATCAACTCTATTTAGGATCTGTTAATTTCATGTTCTAACACCTACAATAACCTCTCTGTAATCTAGAGCTAAAACAAACGGTTTAGATTCTTTACTTAAATTGTGAGAATCAGTGGCCACGGAATTTAGAAACCGGCGAAAAACACTAATTTCTCTAAATTTTCACCAGCTAGATACTTAGATCAGCTAGTTACTTCGCAAATAACTCATGAGACTTTTGGTCGAGTGGACACTTCAACGATTGATGGAACTTTTATAATTTTTGAAATGTAATTTTATAAAAAAATATTATTTATATAAAAAATCTGTCTAGTGATGCTACCATCGGGTTAACCTTATAGTTGCGTTTAGTGTTGTTATAACATAATAAGTCTAGCTACTATTATTACCGATTCAATTTAGTGGTAACCTATCTCATTATCACTAACCACTAACCGCTCTAAGAGCATCTCTAAGAGAAACTCTGAGCTCATTTATCTAAATTTTTGGGGTTCGAACTAAAAAACAACTCTAACAGATAATCTAAATGACTCTTAAAAATAAAGAATCTCTAAAACTAATCTTTCCGCTCCCTACTTTAAGGAACAGAGACACAAATTTAAGGACTTTATTGAAGTGAAATTCATTTAAAGTAATTTGCTTCCCAAACATAATCTCAAAATATTATATAGGAACTTAAATTTTAGAACTACTGTTGAAGATGCTCTAAAGCTGAGCTGATAACCGTGGTTTCATTAACCCGTACTACTAATCATGATTAGATCACTAACCGTTAGCTAACATTTAGGGGGTGTTTGGATCAGGGGCTACACATCAAATGTTTAAATATTATTTTGGAGTATTAAATATAGACTATTTACAAAACTCATTCATAATCAGAGGATTATTCGCGAGACGAATCTAATGAGTCTAATTACACCATGATTTGACAATGTGATGCTACAGTAAACATTTACTAATCATGGATTAATTAGGCTTAATAAATTCGTCTCGCGAATTATTCTCCGATTCTGCAATTATTTTTATAATTAGTTTACGTTTAGTCCTTTAAATTATTGTCGAAACATCCGATATGACACGGGTTAAAATTTAGCCCCACGATCCAAACACCCCCTTAGCTAAAAAACTACGAAGCCAATAATTGCGGTCTCATCATTTCAGGCAATTGTCACTTACAGTAACGCAAATTAAACATCTTTTTCTCGCCACCTGAAGCTTTAACGACGAAGGGACCCAACAAGAACTGTTTTCGTCGCTATATATCATGCATATAGTGATGAGCTACTTCGATGAAAGATGCGGATATCCGTTTGTTTCAGTTTCTGACAGCTGCAGCTACTTTTAGAATCTGACGCGAAAACAAACGTTTCAGATTCTAGCCTCGCATCGTGAGAATCAGTAGCTGCTGAATCTAGAAATAAACTAGAATCCAGAAGCTGAAAAATACCAGCTACTCAGACTAGCTGGCTACCGAGAATCTCTAGCCGCTAAAAGCTGAAACGAACATGCCCATATATATATATATATGCTTGAAGCGTACGTCCATGTGATTGCCACTATGCTTGCTACTTGATGCAAATGGGCATTTAGCTAGCTTTCTTTCTGTCTTTATCAATTTGATATGGTGGTTTCATGATTTAGGCGAGCGAGCTAGGGCCACTAATTGCATCTAATTGCCCGGGTCTATCAGATCTAATCTCCTGCGAATCTGACGCGAATTGACATTAAAATAGTTGCAATGGACAGACGAGACGAGACGAGGCAGCTGAAGCCGCGCGCTCCACTTCAGATCTGAATGTTCAGAGTAGTTCAGACAGTGGCGCTAGCTGCTGCACTGACAGAAATGAGGTTGGTTTCACTCCAATTATTGCATACAAGTAATAAGGGGAATCATGCACCTAAGAGGTAAAACTGTCTCCGACGATAGGATCTAAAACAAGGTACCTATATATATAGTATGCGGCGTGGGGAAGAAAACAGGTCTCGCATCCAAAAACGTCCGTCTCCAACAAAACAAAAAAAAAAGATAAAATGTGACTGCATGACGGGATTTACTGCGCGTGAGAGAAAAAAGAATACATTGTTTTAGGTTCCGCTCGGCCTCTTACCCAAAATGGGACCGCGTTTGCGTACTCGGTTGGACCTAGATTTTTTAAGCAAAAGCTATACAAACCACTCATTTTTAGGTTTAAGCAAAATCGGACATTTGGCAAAGATGAGTTTGTCGAGTGTTCTTGAAAAAACACTCAGTAAATAATTACACTCGATGAAAAGGGGATTTGCTGAGTGCATTATCACTACAACAAAAGCACCGTACGAAGACGCTCCAAAAATCGTTTCTCTTTCTAGTTCTATAATTCAAACAGTGATGCTTCGTAGATTGGAGACGTTGTTTCAGACACTTTATAGGTTAAAGATGTCGTTTGAGACGTTTTACATGTTAAATACGTTGTTTGAGATGTTTTATAGGATGTCTCATCTACAGAGATGAGTTTTCAATTTATGTAAATCATTTACGCTTCCTTAGGAAAAAATGCAAATAATTTAGACTCATTAAAAATAGACACTTCCTTATCATCATTATCAAATAATATTTGAATAATTTAGACCACTTTAAAAAATAAACATTATAGTTATTATAATTATTGTTCCATAAAAATACTATTATAATTATTTAGATAGAAAAAAATTAAATCAGAAGTTAGTTGGATCGACATCCTGTGGTTGCACCCTTCAGTGGTTTATTCGTGAAACTTCATAGCCTAGTGGATAAGCTCATTTCTAATGAAACTTCAGGTTGCGAGTTCGATCTATAGTAGCGCTAAATATATAGAGATTTAATTAAGACACTATACATGTTTTTATTTATATAGGCGTAATTTTCATGTCTCTAACAACGTCTTAAATAACATAGGTACGCTTTTAAATGTGTCTCTATAATTTTGATACGGACCATACGAAGACGTTCCTATGATGCTTTATAAAAGAGAAAATTACTCACATATCATTATAATTTTTAAAATTTTCCTATATGCCACTGTCAGTGACTATGGCGGCCCTCATCTGTCAGTGACACACCGATGGTATATTGGCAAACCATGAAAATTGTAATGGCACATAAAAATTAATCATTTATAAAAACGTCTCAGTTCTCTGTGGAAGACGAAGTAAAACATCTCTATTTAATAAATTAGATAACCCCGTAGGAGTGTTTTATTATAGTGTATGGCAAGGCACACGGCAAATCCTATGACACTCGACAAAAAACAAAAAATGTTACTAACGGATGGTGGGGGGACGACGTGTTTGGGTTCAAAAAATTCTTGTTTCGTCGAGTGTTTTTTTGAAAAAAACACTTGGCAAACCCAAAAAAGCCATCGTTTTGTGTGAAAAATTGTTTCGAGCCTATGTGATATTTTCAATTTGGTTTTAGCTTGAAACTTTTTCTACACTAAAAATACAACATATCTTATTCCATGTAAAAAATTCATATTTCTTAGGTCAGTTTGCTATTTTTAATTTATTAAGTATTTTTCTAGGATTTAAATTGAAATATGTGAAATTTGAACTACGAGTGCCTAAAATAATGAATCAAAATAAAACTTATATTCATATTTTTAAGTATGTTTCTAGTTTTTATCCAATGAATTAAAAATAATTTTTTACAATTAAAATACAACATAGTTTATCTTATATAAAAATCTTTTAATTTTTATGGGTCAATTTACTAGTTTTACTTCGTTAAGTGTGTTTCTAGAATTTATATTAAAATAGGTCAAATTTGAATTGCATACTTACATGAAATAATAAACCAAAATTTATAAAAAAACATTATATTCTCATTTTTAGTCAATTTATAGGCACTGCTCACTAAATAAAAATAAATTTTGAAAAAAAATTGATTACGACACTCGATCGACAACGTAAAATTTAATGATTTTATAATTAAAAAATCAAATGAAGTACAAAAAATACGAGACTTATTATGGTGTTATGATATGATACGCAGATGTTGTGATAAAAATTTAAAAATATTTCTAGAAAGTTATCATGTAGGATGTAAAGAAAGCGAAGATTCTTCGAGGATGATTTTAGATTTAAAGAAGGAATTGGTTAGTTTTAAAATCAAATCGATGATTAAATATTCATTTAAACACAAAACTTTTTCTACAATCAAAATACAACGTATCTTATCCAGCGCACACACCATTTTTTAAACTCCCATACTTTTTTCATTCTCTCTCTTTTAAATTCAAACTCCCCTCACATCTCCATCCTCTCACATCTCCCACACCTCCGGTCCTCTCTTTGGCAACCCTCCCCGGCGCCACCCTCGTAGTTGGCCCCATCACCATGCCCCACCCCCGGCGCCAACACACGCGCCCCGGTGTCGTCGCCTGTGCCCCGTCGCCCGTGCCCCGGCATCGTCGCTCATGCCCCGCCGCCCGTGTCATTTTCCCATCGCTCGCGCCGGCCCTCCGCACGTCGCCCACGTTGTTCGCCCGTCGCGACACGTCGTATGCCCCTTCGCCCATCGCCATGTGCCCTACCATGTTGCTCTCGTCCGCGCTACGCCACACCATGCTTGACCGTGCCCCGTCACGTGCCAAGTAATTTTCGGTACTTACCAAACCATTCGTCACGCCGTTGTGCACACCGTTAGTCGATTTTCTCGTCGAGTACCAAATTTGATACCCGGTAAGCGGGTTCGTCGAGTGCCTAACAAAGAACACTCGACAAACTCCTATTCGCCGATAGTGGGTTCGCCGAGTGTTGTTCGACCAATGCCCATGACACTCGACCAACCCCTGTTTCCACGTATCAGATATTATATCAAACAGACGAGATTTAATTCCCTATCCCCTGCACACCTCCCTGATTCTCTCTCCCTGTTCATGAGCCAAACAATTTCCTATCCTCTCATCTCAGGGCAGATTTTGGCTACTACTACCACCACTAAACTAGCTAGCTACCTAGCCAACTATGAGAGAGGGAAAAGAAGAACATAAAATCCTCTATCCCTTCTGTTACAAGTAGTTGGGAAGAGCTTTTGATCGAACTAAGTGGATGTTTGGATGTTTGGTTCCATGGACTAAAGTTTAGTCCGTATCAAATCGGATGTTTAGGCATCAATTTAAAGGATTAAACATGAACTAATTATAAAAATAATTGCTGAATCGGATGATTACTTGCACGAAGAATTTATTAAGTCTAATTAATCCATGATTAGCAAATGATTACTGTAGCATCACATTGTCAAATCATGACGTAATTAGGCTAATTAGATTCGCCTCGTGAGTAATCTACCGATTATGAATAGGTTTTATAAATAATCTATATTTAATACTTTAAAATAGCATCTAAACATCCGATGTGACGGGACTAAACTTTTGGACCAGACAACCAAACGGCGCCTTAAGTAGCTATATCATTTTTATTACTTATATAATTCCTTCCGGCGTTTTTTAACTGTTTCCTAAATATAAATTGTTTTATAAGTTCTAGATATTTTTTATCTTCTTTATCTTTATCTCTATCAAATAAACATCATTCATCTCGCAAATTAAAAAAAACACTTTTTTATTCTGAATTCTGAAGAGTCCACTGAAGAATCAAGAGTTCTTGCTACACACTTTTCTTATAAAAAATCACACTTTGGTTGAAGAACCTTTCTTCTCAACTTGTCCAAATGGTTTTATTGTGTCGAATATTTATCTCAATTCCCAAATACGAACAAACAAACAGAATCCAAAATCACAAGAACTGGATCAGATCCCAACTCCCAGTGGACACCAATGCAAAGAATCAATGCTTCTGCTTCCATGAAGCTGTAAAAATCCTCTCTTTCTCCCTCTCCAGCTTGTGAAATCTGGGCCTGATCAGAGAGATGATGAGTTGCTCGCCAAATTAGCCCACAGATTCGTTTTCTGTGGGCTGTATTGTTGTTGATGCTGTTCTTGTTGTCAATCCTGGATCGAAAATGCAGGAAAAGATCCATGACATCAAAAATGTTCATCAAAATGTTCTGATAGATACGCACAAAGATCGAGCTGTATCTGATACGATCAATTTATGTATCTGCTTGTCTGAATGTAGTTAGCGTCAGTGATAGCAAGCTGCTTCAGCTCAGCTCCCTGACTGAGTGAGTGAGTGACTGACTAACTGAACAAATTAAATGTTGTTTAGATTTCAGAAGCTTCTTCAGAAAGTGTCAATTAATTAGTTCTTCGGAACAAATTAGGGCGTGTTTGGTTCACTGGATATTACTAGATGAGATAGGGTCATCCTATCCAGTCAGCTGTTTGGTTGAAGGGTGATGGTGGATGGGATGACCACCGAGAGGAATATTCCTTCAATTTAGGCTGAATTTGGTTCGCTGGATATTCCTGAAAAGGATAGGGTCATCTCATCCGATTAGCTGTTTGGTTGGAGGGTGAAAATGGATGGAATTACTACCGAGAGGTCAATATGCTAGATGAAGAGATTAAGGAATTTTTTCTGGATGAGCTCATGCAATATTGGATGAGATGATGCGTCGTCTGTTGATTGGTTATTATACATTTAATTTTTTTTGTGTATAAATATTTAAACGATTTTTACTCCCAAATCATTTATCCGGTTTATGATCTAATTACATTATTGTATTGATTATAATTTAATCTATAAAACAAGATCTCATATGATTATATTTTTGTTAAAAAATATATTTGACAAGTGGGTCCTACTAAATTTAAACTTATCTCATCCAAGTTATATGCATCTAACCAAATAAAAAATTGTCTCATCCCATCCATCTAACCAAACACCTCAAATGTATTATTCCATGTATTATCTCATCCCTAAATCGATAGATGAGATCATTCTATCTATTCTCACCACCAAACCAAACGGCCCTTAATGAGTACGTGTATGCTAGCTGTGCGCGGCTAATCGCTTTCCTTTTCGTTCCCGTTCGATCTTTTCGCTTTGTTC
Organism: Zizania palustris; assembly: GCA_019279435.1. Taxonomy (NCBI): domain Eukaryota; kingdom Viridiplantae; phylum Streptophyta; class Magnoliopsida; order Poales; family Poaceae; genus Zizania; species Zizania palustris. The sequence continues at coordinate 79,841,718 of JAAALK010000288.1, read as the reverse complement.
GTCGTCTTGATCTTGTCAGATCGCCATGGGAAAGATTAAAGAAGATCGAGAGGACACGGCTGCAAATTGCATTGACCGACGCGGGGAAGAAGAAACACATGGGCTCCACCTCCACCATTCATGGCGGCGACGAGGGCAGGGGGAAGAAGACAACGACTCACACCATTATATTCCGTCTGCCCGAGGTAATGGCCAACAGCCTGAACCTGTGCTGTCTTGCCTTTGCATCGGATTATCCATCTACCGATCTATCTCATTGACGTAAAAGATTACACTAACATGTTTAAATGATTTGAAGAACAACACTTAGCTGAAGGAAGTGTTTTGAATCCAAACAGAGTCTCCAAGGTTAGGGCTCTAAGTTTGGTTCTAAGTCTGTGATTATTTTTTTTGGTCTGAATCTCTTTACAATAGAGAGAAGGGAGGTATTTATAGGAGGAGATCCCTAAGAAAAGTATCATTTTATTATCTAGTTACAACCGTCATTACGGACTTATTGATAGCAAAAAGTGGCATTAATGGTCAAAATTGTCAAAATGTCAAAGTTAGTACCTTTGGCCGAAAATATGCAATTTCCTGACACAGGTCGGTCTGACCGGAGTAGGACCGACCCAATTTGAGTCCGATTCAAATTAGCTGATTTTGGGTAAATTTTATCACTAATCAAATTCTAACGACTTGGGCTCGTTTTTTGAGTAGATTAAAGCCCAGACATGTCATGCCCAACCCTTATAAATATAGGGGCAATGCCGATTCAAGAACCCCCAAAACCCTAATAGATCCAATCTATTACTTTTACCTTAAATCATTCTTTACTTTTAATCTACTTTCCTTGCCCTAGGATTAGCCAAGTAACGTCCATCTTTGTTGGTTTGCGCTATAAACCATCTGTCCGCCGCGTTGTAATCACGGTAAGTCTTGTTGATTCGCTCGTGAATCACTCGTTTAATCCATGTAACGAATTTCTATCGGTTTTATCGGTTTTTATCGGTAATTCGGTCTCTTGGCCGAATTGTCTATGATCTTTTGGTGTTTTTGCAATGTTTTCATCTCCCCCTTCTTCATCAAGAACCATCGAGCTATCAACAGTGAGGTGATCGTTGGAGACCCGAGCGTTCTGATCTGGCATTGTAGATCTGACTGACGGTAGCCGTTCGGTCTGACCGGTGTGTGTCAGATTCATTAGCAGACGTGCCAGCAACGCGAGCGACAACTCTCTGCCACTTCGGTCTGATCGACGGGTCCTTATCGGGCTGACCGGATCATGCCAGATTCGTCACCCTCCATGCTGGCAAGCTCGAAGTGGATGCCGTTAGCCCTTCGGTCTAACCGACGGTGGGCGTCCAGTCTAACCGAGTCGTGCCAGCACCCAACGGTTTGACCGGCCCCTCTAGGTCGGTCTGACCGATTCCATTTGTGTCGGTTCAAATTGGCTCCGTGGCCGGCTTGGTTTAATTCATCCATATTTTTGGCTAATTGGGTTATATTTCTGTAATCTAATTGCCTGGAGACTCCACCACCCTTTGTCACTATCAAGGGTTGTTGAAACACGACGTCGGCGTTGTGTTACGCTTATTGCTATCCCTACTATCCATGTGCTTTTAGATCATCGAATCGGAGTCGGTGAGTTAGTGCTTTGATCGGCGAATTCTAGTGTCAACAGGACTCTATTCACCGGACCCCGTAGGGGTACAACGGTATAAATCCATGCTGACGCTCGGATAAGGCAAACGTCGCGTCTGAGCGATGGTGCACGTCTTGACCAAGTGGGCACCTCGTCTCGACAGGACGTCTCCATAAAGCAGACATCTTGTCTGACAGATAGCGCCTGGCGGTGTAATCATCACGAATCATTTGGTCGCCTCCTTCGACGCAGAGTCTCGAGGGGTTTTACCGAAGGCTTCCGCTTGATCCAACATCGAAGCGCTAGCGAGCTCTTCGAATCCTCCTAGGGGCCCTCGCTTGGGAAGAAGGCTCCGCATGCTTCAGAGCACCAAAGCTGCACTCTAGTGATCCCTTCAAATCCTCCTAGGGGCCCTCGCCTGGGGGAGGGGGCTCAACATGCTTCATAGCCTCTGCTTCGGAGCGCCGGAGCAACACCGATTGGCTTAGCACGTATAGACTCCGAAACTGTTTTCGAAGTTGTTGTTCCAATTATTTTATGCCGACGGAATTATTTTTCTCAAGAATATATATATATATATATATATATATATGTGTGTGTGGATGTCTTGTTGCAAAACGCCAATAGATACCCCTCCTATACTTATTAACCATTGGAAATAACCCTCTCCATCAAGACAAGAAGAACAAGATAAGAGGAGCACGTCATCACGATGATGGTGGACATGACCATTGCATGCGTGTTCTTGATGACCAGCTCGTCCGTCTATCTACCGGTAGCAGGATCGATCGCCGTCTCGGCTACAGTAGACACGTCGATCTCTGGGCCGGACAAGTGAAGGGAAAAAGGAAAAAGCATGGTGCAGTACTCGCTGTAGTACTTGCACGGTTGCTGTAGCTAGCTGGTTTGGCCATGGCGATGCGTGTTGCTTGCGTACGGTGCAGGCTAGCTAGCTAGCAGTAGCAGCAGTGCATCTGCAGTTCTGGACATGCATGGAGACGTGATCTAGCTGAAAGTGGAGGCAGGATTAGGTATGTAGGTCTCTCGCACGACGACGACGACGATCTGTCCGATGAGGTAGGTCACCGAAACCGGCGGTCAACATGCATACGCGTAGCAGTGGCCAGTGGGCCGGTGATCACCATTCATGTCAGGTGTTCCTCCTCCAACTCGAAGTCGCATCCGAAACTGGAGACGATCGGAGGTGCCGGGGATCGAGCTGAGCTCCGGCGAGGCACGAAGGCATCATTGCTCTCGGCAACTGCGGCATGGCATGGCGTGTCTGGGCTTTTGGGAGGCACGCTTGCTTGGCTTTGATGGCTGGCAGCTGGTCTAGCTTCTTCCTCTCGATCTGCCACTGCACCCCGCTGCATGCATGATGCCATGTCCACGAGGAACAAGGAGTGTAGTGAGTACTGGACTGTGGACTCCCATGTGGGCAAAGGCAGGGATGATGCCATGTCCTGCATGGCTGCATCTGTCGACACGGCGTGTCCGACCGACGGCGAACATGCATGTCCACCGCTGGAGAGAGCGCGCACCAGGCTGCAGCATGCATGCCATCGTCGTCGTCCTCCGTCCCGACACGGCGAGATAGACGCATACGCATATATAATATGTGCAGCTGCTGTGTTTCCCGAGTAGTAGCTACGATGCCAGCGCCGTGCAGGCACGCCCGGCGATGCAGAAGAATCACCGTCCATGCATGCACGTACGCTCGCACATGTTTCAGTTCACCTCAAACTCGAAGAGATTGAGAGAATCATCCGGCCGGTGACGCAGCTAGCTCATCTGAAGGCCACTCCGTCGTCTCTTCCATCTCTTCAGCAGCAGCAGCAGCAGCAGCAGCAGACGCCACGTGCAACGCTGCAGCCGCAGCTGCAGCTGCAAGCCGGCGAGCCCCCACCGGCCGGCCAGCTTGGACTGCGTACTATACCGGGGCTCAAGCTGTACGCGTCGCATGTCGCCACCGTCTGCGACGTGACGCCGTTGTTCCTTCCAGCTAGGGCTGGTATTGGGGCCTCAAAATCTAAACATCTAAAATTTTAAATTTTAAAACTATAACACCAATGTTAAAATAAATTTTCAATGTTTCTATTCTTTTTTGAAGTGTTCTAAAATGAATTGAATTTTCTGTGATTTTTTAAAATGCCCCGTTTTCTAGAAAAATAAAAATCAAAATAACACTAAAATGTGGCTAACGAGCAAGTTCCCCTTAGTCGGGGGAATCTACTGCAGCCCTGAGGGGGCTTCGAAGAAGGTTTCGGAGGTGGGCTCCATGTGGGGATGGGGCTTACCTCCGTAGCGTTGGGGTCTCCGCACCGTTGGATCCGAGTCGAATGGCGTAAATCGTGATTACAGAGGGCAATCGGAGCTCCCGCCATCAAAAGAGCTGCTTCCGCTTTCGGTAGCTAGAGATTTTGAGTAGCAGTGCCATACCTATAATTTGGAGGCCTCAAAATAAAACACGGGTATTGGGGCCTCAAAATATAAACATCTAAAATTTGAAATTTAGAAACTATAACACTAATGTTGAAATGAATTTTCAATTTTTCTATTCTTTTTTGAAGTGTTCTAAAATGAGTTTGAATTTTCTGTGATTTTTTTAAAATGCTCTGTTTTCTAGAAAATTAAAAATCAAAATAACACTAAAATGTGGCTAGCGTGCGAGTTCCCCTATAGTCGGGGGAATCGATGTAGGGGGCAGTCGACTCCCTCCGCACCGTCGAATTTCGATCCGACGGTGCCGGAGGGGGCTTCGAAGAAGTTTTCGGAGGTGAGCTCCGTGTGGGGTGGGGCCTACCTCCGTAGCGTCGGGGGCCTCTGCACCGTCGGATCCGAGTCGAATGGCGTGGATCACGACTGCAGAGGGCAATCGGAGCTCCCAACATCAGAGGAGCTACTTCCGCTTTTGGTAGCTAGAGATTCTGAGTAGCAATGCCATACCTATAATTTGGAGGCCTCAAGTATTGGGGCCTCAAAATCTAAACATATGAAATTTGAAATATAGAAACTATAACACCAATGTTGAAATGAATTTTCATTTTTCTATTCTTTTTCGAAGTGTTCTAAAATGAATTTGAATTTTCTATGATTTTTTAAAATGCTCTGTTTTCTAGAAAATTAAAAATCAAAATAACAGTAAAATGAGCACCAACTATTTGATACTACCACCACTGCGAGTTTTTCTTAACTCGGGACCTATTTTTTGCGAGGGGCCGAACAATTGCATCGGCCGCACCACCTAATCGACGGTCGTGCTGAGTAGCTGTATAGTACGAGTATTTAGCTGATGATAATATGGAGAAGCTAGTAACAGTAAAATGAGCACCAACTATTTGATACTAAGGGAAAATTACTCACATGTCATTATAATTTTCAGAAATTTCATATATGCCACTGTCAGTGACTGTGGCGGCCCCAATGTGTTAGTGACACATCGATGATATATTGGCAAACCGCAAAAATTATAATGGCACGAAAAAAATTAACCCTTGATACTACCACCACTGCGAGTTTTTCTTAACTCGGGACCTATTTTTTTGCGAGGGGCCAAACAATTGCATCGGCCGCACCACCTAATCGAGTATTTAGCTGATGATAATATGGAGAAGCTAGTGTTTTTCAGCTTCTAGATACTAATTTATTTTCAAATTCTGCAGCTACGGATTCTCACAATCTAAACTAGAATCTAGACCGTTTATTTCAGCTTCATATTCTAGAAATAACTGTAGCCGGCAAAACCCCCAAACATACACTGAAATCTCAATCTCAATCTACCCTCTTCTCCTCTCTTTTTTTTGCTATGTGCAACTTTTTGACTATTAAACCAAAAAAATGATTGGTTACCGAACCATAACCATGACTTTGTTAACCCTACCTAGGAATCACTCACACTAGCACATAGCCAATTAGCAATATGCATGCTCAAGTGTTAGCCATGATTGCCCCCCAGATTATTGATCCCAAAAAGCAAAAAAAGAATAGATGAGAGGAGAAAGGAATCGCAAGTGGAGAGATTGATGAGCATGGAGTTGCTTGCCTTGAATTGAATAGTAACCGATAGCCGTAAAGACTCCAATGATATCTAATACTAACACATTCAAATCGAACAAAATATAATGTAATCTAAACACGGCCGGCTCATTGTTTTGGAGAGCGCTAGTGACAACTCGAACGTCATAGGCCCGTCCACTCTTAAAGCGCTATATGTGTACATATAATATACCTATTAATCTATGTGTATATATAATATATGTATATCTATATACGTATTTTTACTTGCATCTGAAAAAAGTTTTAGATTAATTAACACTAAACAAGAAGACATGCAGTTAGCTCGTCGGCTGTTCGCCCAATGCCTGTTCGCATGTCAAATTACCAATCCAAACTCTGGACTCACGGTAGTCAGCAGCAGACTGAACAGAGCCTTTTAGTGAAGTCTAAATACCTGGACCTTGGGCCCCCTCAGCCATAGGCCCTAAGCTCATGCATCGGCACAGAGCCAGCACTGAATCTAAACAGATAACACTTAAAATAAACCCGACCAAACACCTTCACCTTCGTAGTGTTTATATCAAATGGGAGTCTTGGACTAATTTTTAGCAAGCAGCTAATCATTAGTCATGTGGACACTGCTTCTCTCAACTAGATACTGATCAAAATGAGAACATGTAGATGTTCATGCTGACTTGTGTGCAAATGGACACCCTACAGAAAGCGATATGCATGGAGAAGAAACACTTCACCTGCACTTCCGGGTCACTTTGTTTCGATTCGAACGCAACTGGAGCAAAGGAAAACACACACGGAACTGGAGTGACCCAATTGCAGGAAAATTCAAGTCAATGTATTGAACCACAAACATATCCACATCAACACCAAAGTACAAAGACAGGACCGATGTATATATGATATTTAACTCAAATAAAGTTTCTACGTGCAAACTAATGACACTTTTATCTGACAATTCAACCTCAATAGCTTCCACCAGTTCAAATATACAGAAGGGCTACACAAATAATGGTGAGTCCATGATTCAGAATTTTTACCGAGTTCTTTAGACACTATATATTTATTTTAAAAAAGAAGACGGCAATTGGAATTGGAAGCCACCCTCCCCAACTTGCTCCAGCGTTGGCAATTGGCATCTCCAGAACCAATCACAAACACGCGCTCAGTTTCGCCAACACAAGAACCACCATCCACTTTTCATCTTATTTTGATCCCAAATGCACAGCTGCCTAATAACATCATCCACCGATTGCCGATGACGCATGTAAACATGTAATAACAATAGTGATAAGTAACAGCAGGATAACTACACTTCTAGGATTCTCAACATACCATAGTTCGCCAATCCTTGAGCTATGAAGCACGGGCCTGTTTCAGGTCAGCGTGGCCAGCATCGGGCGAGCCCATGGGTTGATACTGAGGTGGCAATGTTGGTGGTGGCGCTGCCTGGGAGTAAAACACCTGTGCTCGCGGATCAGCATACTCATACCCAAAGTTGCCTCCCACAGTTGCTGCAGGCTGTGGTGCTTGATGATGGTGGGATTGAATAACATGGTAGCCCATCCCAGCATACGCAGGAGCGGCATTAGGTGCTGGAACTGGAGCAGGGGCTGCCGTAGTTCGGTACAAACCAGGTTGCTGCAGTTCAGGCTTGACACCCATCTGAGGAATTGGAACAGTTGGCTTTGGTGCAGAGTCAACAAGGGTAGGAGGAGGCACACCAGAGGCACCAGCAGGCATGCTATATCCCTGATGAGGTGCATTTTGGCGCATAGGAATGTAATACATGCCAGTATTTGGATCGAAGGCGTGCGACTGTTGTGGCTGTGGTGCTTGCTGAGGGACCGGGTGGTGGTAATAGGATTGGATCGGGATGAAAGTGCCAGTTGCTGGATTGTGAATGAAATGTTGATTTTGTGCAGTGACAAATTGCTGTGGAATTGGCTGCTGCTGCTGCTGCTGCGGTGGTGGTGGTGGAGGTTGCTGCTGTGGCGGTGGGGCATGCATCTGTGCAAAGACATACCCAGCTGGGGGCTGCGGGGCAGCTGCGGCCGCAGCTGCAGCAGGATCTTGGGCTGGCACAGGGAGGCGGTAGCTGGCAGCATCGGTTCCCACCGGTATGTCACGCTTCAATTCAGACGGAGGCAACCTATCGTTGTAGTAGATGGCTCTGAAACATTTGATCGAACACATCGCCGGCGTAAGGTTTCTTCCTATAGGAGTAATACAAGCATAAAAGTATAAGTGAAGATAAAGGTTTGTGTTTTACTCCACCTGTTGTTGGGGTCGGCGACAGGTGGAACATCCGGCTTGGGTGGCTGTGGCTTCCGACCTCCGCCGCCGTGATCGGACTTGTCATCATCGGAGAACACTCGGCTGGATGCGTCCGAGGGCGAGATGTTGGGGATCGGCACCTGCGGCGGCGGTTGCATGTATCCCATCACAGGCGGCATCGGTTGATCGGAGATCCCCATCTGGGCGAAGTGATCCTCCACGGCGGCCGGTTGGGCGACTCGGCTATCCGGCGGGCGGTCCTCGGGCCGCACCCGTATCGGCGGTAGATTCGACAGCGACGGCCCTGAGGACGTCGATCCGAACGAGGAGTTCTTGTCAATCATCGGCGAGTCGGGCACGGACTGCACATCGTGCGGGTGCCTCGCCGCGGCAACGGCCGCGGACGCGAGCTTCTGCTGATTGGAGCGCTGTTCCTCCGTCGGAGTAGAGTTAGGCTGGCCGCCGCGGGAGTGCGTGGAGGAATCGTCCTCCAGGCCGAGGAGGCAGTTTACGGAAGCGGAGTCGGTGGAGATCCCGCGCGGCATGCCGTCCATTGAACCGGACATGGCGCTGTTGAGGGCGTCGACGAACCAGGACTCAGACTTGGTGGAGTCGTCGAGGAGGGAGCCAAGAGAGGAGGACGAGTCGGGCTTGGCCGGGAAAAGGAAGAGGCGGATCCGGGACGTGCGAGACGAACCGCCACCGGAGGAGGTGGCGGCGATGCGGTCGTACTCGTCGACGAGGTTGTCGAGGTCCTCATCAGTAGAGACCGAGATGAGCGAATCAAGGTCCTCGTTGGGGAGCTGGTACTTGAGCGTAAAAGGCCGCCCTCCCAGAAGCGACCGCGAGAGCCGCGCGTGGACGTCGGCGAGCGAGGCGTTCCTCTCAACCGCCACGATCCGTGTCTCCCCACCTAAGTAACACAGCGACTTGTCCGTGGGGCGCGGCACGATGCGTCCACTGAAGCTACACATGAGTCGCAGCCGCCCTCCCCCGGCCGCCCCCGCCGCCGCCGCCGCCGCCGCGGACGACGGGAAGGGCTCGTCCCACGACTCCCCGCCGCGGCTTCGAGGAGACGACTCCGTGGACTCCGGGTAGCCAGCAGCCACACCTCCGCCGCCGCCGCCAACTCCGGCCGGCGACACCGAGTCCATGAGGGGAACTTGGAGGTCGGAGTGGGTTTTTGGGTGGGGGATTTTGGGGGAAGAAGCGGCCTCCGGTGGAGTGGACGGGGAATATATCGGGGTCGCGTGCGAGGCGAGGCGAGGAAGACGGAGGTGGTGGGCCCACCGCAGCAAATATCCCCGATTATGTGATGGGTTAACTTAATCCGCGGTTAATCCGTGTGTTTACTGTTAAATTGTACCGTTAACTTTTAATCCCGGGGTGTTATTTGGTATGCTACTTTTTTATGTATATTTAATATCAATTTAATAATATAATAGATTCGGATATGAGTTTGATTTGAAACGTATAACTTCTGTAGATGTATACTAGGTGGCGTTTGGTTTAAGAAATCTGATATAACAGAATGGCTCCATTCTAGATTCTGAGAATAGAATCGCTCTGCTCCGTGTTTGGAAACAAGAACAGAGTCACTCTATTTTTTGTTTAGTTTTGGAATCTGATAGAACGGAATGGTTTGGTTCAAAAGCGGCAGAAGAGATGAAAAAAAACGGATGGCATGGGAAACATGGAAGGCGAGTCGTTTGGTTCAGTGGATTTTTTTGGGAGCGGATAGTTCTGAATCTACAAGGAATATTCTTTTTTGGGAGCTGCTCTGTTCTATATAATTCCAAGCTAAACACACGTAAAGTACAATGGAACCGCTCGTTTCCACCTAACTCCTGAACCAAACACTACCTTACTTCGCGAACATGTTTTAGTATCCGTTTGGTTTTTTAGTCCAAAAGTTTATTTTCGTCACGTCAGATGATGTTTAGATATTATTTTGAAGTATTAAATGTATATTATTTATAAAATTCATTCATACTTGATGGATTATTCACGAGACGAATCTAATTAGCCTAATTATGTCATGATTTGACAATGTGATGCTACGGTGAACATTTGCTAAGCGTTGATTAATTAAGCTTAATAAATTTGTCTCGTGAATAATCTTCCGATTCTGCAATTATTTTTATAATTAATTCACGTTTAATCCTTCAAATTGATGTCCAAACTTTGAGAGCAACTAACTAATTGTATTTTAGTTTCTGTCTAGATCAATGAATTAATTATATTGTATTTAATTTGGCGGACGAGAAGGAATGAAGGAATAAGATGATTGCTGAATAAAAAACAATACAATTGTTTGGTTTGAGAGATGAGATACATGAAATCAAGTGAAACCAATTTTTTTTCTGAACAAGATGGTTTCGAACCATCCCATTCCGTTACTCCGCGTCCACTCCACTGAACAAATATACATAGCTTAGACTCTAAGCTTACGTATAGTGCAGGCCAGCTTAAATGCGTAATAATTTCCTAGCAATATTTTTGTACTTTACAACTTTTCGTATAATTTGACGTATAAGTTAGGTATTTGCGTATACAGTAATCGCCCCAGCTGGAGAAAAAGTGAGCTCCTGGGTGGAGTGGCAACTGCCAAGCAACTGATGCTGGGCTAATTAATATTATTAGGGACATATTTGTTTCGATTTCCGGTAGGCAGAGATTTTCGGTAGTTAACTAGATTGAGTAGTTGATAGTATTAAGTATTTAGCTGGATTATATTTATTTTTAGATTCTACAGATACTGATTCTTATAATCTGAGTTTAAAATCTGAACTGTTTATTTCAGCTTCAATTCTAAGTATCTAGCTGATGAGAATATAGGAAAACTAATATTTTATGGCTTGTGAATTATATTAATCTAAACCGTTTATTTCAACTTCAGTTCTAAGTATCTAGATGATGAGAATCTGGAGAAACTAGTATTTTCTGACTTGTGAATTATATTCATTTCTAGATTCTGCAAATACTGATTCTTACGATCGGAGTTTAAAATCTGAACCGTTTATTTCAGCTTCAGTTTTAAGTATCTAGCTGATGAGAATTTGGAGAAACTAGTATTTTCTGGCTTGTGAATTATATTCATTTCTAGATTCTGCGGATACTGATTCTTACAATCTAAGTTCAAAATATGAACGTTTATTTTAGCTTCAGTTTCTAAAATATGAACCGTTTATTTCACCTTTAATTTCTAAAAGTAGCTGCAGCCGCCGGAAACGGAAACAAAGCCCTAGGTTTCCTAAATCTCCAGCGTTGTCGTATGATCAGTGATATTAACTTAATTAGGGATGTACAGCTGAGATGGTCTATGTATTTTTGAGCAATGAAACTAAGTTAAATCAAATGGTACTAAATTATATATTTTTAAAGAACTCAATAAAATATATAAGATTAGTGAATCGATCTTTTTTTCACCTTTTGATATATTTTAGATTTAGAGCTCACCAAACATGCTCTTAATAATCTCAATTCCCAAACAAGTTAACTCTTGTTTGTTACGAGTCAAATTATTATAATTTTAATCAAATTTATAGAAAATAGGTACCGCCTGAGACTAGGTGGAAGTAGGATTTTTTAATAATTTTTTTTAGAAAAAATTTCAATTTTAAATAGCGGTATCAAAAAATTTCAAAAATAGGTATCGGTCGGCTGACCATCGACTGAACCAGGTCACGTCAGTACTGATTCGGCTGATGGTCGGCTGAACCAAGCCACGTCAGCCTGGTTCGGCTGACTAGGGTCATCGCCTCGCCTCTCGCGCAGACCCCCTCACGTACTGCGCCCCGCTCCAACCGCTCGTCGCCCGCCCCATCGTGTCCCGTGCCCCCGCGTCAACTGCCGGTGCTTCTCACCTCGCCTCCAGCACCCGCCCCCTCGCATCTCGTGCTAGCCGTCCGTATGCCCACCTCATGTCGCCTCACCTCCTGCATTGTCCCCCACACGTACTGCATGCGCCCCTTTTCCAGCCGCTCGCGGCTCGCCACTCGCACACCCATCACCCTCCGCTCGTCTCCTTGCCTCCCGCACCTGCCCCCTCACATCCCACACTAGCCTCGCGCCCGTGCCAGCTCACCGCCCGCGGGCGCACGTCCCATGCTAGTCGCCTCTCCACCAACGGGCGCGCGTGTGGACCACTAGTGGCGAGGCGGCTGGCGCGGGGGCGCAGGACGGGCATGGGGCTAGCGAGAGGGCAGGCGCGAGAGGTGAGGAGATGAGCGGCGGGTACGAGCATCAGAACCGGGGGTACGGGACGCGAGGGGGCGGCCCGGGTGACTTAGTTCAGCTGTTGGTTTCGATACCCTACTCATAATTTACACTGCTCATGATCTAGGTCGTAACCGCTAGTAAATATACCTAAAGAAGGTCTCGTGCGCATACCGTGGCGCTCCTTTTCGGTCGATGAACGGGAGCCAATGGACGATCGATCGCCGTCCGGCTTTTGGTCTACGCGAACACCTCAATCCAATCAAACCCATCACCGGCCGGCGGCCGGACGGGAAGGAGAGAGGGACGAGGGCCTACGTGTTGTGCGGAGGCGAAGGGATCGTGCGCCGCTACAGCGATGGAGCGGGCGAGTCCAGTCGTTTTCTGATGGCGAGCCGGCGCTGTAGCACGCACCAGGTTACCGTTCGGTTTTCGTGAAAAAAAACGTCCAGATTGGTTCATGAAAACAAGTTGTTTTAGTTGATTTTTAAGCAGAGTTTGACGATAATAGTTTGAAGTTTTTATCGGATTTTGTTTGGTCTACGCGCGTGTGGGTCTAGAAATGGAATTGCTATTCTCCGTTAGGTTTAGGGTTTGTTTGGTTCAGATTTTTGAACCAAGAATCTGAATCAAATAGTTCTTTTGGTCACCCAGTTTTTCTAAATTCTATAGATTCATGTAGTACAAATTTAAATGGTATAACTTAGAGTCTGTTTGGTTTAGATTTTTAAACCAGCTTCCTGGCTCGAAAGCTCGAAAGCTGGAATCTGAACCAAACAACTCTTTTGGTCACCCAGCTTTTCCAGAATCTGCATATTCTTGTAGTACAAATTTTAAAGCTGATATAACTCAGATTTCATAGCTTCTCAATTCAACTTTGAATGAATATTATCTATCATACTATGAAAACATATCAGATGTTTAGACGTTATTTTAGAGTATTAAATATAGACTATTTATAAAACCAATTTATAGTCGGCGAATTATTTACGAGATGAATCTAATGAGACTAATTACGCCATGATTTGACAATGTGGTGCTACAGTAAACATTTGCTAATCATAGATTAATTAGACTTAATAAATTCGTCTCGCGGATAATCATCTGAGTCTGAAATTATTTTTATAATTAATTTACGTTTAATCCTTTAAATTGGTGTCCAAACATTTGATGTGACGTAGACTAAACTTTTTGTTTATGTATATCTATATATATCAAGGACAACTGCCCCGTCGCCATCGATAACAACACATTTCATATCGGATTTTACTCACACTGCAATGTTCTACTCACCCCGTCCAATAAATTATAGTCTTTAAAATGTATCTAGAACTAGAATATATAGTTTTGTTTGACACAACTCTAGATTTAGAATTTTTTAGCTAGTTCGATATAGCTACAAGAAATCATGGATCTAAAGCTGTGGATTGCAATCTAGTTTTTGTTTTGGATAAAAAATAAAAGTTTAAACTGTTTTATTATATCGTACAAACCTCAGATCTACTATGAATTTCGAAGTTGGAGGTATACCAAACACGCTAACTTTTTATTTATAAAAGATACTTTATCAATCCTAAAACATAGTAGCATCTTTTAGGGTTCAAAATTTGTCTCAAATATAACGAACTGATCATTGACAGTCTCACGTATGTGAAATTTCTTGCAACCAACCCTACGGGAGAAGCTAAATTTGTTGAGTGCCTATAACACTCGGCGAATGGTTCACCGAGTATCACTCTCGGTAAAAAGCACTTGACGAACCTGCTATTAGCGAACGGAGGTTGCCGAGTGTTTTTTTCCTGGATTTGCCGTGTGTGTTTTTTTGAAAAAACACTTGTCAAAGTTTTTGACACCCTTCAGTTGCATATCATAAGGAATTCAAAGAACTGTTTCAAATACAGTATCGGGAAGCACAACTTGGGGAACTTCAATATCCACAAGCTTATTAGCTAAATGGCAATTAACACATACAATTCATCCAGTTCGTTGCTTCTCGTGGATTTTCATAACCCTACTGCCCAAAATTAGGATATGCATTCGAAATAGATGTCCGAGTTATTACTATATCACGGTCGATACAGAAATCGATCGAGCAACGAATTTTGGTTTCCCGGAAGTGCACATCTCTGCGAGATATACCCGACACGTCACCGTTGCCGTCCGATCGCTATCGAACGGCGACAATAACTTACCAATGGCCAAATTAAAGTCAGCTGCCGGATGAATCATATCATACATAAATAATCCGGCAAGTAGCAGCAGTGCAGTGGTTGCTGTTCATCCGATGATAAAATGACTCAGTGGTGGCTGCATGCTTCTCCCTCTCGTCCGAGTTCCTCTCTCGATCTGAAAGCTACGTGCCCCGATAGATATGGATGCGATGCTCATACAAAATCTAGTCCATATACTATTGATCAATCTGTCTGGATATTATAATTTGGAAATTTCATGTCATATGACACTTTGTATATACGTTTGGTCATTATGCGATTGCAAGATTAATTTTTGAAATAGATAAATCATGGCATCATCTCATAAATTAGCATGTATGGATGGATCTAACGTGCTAGCTAATAGACGTGAACATAGCGATCATAGTTTCTCAAAACACTATCAATCGGTAGCTCAGATTTGATGTCGGTGATCTATAACCTCTTAGAGGTAATATGTCGTGTAACCTTCTTTTAATATGTGCAGGCCCATATATATATAACAATTAATTTTTTTCTTTGCATGCTAACATATTGATTGTTACGCGCACTAGAAAAAAGAAATAATCAATAAACTTTTCGCGTGGGCGACATGCATGTGCAAATTATTTTCCATAATCAAGACAGGTAGTCCATTTTCTTTTTAATTAATTATTTTAAACAAAATTAATCAAAAGTCTAGATTGGTTTGAACTATTATCTCCCTGTGAGGTAATGGGATACTGTAAATAGACCCAATTAAAAATCAATATCTAAATAATCTAAAAATAAAATAATACTACCTCTGATTTCTAAAAACAAGTCTTTTGGACATGATTTCAAATAGCAAGGAACAATCAATTAGTGCTACTTTCCTTATTCACCTCTATTAAATACAATACGGAAGTAAAGATAACGTGACAAATCAAGAGGAAGTAGTACTACATCATCAAAAGTACAATCGTCCAAAATACATAATAAAATACAAAACAACTCGTTTTAGATAACTCTTGATATAAGTTTAAAACGACTTCCTTCGTGAAACCGGATGGAGTACACATACAACAACCAAATCATATTGTCTTTTCAACTAGATACTCATTAATTGATCTTATAATCTATATTAAGTCATATACATTCGGTGAGGGTGACTCATCATCATTAGGGTGATTGCAACAACAACGTGTGGACCCCATGGTTTCTTCTCGAGCTTCTTCAGCATTATCCAAGGTGCCACCACCACTTAAGATAGGGAGTTAGGTCGAAGAGAGCGGTTCTATTCTATTTTACGTATGTTTAGCTTTTAATTATATAGAATGGAGCAGTTTTCAAAAAGGAATATTCTCCGTAGATTCGAAACCATCCGCTCCGAAAAAATCCACTGAACCGAACGACTCGCCTCCCACACTACCTCCCACGCCATCCGTTTTTCTTCTCATTTCCTCTCCGCTCTTGAACCAAACAAGGGACATAACCACTATGTTCTATCAGATTCCAGAACCAAACAAAAAACAGAATAACCCCGTTTTTACTTTCAAACATGGAGCAACTATTCCATTCTTAAAATCTGGAATCTGGAATGGAGCCATTCCATTCGATTCCTGAACCAAACGTCACCTTAGCTTCCTCGACTCTCCATCTCCATGAGAGCCGATAATTCGAACATCTCCATCTCTCTCTCTCTCTCTCTCTCTCTCTCTCTCTCTCTCTCTCTCTCTCTCTCTCTCTCTCTCTCTCTCTCTCCAGCATATGCAACGGTGAAGACGACGACGACGTACGTTGCTTTCATGCGTGCATGCATGCAGTTGAACCGCCAACCAAGTTCGTTCATGGAATCCGATTGCGCAGCTACATCCATCAAGCATCGCGGTAAATTCTTCGGTAATTTCGATTTGCTACTGCGCACGTACGTGGCTCAACACAGTACTGCGCCTGCAGGCTCTCTCTGCAAGTTCGTAATCCTGCTGCTGCTGCCGCTGCCGCTGCCGCCATTGATGAATGAACACGAGCTCGTGTTCCTGCCTGCAGCAGATCGAAGAGAACTGGAGTGTCAATAATTTTAATGGATGCTCATAATGGGAATCTCACCGGAACATGGATGAGAGGACATGTTTTGGTGTACCAGGAAAAAAAGACTTAAAAGTTTTTTGCAAGTGGGTTTAATGGACATCAGCTCATGCATGCATGCATCCTGATTTCTTAAGAACAAGGGGGATATCAGTCCATATTGTTTTTCAGTTGATCCATTGTGACCCCTACAAGTTTGTATATATATATATATATATACATATATATATACATATATACATATATATATATATATACGGGAATGCTATTCTATACCGACTACTTTTAGTAGTTGATTTTCTCGGTAGAATATGAATTGAGTACTACTTTTTTCTCAGTAGTAGATTTCTCGATAGAATAGCTATTATATACTTGTGGTGTAGGATAGCATTTATATATATATATATATATATTAGTAGATAGGAGATATATTGGAAGTGTAGATGGTCAGCCTTCTAGTGCTATTCAGCTAGCTTAGGGCTCTGTGTGAGGTTAGTCTTCATGTATGTTAGTATAAGAGCATCTCCAAGAGAAGGTTTAAAGAGTTCTCTTCTCTAAATTTTTGGGACTAGAATTAAAAAATCTCCTTCAATAGATACTCTAAATGACTCCTAAAAATAAAGGATCCTCAAAATTAATTATTGTATTCCCTACTTGTAGGGAACATACTCACCTACTTTACTTTAGGGACTATTGGAGAGAAACATATTTAAACTATTTGTATCCTCAAAAATGGATCCCAAAAAATTATATAGGGAATCAATTTTTAAAGTGACTCTTAGAAATGCTCTAAGGCTCGTAAGATCGCGCCCAAAAATAGTCGTTATCATATATATGTTACCGTTACTGAGTACCGTGATAGAAATCGTTACATATAGTCAGACAAACCTACTCATAAACGTAGAATCAAAACGTTATACGTGGTAGGGCATGTGATTTGAGATCCTCACCGATCGTAGAGGACAGTTGTCCCCTCCACACCATCCAATCAAGATCCGACAACCGATGGCCGTTGGAGGGGGGTGGACTTTGTATATGGTGAAACCTATCTCAGCGGTATTAGAGAGGCTTCAGGCCGTCGGCACCATGCTAGACGACACTGATAGACGTCAGAGGAGCCGGAGCTGGTTCCAGATTGTGTGTGATATTTTCATAGGAGCAGTGGCGGTTGACTTGTTTTCATGTCATTTACGTTGACATGGTTTGGATTAGAGCATCTCCGATGTATATGGATCAAGTGGTCTTTATGAGTGGGTCTAAGAGAAATGGTCTATAACAATTGCAAATTCTATAATGTATCAAATAGCAAAAAAAAAATAAGTGGGACCCTCCATAGTATGAACACCCACACCATGGTGGGAGAGAGAAAGAGTGAGAAATGAATAATATTGTTTTTTTATTCCTTATAGGTGGTCTTTAGGCATATGTGTACCTAGAGTTATGGATGAGTATATAGACCACTTGCACAATGTATATAGACTAGTTATAATATTGTTTATTTCATATGGACCACTTTTGAGCAACATTGTGATGGATGCCCTTAGCTCATAAACTAGTTACCGGAAAAACTCAAATTCGTCGAGTGACATGTGTAGCACTCCATTAATCCCCGTATTTGATACTGTTGGCGTAAAAGTTACACCAACATGTTCTTAGTAGTTAAGAACAAACAAGCAAGAGGTTTGTGCTTTTAGGACAAACTTGAGCCTCCGTAAAGGATAACAACTCAAGAGGTCCGAATGTATGTGTTTGAACCACTGATTCTGGATCCTTCTTACAAGGTACAAAGGGGGGTATTTATAGGGAGAAAAGCTAAAGGAATAGACCTATTTACCCTTATATTACAAATGACCCTCAGTATTATAAACGAGGTTATACGTGGTAAAGTGCTGCAGGGTAGATGGATAAGCAGGGCATCCAATCAGTCACGTCGTCCTGCTTCGAAGCTTCCTTTCTCCTTTCGAAGGGTCCTCCGAGACTTCGCATCGTGGCACCCTTCGACCACGCTGACGTATCTTCGAGCATTAGTCGACCATCTTCGGGACTTCCTTAGAGCCTTCGGAGGGTTAACCTTTAAGTCGTGGAAATGAAGTAATTTCCCCCAACAGTAGCCCCTCGGATATGCCTTTCTGTAGATAATCTATTTTTTTTTAGAAAGAAGGCAGTATACGAAAGGAACATTTTTAGTTTCTGAGACTTAAAGGGAATGCGAGGATACTATGATTTAGCCCAGAATATTAAACCCAATATTTTTAAAACGTCCATCTCCGAATTTTGGCATAGTGAGGAAAACTCCCTGGAGCAGCATGGCTTCGGAGCATGAGTGCTACGAGAGCAGTTACGGAGCGTGAACGTCGTGCGGGCGGTTACGAGGTGTGGACGTCGTGGGGTGCCGTCAATATGACCGTTATGGCGCAAATAGCCGTTACCCTCTGTAAGAAAAGAGTAACGGTCGATTTCTTCAGCGGTTGCACGCCGTTTCACTTTCCAGCCCCACCTGTCAGTGACGGAAGCCGAACCTGCAGTGTGAAACTTCTCGAAGAGCAGTATAGATTGTGTGGTTATAAAAAGGGGAGAAAGGGATTACTGGAAATTTTTTACCGCATTCACCGTTCTTGCAATTCACCCTTCCCCTCAAACTTCTGCCCCTTCGAGCACTTGAGCGTAATGGCGAGAACCAGCCACACCACTCCTTTGGCGGCCAACACTATGGCGCAGCGGCAGGCATGGGCGGCATCAGCAGCCACGGCAATGGCGGGGGGCCCGGGCGGCGGTTGGCCCAAGAACCCTCGGGCGCTCCGTCCGCCCTCCAAGAAGAAGATGGCCCAGAGCTTCGTTATTGGTCAGTCAGTGAGCACAGCGGAGTCCATCGAGGAGGCGGTAGATGGGAAGTTGGGAGCCGGGATGAGGACTCGTGTTCCCGGGACAGAGTCGACTCCACGGCCTCGGCGAGGAGAAGTGGTAGTCTTCGAGGCATTCTTCGAAGCTGGCCTGGGGCTACCGGCTGTGGATTTCCTAGCAGAGGTACTAGACATGTTCCATATTACTCTGCCTCAGCTGTCCCCCAACGCAATCGTCCGCTTGGCCGTCTTTGAGTGGGCTCTTCGGGCGGAAGGGTGTGAAGGACGCTCCGAAATCTTCGCAGCAACCCACGAAGCTATCTGCCAGCCGAAGCCTCAAGATGGGCCCGGAGACTCGAAGGTGACAGTGGCTTTCGGCAGTGTCAATTTTCAGCTACGGCGGGAGCACGCTCTTCATTTCCCTGCGAAGGCCATAAACGATCGATGGTATACAAATTGGATACTTCGGTGGTTTTACGCCGAAGTAGGAGAAGACTCCCCCCTTTCGGGCCCTCTTCAAGAGATTTGGTTCCGGAAGGAAGCGGACATCTCCCCGAACCCTAGCCTGCTCACGACGAGGCTAGGGTTGCTGACTTCTGTGGCTCGTCGTATGAGCATGCGGGACCTGGCCGAAGAGTTCGTAGGCCTTCGGATCTCACCCCTCGGAGCTAGTTGGCCAATCTCCATCCCGCGAGCCTCGGAGGGGGACCTTCGAAACATAGGTACGTCCTTCTGCCTGCGGCATCATTTTATATGAACATATTAATTATACTTATGCTTCTTATACCTTTTCCTTTTCAGCGGCGCCTCTGGCCTTATCTCCGGACGACATAGTCCGGGCTACCGAGCGAATTCTCGGAGCCCCTTCGGTAGCCGAGAGGCAGAAGAGGTTGGAACTGGTAGGGAGCTGGGAACGCTCGAACAGGGTGTGGAGAGCCCTCGGCATGGAGCCCCCGCCGCTTCCCGACTTCGCCCCGGCTGGAGTGGTGGCTCGCAAGAGGAAAGCAGCGGCCGAGCCCACTAAAAAGGCTGGCAAGCAACCTGCTCAGAAGAAGGCGGTGAAGCAGCCTTCTCACTTGACGCCTGCTTCGTCTTCTTCGTCGCCGGACGAGCGGAGCCCTACTCCCGAAGAGACAGAAGACTCCGGAGGCGCCACAGCGAAGGCTTTCGAAGATTACCTTCTGATCGATGAAGACATGGGGGAGGTCCCCACAATCCTCCCCGACAGGGAGGATGATGACGTTACCCTTCTGACTCCTCCTGCGCCTGTCGACGTGCAAGTAGAATCAAACTCTCCCTCCGGCTTGCCTGCACCCGAAGGGGTTTCAGCGGAGGTTGTGGCCCCGATGGACGAGACCGAGGTCAGGACTTCGGGGGATGACTTCGACAACATCCTCCGGTTGTACGAAGTCCTGGAGGATCCGGCGATCCTTCCTCAAACGGCTCTTGGAGGTATTTTCCCAGAACTTTTTCTTTTTTCATCGGCATTCGCTTGCTATCTGCATAATATGTTAATTAACCCTGATACTTGAAACAGGTACCTCTTCGGGTATCGAGGCCTCGGTGGTGCCCGACGTCCCTACTTCCTCGGAGACAGTCACCCGTATGGACCCTCCGGCTCCTCTGGGGGCTCCGAGCCCGGTGACGGAGAACGTATCTGTTGGACCGGAAACGGCGACCAGAGGGGGGGTGAATGGGAGCTTTTAAAATTTCTGGCTAAAAACTTAGCCTTCGGTTCTGTTCTGTCTTCTGCGGAACAGGCTTCGAACACAACCTTCGAAGGTCTGGTTCGGAGGTACTTCGACAGCTCCGAACACAGGCTTCGCAGGAGCAAAAGTTCGAAGCCAGAAGACTTCGCTCCACTAGCAACCCTCGAAAATCTACTCTGCTAAGTCAGTGCAGGCTCCGCACACGAGGTGCTTCGAGCAGGCTTCGCACTTCACCCTTCGCAAGAGTGGACAGCCCTCTGAGGACTTCGACCAAGTACTTGGCGACAGCAACGGGTGCTGGGCTTCGTACCCGAAGGTCTACACGCACACGCAAAAGGACTACGCTAAGGGCTTCGACACAAGAAGCACTACGGGAACAGAACAGGGCTTCGCTAGTAAGCAGCGAGGTCTTGCCTCGTGTTACACAGAGCGACAGCACACTGTAAAACACACTTCGCGATAAAACACCCTTCGCCAAGACAGGCTTCGGTGAACTAAAACTAGCGAAGTATGCAATACGAGCTCAAGCAAAAGCACACAGAAGCAGGGCTTCGCCGCTTGAACAAGGAACACAAAATGTATTGAACTCAGAATGAATACAGTGAGGTCTGTCTACAGGAGCTCAACAGTAAATGCTCAAAGTGTTAAATGTTACCTACCGAGCCCCCATATTTATAGCCCACGGCTTCATCCTAAGGAAGTGACTACTTTACCCCTAGGGTTTACAACAGATTTGTCTCTACAGAACTAAGGGGTACAAAAGGTAGTCCACCTTTATTTTGGAGGCTTCTCTGTCAGCTGCAGAGGGGACAGTGTCAGCCTTTTTCAGAACAGACAGTGTCAGCCTTTACAGAGTTGACTTCTGGAACCTCCCTTCGCACCGGAGGGTGCGGAAGCTTCGGCGAGAAGCCTGCAGCCTGTTGGCCTTCGCTCCGCCGAAGAAGTCCTTCGATACAGTGACGGTTTTAAGCCGAAGCCGTCAAAGCCCTTGGGCCTTCGCACCACCACCTCCGGAGTGGATCACCACGGCTTCGCAGCTACTCCTAGCTCGAACACCGTCCGTCCGTGTACCGAAGCCATGTATGGCCGAAGCACCTCAAGTCATCCTCACTCCGGAGCTAGCCTCGCTCCGAAGTCCTTCACACTCCGAAGCCCCACCTTCGGAGTACCACCCTTCGAAGTCCCTCCTTCGTCCAAGGCCTCCGCATGAAGCATTCCATGAGCACTTCGTCGCAGTGTCTCACTCCGAGCACACTCCTCGACGAGCCTCACCCGGACCATGCCTTCGATGCGCCTCGACTTCTGAGACCTTCGTCGGGCCACCTTTGAGTGTCTCCCTCCGGAGCACACTTCGAACACCTTGCCTCCGCAGAGGACTTGTTCCACCAACTCCGAAGTCACTCCATTCGGAGTACCTTCGAAGTGCCTCACCTCCGAGGACTTGTCTCGGAGTACCTTCAGCCGGAGCCACGCTCCGCACTCTCTGCCTTCACCTGGCGCGTCTCGACCTGAGGTCCGACCCGGACCACCTTCGCAGCCACCGTGACGGAGCTCCCCGCTCCCTTGGCATCAAACCACCCGCTTGACCCAAGTTCACCTGGCTCGAACCCTGTCCGTCGCCTCCGAAGTCCCTGCGCACCACCGACAAGCAAACAAGTGTATCCAGTACTCCGGAGACCTCTCCGGGTTAGCAACCTTCGGTACACACTCCGGTGTACCGCCCAAAGTACCGAAGCCATCGGTACGAACCCAGTCATCGCGTACTGTCGGACCCCTCCGACAGGTACACTCCGCTGCACAGCTGCAGCAAGCAAACACCGAACACACTCCGATGACACACCTCCGAACACCCTTCGGAGGTACCACCTCCGAAGCCCCTTCGGAGGTACCCTTCGAACAGAGGGTAAATAATCCTGTCAATCACTCATCACATACACCGAAACCACCCTTGGTTTCTCAATCTCCCCCTTGATGAGTGCATTGACAACCAAATCGAAGTTCAAGAAAAAGTAAAAATTTTCAGCACACAAGTGACCGTAAAAACTCAGAAAAGAGCCAAAGCATGTCACTTGATAAAAGAATTTTTCTCCCCCTTTCTCAAAAGAGTAAAAGCCCCTTCGGCAAAACTTCCCTTGATAAGAACTCCCCCTGAGTTAAGCAAATTTTTCTCCCCCTTTATGTCAAAAATTCTCCCCCTTTCGAAAATATGCCTTCTTGCGGCAGAGAACATAGCAAACCTCTCCCCCTTTGGCAATGCAAGCATCAAGGAGCATTCAAAAGATGCAAAGCTGCGAAATGAATAGAATTGCAAAGACATATAATGCAAAAATATGCCAAAATTAACACAAATGATCATGTGCTCAGCTCAGTTTAACAATATGTGAAACAAGATGATGGCATGTGATTTTGTCATTTTAAGATAAAAGCATCACCACTTAATCATAGCAGCTAGACATGTGAAGGCAAGGACTGCGCAAAGCTAACAAGTTCTACCCTAGACAGACAAGTCTTGTTCAAAAGGAGCTGTGAAAGCAAACTTGATGAGCAATTAATTTTGTTGTTCTTTTTCTTAATGCCAGGGGTTATTTGTTTGTCCACCTTATACTTTCCAATCAGGCCAAGCCTAGGCATGAAAGCCATCTGAAGCTTAAGGCGGTGATTTTGGCATACACTACACTATTCCAGTTCAGACCAAAGTGCAATGGTAAGCAGTCTAGAATAGAGTAGTGCGACAAGCAAACCCTCCTGGATCTTTTCATTGAAACCAGGCAAATCATGGATTTTTTATTTTGATTTTGATGAATTAAATATTTTGATGAATATCCATGAATAAAGAACACAAGTTTTCAAGTTGCAAATTTTAGCATCCAAGGAACAGTGTCTTGCTGTCAAGTAGATAAAAGATAGCTAAAAGCAGTCCTGCCTAATCAAGCTAGATACAAGATTGTGTGATGAGCAAATTTTGTTTTTTTTTTTAGAAAATAAAACATCATGCACAATCAATGTTCCAGACATATTTCATAGAGCTGAGCTGACATGATTTCTTTGAATTAAAAGCAGGCATATAATAGCAAAAGATGTAAGTGCAATTCCACACATAATGAGCATATGCAAGACAATTAAAATCAGCTCCCCCTTACAAAATGCCGTAAGGGTGACAAATGCCAAGTTCCCCACGCAAGTAAGCAAATCGAGAAGCATCGAGGGGTTTTGTAAAAATATCGGCAAGCTGGTGTTGGGTATCAACATATTGAAGTTCAATATCACCCTTCTCATTGTGATCTCTGAGAAAATGATACCGTACATCAATGTGTTTGGTTCTGGAGTGCTGAACCGGGTTGTTTGCAATACAAATGGCACTAGTGTTATCACAGAAAAGTGGAACACTCTTATAATCTAACCCGAAATCCCGCAAAGTGGAAACCATCCACAAAATCTGAGAGCAACAGCTAGCTGCAGCAACATATTCGGCCTCGGCCGTCGATTGTGCAACACTAGACTGTTTGCGGGAAGACCAGCAAACCAGAGACGTACCCAGAAAATGACAAGTACCAGAGGTACTCTTCCTATCAATTCTACACCCAGCAAAATCCGCATCTGAATAACCTCTAAGACATAAAGATGAAGACGATGAATACCATATGCCAAATTCAAGGGTGTGTTTGAGATACCTTAGGATGCGCTTTACCGCTTGGCGGTGCGAAGCTCGTGGCGAAGCCTGAAAACGAGCGCACAGACATACTGCGAAGTGTATGTCCGGCCTCGTGGCAGTCAAGTAGAGGAGGGAGCCGATCATGCTCCGGAACTCCTTCTGATCTACAGCTTCTCCATCTTCGTCAGGGTCCAATGCTACAGATGTAGCCATTGGAGTGGCGAGAGGCTTCGCATCAGACATGTCGAACTTTTTGAGCAGGTCCTTGGTGTACTTTGTCTGGTGGACAAAAGTACCTTGTTTGCTTTGCTTGATTTGCAAACCAAGGAAAAAGGTGAGTTCACCCATCATTGACATTTCAAACTCCCTGCTCATGGTATCTGCAAACTCGGCAACTAAAGCATGAGAAGAGCCACCAAAGATGATATCATCCACATAAATCTGCACTAGAAGGAAATCTTTGCCATGCTTGAGAGTAAACAAAGTTTTATCAACAGAGCCCATCAAATACCCTCGCTCAAGCAGAAAAGACTTAAGTCTATCATACCACGCCCGAGGGGCCTGCTTGAGTCCATAAAGAGCCTTATGAAGTTTAAGGACTTTATGTGGGTACTTGGGGTTTTCAAAACCAGGGGGTTGTTTTACATAAACATCTTCACCTATGAAGCCATTAAGAAAAGCACTTTTGACATCCATTTGATAGAGTTTGAATCCCCGGGATGTCGCAAAGGCAAGCAAAATCCTAATGGCCTCAAGGCGAGCAACATGTGCAAAAGTTTCAGTAAAATCAATCCCTTCTAGTTGAGAAAAGCCCTGAGCTACAAGTCTAGCCTTATTTCTAACAATTGTCCCATCCTCCCCTTGTTTATTTTTAAAAATCCATTTTGTTCCAATGAAATGAACATTAGGTGGAGGATCAACTAAAGTCCAGACTTGGTTTCTTTCAAAATTCTCAAGCTCTTCATGCATGGCATTGATCCAACTAGAATCAGAAAGTGCATGACTAACATCTAAAGGCTCGAAAGAAGCAACAAAAGCAGCATTAGTGAAATGAGCGTGAGAACGTGTTACCCTTTGATCAAGCTCACCAATGATCTGCTCGGGAGGGTGCATCCTTTGGACATGATGTGGAGCCTCGCGGCGGGATGCAGTCTCCCCCTCAACTTGTGCGTTGGATTGGTCCAAGATGACCGATGTTGAGGTAGTTGCTTCGGGACCTCGTGCCGAAGTAGTTGAAGCGGGGTCAGCTTCGGGGGTTGATGTCGAGGGTAGTAGGGGATCATCCTCGAATTCTCCGGGATCTTTATCTTCGAATAAGGTCTGTTCCATGTCGTGTTCATTTGCCTGTTCAAAAGCAGAACTAACAGAGGGGGTTGATTCATCAAAAGTCACATCACATGACTTGATGACAGTGTTAGTTTCCAAGTTATAAACACGATAAGAATGACCATGAGTAGTATAACCCAAAAAGATCCCGTCAGAAGATCGCGACTCAAATTTATCCAAGTTACCACGTTTTAGGATAAAGCAGCGACAGCCAAAAACTCGAAGATGAGTAACCTTGGGCTGTCTCCCAAAACGCAGTTCATAAGATGTCAAGTTTAAAATTGAGCGCAAGAAAATTCGGTTTGAGATGTAGCAAGCAGTGTTCATGGCCTCAGCCCAGAATTTTCTAGGAGTCCTATGCTCATCAAGCATCGTCCTAGCCATCTCAACCAAAGTGCGGTTTTTCCTCTCAACAACACCGTTCTGTTGAGGAACCCGCGGAGCAGAGAATTGATGTTCTATGCCATGCTCCATGCAAAAGTCAACAAAGAGACTATTTTTGAACTCGGTGCCATTATCGCTTCGAATGAATTTTAATGCACCTGGGAGTTCAGTGAAAAGTCTCAAAGCCAAGCTCCGAAAGTGTGAAAACACTTCATCCTTGCTGGCAAGAAAGAAGACCCAAGAGTAGCGAGAGAAATCGTCGACAATAACAAGTACATACCACTTCCCGCCTAAAGAACTAACCCGAGAAGGACCTACAGTGTCCATATGGAGAAGTTCTCCGGGTTGTTCAGTCATCACTGTGGTGACTGGCGAATGCGAAGCGGCAATCATTTTACCATGTCGACAAGGAGCGCAAACTAAATTCTTCTCAAACTTGAGCTTGGGCAATCCTCGGATCAAACCTAGGGCGCTCAGACGAGCGAGCAACTCAAAGCTCATATGCCCTAGTCTCCTATGCCACTTCCAAAGCTCAGAA
The DNA here is from genome assembly GCA_019279435.1 of Zizania palustris. Lineage (NCBI taxonomy): Eukaryota > Viridiplantae > Streptophyta > Magnoliopsida > Poales > Poaceae > Zizania > Zizania palustris. The sequence continues at coordinate 79,814,883 of JAAALK010000288.1, read as the reverse complement.
GTCGAATGTGCAACAAGACAATGAGAAGAACCCGACGACTCTGAAAAATCAGCTCCAAAAACTCTCCCAACCCTAAAGATCTTACACACCACAACGCCATCAGAATTGAGCACTTGCGAAGTATCGCGATGAAATCGCACTTCGAAGCCCTCATCAAGCAACTGAGATACAGACAGCAAATTGTATCCCAGGTTTTCAACCAAAGCAACATCTTTGAGAGTGAAGTTCGTGTTAATCCTTACCACACCTTTACCTTTCACTCTACTCCTTCGATTGTTTCCGAAGGTGATATGTTCCCTTTGCTTGGTTGTTGTGAGGCTGGAGAACCAGTTTGCATCTCCGGTCATGTGGCGCGAACAACCGGAGTCCATGATCCATGTGCCCTCCAAGCCTCGACCTGTCGCCTACACATGATAAGAACGCCTCGATCGCTCAGTGCTGGGGTGAGTAAAATAATGACGAGGCATCCAGCACTGAGTGACACGAGTAGTAGGCACAGTAAAAGTAGACGGTCTACGCACATAAAAATCAGAATGATGCAAAGTGCGAGGTCTACCTACATGCAAAGAACGCAAAGCATGTCGAGGTCTCCTACTCTGACGAGGTACAAAGCTACTCGCCCGAGGTCTACCACCATATGGAACATGGTGAACACCTCGAGGAGCAAAACCTCTCCGAGAAGCACGAGGAGCCTCGAAAACAGGACGAGAGTAAAACTCAGACTCATGCATACCTAAAGATGGGTAACGCATGTCCTGATAGCTCATCGCCTGAGCACGTCGCTCATCCTTGATGCGACGGAAACAGAAACCAATCAAATGACCCGCCCGCTGACAATAAGAACAATGAAACACTCTCCTGGGGGCACTCTCATGGGTCACAGGAGCAACTCTCACAGGCTCCTTGGGTTTCTTCTGAGTGGTTTTCTTGGGAGGATTTTTCTTGGTAGGAGGAGTGATTTTCTTTGGTGGATGGGTAGGCTTTTTGGCTGATGGGGTGTCCAACAGAGCTCTCTCTTTCTCTAGGGTGGTGGGAGAGGTAAAAACAGTTTTGGTCTTACTGTCTGAAGCTATCCTCTCAAAACCCAAACCTAGAGCTACCCCGGCTCTGTCAGCACACAACTTGGTCTTGGCCAAGAGCAAATCCATCCTACCCTTCCCTTCAGTGCATTTATTCACCACAGAAAGAAGGTATTCATTTTCAGATATGAGATTTTCAGCTCGCTCTCTGACAGTGCCTAGCTGGTCCTTAAGGGTAATGCATGTGTCACAAACAGGTTGCACATCCTTAGAACTACCGGCCCTCTCCAATCTAGCCTCTAAATCATGAACATGCTTATCACGTAAATTAATGCTATCGCGTAATAAACAGCAGTTCATGCAATCAATAACATCATGAGGTCTAGAATCCACCTCTAAAAGCTGCTTCTGTGCAGTCTCAAGCTCAGAAAGAGTTTGAGCATGAACAGAACGCAACTGAGCAAGCTCACTCATGACAACAGAACATGATTCACATTCAGCATCATCAAACTTAGACTTAAGCATGGCATATTCAGTAGAAACATTTCCTAGCCTAAGTCTAAGGTCTTTTCTTTCTCTAGCGGCTTGCACAAGTAATCTATCCTGACCAAGTACTACTTCATTCAGCTCATCTAATTTAATTAGAAGCTGGTCAGATGATAGGTTTACCTCTGATGAGTCAAGCTCATCGCCGCTGTGATCGCTGTCGGCCATGAAGCAAAGGCCGGTGAAGTCACGTCCCTTCTTGTCCTTCTTGTCCTCCTTCCTTGGGGACTCCTCCTCCTCAGAGCTCGACTCCTCAGTTGAGGATGTGTCGATGTCGCTGAGAGCAGCAACAAAAGCTCTGGAAGCGGCCTTGGCTACTTTCTTAGCCATCTTGCCGCGCTTGCCCTTCACAAAGGGCTTCCTCTCCTTTTTGTGGAATTTGGGGCGGTCACTCTCATCTCTCTTCTTGACCTTGGGGCAATTGGCCTTGATGTGAGAGGTGTCGCCACATTCATAGCAGCCACTAAAACCACTTCTCCTCTGATCCCGTCTCTCATGATGAAAGCGGGTGAACCTCCGGGCAATGAGAGCAAGCTCGTCATCAGCTAGAGTATCCACCTGCTCCTTTGTGACGGAGACCAGGGAGGACAAAGCAAAACCATCTGCAAGAACACAAGTGCCTGATGTGCTTGGTTCTGCAGTGGTGCCACGGCTAGTGCTAGAAACCAATGCCAATGGCTGTGGCAAAGAGCTTCTGTGCACTGCAAGAGATGCCTTGGCAATCTCTGTGGACTTCAGCTTGCTAAAGAGTTCATCACAGGTTAGAGTGTCATAGCCTGTGGACTCCTCAATGCTGGATATCTTCACTTCCCATATGCTACGGTCAAGAGCATAGAGAAGCTTGATAGCCCTATCGTGATCACTGTAAGCAAGAGTCCCGTTGGATCGCAAGTTACTCACTATTGCATCAAAGCGAGAAAACATGGCATCAACAGATTCACCAGGTGCCTGCACAAACAGCTGATACTGTTGATTGTAGGTGCTTTGGCGCCTGGCCTTAATCTGAGCAGAGCCCTCATGAAAAACAGTGAGTGTTGTCCAAATCTCCCTAGCAGTCCTAAGGTGCTGCACCCTATCAAACTCACTCCGACTCAAACCAATGAACAGTATGTTCCTTGCCTTCGAGTTGGCAATATACTGATCTTTTTCAGTTTGAGTGGTGCGGGTATCAGGGATGGAGTATTGTGAGTCCACAATCTCCCAAATTGCATTTCCTTGGCTTAACAAGTAAGCCTCCATGCGCACCTTCCAGTATGCAAAATCTGTCCCATCGAACAGAGGAATTTTACTGCCTCTATCCATGTCGCCAACAGATCACAAAACCGGTTAAGGTCAACTGGTGATCTTAACCCGCTCTGATACCAATTGTTGGACCGGAAACGGCGACCAGAGGGGGGGTGAATGGGAGCTTTTAAAATTTCTGGCTAAAAACTTAGCCTTCGGTTCTGTTCTGTCTTCTGCGGAACAGGCTTCGAACACAACCTTCGAAGGTCTGGTTCGGAGGTACTTCGACAGCTCCGAACACAGGCTTCGCAGGAGCAAAAGTTCGAAGCCAGAAGACTTCGCTCCACTAGCAACCCTCGAAAATCTACTCTGCTAAGTCAGTGCAGGCTCCGCACACGAGGTGCTTCGAGCAGGCTTCGCACTTCACCCTTCGCAAGAGTGGACAGCCCTCTGAGGACTTCGACCAAGTACTTGGCGACAGCAACGGGTGCTGGGCTTCGTACCCGAAGGTCTACACGCACACGCAAAAGGACTACGCTAAGGGCTTCGACACAAGAAGCACTACGGGAACAGAACAGGGCTTCGCTAGTAAGCAGCGAGGTCTTGCCTCGTGTTACACAGAGCGACAGCACACTGTAAAACACACTTCGCGATAAAACACCCTTCGCCAAGACAGGCTTCGGTGAACTAAAACTAGCGAAGTATGCAATACGAGCTCAAGCAAAAGCACACAGAAGCAGGGCTTCGCCGCTTGAACAAGGAACACAAAATGTATTGAACTCAGAATGAATACAGTGAGGTCTGTCTACAGGAGCTCAACAGTAAATGCTCAAAGTGTTAAATGTTACCTACCGAGCCCCCATATTTATAGCCCACGGCTTCATCCTAAGGAAGTGACTACTTTACCCCTAGGGTTTACAACAGATTTGTCTCTACAGAACTAAGGGGTACAAAAGGTAGTCCACCTTTATTTTGGAGGCTTCTCTGTCAGCTGCAGAGGGGACAGTGTCAGCCTTTTTCAGAACAGACAGTGTCAGCCTTTACAGAGTTGACTTCTGGAACCTCCCTTCGCACCGGAGGGTGCGGAAGCTTCGGCGAGAAGCCTGCAGCCTGTTGGCCTTCGCTCCGCCGAAGAAGTCCTTCGATACAGTGACGGTTTTAAGCCGAAGCCGTCAAAGCCCTTGGGCCTTCGCACCACCACCTCCGGAGTGGATCACCACGGCTTCGCAGCTACTCCTAGCTCGAACACCGTCCGTCCGTGTACCGAAGCCATGTATGGCCGAAGCACCTCAAGTCATCCTCACTCCGGAGCTAGCCTCGCTCCGAAGTCCTTCACACTCCGAAGCCCCACCTTCGGAGTACCACCCTTCGAAGTCCCTCCTTCGTCCAAGGCCTCCGCATGAAGCATTCCATGAGCACTTCGTCGCAGTGTCTCACTCCGAGCACACTCCTCGACGAGCCTCACCCGGACCATGCCTTCGATGCGCCTCGACTTCTGAGACCTTCGTCGGGCCACCTTTGAGTGTCTCCCTCCGGAGCACACTTCGAACACCTTGCCTCCGCAGAGGACTTGTTCCACCAACTCCGAAGTCACTCCATTCGGAGTACCTTCGAAGTGCCTCACCTCCGAGGACTTGTCTCGGAGTACCTTCAGCCGGAGCCACGCTCCGCACTCTCTGCCTTCACCTGGCGCGTCTCGACCTGAGGTCCGACCCGGACCACCTTCGCAGCCACCGTGACGGAGCTCCCCGCTCCCTTGGCATCAAACCACCCGCTTGACCCAAGTTCACCTGGCTCGAACCCTGTCCGTCGCCTCCGAAGTCCCTGCGCACCACCGACAAGCAAACAAGTGTATCCAGTACTCCGGAGACCTCTCCGGGTTAGCAACCTTCGGTACACACTCCGGTGTACCGCCCAAAGTACCGAAGCCATCGGTACGAACCCAGTCATCGCGTACTGTCGGACCCCTCCGACAGGTACACTCCGCTGCACAGCTGCAGCAAGCAAACACCGAACACACTCCGATGACACACCTCCGAACACCCTTCGGAGGTACCACCTCCGAAGCCCCTTCGGAGGTACCCTTCGAACAGAGGGTAAATAATCCTGTCAATCACTCATCACATACACCGAAACCACCCTTGGTTTCTCAGTATCCTTCGGAGCGGACGATGTGCTCCCTGGGACGGAATTGGCTCCGGCCGTGGCGACCTCGACTACTGACGGCGCCTCCGACAACGTGGCTCCAGTTGGAGGTGTGGCGGCCGAAGGTCAAGATGTTCTTGCCTCTCCCCCTTTCGTGCCGGGGAGGGGTAAGAGTATTTCCAGCTTGGGCCTTCGGGTTGATCAAGCAGCGCCCTCCGTCGGCAACTCAGAGGACGAGGCCGCCGAGGACGACGCCCGGGCCTTATCTTGGCTCCCTCTTCTGGCTCCTTTCTTGGAGCATCGGAGCGGCCTTCGAAGGCTACTGGAGCCCCTGGCTGAGAAAAGCCAGGATATTGCCAATTCGGAGTTGATCTCCGCTTTGAGCGAAGTCAGGGCTTCGAATCTCAACACGGCCCTCGAAAGGGCTGCCCTTCAGGTATGAAAAAGACACCGCAGTTGTTGTATTTTAATGATCAAAGCTTCTTTAGCACTTACCTTGTTTTCCTTGCAGCAATTCGCCCTTGCTAGAGCGGCAGCGACTTCCAGTGAGGTCGAAATTAACCGACTTAACCGGAAGGTTACAGCTCTTCAAACAGCCCTCGACGAGTCCACCGGGAGGTCTCTTCGGCTGAATGAGGAACTCTTGGAAGAACGGAAGGCCAAGGCCGCGTCTGACGAAGCCTCTGAAGCCCTCCGCTCTCATGCCGAAGAAGTCGAAGCTGAACAAGTGGTTCTCCGTGCGGAGGTCGAGAAGCTTCGCCAAGATGCGGCTGCTTCGAACGGCCGTATGGTTGAACTTCAAGAGGCTCTTAGCCAGGTAATGGCTCAGAAGAGTTCCCTGATGCTCCGGGTGGCCGCGTTGGACGCAACGGTTGCAAGCCTGGAAGCAGCAGATAAAAAGAATTCCAGTACCGCTGACCGTACCTTGGAAGCTCTTCAGGGTACGTTAGAGTACTTTGGCACCATGTGCCCTTCAACTTCTGCTGCAACCTTCGAGCCGCTCGATCGGAAGCTGACGAGGATCCAAGTAGCTTCGTCGCTGATGAAGAATTCCGGGGTACGGTACGGAGAGATCTCCGGACAGTGCGCCGGCATCGGGGTTCTTCGCCACCTCGAAACTCTTCGGGTTCCCCTTGCTCTGGTTGGTGGTTCGTCTCCTGGAGGCTTCGCGGATGATGACTTGCTGCGGCCGTCTCCGGAGGTGGCTTCGGCGTGGGAAGCTTTCCGATCAGTATGGAAGGCGGACCACAAGGTTGCTGCTAAGGCTTGGATCGACGAGGCCCGCCGGCAAAAGCAGGCTCAGGCGAAGCCACCACTCCCGACTTCGCCAGCGCCTTCGGTCCCAGCTCCGCCAACCGACCCGCAGGTCTAGCTGCTTAGGGCTGTTGTGTACCTGTGGTCTTGTAAACTTTGTTTAATTAATGAGAAAGTTATAAACAGTACTTGTCTCGGGTGTTCTTCTCTTTTTTAGGTTCTGTCATGCCCTTCGAGCCCTGACTTCGTACTTTTGGAACTTACTGCCGAGCTTCGAAAGGAGTGGGCAGTTCTTGAGAGTTTGAGGCCTTATCGCCGCTCTCGCTTTTCTGTTCCTCGCGGAGACGGGGGGGAAATTACTCTTGAAGTACGAAGGGATGTTTTGTCCTACATTAAAGAGGAAGAAAAGGAAGGGGGGTCTTCGTCCTCCGAGCCTGTTGACTGGTCTGACTCGGAGTACCAAGCTGGAGACCCTACCGAGGCAGGCTCCGAAAGGCTCTTGACGTGGGCCGAACTTCAAGAGGGGCAGAAGAAGCTGCGGGTCTCGAAGAAAAAGAGAAGTACCCGGCCTAAAAAAACTTCAAGCTCCGAAGGGCAAAGTAGCCGCAGGGGTAGCTCTAGGGGTCGAAAGGGCCTCCGTTTTTATTTGGGTCTAGATAGCAATTTTTCCTGATGTATGAATATAATATTTTAATGCGGAATGCTTCGACAGCATACTGTGTGACTCCTATCCTCCTACCCCTCTTGTGGGTGGCGGAGCTTTTATCTTATATAATGGTTCGGTAGGCACAATGATTGCTCGAGCACCTGTATGCTTCGAATTTTGGCATATGTCACCTTCGATAGTTTAGATAAAAAATTTAAAGTCCTTAGACTCTTCTACGGATCTTAACAAGCCGGAGCCTGGAATCCGTAGGTTGGCCACCTCCGGCTTTTTTACAGATACTTCGCACCCGGAGGCTTGAAATTCTGTTTTGTTTAAAGTCCTTAGACTCTTCTACGGATCCTAACAAGCCGGAGCCTGGAATCCGTAGGCTGGCCACCTTCGGCTCTTTTACAGATACTTCGCACCCGGAGGCTTGAAATTCTGTTTTGTTTAAAGTCCTTAGACTCTTCTACGGATCCTAACAAGCCGGAGCCTGGAATCCGTAGGCTGGCCACCTTCGGTTCTTTTACAGATACTTCGCACCCGGAGGCTTGAAATTCTGTTTTGTTTAAAGTCCTTAGACTCTTCTACGGATCCTAACAAGCCGGAGCCTGGAATCCGTAGGCTGGCCACCTTCGGCTTTTTTACAGATACTTCGCACCCGGAGGCTTGAAATTCTGTTTTGTTTAAAGTCCTTAGACTCTTCTACGGATCCTAACAAGCCGGAGCCTGGAATCCGTAGGCTGGCGGAGCCACTGAACCAATGGTTCGTAGCAAGCCCCTTGGGTTTTTCCGAAAAATGCTTGGCTCTGCTAGCATCACCGACCTCCGAATGCGTCCATCCGGAGGGTTGGATGTTCGAAGGGCAAAACAAATCTCAACCCCTTAGCTTTATTTATAAAAGGAGTGTTACAAGTGATTACAAGGAAGCCTTAAGCATAATATCTCTTAAGGTGCTCCGCATGCCACGCATGTTTCAACTCTTCTCCTTCTAAATTAGCTAATTTAAACGAGCCGGGGCGACCTGAGCGTAAGATAACATATGGTCCTTCCCATTTGTTTCCTAGCTTCCCCGGAGCTATTACATTTCGTAATACTAGATGACCTGGTTTTAACTCAGTTAATTTGACTTTCGGGTCATACCATGTCTTTGTGTGCCCTTGGTACTTCGTCAGGTTGGCGACAGCTCGAAGCCTTGTTTCTTCCGACAAGTCTATTGAAGCACTCCGATCATTTTCGTCTTCGTGTTGAATTACGCGAAGTGACTCCCCTTTGAGCTCCGTAGGGGTCATGGCTTCGTCTCCGAAGAGCAACCTGAATGGCGTGAAGCCGGTTGATCTAGTTTGCGTGGTTCGGATAGACCATAGAATTTTGGGTAGCTCTTCGACCCATAGGCCCTTGGCCAATCCGACGATTCGGCGATTTAACCCGGAGAGGATATTCCCGTTGGCTCGCTCAACGGCTCCGTTGGATTGCGGATGGCGCACTGCTGCGAAGCATAGCTTAATGCCCAGTTCTTCACAGAATGTTTGGAAGGTATCAGCTTCGAACTGGGTCCCATTATCCACCGTTAATTCTCTGGGGACTCCGAACCTGCATATAATATTCTGCCAGAAGAACCTTTGCACATTCTTTGATGTGATGGCTGTTAACGGTTCTGCTTCCACCCATTTTGAGAAGTATTCTATTGCTACGACCGCAAATTTCAATCCGCCTTTTGCTGGTGGGAAAGGGCCTATGAGGTCCATGCCCCATCTAGCCATCGGCCATACTGGGGCAATAACTTGGAGTTGAGCTGGCGGGCGATGGCTCCTTCGGCCCATCCATTGGCAGCCTTGGCATGTCCGAACTAGGTCTTCGGCGTCTCTGACGATCGTCGGCCAATAAAAACCTTGCCGGAGTGTCTTGCCTGCTAGTGCTCTGGGAGCTAGATGACTTCCGCATAGCCCCTCGTGGATGCCTCGAAGTATGTCTTGTCCTTCAGGTTGAGAGATGCATCGAAGTAGTGGTGAGCATACTCCGGCTTTATATAGTACTTCCCCAATAAGTTTGTAATTGCGAGCTCTTGTTTGCACTCTTCGAGCTTCTTGGCCTTCCGGAGGGTCGTTGTTACCTTGCAACATAGTTATTATTGGAGTTCGCCAATCCGCAGCTTCAATACACATTACTTCTGACGAGGGTACTTGGTCAGCTGCTGGCTGCTCTAATTCTTCATAGAAAGCGCCCTCCGGGAGGTCTACTGCTCCTGCCGCGGCCTTCGCAAGAATATCTGCAAGTTGATTTTCTGTCCGTGGTATGCTTCGAACTGTAAACCCTTTGAATACTGCTTCTGCCTTGCGGATTTCTTGAAGGTATTGCGCGAGATGTGGGTTTTTTGCTTGGAAGCTTTTATCAATATGCCCCGCGACGACTTGGGAATCTATCTTGATCATTATCCTTGTAGCTCCGAGTGCTTTAGCCTTTCGGAGGCCTAGCAAGATTCCTTCATACTCGGCGACGTTATTAGTGGTTCGAAAGTTAAGCCTTGCAGAGTACATTGCCTTTTGTCCTGACGGTGAAAAGATTACTGCCCCTGCTCCGGCACCTGATGCTTGATAGGCCCCGTCGGAGAATATTGTCCAGAAACCGTCGGAGGGTTCTTCCGGAGTCCATACTGCAGATGGAGTCCACTCTGCTACGAAATCTGCTATAATTTGAGATTTAACGGCCGTCCTTGCTGTGAAGGAGATTTCGAAGGGTGCTAACTCGACTGCCCACTTTCCAACCCTGCCTGTGGAATCTTTGTTTCGAAGCATATCTCCAAGAGGATACGATGTGGGGACAATAAGGTTATGCGCCAAGAAATAATGCCTTAGCTTTCGTGAGGCCATTACCAAAGCATAAGCAAACTTTTCAAGCTCGGAGTATCTGATCTTGGCTCCTGATAATGCTTCCGAGACAAAATAAACTGGGTTTTGTACCAGCTTGTCCTTGAGCTCGATTTCTCGGACTAGTACTGCGCTTACTGCTGACCCTGTCGCTGCAAGGTATAAAAGCAATGTTTCCCCTGGAAGAGGAACAGTTAAGGTTGATAATGTTCCAAGGTAGGCTTTTATCTCTTCGAAGCTCTTTTGGCACTCCGGCGTCCAGCTGAAGCTTTCGGAGCTTTTGAGTGCCTTGAAAATTGGGAGGCTTCGCTCTGCCGATCTGGACAGGAACCTGCTGAGTGCTGCTAGCCTTCCTGCTAGCTTCTGTACTTGCTTCAAATTTTCAGGTGGGGCCATTCTTTGCAGTGCACTTATTTGTGTGGGACTGGCTTCGATCCCCCTGCTCGAAACTAAGTACCCTAACAGCTTCCCTGCTTGTGCCCCGAATATACATTTTTCGGGATTGAGGCGTACTCCACATGCTCGGAGGCTCTCAAAAGTTTCGTGTAAGTCTATGCTATGCTGATGCTTTTGAGCACTTTTTATTACAATATCGTCCATGTAGGCTTCGACATTGCGGCCTATCTGATGGCCTAAAGCTTTAGCTATTAAACGAGAAAATGTGGCTCCAGCATTCCGTAAACCAAACGGCATTCTTACATAGCAGAATACTCCTGAAGGAGTTATGAAACTTGTCTTGGCCTCGTCTTCTTTCTTCAGCCATACTTGATGGTACCCGGAGTATGCATCGAGGAAGCTTAATAGTTCGGAGCCGGCTGTGGAGTCTATTAATTGATCTATTCGGGGCATTGGGTAGGGGTCTCGCGGGCATGCTTTATTTAGTGATGTGAAGTCAATACACATGCGCCATTTGCTGGAATCCTTCTTCCTTACAAAAACAGGGTTGGCTAACCACTCGGTATGGGCCACTTCCCTGATAATGCCAGCTTTTAACAATTTTTCCACTTCGGCCTTGGCTAAATTTGCTCTTTCTGTTGATAGCTTCCGGAGCCCCTGGCGCACCGGCTTGGCCTTCGGGTTGACGAGCAGACTGTGCTCGATGATGCTTCGGTCGACCCCCGTGATATCTTCGTCGGTCCAAGCAAACATGTCTAAATTCTTCTTGACGACTTCTTCTAATGAGGCGGTTATCTCCGGAGATAGCCCCTTGCCGAATTTTATTGGGTATTCTTTGCCGTCTTCCGAGATTATCCTTGTCTCGACGTCGCCCTCCGGGCTTGGTTTGAGCGAGGATCCCTTCGAGGGGCTCAAGGCCTCCGGTACTTCTTCGGCGCTCTCCGCCACATTGTGCACTTGTCGAGGGTCCAATGGCTGCCCGTGGCCATATTCTGTCCTTCTGGCTACAGCTTGGTCTCCTGAAATAGTGAGCACTCCACCTTGTGTGGGCATTTTGAGACAAAGGTAGTTGTGATGAGCTATAGCCCCGAATTGGTTTAACATCCCTCGTCCGAAGATAGCATTGTAGGCGTAGGGGGCATCTACTACGTCGAAAATCACCTCCTCTACTCGGGCCAGCGGCCCCTCTCCGAAGGCAACCTCGAGGCCTATTTGGCCGAGGGCATCGAGAGGCGGTCCTGAGAACCCTTGAAGTGGCCGGGCTGCAGGGAGTAGATGCTTCCGGGGTATGCACATCTGGTCGAAGGCTTGAACGAAGAGTATATCTGCGGAGCTTCCACCGTCCACCAGGATCCTTCGAACATCAGCCCCTGCTATATCAGCAGAGATGACTAATGGGTCAGCATGGGGAAACTTCACCCCTACTGCATCGCTGGCCGTGAATGAGATGGGTACACGGGACCATTCTGGCATCCCTTCAGCGGAACTTGAAGTCCCAATGTGTCCAACTTCTCGGACGTACTCTCGGCGCTGTCTCTTGGACATGCTGCCGAGGGTCCCCCCACCGGAAATGGGTAGGACCACTCTTTTGCCGCGGTCTTGCGGATCTTCGTGCCTTGGTGGTGGCATAATACTGGCCACCGGTAGCCGTATAGGGGCTTCGAGGGCACCGGCTCGGGCCACAGTTTGGACAGGCTCCGATCGTGCCGCGGGTGGAACCCGGTCCGAAGTACCCCTCCTGGTATTTCGGTCAATGTATTCACCCCGAAGGGCTAATATCGTCTTGCAGTCCTTCGTGTCATGGCTTCTATTATCGCCATGTACGCAGCAAAAATGACTCTGGCGCCTTCCAGGCACCCTTTCTTGAGGTGCTGACGGCCCAGCTTTAAAATTTTTTACTTGCTGAAAACTGGCCGGTGCCTTCGAAGCTGAAGGTGCAATATTTAGCACTTCCGAACGGAAATGCTTTTTTCCTCGCCTATAATCGCTAGGGCGGCTGTCTTGTGGGGGTTGTGGCGGAGCGGTGGCCTCCGGCTCCCTTTTGACTTCCCGGAGGGCGGGTAGTGCTGCCTCAGCTCGCCGAAGGCATCCTTCCTCTGCCTTGGCATATTGCTCGAAGTATGCCATGAGCTGTGCTATGGATGTTACCGGCTTGCGATGGAGTTTGCTGAGGAGGTCAGGGTTTAGCACCCCCTCTCGGGCGGCATCAACTACCGAAGAGGTAGTAAGGCCCTTGATCTGTGACTTGGTGTGGGCGAAGCGTGTAAAGTATTCTCGGAGGGTTTCTCCTTCCCGCTGCTTTACTTGGAACAAACTTCCCGTAGACATCGGGGCCACGAAAGTGCCTTGGAAGTTGCTCACGAACTTCTTTTTGAGTAGTTCCCATGACTTGATCGATCCTGGTTTTAGGGACCAGAACCACCGGAGTGCCACACCTTCGAGAGCAAGTGGGAAGCATTTTGCCATGGTGCTTCGTACCCCTCCGCTTGCTTCTATAGCTAGGGCGTACGAGCGGGCGAACTCCCCGGGGTCCGATCCCCCGGAGTACTTGTGCAGCTTCGAGGCCTTGAACTTGGGGTCGAAAGGCACTCTCTGTAGATCAGGGTGCAATGGAGACTCGTTGTCGAAGGACGCATTCTCGGCCTCTTCCTGGACTTGTATAACTTCTGGGGGGTTGTGGCCTCCATCGTCTGGAGGCCCTCTTGGAGTTTCAGTGGAAGCTTGAGTGCGGAGTCTGTCGGCGGCTTCCTGCCTCCATCTGGACACCTCCTCCTGAAGCCTGGCTAGCTGTGTAGCCTCGGTCTCGGGAGGGCCTTCGTCTTCGTCGGAGGGAACTTCAGGGTCTCGGCTTGCTGCGTAGTCGGTCTGAAGCATTGTAGGGGGAGGTAGAGGGCCCCGGGGCGCTCGACGCCCATCGGTTCCGGCAGGAACCGTCGGATTAGCCGAGGGTCCGGCTCCGTTGGTCCGAGGGGACCTTCGAAGGGGACCTGCTGCCTGACCACGCTTCGGAGGCATGGTTAGTCGATGAGGTGTCTTGGAAATGGAAGGCTTCGAACGACTCGAGGGGGTCGAGGGAAGGCCTTTGGGCTGCACTAAGAAGCCCTTAACTGAAGGGTGCGCGGAATCTCAGGATTCCGAGGCTCCCCCCGTAAGTTTTCCTCAGAGTGCAGTCAGCGGTAGAGAACAAGCTTTTAGAACTTGGATCCCCACGGACGGCGCCAACTGTTGGCGTAAAAGTTACACCAACAGGTTCTTAGTAGTTAAGAACAAACAAGCAAGAGGTTTGTGCTTTTAGGACAAACTTGAGCATCCGTAAAGGATAACAACTCAAGAGGTCCGAATGTATGTGTTTGAACCACTGATTCTGGATCCTTCTTACAAGGTACAAAGGGGGGTATTTATAGGGAGAAAAGCTAAAGGAATAGACATATTTACCCTTATATTACAAATGACCCTCAGTATTATAAACGAGGTTATACGTGGTAAAGTGCTGCAGGGTAGATGGATAAGCAGGGCATCCAATCAGTCACGTCGTCCTGCTTCGAAGCTTCCTTTCTCCTTTCGAAGGGTCCTCCGAGACTTCGCATCGTGGCACCCTTCGACCACGCTGACGTATCTTCGAGCATTAGTCGACCATCTTCGGGACTTCCTTAGAGCCTTCGGAGGGTTAACCTTTAAGTCGTGGAAATGAAGTAATTTCCCCCAACAGATACTTTTATGATACATTCTACTTGCAATGAAATATATTGTAATAGTTGATATTTAATTTTTAAATAGTTTAAATTAATTTGTACTACTAACTACTAACCCAATGAGGGGTAGTAGAATCTATGGAGAGCAAAACGTCTAATTTTTTATATGAGAATTAAAGTGATAATTTTCTATGCGTGAAATCCTAACAATACAATCTTTCTGGTAGCTGTATGTAGCATAACACTGAAGGTGAGAATGTGTTAGTATTATATAAAAAATCGCTAATGGCGATTATACTTATATTATAATCAATTAAAAGTATCATACCATACTTTGCTAGAATTGATGTATGGGAAGAGAAAATTGATGTATTAGAAGTACAATACTATCAGTGGAATATACCACGACGTCACATTCTAATAAAATAAGGTGTCGTTTGGTTCTTTAGTCCCGTCGCATCGGATGTTTAGATGCTATTTTGGAGTATTAAATATAGTTTATTTATAAAACCTATTCATAATCGGTGGATTATTCACGAGACGAATCTAACGAGCCTAATTACACCATGATTGGACAATGTGATGCTACGGTGAACATTTGCTAATTATGGATTAATTAGCCTTAATAAATTTGTCTCGCGAATAATTTGCTGATTCTGTAATTATTTTTATAATTAGTTCATGTTTAATTCCTCAAATTGATATCCAAACATCTAATGCGGCACGGACTAAACTTTAATCCACGAAACCAAACGGCAAACGGTTAATCATGGAACGCTGACGTGGATCCTAGGAGGAAAAGCATATGAGTGGGCCCCACGGTCTGACATGGTGTCGAGCAGCTAGATTAGAATCTCTCTTGCACTGCAGCTGCAACTATTAGTTTCAATTTCCAGCTAGATCTTGCTCCGTTTCAGATTTGGATCCCCTCATTCAAAAAAAAATATTGCTTTTTCCGCTTACGAGGAGCATAATATTCTTTTTCTAACGCTTAGCACCTGCTGTGGGAGCTTCTAGAAGCTGGTCTGAGTGGCTGAATAGTCTTAGAAACTATTTATTTTAGCTTCTAGTAGATAAAGAATCTCAGTAGCTAGCTAGTCTGAGTAGCTGGTGTTTTTCATCTTCTGGATTCTAGTTCATTTTCAGGTTTTGCAGCTAGTGATTCTTACAATCTGAGTCTAGAATCTAGACCGTTTGTTTCCGCATCAGATTCTAGAAGTAGCTCCAACTGTCAGAAGCTGAGATAAACATGCTCTTAGTGTATAACTGATAAGAATCTAAAAAACTGATGTTTTCTTCCAGCTTTCAGATTCATTCCTTCCGAGGAGCATAATATTTTTTCTAACGCTTAGCACATGTTGGGGGAGCTTCTAGAAGCTAGTATGAGTAGCTGAATAGTCTTAGGGCCTGTTTGTTTCAGTTTCTAGCAGTTAGAGAGTCTCAATAGCTAGCTAGTTTGAGTAGTTGGTATTTTTTAGCTTCTGGATTCTAGTTTAGTTCTAGATTCTGTAGCTACTGATTCTCACAATCTAAGTCTAAAATTTGGACCGTTTATTTCCGCGTCAGATTCTAAAAGTAGCTCCAACTGTCAGAAGATGAAACAAACATAATCTTAATGTCTAGCTGATAAGAATAAAAAAACTGATGTTTTCTTTCAGCTTTTGGATTCTAGTTCAGTTCCAGATTCTGCAGCTACTGATTCTCATAATCCGAGTCAGAATCTGAATCGTTTATTTCAGTTTTAGATTTTAGAAGTACATGTAGCTATGGAAAACTCTAAAAAGGTCCTTAAGATGTACTGTTTAGTGGGGGCAGTCTTGCACGTGACACGGCAGGCTGCCACGCCGAATACGTACGTGTCACGCCGATGTAGCTTCTAACACTTAGACATGTTTGGGGAGCTTCTAGAAACTAGTTTGAGTAGCTGAATAGTCTTATAGCCTGTTTGTTTCAGCTTCTAACAACTAGAGAATCTTAATAGCTAGTCTGAGTAGCTAGTGTTTTTCAGCTTCTAGATTATAGTTCATTTCCAGATTCTGTAACAATTGATTCTTAAAATCTAAGTCCAGAATCTGAATCGTTTATTTCCGCATCAGATTCTAGAAGTAAATTTAGCTGTTACAAGCTGAAACAAACAGACCCTTAGTGTCTAGCCGATAACAATATGGAGAAGATGATGTTTTCTTCTAGCTTTTAGATTCTAGTTCAGTCCCACATTCTTCAGCTACTAATTCTCATAATCCGAGTCAGAATCTGAACCATTTATTTCATCCGTACGTACCTGAAACTCTAAAAAGGTCCTCGATGTACTGTTTGGAGGGAGCAGGCTTGCACGTGAGACGGCAGGCTGCCACGCCGGATACGTACGTGTCACGCCGATGACCTTTCTCGTGTCGTACAGTCGCACGCCGGAAGGCCACGTGTACGTACGAGGTGGCGTGCAGCGTGCAGGAGCAGGAGCCGATATAATGCAAAATTGCAAATTGTCATTGCTGCTCTCTTTTTTTAGTGCATGAATTCCACAGTACTTTTAGTGGGACTCATTTGAGACGCACTAGAAATTATTTTTTGAGCTAGTTAATATATCATGCTAAGACAAGGATAGAATTTAGACGTGATCGGACCTCCCTGAGAATAATAACTCTAGTTTCTAGTTTCTAGTTTTATGTAATAGAGTATATGCTAGCGAGTCTGATTAGAAGGGTCTCACGTGTGAGTTATATGAAAGTATGCATTCCCTTGAAGAGGGTGCATCCGACCCTTTTATATATCTTAAGATCAGGGGTTACCATTTAGGTTTTAACTGCCAATTAAATTATTTTACAACGGGTAAATCGTTATGGATTATGAGCTAATAACCACAACATTATTCGCTACCTTTACTGGTATTCAAATCAATCAGTTATGTCCTTGAGTTATTGTCGGTGATTGTGTAGACCTGACATTGCTTCTGTCTCCCAAGTCCTTGCACTCGGGATATTTCCCGAGTCCTAAATTCGGGGCTCCCTCTGAGGTTCCCTTTACACTTGGCTGACTATTTTGTTACCATCCACCAGTCCAATCTCTTCTGAAGTCACCTTTAATGTCTTATCTTTTGACCCCTTGTTCTATCCAATCGCCCCAAGGTCACTCGAGAGGTACCCAGGGTCATTCCTCCGACAAGGCCTTTGGTACAACTACAACATCGAAATTTATGTTGGATATAAAATAATTTAAAATTTTTAATTTTAGTCTAAAATAAAAACTTGATTACTCAATAAAATCCTCTAAATCTATTCGCATCTTCAAAAAATTCTAGATCTAAAACTATATCAAACAAGACTTTGAGAGCCCATCCTAGGTATCAAAGGTTTTCCACCATTGATCAAGTTTCAACTTTGCTTTAAGAACAACAAAAGCGTTTTCTTAAGACAAGAGATAAAGATGTAAATAAAAGGACGATTTTTGTATAAATTGTTTTCTCAAATAATTTTTAGATTTTTTTATGAGAGGAGGGCTTTCTTTGGGAGTAAGAACCATTTAGTACAACTTCAACAATTTTTTTCACCTGATTAAATGTAGCTTTAAGAAATTTTAGAAAACCTAATCTAGATCTACGAGCAGATCGAAGATATTTAGTTAAGTTTTTTTATTTTAAACTAAACATACAAAAAATGAAAAATAAAAAATGAAAGTTTAAATTATTTTTTGATAATCCACCCTAAACAACATGTTTTTTTGAGTTATACCGTTTCCAACAATAGGAACCAAAATAGGGTATCTATATGTGATATGGATTGCAGTGAAGAAAATGGGTGTCACAACCAAAAGTATCTGTCTCTAACCGAGAAGACAGAATGTGAATGCATGGTGGGATTCGCTGCGCGTGAAAAGAAGCAAGGAGACCTTATTTTAGGTTCCGCTCGGCCTGTTACCCAAAATGAATATTGTGTTTGCCTAATCTGTTAGGCTAAAAGATACGTGGAATACCTATTTTTAGGTTTGGGTGTTGTAACTAGTACGTTGGTGGAGACAGTCCGGTGAGTAGCAAGTTGGTGGGCCCGGATCGTAAGTGGGCCCAGATTTCAGCCCATAAATTTAACCAAATAAATTTCTATAAAAGGGATAAAATTACGTACGAAGTGCGGAATTCCAGCCCATCTCGTCGTCGATGAATTCAAAAAAAAAAAAACGAAGATCTCGTCGTCGCGAAGCTTCTGCTTTCTCTTCCGCCTTCTCGCTTCTTCCCGCACGACACGACGACGGCGGGATGCCGGGATCTATGATCTATCGTCTCCTCTAGTCTCTCTCAGATCCTCGCTTCCATCGCTTGTTCGCTGCAAGGTACACCCGCATTTTTTTTGGGTTTTCTTTTCAATTTTTTGGTCGCCTTTTGTTCTCTTCCTGGTCGCCTTGATCGTGGCTTCTGATTTTCCCTTTCCTTTTCCTTTTACTTTTGCTTTTCTTTTGTTTTTCCATGTCTAGGGTTTAGGCGCTGTTTAAGCAAGGTGAGAATGGAGCGGTTTATGCCGTCACGTCAGTAGTGTTGTTCTCTGTATCTGCTCTTGCTTAGGAGTTTGTGCTGTGCAGCGAATGCATTCCTGGAATCCTGAGTGATACTTGGAAGAACTGGTTTGTTGGTGCGGTGAAAACTACGAACTCCTGCTGACTGCCGCTGGTTTCGTTCGTGCCGTCTTCTTCAATGCGTGGAGAGAATACGGTGAGACCAATCAACTCGGTTTGCAGTTTGCTGTTTGCGTTCTGTTCGACTCTAGACTACTCTAGTGTTATGCTTTGCAAAGGTTGTTCGATTTCGGTAGGTGGATCCAGCCGTGGAATGCTGCTCTTTACATTTTGCTTGGTCAGATAGATGATTGGTGGTTCTGACTTCTGAGTTCAGGATTGCTTATTGGCTAATGGCTACTGCCCTGATATGTTGTCGCATGACGTTCCTACCTATCTGAAGCCTGCAGTTCTTCCCCTTCCTCGTTAGTGATGATTCAGATCTAATTATTGACTGAACGATGCAGCATTTGGTGCACTATGTTTCGTTAGGTTCATGGAATGTTTTGCTCCCAGAATCAAATTGAGGTCATAAGACTGACATGTTCAGATATTACATTCACATTTACAAGTGAAGCAACGCATTCTAGCTTCTTCGGATGAACTTATATAGCGAGTTGCAGTTTATTTCACGTTTATCTCCTGAAAGTTAGTCATATCTCGGCTCACGGTACACCTGCTTGTACAATATTGAGGTTCTTGGTTTACTGATTGGTTTTCCAACAGGATGGATCGCGGGAGGTTCAGCTGGGCTCTCACACAATCCAGACGCATGGAGTTAGATTGGCCAGAAAGCACATGCATGACTGGCTTGTTCTTATTTTACTTGCTGCAGTTGTGATTGCCCTGCATTTTGCTGCTCCATTTAGCCGATTCGTTGGGAAGGATATGATGACTGATATCAGCTATCCAGTGAAGCGAAGTACTGTACCAGCATGGGGTGTTCCTGTATGTATCTGAATCTTTGCAGCTCCATTTCTTCATACAAATTCATACACATTCTCGCTGATTTTTTATAACGGTCATCGTGGCAGATAATATCCATACTTTGTCCTGTGGTTATCTTTGTATCCATGTATATTGCTAGGAGAGATGTCTATGATCTTCATCACGCAACATTAGGTGATTGACCATGTATCCTTTTTTCTTTTTATGGATCAATTCTTCTTAACACAAAGTTCTGTATTTTTTTGTATCAAGAAACTCATCAGAATATTGATTCTGCAGGTGTGCTGTTTTCTGTGCTGATAACTGCGGTTGTCACTACTGTGTTAAAAAATGCGGTAGGGAGGCCGAGGCCAGACTTCTTTTGGCGGTGTTTTCCTGATGGAAAGCAGGTAGAATTTCCTGACATGTTTCTGTGCAGATAAATTCATACTTTTAAGTTTTGCATGTTGTTGTCAATTTTGAAATTAACAAGGCAGTGTTCTGGTGTGCTTGTCTCAGTTATATGATCAAGTTACAGGCGGTGTGATTTGTCACGGTGAAAAAAACTTCTTAAAGGATGGGCGCAAGAGTTTTCCTAGCGGACACACGTCGTGTAAGTTTGTACCCGTGAGTGATTTGTCTTACCTAATGTGATTTCTAAAGGATAAGCTTGCATTACCTAATGTGATTTGTCTTATGTTTTATTGTGTACCTGACATGATCATAGTTATCTCAAGTGAATACCTTGTGAATACCACTTCCATTGTTATACAAAAAACTGACAATATATGAGTAATATGTAAAACTATGTTTTTATACATGAGCCTCAAGTATTTTACAGAGGTAATACTTGCAGGGTCTTTTGCTGGACTCGGATTCCTTTCACTCTACCTGTCTGGCAAAATTAAGGTGTTTGATCGCCAAGGTCATGTTGCCAAACTTTGCATTATGATTCTCCCACTTCTTATTGCCACACTTGTCGGGATTTCTAGAGTAGATGACTATCGACACCACTGGGAAGATGTGTTTATTGGTGGCATTCTAGGTTTGTTCCTCTCCCTTCAGTTTCCCCCCATACGTATTGCTCACTTTCATTGTTGCAATAGCTACATTGAATCGAATTGATAAATTTCAGGATTTATCATGGCGATGCTCTGTTATTTGCACTTCTTTCCTCCTCCATACCATCATCAAGGTTGTTCAATTTTCATCGCTAAGCAATTCCTTCACACTTTTAATGATTTTAAGGGTTCATCTTGTCTCTGAAGTTTCAAATCATCTGTTTGAAAGTGACTCTTCTATTTTTGTCTTAAGGCCGGGGACCGTACGCATACTTCTACATGCTTGAGGAATTGCAAGCGACCAACTTCCACAATGCACAAAGCCAGCAGGCTGCATGGGGGCATCATGTTGGATCATCTGGGGAACACCATAGCAGGACATCAAGAAATGGTTTGGAACCTGGCTGTGTATAACGTCAGCCGATGAAGCCTTGTACAGTAAGCATGATTAAACCTTCTACCCCTGTAATCAACAAGTATACTTGCAACTAGAAATCAAGTTGTTCACCGAGTGACTGTCTATCATGTGTGAAATCATAAACCTGACATATCATTTCCGTACGTCTTGCATGTTTGAGTTGCTAGTGGAAATACTGTTTGGTAACTTATTCCACTGATAAAAAAGAAACTGGAAGTAGGCACGAAAAGGACGGTCACTTAAGACTTCAACATTGTCTTGCAAGTTGCACCGTCCAACGTTGTTGGGTTCCTAGCTCTGTCAGTTCTTAGAGAATAAATTAGATGTTTTGTGTCTCCCCGAATAACTGGATTGATTCTCCATTCGTAGTCTTATTGCAAGCTGCCTAGAACAGGTCAACACAGATCATGATCTTAATCTTAATTTCTAAGTTAGAGACAAAGCACTGTGACTGAATTCTCTACTTTACACCATGATTGCAACTGCATTCTGTTTAACGTTGTGTTAATCTTGTAGAAAAAGCATCATTGTCATTATTAAATACTCTTCTAACATAAAACATGTTGTGTATTTTGATGTTATTGTTTTGTGGGATAGCTAGTAATCATGCAGTCTTTGCCTTTCTGGTAGAATCACACCGAACTATCTGTTCGAGGTGTTCTGCCAGAAAGCAGTCTTCAGTCTTCCGCCACTTCACAACCATGATTTGTAAATATAAATAACAGCTGTTAAAAAAGTACATAAATCAATTCGTTCAATTCAGTATTGTTCCTTCCATAAACACAAATGAAAGGTGGAAACAAACGCTTCTTTTCTATTTTCTTGCACAAGCTGATGTGATGAGTATGGATAATATATTTTCACCACAGTATATATATCTGCATTCTGATGCTCTTCAAAAATGATTAACCACGAGGCATAACAAACGGAATAAGAAAATTTAATGATTCGTAAATAGAACTTCAGCTGTCCACATGACAAAAATCCTGAAAAGAGAGACAAAAGAAGTGCAAAAGGAGGTATCCAACTTCTTATGTGTAACATTTTTAATTGCCGGCAAAAGCTTCATCAATCTTGAGCATCTCCTTGTGGCATTATACCCTCACTTTTAAAGTCTTAACTTCCAATAGTTAGTGCTTTCTGCACAGAACAATTGACAATCACTTTTAACAACTGTCTGTTGGGTAGATATGGCAGTTCAGGTGGATGCAAATTGGGCTGAATCCATGTTCTTCCAAGTTCCAATCAGGCCGACGAAAGAGTCCGAATTCATCAGAGTTTAGACAGGAGCTCACAATGTTATCTACCAGTACCAGTTGGAGTTGGTCAGGTAATTTTCTGAGCAAGACTGCCCTAGCATTTGGCACTCAATTCAACTTTGTAAGGTTAAAAGTGACCGAACAAAAAGCCCTCCATAGGAGATCAAAATCTGAAATTTTGACTCAATCTACACAAGATCCACTCAATTATATGTTACAAGAATAAAGCGGCTACAAGCACAAGCAAGCACACGAGCCAAAAAACCTCTGCTTACAAAAGTTGCATGGACTTTTTGTAGCTTCAGCAGATGGGAAAAAAAAGAAACAAGAAGGCGTCTAGTTCCTCGTCGCGGCATTCGACTTGAGTGTCTCGTCGGGATAATATTTTCTTGCGGCGTCGTTGTTGGCTTTGCGGCCTGTCTCGTCGTCGGTCGCCAGGTACGGCGAGTTTGCCCTGCCGGCGTAATAATGACCATCGGCCATCGGCGGCGGATGGTAAGGCGCCGGCGTGACGGCGGTGGCGTGCGTAGGCTGCTTGGACGGCGGCGGGTGGTAAGTCGCCGGCGTGACGGCGGTGGCGTGCGTAGGCGGCTTGGACGGCGGCGGATGGTAAGGCGCCGGCGTGACGGCGGTGGCGTGCGTAGGCTGCTTGGACGGAGGCGGATTGTAAGTCGCCGGCGTGACGGCGGTGTGCGTAGGCTGCTTGGACGGCGGCGGATTGTAAGTCGCCGGCGTGACGGTGGCGTGCGTAGGCTGCTTGGACGGCGGCGGATTGTAAGGCGCTGGCGTGACGGCGGTGGCGGGCGAGTCGCCGAAGTCCTCGTCGCCGTGGCCGAAGCCGAAGCACTCGCAGATCTTGAGGCACATCTTGCAGCTAGCAAAGCTTTGGAGCTTTGGTTTTGGTTTGTGGTAGATGAGTGTGCTAAGTGTACTGAGTAGCTGTGGTGTGTGATGCCCTGACAGTGTGGCGTACTGAGTTTGATATATATAGCCCAATTAGTAGACGTAAGTTGGGTAAGGAAATATGAGATTATTAGTGGGGATCTGATCCGCTTCACTTCACACCGTGTCCCGCTGCGATCGAGAGCTTTGAATCGCGTGTTTACCCGACTCGGTCGCTCTGATTCTGTTCTGTCCGTGACGGTGAGGTGTGCAGCTGATGCAGCACGCGACGATGGTGCTGATGTGTGTGCGCGCCGCGGACGACGAATTCGCGCGCGTGCTGGTTCGGTCGCCGATGCCACCGCGCTTTTGCCGGGCGACGCGACGTCGTGAAGGAGGATGCCTGGCGCTCGCGGGGAAGTGGGAACCGACCGGCAGGCGGCAGGGGCGGCGGGCGGCAGACAAGTGGGGACCGGGCCTGAAGCATCAGAGGGACGGCGGTGAGGGCGGTGTCGTGCCGCGTGCGTCCGCTCACCGATCGATCGCCGCTAGTTTTGCTTTTTCTATCATCTATCTATGCACGGCCGTGAGAAAATTACGCGTGCCACTGTAATTTTAAAATTTTTCTTACGTATCAATCTTAGTGATTGTAATAGTCTCTATTTACAGTCTACAACTCACGAGTCAATTTTTTTCACGAGTTATATCAACTTTTTAAAATTTATATCTAATTAAACTAAACACACCCCTAGCTTCATCCGTGTGCTTTTGCATAAAATCTGAACTAAACATGTTTAAGAGCAAACCAATTTATATAAAAGTAGCGGCTTTTTCGTACTAGAAATTGAAAACTAGGATGAGCCAACCAATTTATATAAAAGTAGCGGCTTTTTCGTATTAGAAATTGAAAACTAGCTAGGATACTCCTGCTTTCCCGTCTTATTGGTTTAACTTTAAATGAAAATTACTCATCTTGTTATTACAATACCGGTTCATGTAAAACTTTAAAAGATAAAATTTTAGTAAAATATATCATTAGTGTAATTTAAAATGTAAAATTTTAGTATAAATATTACAAAATTTTATGATTATAATGATTTAAATGAAAAATTGCAAATTAATAATATAATCAAACATCATGGACTACAAAAACAAAAATCCACAACTATTCTAACTAAACGGTTTCTCGGTTTTTCCACGACTCACAACTCATAGCAATTTTTTCACAGCTCATAGCTCATAATAGGTTATTCAAAATTTATAACAGGTTTTTCAAGTATCCACAGCTCAACCAAACACCCCTTAAATCGAGCTCCGTGACTACCGTGTGTTCGTTGTCCCAAAGTCACGAGACGGCCGAAATATTTCAAGTGTCCACATACACTTTGCTGCACCATTATATTTGACGCTATCTTCTTAGGTTAGGGGAGACTTGCTACTACTTGACCACTGACCATGAAAATGGCATATGATCAGTTCAAGATTATCAGTCCACCAGCAGACAATGAAATTAGGTCTTGCCATTCTTTTCACTCTTTCTTTTCAACTAATCTACTAATCATCGATGGCCCTAAAAGCACTGTACTCGAATCATATCTATCCTGCTTATTGAATTGAAAAAAAATGAAGCGAACAATCTCCAGGAAAAACAGCAAGAAATGACGACGCCGGAAATTGAAAAGAAATAGCTAGCTAGATAATCATGGTAATTAGTCTGATTAACAGTTACCGAATCGGTAATCATGGTAACTATTTCATAAATAGATAGTGAAACTAATCGTGGTGTCGTTGATTAATTACTGTGGTTTTATGAACTTCATATGCTACTAGATTAATTAAGCTTGGAATTATATTTGCTCACAACCAAACAGTTGTTGTCAAAATTATTAGTCCTACTAACAGTTACTGAATTGGTAACTATCTCACGAATAGATTAACAAAAACTTAACGGTGATATTGATTACCATGATTTTATGAAGAAGAGTTTCACTATTCACGAGAAGATACTATAAGGTATAATTAAGCTATAAAGTATTAGTAGGCGTCAAATCAAATCTAACTGTTAATTTGATAGGGACATGATTGGAGAAAAAATGAAGCAT
Organism: Zizania palustris; assembly: GCA_019279435.1. Taxonomy (NCBI): domain Eukaryota; kingdom Viridiplantae; phylum Streptophyta; class Magnoliopsida; order Poales; family Poaceae; genus Zizania; species Zizania palustris. The sequence goes on along the minus strand of JAAALK010000288.1, from coordinate 79,789,903 downwards.
GATGCCGTCGCACCGACCACTCTTGATGTGCCGCCCCGCAACTTTGCCGCTCTTCACTACTACAAACACCCACGGTAGCGGCGGGCAAAAACATACATATCCCACCGCCTGCACCATCGTCTACGCCTATGGCCACGCCGTGCCACCCACGGCACGCCGGCGATCATGTCGCGCCTGTGACTCGCTGGCTCTCCACCGGCTTTGCTGTCACCTATCCCTACACAAAGATCACACGCAAAATTATGAAAATACATTTTCAATTCAAGATGTACTATTTTATGCCCACCAGATATTAAGAGAGGTATTAGAAGGTACTACATTAATCTCAACCGGGTTAAGGATGTAAAATTCATCTTTTACCAAACTCGATGCTACTAGATAATCATCAATCTTTTGCTGCATGCATGCATGCCATATGCCTTGGCTGCTTGCATCTTTAATTTATTCTCCCACGAGCTTGGAATCTGCTCACTGAGTGAGGAGTAGCCCTAGCCGAGATATATATGATTGATCAATCAAGGCGGTGTGCTTAGTTAAACAAGAAGAAACTAATTAAAATTTAAGGCCGGCAGTGTATATTCGTCATCTTGGCAGAAATTAAAGGGAGATCGAACAACATATATGCATTGATTTGGATCGATCTGCACCGAAAACAGATGTAAATCTCTCAAGAAGGTGTACGTGATTGTCCACCGAAAGTCTTTGTAATTATTATTGGAGAGATGCCCCCTCAAGTGTTATTTAGTGCGTGGTTATTTTTCTTCTGCTACTTTAGCTCATTTATTATACGAGAGATTATTCAGCTCAGATCATACATAATTAATTGTTTTTTTCAGTATTTATAGTGCGGGTTGCATCATCGTCGGATGGAATCAAGCGTGTAGATATCACCCAGCAAAAAAAGGAGAAAAAAGGTTGTAATATAATAAAATAGCAGGTGTGTAGTTAACGCGCTTTTAAAGTTGCTACTTAAATAACTTTTCTTTTCTTAGTACTTGTTTGGTTTTCATCGGTTCAAAAGTTTAGTCCGGTCACGTCGAATATTTAGATGTTATTTTAGAGTATTAAGTGTAAACTATTTATAAAACCTATTTATAATCGGTGGATTATTCACGAGACGAATCTAATGAGCCTAATTACGCCATTATTTGACAACGTGGTGCTACAGTAAAATTTACTAATCATGGATTAATTAGGCTTAATAAATTTGTCTCGCAGATAATCCCCCGATTCTGCAATTACTTTTATAATTAGTTCATGTTAAATTTTTTAAATTGATGTATAAATATCCGATATGACACGAACTAAACTTTAGTCCATGGAACTGTCGATGTCAGAAATTGGTCAAGGCCTAAGCCTAGTAAGGATCTAGCATGATCAACAGAAGCCAAAGAAGTCCGGTCAAAGTTGGTCAAAGGAGTCCGTCCGTTGCATATGACCGGATATGGAGGAGCCGATAGAGATGGAGATGGAGATACAAATAGAATCTGTTACAATCGTAGTGGACGGCAAGTCTCCAGACTATAAATATGTACCTATTAGCTTGGTTAAAGACATCTACAATAACTACAACGACGAAACTATTCTCGGCGCACCGTCACACTTGTTAATTCAAGGTTAATTCTGGTGGGACCTAGCACTCGGAGGTGGGTTGTATCGTATCGATCTCTTGTGACGCCGGTTCGGTCAGTATAATCACTGTTTTATCTTGGTGTTTTTGGTTAGGTTTAAGGCTGCATTGTTTCAATATCTTAAATTGAAGTAAATCTGGTATATTTAGTTCAAGGCTTCATCGATTAACTTCGACATCTTGGTCTATTGTATCTGGTTTATGGTATGCATCATTCATCTAAATAAAATATGCCTGGTACGTTGAAGGATTGTTAAGTTTTTCGTGATTTAGCAACTGTCTTGGTTAGGTCCGATCTTACCGTCATGATAATTTAATAGTGTGGATATATTATCTGATTATCTAGTGTGCAAAGCTTAGATTCTGTCGGAGTACAAGCCAATAAGTTAACTTTTAATTCTGTATTATATCTCTTTGGCATCGGAGATTACCGATCGCTTCCTTGCCTGATTCCCGACCAGATTTGGCCCTATATATTTGTAACGATCAGCAAATCAGTGAATCTCGCAATGCAATTAGCTCTGATCAGCATTTCAGAAAGGATCGCCCCTGTCTAACCCTCTTGTAGGTTTAAAGAAACTCTCAATTTTGTCATTGATGTTAATAGCCACCTGACCCCCTTCTATAATTTTTCCAATCCACTTCACCCAAGTTGGATTAAAGCCCTTTCTTTCGAGCACTTCAATCAGACACCCCTATCTTACTTTGTCATAAAAGTCCAATTTTATGATTAATCCTTTTTTATTTTTACTAGACAAATCATGGATCACCTCATGAATGGTAACTACCCCTTCCAAAATATCCCTCCCGGGGATGAAAGCTGATTGTTTATGATCTATGATCGAATCAACCACTTTTGTCAATCTGTTATTCAAGACATTTGTAATAATTTTATAATAAACATTAATCAAACAAATGGATCTAAAATGGTTTATACTATTTACATCCTGGATTTTAAGGAGAAGCGTGATAACCCCATAATTGATTCTAGCCGGACTAAGCTCCCCTTCCCTAAGATTATCCAACATTTCTTTGAACAAGAGCCTAAGATGAGACCACAAAGTTTTATAAAAATTAACTGAGAAGTGAGAATAATTTAACTATTTGCCACTCTTAACATATGTCAATTAATGGACCACATGTCAGTGACTCAGATGACCCCACATGTCAGTGACTCAAAGTGGCAATTTTGTTGCCACTCACATGTTAAGAGTGGCAAATAATTAAGGCTTTGTATCCTATGCACAAGCCCCTTCCGTATACAAATGCACAAGCTCCATCGTAGCCTCACATCCAAAATCCAACGATCCTGATTCGAAGGGGTTTTTTGTAAACTGGCATGGAGAAGCGGAGGTATACTGCGGAGGGACCTTTTTACAAAAACGAAGGGTCGTTGGATTTTAGATGTAAAGTTACGATAGGGCTTGTGCATTTGTGCACGAAGGAGGATTTGTGCACGTGATATGGAGCCAATAATTAAATCCCCAAGTGAAGTAACAATTTACTGGCTAAGAGTGCTTTCTTAGGGTTACACAGAAGTGAAGTAACAATTTACTAGCTAGCTAGGAGTGGCAGTAGCAAGTTCATGGAAGTGAGCTCTCTGGCCCGAGTCATCGGCGACCTTGTTGTTCCTCGCCGAGGCATTTGACTTGAGTGTCTCGTCGGGATAATCTCTTCTCGCGACGTCGTTGTTGGCTTTGCGGCCTGTCTCGTCGGCGGCCGCCAGGTAGGTCGGCCGCGGGCGCGGCGGATGGTAAGACGCCGTCGTGACGGCGGACGGCCGCAGAGATGATGAGCGGCGGAAGTCCTCGTCGTGGCCGAAGTCGTCGCCGTGGCCGAAGCCGAAGCACTCGCAGATCTTGAGGCACATCTTCGCACCTAGCTTAGCTAAGCTTTTAGCTAGTTAGAACTTAGATGAGCTGAGCTGACAGTGTGGCGCACTGAGCTTGATATATATAGTCCGATTAGTGGATGTAAGTTGGGTAAGGAGAGATGAAATTAGTGGGGGCATCCGATCCGATTCACTCCACACCGTCGCTCTGACTGCTCAGTCCTTGACGGCGGTGAGGTCTGCAGCTGATGCAGCACGCGACGATGGTGTGCGCGGCCGGCGACTCGGCGACCTGCGATGCGAAGGCACCTCGCGGATCGCGCGGGGGCGGCGAGGGAGCATCGAAGCGGACTGGTCAAGGATGCGGAGGCGATGGCGCGCACCGCGCGCGCTTTGATGGGGCGACGGCGACGGCGACGGCGACGCGACGTCGTGGAGGAGGATGCCTCGCGCGCGGGGAACCGACCGGCAGGCGGCAGGGGCGGCGGGCGGCAGACAACAAGTGGTGGGCTGAAGCATCACAGGGACGGCGGTGACGCCGGAGAGGGCGGTGTCGTTTACATACAATTTTTTTTTATTATCGTGTTTTTGTTTTGGATGAAGTCATTACAGTGAATTTGTATTTATCAAATTCTTCGTTGCATCGCTAAAGTGTCAACCTTTGTGTGATGGTCGACGTTATTCGGAAGATTTAATATTTTGGCACTTCAAATATGTACACTTTGTTATAATAGCACTTCTTGAGGCTGACATGTAAGACCGTCTGAGTCAATGAAAGTGGCTCAAAATACGAGAAACACGAAGCTAATTCTTTAGAGTACTAAAATAGTAAATCTCTCACGTTATTCACCCGTCATTGAAGAGGGTCTATCGGTTCACCTGTCAATAAAGTTCTATTTAGCGACTCGTGATTATTATTTCTTTGTCATTAATATTATAGTTAGTTTGAAAAAATAATAGTTTTTAGATTGCATCTTGAATCAAAGCACATCTAACATTATGTTCAAAACACATCACAGACAATTTATTACGGAATAAACACATAAAATTCATCACAAATGATTCATAACCAAGTTAATAACATATATATTAACTTTTAACTTATTATCTCGAAGAAATTGCATAATTAAAACAAAATTCCATAAAAACACTATTCTCTAACTTTTAATTTCAAGCTAACTTATAATTTTTATAAGAGCATCATTCTCTGTATTTACACTTCATGAATTGCTTAAGTTTGTACATATCTAGTTTTGCAGCCTCTTTTAAGGTTACCATGTACTCCTCCTGGATGAAAAAATAATTAGTTCAATATGCAAAATGGTTATCAGTGCAAAAAAGAAGATGAGTAGGAAAACATCGTACCTCAAGTTTACACCACATACGTGATAACCTCAATTGCACCATATATTGCTAATGTTAAAATGGAAGACACATAATGAAAGAACCGATGTATGAATAAAATATAAAAACAATAATATTAGCACAAGTTAACATCTCAAGTAACAAGATATGTAACGAGAGATACTAAAATTAACACTAATAAAATAGCGGCATCTCTCGGTACATTTTCAAGTACCCTAAAAATTCCATTCCTTTTCATATGTTGCTCCGCGATCACCGAATGTTCTCCCTAAAATCATAGATGGCCGGAATATTTCAAGTGTCTACACTTTGTTGCACCATTTGACCCAATCTTTTTAAGGGAGAAATATATGAGTTTAAGGTTATCAGTCTAGCCGACAATGAAATTATTTTCCCTCTTTCTTTGGAACTAATCATCCATGCTCCCAAAAACACTGTACTCGAGCTAAGCCTTATTGAAAAACGATGACGCGATAAACCTCCAAGAAAAACATCAAATATATATGCAAGTGTGCAACAAGAACAAGTAGATATAGGGTGTGTTTGGTTCTGTTTTTAAAATTTGCTTCTGCTGTGAAAAACGGAAGCTAAACCAAACGGATTTACCAAACCTGCTTTTTCCACGAAAAGCATCTTTTTCTAGTACAAATTTGGAAGCAGCTTGGATCCTGCTTTTTTGCTTCTACTTTTCTGTTTTTAGTACAAATTAGATATCATGAATTCAAGGCATCTTGATTGATCTAACATCATTATGGTTTATATTGCATTACACAATTTTATGAGATACCTATGTGGTTGCCGATTACTTTATGAGATGAACTATAAACTTTTTTATTTATCTAATATATTTTCTAGTTATTTAGTTGCATCCATGTTGATTGTTTCCTATTTATATATATGTATGAAATATTATAACGATGATAATTATGTCAGTTATAAAAAACAGTCAGCTCACAATAGCTTTTTTATAGCAGCTTTAACCAAACGACTTTTAGCTTTTCCATAGCAGAACACTCGTAGCAGCTTTTAGCGGGTGGAGCCTTCGCTTTCTTCAGTGAAGCGGTGGTGAGAATCAGTTGGTTCATGCAATTGCCGACAAAGATCAAACTCATGAAGGCGATGACAACATTTTTTGGCACCTTGGCGTCGAACTTGCAAACAACGGCCATCGATCCAATCTGTGGGTCACAATATTCGCCCCCTACCCGGCGTGCCAGCTGTCGTTACATGGGAACAACAAGAGCCTACGGGGGATGCCCGTAGTATGATTTGTGTAGGTAGAAAGGAGAGTCGTGATTATGAAACGCTGATTACCTCGATTTGCGAGGCAGAAAGAGAATAAGAGGTTGGACACGAGAGGATTTTTAGATAGGTTCGGGCTTTCCGGAGGATAACAACCCTACTACCGTGTGTATGATTGCTCGAGCCGAATCGAACTGGCAAATCAATGGGACCTAGAGGAGTTCCTCAGGGTGTCCGTATGTGTCTGTATGGATGTGTGGGTCTCGTGTCTTCTTATGTTTTCTTGTTTTCCTAGAGCTTCCCCTGGTCTTTTTATATGAGAAGGATGAGAGATTACATGAGTTTAATCATCATACTAATGGTTGCTGAAACAGCTGCATAACAACCTTTTATCAGCACAAATAACTGAAATGGTTAAGGCAATCTTGATGAGGGTAACCGTCGGCTTGATGATCCTAGGGCCAACCGTTGGAGTTCCACCACTCGGACCAATATTCTCCTGAGTGCTAAATCAGGCGGTTGGGTGGTTCTTCACGGGCCGATCTTCATACCAGTCGATGGCCCGACAGTCGAAACGAAACCACTCAGCAAGGTACCTTGGGTTATATCCCGACAGCGTACCACATGTCCAATGTCCCGGTTTCGTTGAGCGTTGATCATTAACCATTAATTATTTCACGAATAGATAATCGAAAACCATGGTAACTAGAAGATTGATCAAAAACTCGGTACTAGATATCTAGACAATCATCAATCCTTGCTTTATATATTCTCCCACAAGCTTGGAATCGAATCGCCTCACTGGTGAGTGAGCGACTAACTAGCCGAGATATGATATATATATATATATATATATATAGAGAGAGAGAGAGAGAGATCAATCAAAGCGGCCTTCTTAATTAGACAAGAACAAACTAATTAAAATTATTGAAGGCCGGCAGTACTGGTGTATATTCTTGGCAGAAAAGCTAGAACAACATATGGATTAAAACAGATGTAAATCTAGCTCTCAAGAAGGTGGTTGTTTGTTAGCTACACAGGAGAGGGAGACCCTCTCCTCCCCGCATGCGCATAGGCAATGCACATACGTCCAAGTCCATCTAGCGCAGTGATCGGGAGCGCCCAAACAGATTCTGTTAGGGGCCCCCGGTTGCGCGACACTATATAAGGAGAGGCCTAGGTCTATGATCAGGTTCGACCTTTTCTCCTCTGCTTCTCCCAAAAACCCTAAGTCCCACCGATCTAAGTAATTATGCCGAAGCAACGGGAAGGTTTCCTAACCCTCCTTCACCGTCCACTGGACCTCGACGCCACAACACCAAGGCCATGGTGTTTTCCTCCTCATCTTCCTCGGCAAAGAAGAGAGGTACGCCATCCCTAAGTTCTACCCTACTGGTCTAGCCCTAGGCAATCCTAAGATACCTTAGATTTCCTATCATGTTCATCACTGAAAGTCTTTGTAATTATTATTGGAGAGATGCCATTTGTTAATTAGGGTTAGGTTATCTCTTCGATCACTAGCTATTTTTCTTCTGCTACTTTAGCTTATTTATACGAGAGATTATTGCGTTAATTAGGGTTAGGTTATCTCGTCGAGGGATCGATCGATCGGACCACCGGATAGATCAGAATTAATCCAGCTCTGATCATACAGAATTAATTGTTTTTTCTCTGTATTTAGTGCGGGTTGCATCGGATCGATGGAATCAAGCGTAGATATCACCCAGCAAAAAAGGATCGAGTAGAGAATTAAAAAAAGTTGTAATATAATACAAGTTGCAGGTGTGCGTAGCTAGGCTTCCGTTGGTCAGATACCGACGGAAGTTAGGCTTTTACCGACGGAAGTTGGCTTCTTTCGTCGGAAGTTGGCTTTTTCCGTCGGGAAAAGCCTAACTTCTGTCGGCTTTGGCCAACGGAAGTTTGCTGGATACTTGTAGTGAGTTAACGCTTTTCAAGTTGTTACTTAGGGCTTGTTTCGATGGACTAAGACTAATTATTAGTTAGTTAATAATTAGTTGGCTAATAATTAGTTCATATGTGTTTGGATACTTTGGACTAACGTACACCTAAAAAAAGGTAGAGACTATTATTCGCTCTCGTTAGTCCACAAAGTGGATTAACAGCTACTATTAATTGGCTCATAAACTAATAATTATTTTAGTAATATTATTTGGATCATTTAGATAAACTAATGCTACAAATTAAGTACTAGCGATTAGTTCACGGATCCAAACATCGTAGCCGTAAACAACTTGTTCTTCTTAAGTGAAGTGGAGATTTTTGTGGAGTTAATCCTATTTATTATCCTATCGGTTTACCTAAATATCGTTCTCTAATTTAGTATTGAAAAAAAATCTGATATATCCAATAAGCTCAACGTCTTAAATCGTTAGTCGATAATTTTAGCTAGGATGATATTTGAAAAGCAATAATGGATGCTCTTCATTTGTTCATAATAATGAGAATTTAATTTATATAAGTATTCACCTAACAGAAATGGAACCGAATCCTCTACCGTCACCCCTCCGACTGCCCTCTACAATCGAGATCCGCACCGTCCCGACGGTGTGGAGCCCCCTCCGCACTGTAGAGGTGGGTCCCATCACCTCTGAACCCCCTCTGAAGCCCTCCTCCGGCACCCGTCGGATTGAAATCCGACGGTGCAGAGGAAACGACTGCCCTAAAACCGACTGCAGAGGATCTCGTTTGAACAGAAACACCCCAACGATAGCCCCGCGTATTGAAAGACTTCACGTCACACACACACATGGAATAAAAGATGAAAAAGTAGTACATATAAATTATAAAACGATGCATATTTGAAAAAGATCTGAAAAAACAAAAGCTAAAACGACTTATAAAATCGGTGATATTAATTAATTGATTTCCATACTTCCCATGTGAGGCATAATTAACTTTCTTGTAATTACCTTTTAGCCTAAAGAGATATATAGAACATTTGGAATTATCATGTTACATACAAAGCTGTTCTTAATATTCAGTGTGGAACTATCTGCATTATTGGATGGGATCAAGCAAAAGGTTGTAATATATTCTCAGAAAGAATTAGGGAAGGTTCAATTCTTTCTTTAGGTTATCTCTACCTACACACTTGCAAAAGTTCTTAGGTTTAGGATGATATGGCCTTTACATAACAGTGTGATAGATGTGTTGGATACCTTAAGAGATTATGTCCAATTAATATAACTCTTTATCCTTATTCTTATGGATTTTGGTCCTGAAAGATCTTTTGAACCACTCTTGTATCTCACTATCAATTTCTATATGTATATACTCCCTCCGTTAAGTTTTAAATGCCGTCATTAAATTTTTTCGCGACATTTGACCATTCGTTTCTTGTTCAAAACATTTATGCAAATATGCAAAAATATAAGTTATGATTGAAGTTCCTTCAATAATAAAACAAATTATAACAAAATAAATTATATTTAAAAAAATGGATAAAACGAACGGTCAAACGTTGAGATAAAAGTTAACGACGACATTTAAAAGTTAATGGAAGTAGTGTTTTTAAAACCTCAGTCAAGAGCGGCTCTCGTTCCATATCCACTGCATGGTTCCACTCGTCTCATCGCAATGTAAGAGAGAGAGAAAGAAGAGAAGCGACATCACAAGTAGCGTTTATGGGCTACTTGTAAGAATCAAACGATTCAGATTCTGGTTTAGATTGTAAGAATCAGTAGACGTAGAATCTGAAAATAGACTAGAATCCAAAAACTAGAGAACATCTATTTTTCCAGATTCTTATCAGGTAGATACTCAAACTATCTAGCTAATCAGACTAGATAGCTACTGAGAATCTCTAGCTACCAAAAACTCCCCAAACAAACTCTAAGACGTAGGACGAGAGGAGAAAGATTGAGGTTATAACTAGGAACTTCCAGATAAATTGGAGATCGACATCTAGTAGTGTGTGAGGAGAAAGATTGAGAATTACCTCCCCTTCAACGTAATACTAGTTCGTATGGTCATCAACATCTTCAATAAGATATCTATTTTTTAAAATATTTTTAGACAAGGGTTTTTTATTTTGCCCCTACGAAGCTTCATGAACAAAGCATGTATTGCTGGTTGTAATTAGAGAGCAAATTGGTATTAGTATGTTGTATTTTGTCTATATATAAATACTGGTCATTTCTACTGTAAAAAGATTTGAAGGTTGTAATCTGAGACAATATTACACATTGGACGTGAGGTTATAATTCACTCTAGAGGCTTGAACTAGTATAAAATCACTTCGTACTCAAGATCAAATAAATATGTTAGAGTAAATTCTATTACACCAATAGTTGCCGTTGTCCATTGGTATGATAATACTAAACTAGCCTCTCTACCACCAAAACCTTCAAACCCACGGAAGAAGAGCAAGAGCGCAACTCCTACTCAAAGTATGACCTTTCTTCTAGCGACGAACACCACCTTGGATAATATGGAGCTCCCCACATGCATCCCACTGGTTAATACTGACCAAAGATCATCGAGTACTTTACTTAGTAATATCGGTAATATTTCTCGACCAGTACTAAAAATTTGGGCTTTAATACTGGGTAGGGATACGAAACAGTACTAATAAATTTGGCACGGGTTGTTCTCCCAACCCAGTACTAAAAACTTAGACTTTAGTGATTGGTAGGGAACTTAACCGATACTAATAAATATGGCATCAGAGGGCCTCCCAACCTGGTGTTAAAACGATTTATTAGTGTCAGGTGCTTTCTCGACCCGGTATTATCATGATGAACAACATAAATTGGTTCCTCGCTAGCACCGCTCGGTAGCTTCTGATACAAAGAGAGGTGAAATTTCAATTCTTTATAATGATCTTGAGCTTGCGGGTGCTTAAAGGTTAGTAGCTCCATTCTTTATTATGAGATCAATTTAGTGCTTGATTTGTGAAATATGATACTTTGATTATAGCAGCCGTTAAAATCTCAGTTTCTCTAAACCAACTGCAAGCATGAGTGATGGAAGTTGGTAATCAATCGATCGACTGATACAGTTTAGGTTGTGATTGGTTTGGTAGACGAGGAAGAATGAAATAAAATGATTCCTAAATATGAAGGGATACAGTTATGGTTTGAGGGATGTGATGAAATCGAGTGGAACCAAACGATCCCCAGAAACAGAATATTCCCCATACCCATAGATATTGAATCGTGTGGTACCGATTTTTTTAACGAATGAGATGGTTTCGAACCATTATATTCCATTCCTCCGTATTCGCCGAACCAAACACTACCATGCACTTGCTACCTTCTGTTGCAGATTTATTCCAGCACATGCTACATTTAATTTGCTGCTCGTACGTTTGACATTTCGCAAACAGGGTGGTCGGTAGTAATTAATGTGCTCTTAATTCTGGATTGCAACAGGGTTTTTTTATTCAATTCTAAGTAATTGATTGGTGTGAACTAGATATATTCTGAGCTAGCCGGTATGAATCTTTTAAAAAAAACTGATTTTTTTGGTTCTAGATTTTAGTTTATTTTTGTATTCTATAGATTTTTACAACTTAGCTTTATAATCTAAATCGTTTGTTTCAATTGGCGGTCTGAGTAGACTCTGTAGATTCTTATGATCTAATTTAGAATCTACAACATGTATTTTAGCTTTAGATTCTATAAAGTAGTTGCGGTTAAGCTGAAACAAACATGTCTGATGAATAATAAGGGTCTGTTTATTTCAATTTCTGACGCCGCAGCTACTCATTGAATCTGGGACTGAAACAAACGGTTTAGATTCTGAACTCAGATTGTAAAAGCTTATTTGGTATAGCTCCAGATCCTGAAATCCACACTAAAGCTGGAGTGTAGCACTTGAAGCTGGCTAGACTCTTTTCCACCACTTCAGTTCTTTTTTCTGAATCTTAAAAAAAAACTGATTTTTCTAGCTTCTAGGTTTTAGTTTATTTTTGTATTCTACAGGATTTTACAATTTAGGTTTATAATCTAAATCGTTTGTTTCAATTGGCGGTCTAGGTAGATTCTTACTATCTAATTTAGAATCTAGACCATGTATTTTAGCTTTAGATTCTATAAAGTAGTTACGACTCTCATAAGCTGAAACAAACATGTCTAATGGATAATAAATGTCTGTTTGTTTTAGTTTCTAATAGCCACGACTACTTGAAGTATCTGAGACTGAAACAAACGGTTCAGATTCTGAACTCATATTGTAAGAATCAGTAGCCGCGGAATATAGAAATGAAGTAGAATCCGAAAGCTCCAAAACATCAGTTTTTTTTCAGATTCTCGTCAGCTAGATAATCAAACTATCCAACTACTCATACCAACTACCTACGGAGGATCTCTACCTAATATGTTCTACAGATTCTTACGATCTGATCTATAATCTAGACTATTTGTTTTACCTTCGTATTCTATAAAATAGTTGTAGTTATTAGAAACTGAAGCAAATACGGTGTTAGTTCCGAATGACACGAGATTTTTTTTATCGTGAGTGCATAATGATGATAATAATACACGGATACATATATGCGTTGTTAGTTTCGCAACACATCTGGCGCCTCACAATTTTCAATTGCTCACATGAATTCCCCGAGCAAGTAATCAATCATCATGTTCACCTTCCTCTCGGTTAACAAGAGTAATATAATCTTTTTTCTTCGATCTCCACGACAACAATGGCGATCAATTTAGTTAAGGATGCACATCAATTGTACTGTATGTCTGTCTGCGTGGTTAGTTAGGTCGTGTTAAATTAGGTTTTATCCTGTCGCCATGGATGATGGATCGAAGCGGAGAAGACGAGAGAGGAGCACCTGCAGAATGACGTGATCTCCATCATCCATTCGTTCGTCCACCTTAAATTCCCCTTCACTCTCCGCTCCTCACTCCAACCACCGAGCTCAGCTCAGCTCAGCTCAGGGAGCTGCGCCGCAATGTCGCCTCCTGTCGTCGTCCCGCTGCTCCTCTTGCTGCTCCTGTCCGCCTCGCCAAGAACGGTTCTTTGCCGCCGCCACCACGTCTCGCCGGCGCGCGCGGCGACCGAGACGCTCGACGTCGCCGCGTCGCTGTCCCGGGCGCGCGCCGCCGTCTCCACGGATGCTGTGTCGCTCCACCAGTCCGCCGCCGCCGCCGGGGTCGACGGCGGGGCGGGGAGGCATGGGAGTAAGGGCGGCATGGCCCTGCGGCTCCACTCCAGGGACTTCTTGCCGGAGGAGAAGGGGCGGCACGTGAGCTACAAGTCCCTCGTGCTGGCCCGCCTCCGCCGCGACTCGGCGCGCGCGGCGGCGGTGTCGGCCCGCGCGACGTTGGCGGCGGACGGGGTCACCAGGGCTGAGCTGATGCCGGTGAATGTGACGGCGTTCGAGGCGTCGGCCGCGGAGATACAGGGCCCGGTGGTGTCCGGGGTTGGGCAGGGCAGCGGCGAGTACTTCTCCCGCGTGGGCGTGGGAAGCCCGGCGAGGCAGCTGTACATGGTGCTCGACACCGGCAGCGACGTCACCTGGGTGCAATGCCAGCCCTGCGCCGACTGCTACCAGCAGTCCGACCCCGTCTTCGACCCCTCCCTCTCCGCCTCCTACGCCTCCGTCGGCTGCGACTCCCCGCGCTGCCACGACCTGGACGCCGCCGCCTGCCGCAACTCCACCGGCGCATGCCTCTACGAGGTCGCCTACGGCGACGGCTCCTACACCGTCGGCGACTTCGCCACAGAGACGCTCACGCTCGGCGACTCGTCGCCGGTATCCAACGTCGCCATCGGATGCGGCCACGACAACGAGGGGCTCTTCGTCGGCGCGGCGGGGCTACTGGCGCTGGGCGGCGGTCCACTCTCCTTCCCGTCCCAGATCTCCGCCACCTCCTTCTCCTACTGCCTCGTGGACCGCGACTCCCCCTCGGCGTCCACCCTCCAGTTCGGCGACTCGGCCGGCGCCGACTCCGACGTGGTCACAGCGCCGCTCATCCGCAGCCCACGCACCAGCACGTTCTACTACGTGGGCCTCTCCGGCCTCTCCGTTGGCGGCGAGGTCCTCTCAATCCCATCGTCAGCGTTCGCCATGGACAGCACGGGCGCGGGGGGCGTCATCGTGGACTCCGGCACGGCCGTGACCCGCCTCCAGACGCCGGCATACGCCGCCCTCCGCGACGCGTTCGTCCGGGGCACGCAGTCTCTGCCGCGGACCTCCGGCGTGTCGCTGTTCGACACGTGCTACGACCTGTCGGACCGTACCAGCGTGGAGGTCCCGGCGGTGGCGCTGCGGTTCGACGGCGGCGGCGAGCTCCGTCTCCCGGCCAAGAACTACCTCATCCCAGTGGACGGCGCGGGGACGTACTGCCTGGCCTTCGCGCCGACGAACGCGGCGGTGTCCATCATCGGGAACGTGCAGCAGCAGGGCACCCGCGTCGGCTTCGACACGGCCAAGGCCACCGTCGGCTTCAGCTCCAGCAAATGCTAATTAATTAAGAGCCGATTAATTAGGCTGCGAGATCGTCGGGGTCAGTGGGTGTGATTAGTGGTAATTAACCGCGTGTGGGGCCAGGCATGCAGGCGGGGGACAAACGCCAGCCTGTCCTGCTCCGCTTGTCGATGCGTGTGGGCCCCCCCTCTCTCTCCCTCTCTCTCCTGTGATGTTCGTTTCGTCTTTGACGTCTCGGCAAAGGCGGTCAAATGGTCAAAATCCGAATCTCTTCTTCACTTCACTTCACTTTGCATCGTTCTACTCCTGCTAATCGGCTAATCGCCATGAAATCTAGGACCTCTTCTAAGGAGCTGCAAAATCTGATAATCAGCTAATCCAAATATCTAGTTGGTTGATTAAAGGTAGGTGAATTTTATTTAATGGTATGATGGATAAATAAAAATTTGCAGAATGTAGAAAAGCTAGGATTGAGGTCTGCTTGGAGAGATTTTGCCTTCTGTTAGCTAGAGATTCTTAGGATCTGTTTGTTTCAGCTTTTAATAGCTAGAGATTTTTAGTAGCTAGTTAGTCTGAGTAGCCGGTGTTTTTTGGCTTCTAAATTCTAATTTATTTTCAGATTATGTAGCTACTGATTCTCATAATCTGAGTCCAAAATTTAGATCGTTTGTTTCTGTTTTAGATTCTAGAAGTAGCTCCGGCTGCTAGAAGCTGAAACAAATGGGTCCTTAGTAGTTAGATAGTCTGAGTATCTAGTTGATGAGAATCTAGAGAATCTGGTATTCTCTAGCTTCTGTAAGTTCATTTTAGATTCTGCAACTACTGATTCTCACAATCTGAGGCAGAATCTAAATCATTTGTTTCAGCATCAGATTCTAGAAGTAGCTACAGCTGTCATAAGTTCCCTCAAACCGGCCTTTAGCCAGCTTCTTAGCTACTAGGCTTAGGGCATGTTTGTTTCAGCTTCTGACAGTTGCAACTACTTCTACAATCTGATGCGGAAACAAACGGTCCAAATTCTGGACTCGGATTATGAGAATCAGCAGGTGCAGAATCTATAAATAAACTAGAATCTAGAAACTAGAAAACACCAATTACTCAGACTAGCTAGCTACTGAGAATCTCTAGCGGCTAGAAGCTGAAACAAACACAGAAGGAAGCTCTCCTAAACAAGACTCTCCTGAAATAGCGGCTACTGAGACTCGGATTATTGTTTTGAAAATCTAAACTACCTGAAATACCGTTTAAGGAACTTTTTGATACTAAAAATATCTAGTAAACCGGAAGCTCTCCTAAACAAGACTCTTACAGTATCTAGTAAACTGATCAAGACTCCTGAGCTTGCGTTGTCGGATGGATGGCATCTGCATCTGCATCTGCATCTGCACCCGGGAGGCGTGGTTGCATGGTGGTACGTAGAAATATAGCCGGATCTCGATGCACATGCCTGGTTTTGTCACGCACGGGAGCACCATGATTGCACAGTACACAGCCGTACCGGACTGGTGATCGCGCGCGGCTGGTGTTCTAGTGCTGCGTTGCATGCTTTGCACGGCGCTTATCGTGAGATCCATCCATCCATCCGCTTTACTTCCCGGTTGCTTTTGTCCGGCAAACTCCATACCCATCTATGCTTGTACATGGAGAGATTAGACGAGCAAAAAGGAGAATTAGTCTAGGGGACCGCGTAATTAAAATCCGTTTGTTTCGGTTTCCGACAGCTGAGGTAGCTACTTGTGTAATCCGAAGCTAAAATGAATGGTTTAAATTCATGATCCAACTCACGAGAATCGATGTATGGATATATAATCTGAAAATAAATTATAATCTAGGAGTCGGATAGCATCGTGTTCTTTAGATTCTCGCTAGCTAAATGCTCAAATCTGATAGCTGTTAGGGTGTGTTTGGTTTGGGTGTAGATTATGAAAAAAAATTATTGTGAGTTGTGAGCTGTAGAAAAGTTGATGTGAGATGTGAGTTGTGGAAAAGCTGAGAAATTGTTTGGTTGAGATAACCGCGGATTTATGTTTTGATAGCTCATTATGTTTAGTTACATTATTAATATACAATTTTGTATGTAAATTATTATAATCTTGAATTTTTTTAATGTTTATACTAAAATTATATATTTTTGAATTATACTAAAATGATATATTTTACTAAAATTTCACCTTTCAAATTTTACATGAACTAGTATGTTATAATAGTATGGTGAGTAATTTTCGTTTAAAGTTGAATTAACAAGCTGTAAAAATTGAGCTCCTAGCTTTTTTTGAAATAGGCCCCATAGGCCTGACCTTATTTGAAGGTCAAAGGTCATAGATATATTGAAGATGTGATACAAGAATTTCTCAGGAGGTCACCTATCCTAGAACTACTCCCACCTGAGCACGTTTAATATTGAAGTTCTAACGAGATTTAGTGCTAACTAACCCACATCCCTTTCACAAAGACTCCCTCAGCTTTCAATTTGTACTACGAAAAAGTTACCGTTTTTGAAAAAACCTAGTTGGCCTCTATACCTATTTGCTTCAGCTTTCAGCTTTCGGACAAAAAAACTCGTTAGAAAAGCTGAACGAAACATCTTCGTACCAAACAACGAACCTTAGGAGGTGGAGGATTAACCATCATTAATGAGATTATCGAAAGGCGCAATAATAAAGATAGAAGGAGGAAACTAAACCACATTTTACTGCATTGCTTGGTTTTATTTATGGAGGTTGGTGACCGTTACTGTAGCTATCTTCAATGCCCCTGCGGCCTGTGACCCGGATGCAGATGAGATGTCTCCTCAGTTTGTAAATAACCTAGTTTACTTTAACAAACTACTCCCTTCGACCCCCGGCTCCACAAAACATGTCATTTTAGACCTGTATCTAAATTGTAGAGTCGCATAAAACAAGTTATTTTGTATTTTATTGTTTATTTTATGTCTCTATTCGCCTAATGGTGCACTGATTCTTTTTCGTCTCTCCACTGTATATTTTGTATTTTATTGTTTATAATGTGCACCCGTCACTGATGACTTCTCCTGCCTATAAATTGGCAGGTACTAAGGGTCGAACTTTAATTTCCCGCAACCCTATACCCTAACACTCCCGCCGCCGTCGTCGACTTCGTCGTGCTCCTGGCCTGGCCACATGTCCCGTCGGCGTGCGTGGCCGCCCTACTCGCCACCACCATGGTTGCATCCTCCTCCTCCTAAAGTTCATCGTCGTCCTCTTCCTCGTTTTGTCTAACTTCCGCCACTTTTTGTCTAACTAGCTAACTTCCGCCACCATTGTTACAGGGTATCCTGACCTACTGCTTTTAGCCAATTTTTTTGAGATAATTAATGATCTTAGCCAATTTCTTTGAGATAATGCCCTCGAAGTTGGCATGACTCATCGTGGTGGTGCTCCTACCCAGGGCCAGTAGGTGCTCTTGCTACCCATGGCTGGTGGGGCTCCTGTACTACCCATTGAACTTCTATTGGCCATGCTACAAGTTTGGAAGACACTATCCAAGCTTTGGATATAGCTATAGGGGCTTCAAGATACTATACAAGTTCTTGATATAGCTATAGGGTAGATAGCATTCAAAAGCCATGCGATCATCTTGTGTCGCTCTTTGTTTTAGATATAGGTTTATAGTTAGTAGCCATTAAACTGTCTTGTGTCGCTCATTGTTTTAGCCATTTCTTCGAGATAACGAGATAAAAGTTAATAAATGTGCTACAAATTTGGCAATGAATATTCTGTGATGTATTGTTTGTGATGTGCTTTTGATGTTGCATGTGTTAAATGACTGCCAAATCCTGGTTGCAGCCTAAAAGTTATTTTTTTGAAATGAACATAATATTAGTGACGGCTGATAATAACCACCCATCACTGATGAAAACATCAGTGACATGCGACAATGGTCGCCCGTCACTGATGAATACATTATTTTTCTGAAATGACCATAATATTAGTTACAGGTGACCCCATTGGACTGAGGTCGACTCTTTAGTGACGGGTGTTTACCCGTCACTATTGATGCCACGTTACTGACACGATAAGGGTGACAGAAGATATGCCCATCACTAATGTACGTTATGACCCGTCACTAATATGTGTTTCTATGGTAGTGAACTCAGCTGGAGGTAGGCAGGTAGCTTAGCTCCACTGCTCGTCTGCTCCCGTGGGAGCCCAACGATCACTAGGGCTGGAAACGAGCCGAGTTAGGCTCGGCTTGGCTTGAGCTTGGCCGAGCCACGAGTCGGCTCAGCTCGGATCGATAGTATCACTGTACACTTATCTTTTTCAATCTCTTTCAATGTATTGTGCACCCGTAACTTAGAAAGTGGCATCGTGGGGTACTCATTCCTTTCAGAAAATCAAGCGGCAGCATCGAGTGCAGGTGACGATGGCCGGCGGGGGTAGTGGGCTAGGGACCACTGGCCGTCGAGGGCATCAGTGGCACCAACCGTTAGGAAGGGAGAGGAGATATATCCGGTGTCCAGTGTTCACAGCTCAATATTCACACAATGAGCCGGTATCCATGTGCTGGTGACCGAGCTAACGAGCCGGCTCGCCTCGAGTTCAGCTCAGTGGCACAATGAGCCGGTATCCATGTGCTGGTGACCGAGCTAACGAGCCGGCTCGCCTCGAGTTCAGCTCAGTGGCACAATGAGCCGGACCAGGCTCGCGAGCCCCCAAGCCAAACTGCCACCCGCAACTATCACACATGGTTTCAGCTGCAGACAAGCCGGCCAGAGAACGAGCTAAATTAGACAGCAGAGTGTGCATGCATGGGTGCTACTAGCCTCTTGCTTGCTCTAATATGTCCAAAGATGTGCACACACTTGTCTTGTTCTTCTTCTAAACACAAAAAAGTTGTGTGGTTATTGTTGTGCTCATCCTGTTCTTATACCACTCCCAATTATTAAATCAAACACTAGTTCAAACATGCAATTATATGCCCAAGGAAGAATTAGCTAGTCAAAGATAATTAATACATATATATATGTGTGTGTGTGATGTCTTAGTCTTTTTTTTCTTTACACATTATTTCCCTAATATATAGTTTCTTCGAATAAATTTGTATCGCATCACCTACCTATGCTATTTTCTCGATCTCACAATCCCCTTATTTGTTTTTTAATATATTATGTAGAACTAGTATCTTCGACTTCGACGAGATATATTTTTTCTCTTTCACCTCGATAAATTTGTCACGTTAAATTTTTACTGACATAATAATATATGACTTACTTGGGAGGGCTCTAGTCCATCATTATTAAATCTACTCTAAAACTATAGAGTAGAGTATATATACGGTGGAGTAGATCTATGGTAAATAATTTCACAATTTGAATCCGTGAAGCGTCTTTTTAGTAGCTTTAGTATTTTGTACCGCGAGAGGCGGCCTAATTAATACTTAAAAAGTATTAAGATGTTCATAGGTTCAATCCATAATTAATACTTAAAAAAACCATCAGCAGTACATGGAATTATTACATCAATTGCAGAACGGTGTTTAACATCAGCTGCAATATAATTGCACGGTTGAATTGAAGAATCATAAAGTTTGCTACAGCGATCATCTTCTCTTTTTTTTTAAGGAGAAAACTTAGGCTCCGTTTGGCATATTGGCAAACCATAAAAATTGTAATGGCACAGAAAAAACTAACCCAATGTTATAATAGATGTTAATTATAAGAACTAAACGTGAGCTAATTAAAAAATTAATTGCAGAACCTTTAGGCTAATTCACGAGATAAATCTATTAAACCTAATTAATCCATGATTTGATAATGTGGTGGTACAGTCAACACGTGCTAATGATAGATTAATTAGGTTTAATAGCTAGATTCATCTCACGAATTAGCCTAGGGGTTCTTTAATTAATTTTTTAATTAACTCATATGTAATCCTTCTAATTAACATTTCTATATGACATGGGCTAAAATTTAGTCGCTGGTATCCAAACGGCCCTTAATTAATAATATTGGTTTCTCCAGTACGTACGAAGGCCGTGCGAAAGCTTACTTGCAGTTAACGCGTCACGATTACTCAACTAACAAAGCTGGTCTGACAACGAAATATTCCGTCACTAATAGAAATGAAGTTGGCCTGATCTTCTTAGAACTGAACGTTAGTTGTCTGATTCGCGATGGAATGTACGCAAAGGCACGACACTGTATAAAAAATGCCATTAGTGACGGATCATAGAACTCACTGGTGATAAACATCACATGTGTCATTCTTATCGTGCCACTAAAATCCTGTCAATAGTGATATGTATTCATCCGTCACTAAAGAGATCGGATCCTTTATTGACAGGCCACAATATCCACCCGTCACTAAAGGGTATGCTTTAGTGACTTTACATTGTGGTCCATCACTAAAAGGTGTTATATCGATCCAAAAGTGGAACCTGTAACACCCTAATATTTAAAAGGAAATAAAATAAAAGAAATAAAATAATAAAAGAATTTCTGGATTTTATTATTAAAGAAAACTCCAAAAGAGCCCTAATAAAGTCAAACAGAGAGAAATATTCAAAATCTGAACTTGAAAATTTTATGGGGTAAACTAGAGGCCAAAATATAATTTTAGGAATTTTTACAATTTTTTATCAACAGTGATTCAACCCTTAATCAAATATATGAAGTACTGCAATTATTTTAAATCAGAAAACATTTATAAACCCTAATGGGCCTCAACCCCCAAAGTACCCCGAGCCCGGCCCAGTCCAACCGCTTGACACCGACCAGTGGGGCCCGCCTGTCGGCGCGTTCCCCCTCTCTCCTCCCCGCGCCCACGCTCCGCCGGCCCACCCGTCAGTCTCATACGGCCGCTTTCGCCCTCTGACCAGCGTGGCCCGCCTGTCGGCGCTGTTGGCTTTGCGCTCGGCCACTGACAGGTGGGGGCCACCCGTCAGATCCATCGTCTCCGATGGAAGGGGATCGCCCCCTTTCCTTCCGGCGACCCCCCTTGCCAAATCCCGTCGTCGGCCGCCCGTTCCCACCGATCCGGTCCCGGATTCGATTCCCCCGAACACCGGTGACTCCATTCCATCCATAGCCCACGCGGATTCATGAATATGGCAGTGGATCCGAAGGTTTGGAAACCTCACCGGAGATGGAAAGAAATCCTTCGGGTTTCCTCCAATTCCCTTGCCAAAACCACCGCCGGCGACCCCTATTTATACCCCTCGGCTCACCGCACTCCGCCCTCAACCCTAACACCCTAGCCGAAGCCATCCCGAGCGCCCTGCTCCATTCTTCGGTTTCCTCTCCTGCTTCAACTCCGGCCGCCGCTCACCGCCACCTCGGACCCCCTCCGCCCTAGCCGTCACCACCATCGTGACCGTCGTCGACTGCCCGTCCTCGGCCACACCTCCGTTGGCCGTGAACGTCGTCAGATCACCGTCGTCGTCAAGCTCCCGAGAAGGCATCGCCGTCTACCCTCGACGCCGGTCGCCGTCCATCGCCCATCTTCGCCGCCGCAGGTACGGTTGGAACCGCCGTACTCCCCTCGTTCCATTTTTGCTGGTAGCCAGACCCCTAGGCGCTCGTCGCCGCCGCCGCCACCGCGCCAGGACCCACCGGAGCTGGAGACGAAGGGGGTACGAGCCCCTTACGCACGTGCCGTGTCGGACGCACTCACAGCCGTTCAATCTGTGACGAACGGCCAGGATTATAACCCACCCAGGTTTAATCCGAGGCATCCATCCGGTCAAACCGGTATCAAGGCATCTGGGTCGTTGATCGTTATTTAAAAGATTGACTCAATCTGGCCCGTCCACGCGTACCGGTTCAATACGATTTAATCGTGGCCGTCCAAATTCATTAAACCCTTTCGCCTCGCGCCTGGCCGCCAGATCCAGATCCAACGGCTCTGGATCAGCCGGTCCACGCGCACAGTGACCCGGTCCACTGTGGGCCTGGCTCACCTTGGACCAGAGCCCATTTGCTGTTTAAATAAAATTCCAGAAATTGATTTAAACTTTGAAAATTCATAACTTGCTCATTTTAACTCCAAATTGCACCATTCAAATTTTGTTAAATTCAGTATATTATTCTCTACACTTTAATGCCATAAAAACAGTATGTTGCTTTAGCACAAAATAAACTTATGGATTAAATGAATAAAAACTCCTTAGGGATAAATTAATAATTCAGGAAATAAATTAGTAAAAACACCTAAAATGTAACTTTTAATGATATTCAATATAACCTCAGTACAATAAAGCTCAATTCACATATTTAAACCACAAAACTTGTTTGCTTATGTTTTGTGATGATTTATTGAATGTGTTGTTTATTTTTCCGTATCGAGAAGACTACGAGTTCGTCGAGGAGCCGGAGTTCTACCCTGAGGTTCCTCCATCCCCATTTGCTGAGCAAGGCAAGTCATCGACCACTCCTGTGGAAATAGTTGATCATCATTGAGCCCATGTTTTAATAAATTATCGCTATAACACATAGGAAAATATTGCATTAGTCAAATATCAAGCCCTACACTTATATTTATTAGATCCCCGTCCTTGTGTGCAAACCCAAGCCATGCTTATTGAGCCTTAACTCCTTGTCACTTTACAAATATTATATTAGCTAGTGCCCAATGTACCGGCACAACTGCTATAGGATATAAAGAATGAGTCGTAGATAGAAGGATTTTGTTATATGAATTTCCCCGTTATTCTCGTCTCTGGACTCTATTGGAGTTGGCTATGTTATAAGTATGGTGGGTTCCGGGTGCAAGCTCGGGGATTGGTTGGTCGCACCCGGGGCACTATAAGGACCGGTCTGCGGGATCTGTTGCAAAGCACTTCCGTACCAACCACAAGTCTAATGGTAAGTCCTAACTGGAAGTATGGAACAATCCGACTCGATGCACCATAGTGGAGGGGGCAAGGGGCAACCTGTGGGTGACTTGTACCGACGTGGCTCAAGGGGGGGTATGGTGGGGCTCCGATGCGTCGGGACACCATATGAAACCCATAAGAGGGTGCTATGGAGTCGAGGCAAACCATATGGAAGGTTTTGGCACGAGTTCCCGTGGTATGGGTCATCTCGGTACACTTTGGTGTAGGTGATGAGTGTGTGCCTTGTGGGTACAGTGGTACATCTCTGATCAGAGTAATTTAATCTTTTCGAAAAGCCAAGCCCACGGTCAAGGGCGGGTTGTGTGACTACTCGCAGTTAGTTTACAAATGTTTGAATGGTTGAGTTATTCATGGCATGTAAGGACTGTTGAGCGAGGTGGGGCTGACTGTACCCCTCGAGTTAGAAGATGATGCATACACATGTTTACATTTCAGTACTAATAAATTGATCACATTTAATGCTTTACAATTATGCTTCTTCCGCAAAATTAGCCACTATCTCCCTTGTTATTATCTTGCATTATATTTGCATTCGGTGGCTTGCTGAGTACATCTGTACTCACCCCATTGACTTACACCATCAGAACTCGTCTACTACGAGGAGGATGAAGGTCTGGAGTAGTGACCCAGTCAAGGCGAGACTGGAAGGAGGCGTTCATCTAGGACCCTTGATTTTATTAGTTTCACTTCACTTTCATTCACTTTTGTATTAATATGGTCTACGAACCGTGAATGATTGCTCGTATTTGTACGTGGTCGCATGATGAACGTCTTGGTTTATTGATTTTCTATGGAATTTCAATAAAGGTCCTGATTTATTAAATCGGGGCGTGACAGAACCCTTTATTTAGTGATGAGTTTTTATTTAGACGCGTTACTAATGTTATGATCATATTGTAAAAAAACAATTTTTAGGCTAAATCTTGAATCAAAGCAAGGATTTAGTACCCGACATTGTATATTGCAAACAAATAACATAAGTTTTATCACAGAATACCACAACACAATTTATATTGCAAAACCAAAACATAAATGAGTCGTTCACTAACTATTACAAGTCATATTTTCATCGTAACCAATAAAAAATAATTCATATCACTACAATGTAAATCTCCCTTCGAAGAGATGACAATCCATTAAGAATGTCCCTAGCCGTCCTCGGATGCCATGCAAATCAGTCTCTTTGAAAAAAAACAGGTATATTTGCAAAATAAGTTTTTACATTAGTTGATGCATACATAAATGAAAAGTAAATTCAACGTAACAATCACATATATGATAGTATCTTACTTCTAGCATTTGAAGTTCTTCTATCTTTAAGACAATCATCACATATGGTATGCGATATAAAATCCACATTGGTTTTCTAGGAGGTTGAGTGTAGCACTGCTATAGAAATACACAATTAGTGATGACGACACATTTAATTTGGATAAGGTAATAATTTAGAGACTTATCAGCATTGCGATTTTATACACCAACTATCGGTGGTCCGATGTGTTTGATATATCGGCGCCGACACTAAAAGCTATATAACAAAAATGAATTCAACGAGAATAGGTTAAATATTCAACTTGTAATAATAAAGTAAAGAAAGCATTACTCGTCGATTATGCTTCTGATTATGGAGTAGTCACTCTCAGTGCGGTCGCCATTGGGTCCAAACGGTCTTACCGAGTCGATATACCATATGCTCCCTTATTCGCTCAATGAAGAGTCGGTCTAGTATGAGAATTTGTGTGACAACTAATTAATTAAATCTTACCACTAAAGAATATTGAAGAAAAAAGTAACTTGAAGGAATAAACTATATGATATTGAGCATATAATATAAGAACATTGCATGAAAAAACTATATGAACCAAATTAATGAGCCTAATTGTCACACACATCCTCATACTAGACCAACTCTTCATTAAGTGAATAGGAGATCATATAGAGGAGCACATGGGCAAATTAGAAACCATAGCCATAATGAGTTCATTCATTTATAGAACACATAAATCAAGTTGATTATGTATACATATCAAGTATGGATAAATACGAAGGAGTTGCATAAACAAAAGTAATCATTGAAAACAATACATGGCATTCTGTATGATATTACAAAAGTAGGCGATTGGGAATGGAGGGTCATGTTGGTGGCGGCCTCGAGCTGCTTCCTCAGCTCCCCCTGGCCTTGCTCGTACCTCCGAGTTTTTTCTCTAGCAATATTTAGCACTTCAAAGTGGAAGTGCTTTCTACTCCGCCTTGACTCGGAGGACCACTACTTCGAAGGCCCTGGCGCTTGAAGCTGAGAGAGGCTCAAGGTCCTTGCTTCAGGGGCCTGGACGGGAGTGGTGGAAGCGGTCCTTCAAAGCCGCCTCTCTTCGGATCGAGCATACTCTTTGAAGTACGTCATGAGTTAGGCCACGGAATATATCGACTTCCTGTGTAGCTTATTGAGTAGATCAAGGTTAGTGACACCTTCGTGAGCGGCGTCAACAACCGAAGATGTAGAAACTCTCTTGATTTGGGACTTGAGGCGAAGCACTGCGAATATTGTCATAGCATTTCTCCAAGTTGCTGCTTGACCTATAATAGGCTTCCCGTGGATATGGGTGCAACGAAGGTCCCTTGAAATTTTTTTGTTAATTTTTCTTCAGGTGCTCCCATGATCTGATAGAGCCTAGCTTCAAGGGCGAAAACCATCGAAATGAAATGCCCTCTAAAGCTAAGGGGAAGCACTTTGCCATAGTGTCCCTCTTGCCTTCGCTTGCCTCTATAGCGAGGGCATAAGAAAGAGCAAACTCATCGGGCTCCGTATCACCAGAATACTTCAATAGCTTCGTGGATCGGAACTTCAAATGAAAATTCACCATCTGTATGTCCAGGTATAGCAGTGATCCTTCGTTGAAGGAGGCATTCCGCCTCCGTTCCTAAGGTTCTTGCTCTTAGTGGTCGCTCAGCGATGACTGTTGGTGACCTTGGAGAGTCTTCTATGGCCTCTTGAGGACATGCCTGATCGACCGTGCTTTGACACCAACAAAGGACCTCCACTTTGAGCAGTGCTAGCTCGGTGACTTGGGCTTCGTTGAGGGCACTGCTTGCTACCGAGTACCCCCTGGATATTGTAACCTAACAAAGTCCGTCTACAACATCCTCGAGGGCGATTAGAGGTCTTTGTGAGGTAGCGCCATGGCTCTGGGTTGGGCATACACCATCGACCCCAAATCCATTGGCTGATCAAACATCGACCAGACTGCTGCGGGGGCCATGGAGCGAGAAAAGCCTTCTGTCGGAGAGGGGGTCAAAGTGTGCTCTTCGGTCCTTAAGGTAGTGTTGGCCGCTGGATGACATGTAGTCTCGGGTGTTGTATTTATTGATAGGGGTGACGTAGAGGGCTCCGCGACACCCATTGTGGTGTTTTGCGGCTGAGGCCTTAGAGGTCCTAATGGACCTACGAAGGGGGTTGTGCCTTTGATCTTCTTCGGAGGCATGGTTCGAAGGATTGCTGGTAGAGAGGCTAGTCTAGTACTAGGATCCCCACAGACGGTGCTAACTATTGGCGTAATAAAGAACTACACACCATGTTTTAATGTAAAAGTACCTCGAAGGGTTTGAAATGTCATGCTAATGCTTGAACTAAATTTGAGACCTTCGAACAGGATAATAACCTCCGAATATAAATTATATTGATCGGAGCTTGTTTTGTTTGATCCTCTTCTACCTTGTAAAGGAAGGATATTTATAGGCATAATTACAACAGAGTAATACGAAGTTACCCTCTACATCGAACCGACTATTACAGTATATATACAGTGATCCTCGGGTAATTTAGTAACCTCTCGTGTGAACGAGCCCTAAGCTATATTGCTTTGGAGAGTTCTTCGAGCCCATGATCATAAATGTCACATCTAAGCGGTTAACATGGCATCAAAGCTCCTTCATCTTGAAGGGAGCTTCGTCTTGAATAGGCTTCGCGTAGTACTCGTCCAAGACTCCATTAATATGAACAATGGGGTGAATACATAAGACTTCGCTTTGGGGCTTCGCTCGGAGCTTCATATCATGACTTCGCTTGATGCTTTGTTAAAAGCTACTCCCTCCGTTAACTTTTAAATGATGCGGTTGACTTTTATATCAACGTTTGATCATTCGTCTTATTCAAAAAACTTTTTGAAATGTCATTTATTTTGCTATAATTTATTTTATTAATGAAAGTACTTCAAATATAACTTAATTTTTTGCATATTTGTAAAAAATTGAATAAGACGAATGGTCAAACATTGAGATAAAAGTCAACCGTGTCATTTAAAAGTTAACGGAGGGAGTATTATTTAGTCCTTGTTTAGGGTGAAATATGTTTCACCAACAGATATAATATCATAGACATCTCATCCGTTTTCATCTAGTTAGGAATTTCAAAGGAATTTTGTGGAAACTGAAGTAATTATTATGAAAATCCAATAAAATTACAGTATCAGCTCGTTCAGCACGGCGAGTCTAGTAGATTGGAGTAAATCTAAGAGAACTACAAGAAAGAAAATCGAAACCAGATGATTGGTCCAAACAATTCAGCTGAATCAGGTTGGGATTTAGATTTTTTATATATGCAAGGTCTGGCAAATTAAAGTAAACCTTTTGAATTGGGCTCATAAGTGGGTTCATGGGCCAGCACCCATACATGCAATCACAATGATATCTAGGCCAAGTTTACGCGGTTTTTTTTGAAATGATACATTTTTTTAAATAAATTTCAAATCTGGTACACACTTTTAAAAAATTGCAAAATTAACCTTCTGTGAGCAGATAAAGTGCTGATATAGTGTTTTAGACCCTAGATCGGTACTCCATCGGCCGATCTAGGCTGCACGGACTGATTGGACTAATCCAGCTCTCTAGATGAAACACTGACATAACATTAGATTCGCCCGATCAATACCAATACAACGACTTGTCGGTCGATGAAACACTGATCAGTCTAAATCAACCGATGAAATGACGATCTATAGCATAAATCCCTAAATCGACATTTGAAACGGCGATAGAATATTAGTTCTACAATTTTTCAAATAAATGTACCGGATTTAAAATTTGTTTTAGAAAATGTACCGTTTAAAAAATTTCATTTTACAGCGAGCACGAGCAGAGACGTCGACGTCACCTGAGATGCTTCTTCCACTCTGAAGTCTCAACAGCTTCGTCGCATCATTCATTCATTCATTCATTCATGGAATTCTTGTAAAAATGCCATTACAATTTTCTGTAATTTGAAAAATACCACTGTCAGTGACTGTGATAGGTCTCATCTGTTAGTGACACACCGATGGTATATTTCAAAACCGTGAAAATTGTAATGGCGTTAAATGGATGTGAGTTAGCTGACACCAAATCTCCTCAGAACTCCATTGTTAAACATGCTTAGGCGGAAGTAGTACTAGGATGGGTGACCTCCTGAAAAGTTCTCGTTCATATCCCCAACACACCCATAGCCTTCAAACAAGGTCGGACCCATGTGGCCTATTTCAAAAAGAAAATTGTAATGGCATGAAAAAATTTGGCCATTCATTCATTCGTTCATTCGTTCGTTCATTCGTTCGTTCATGCATTCATTCATTCATTCATTCTCCTGGTGAAAACAAAGGGGAAAAAAAGGTCGAGCTACGTACAAATTTATGCAGCTAGATCGGCAGAAATGCTCCGAGACATCAACTGTCAGTCATCAAGGCTGTTGCTTTTTCCTGGCAATAATCGAATCATACGAGTGTTCTTCAGATCATGGCACGAGCACGAGCTTGAGCTTCAGATCATGGCGTCGTCCTCCTTCTGGTGGAGCCACAGCTTGCATGCCTACTACCCGCCTCTCCTGTGCTCTCGTGAACCAACGCGTTACGCGTACAATATCACATGATATATAGTGTGCATGTGCATGTGCATGCTTGGGAAGATAGAGTATTTTTAAAAATAGACACGGTGGACCGACCAACGGGCGAACCAAGTCACGTCGGCGCCCAACAGCTATAACACGAGGCGGCAACAGCTAGTTTGACCGAACCAGACCACGTCAGCTTGCTCCTGTTGATGGTCGGCCGAACTAAGCTGACGTGGCATGGCTCGGCATTCAAAGGCTTTTTTATAGGATTTGGTTCGGTCGAACTAGCTGTTGCGCGCACACGTGGATTGGTCGTTGTGGCCATATCAGTATGTTCAAGCTGACACCACTTGGTTCGGCTCATGGTCGGCCGGCCGGTACCAATTTTTAAATTTTTTTGAATCAGCTATACAACAATTGAAAATTTTTCAAAAAAAATATTATTAAAAAAATTCTTCGTGTGATAACGTGGGTACGGGAAGAATATATGGCCGACGGTTGCGACGTCGTCGTCACCCCGGAATGATCTGCTTTCACATTCTCGGATTCTCCGGTCCTCTTCTCATGGCTGATTTACCGGCACGGGCTCTGTTCCGCGTGTGATCGATCATCACTCAACGGTGCCAATTTACCGGCTCCCTCCGGCGGAGCATTTGCAGCTTCCATGGCAAATATATTGCCGTGCATGGCGTAGGTGACGGCGGTCCACACGTACGGCCGAACGTGCGGCGCACCACCGCGCACGTCGCGGCGCGTTTGTGCGCGCCCCGCCGCGCCGCGCCGCGCCGCGCGATTCCGGCTTCTTGCAATCATGCTGGGTTTAGTGGATAGAGATTGCGGTGGTTGCCGTGGCACTGCCAAGCTCGATCGAGTCTTTCGTTTTCTCTGGCCGCCCCGATCATTACCTCGCCGGCCGGCCGCTGACTTCGCCTCTCCGCCATGAATGTATCCATTGCGCTTCACCACCAGCAGTAAACTATACTAGCTCAAGTTGCTAATGGTAGTTGGCCACCTGTGTCTGCGTGTGCGTGTCTCTCTCTCTCTCTCGTTGGAATCAAATCGGATTAGTAGGAGTAATTTTTTACGGCGGTCACGTGAGATGCCACTCCGGCCGGCCCGCTGAGGTGAAAAGCAGCGGCGCCTTTACTGCTGTCCGCTTCTCGCCGCCACCGATTCCTTCCCGTTCCCGGCGCGGCCACTCCGATCGGTCCGCCGCCGCGGCGTGGTGCGACGAGGGCGAGCCGTTCGTCACCGTCCGATCAGATCCAGCACCTACCTACCTTGCCCCATCGTCTCCCTCGTCCTTCCCCCACACCGCCGCGCCCACTACTCCTGTACTGGACTCCACCACCACGGCACCACCACCTCCGGAGCGCCAGCAAAAAAACGATTTTTTCCCCCCAACCCCCCATAAACTCCCACCGAATAAACCGGCGAAGCTCGGAGCTCCAATGCGGCTCCTCCGCCTGCTGCTGCTGCTCGTCGCGGCGGTCGGCCTCGCGTGTGGCACTGACGACCCTTTCCTCTCCGGCGGTAAGCTGAAAGCTCGTTCGGACTGAAGCTATTGTTAAATTGAGCTTGAAATGTTAATGCTTTAGCTTTTTCTCCCCCAGCGCCGGCGAACCACAGCTACAACATCGACTGCGGCGGCGCGACGGACTTCACTTCCTCTTTCGGCCGCCGGTGGCTCGCTGACCAATTCTTCTCCGCTGGCGGGGCTGCCGGCATGGTCGCCGAGCCGCACCGCTTCCCGCAGCCGCAGGAGCGCACGCTCCGCTTCTTCCCGCCCTCTTCCGCCGGCAAGTCCTCCTGCTACACCCTGCCCCTACCACCCGGCCGCTACTACCTCCGCCTCTTCTCCGTCTACGACAACTACGATTCCAAGCTGCGCACCCCGTCCTTCGACGTTTCCGCCGCCGCCACGCTCGTCCTCTCCTTCCGCTCCCCCTGGCCAGAGCCGGCTTCGCGCTACGGCGCCTACTCCGACCTCATCTTCCCCTCGGCCACCTCCCCCACTTCCGACATCTGCTTCTACTCGCTGTCCACCGATGCCCCCGTCGTCGCCTCCATCGAGGTCGCGCCCGTGCACCCACTCGCCTACGACGGCGCCACCACCGGCGCAGACCTCATCCTCGTCAACTACGGCCGCCTCACCTGCGGTAACAATCTCTTCGGCCCGGGATTCACCAACGACTCCGACGCCTTCTCCCGGGTATGGCAGTCTGACGTCGATTTCCGGAACAATGACCTCAGCTACGACGCGATTACGGCCGGCGGGAGGAAGGTTTTCGGCAGCAACCAGCCGCCCAACTACTTCCCCACCAAGCTGTACAGGTCGGCGGTCACCACGGGCGGCGATGCCTCAAACGAGATCGAGTACATCATGCCGGTGGACACGAGGATGTCCTACATGGTCTGGTTGCATTTTGCGGAGATTGATGCCGGCATCGGCGCACCTGGCCAGAGGGTGTTCGACGTTATGCTTGCCGGGAAGAACGTGACGAGGATTGACATCTTTAAGCAGGTGGGAGGGTTCACGGCGTTCAAGTGGACCTACATTGTGGAGAACTTGACGAGCTCCACCATGAGCGTGAAGCTTGTGCCAGTAGTGGGTCGGCCGATTCTTTGCGGGCTCGAGAATTATGCAATTGTGCCTCTTGAGATGAGAACGATTCCAAATCAAGGTGATAGCTTGAAGATTGCACTCTAGGCTGAGCTAATTGGAGACCACTAAAATCTTACCTTGCATATTGCCATATTCTCTAATCTTGTTGCATTGGTCTTGGCATTGGCAGTGGCTGCAATGAAGGCATTGAAGGATTCTCTGAAAATTCCAGCAAGGATGGGGTGGAATGGGGACCCGTGTGCGCCAAGGACGTGGGATGCGTGGGAGGGAGTCACCTGCCATCGCAAGGACAAAGGGCTTGTGATCACCCAATTGTAAGTACTAAGTACCATTTCTTGGCCCAATGCTATTCATATCCACCATCTGTTTCATGGGGGTGTCTCACTATTTCTACTCAAGACTTGAAGTACTTTCTTGAGGGCTTTGGCATGAAGTAGTTTTGATAAGTACAGCCTTGTTTTACCCATATAGTAAATATTGTTTTCCTAGAAAACTAAGATGAATAGATGATAGTTTTTGCCTTTGCAAGAAAGAAAAGAAAAGAAAAGAAAAGAAAAGAAAAGAAAAGAAAAGGATGATAGTGTTTGCAGATGACTGGAAAAGAAAAGAAACCTATGTGAAAGCTTAACTGCTAGATTAATTACATTCGGACATTTGGTTGCTTTGAGTTTCCCTTCTTTCAAGTGGTCTAGCTTTAGGGCCTGTAGGTTGTAGTTGCACATTTGTTGATATCAAATATAATAATTGATGTATATCAGTATCGTTATGTGGATTTTGATGTAAGTGTCAGTAGACCTTCTCTGTCTTAAAAGCACTGTTGATTAAACAGTTATTTTATCTCCAATGATACATTGAAATTTTGGCCGTTATAACTCTAGTATGTTGTTTCTCTGTCCTTTACAGAGATCTTGGAAGCCAAGGACTGAAAGGTTATATCACTGATGAAATAAGTCATCTGACAGACTTGGTAAGCTTGTAAGTATCATTTCACAAACTGAAAGTTGATTTCTGTTTGATCCTGCTCATATTTGATATTTAAAGTTTTTTGTAACAATAATTCTTGATTTTCTTGTTGGAATGTTATGTGCTGCTGGAATATACCAAGCCTAAAATTATAAAAACTAAATCCATTGTAGTTTCATAGACAACTTTACCTTTCTTAAGAAAAAGTAGATACAAATGTATATATTTCTATGGCATTTTCCTCTAGAGAAGAAAAAACAAGTAGCGTGTCACCTAGTGAAGTATTTCCTTCTGCCAGTCAAGCTAAATTAAAATGCTTATTGTCAAATACTGACTAAGAAATAGCAGTACAGAGTTTCACATCAAAATAATATAATAAATTAAAGTATGTAAAATTTAGTGTGAAATATAATATTAGGAAGTTCTAATTTATCAGAGTTAACATATGGCCACCTACACATGGCTATGTAATGAAACTGTTGTACATGGTTGCACTATGGATAGTGCTCCTTGACATGGACATGCATGATAGCCTCTGCATCTGGGAACTGGGATGAACAGAATGACCACTCAACCCTCACCTACCACAGAATCATTGATGCCTGCAATGGAAGTTATTTTCTCAGCATGAATGGATGAGCTATTTCATGTGGATCTGGAATGCCAGGCTTTTGTTTTTGTGTCAAGAATGAATGTATTGGAAATCTCTGTCCCAGTCCTCGTTCCCATCTCAATAAATATTAAATTTTCACTGGATTAGGATCTGTGCTCCCTGCGATAAATTCAATCGTTTTGCCATCTATAACATGTTGTCAAGAGTGGGTTCATTGTAAGTTAATGATATATTTGCTTGGCCAGGAACTTAAGCTACAATTCTTTGACTGGAAGCTTACCTCAGGGTTTAGGCCAACCTTCAATTGTGACATTGTGAGTACAGTTTTTTTTCTCATGTCATGCAATTTAGTGACTCGATATTACAAAAAAAAAATCGTCGTTATCTTATCACAGTTCAAGTGCTCATGCTAGAATTCATAAAAAAAATGCTCATGCATGATTGCCACTCAAGATAGAATCTTTAAGATAATAATTTTATTAACTCAACCTTCTTCATGCTGGGAGCATTCTCACTTAGAACTCATTAAACTAGGATGATATAGCTGTAGGGATTTTATTTGTTGTGAGATTCACATGCCTTTCATTTGACAAACATACTTTGGAAAAAGGACATGATATCATGTACCACCTTGCAGAATTTGAACTCAAAATTCAATATACACCATTAGAGAAAAAGGCAAGTGAATTTGCACAAGATGCCTATTTTTCTCCACAGATATCTTTATTTGAAAATTTGCAAGCCAGTTTAACATCATATTATACATTGCAAAACTTTTTTTCCTGATTTTTAATGCCTAATTGAAATTGTCCCTGTTTCTGACATAACTAATGCATTGCCTGATACATCATTCATTAATTTGTGACTGAATGGAATTTTCCACTTTGCCTCTCTCTGAAATAATATCTATGATCTCTTATAGTTCTTGTTCTCCTCTGAGCAGTTTTTGTGTCCTTTTTTAGGGATTTGTCGTCAAATCAGTTTACTGGGAGCATTCCTGGCACCATAGGTTCATCCAAGCTACAAACTGCGTAAGTACATAGTTTGGCGCTATTGTTTGACATGTTCATGGGGCCTTTGAGCGAATTTTGTATTTCTATGTACTTAACAATATAGACTTACTACTTACTACCTCTTATGCAGCTTACTGAACAGCAATCAACTCGATGGGCAAGTTCCAGAAAGACTCTACTCAATTGGTGTCCATGGCGGTGTGATAGAGTAAGATACCGTTACTATTTCACAGAAACAAAACCTTCACTTTTATCCTGTCAAGTTGATGTTGTATCCAGTTGTCATATTCAAAGATAATGCTTAGGCTAAAAATCGATTGGCAGGCTTTATTTTGTCCCATGCTCCCCACTGAGGTCAACACTCGCGATTTTAGGTTCCATCATGTGACTTGTGTCATGTTGAATAATATTTAGAGATAACAATACTAACATTGCAATATGATTAGCTGAGCAATATAGGTCTGTGATCTCCCTGGTGGAGATAAGAACAAACTCATTGAATGAAAGCTGTTGTTAGAGAAGGGAGAAGTATGTGATAGGCAATTAGGTATTGCCTAGCTAAATTGGCGAATATCTGTTGGATGGTGCTTAATTCTGCGTCACATTCTTATCTTTGCAACCAAATTCGGAGAGTTCAAACATGCAAAGGGAGATCAGACAGTAGGAATAGATAGTAGATAAATTGTGAACAATTTGATGTGATATGCAACTTGCAACTTGCAGTCTGTCAGGTAACAAAGGTCTGTGTGGGGTGCCTACTTTACCTGCTTGTGCATTATTCTGGGAGAAAGGAGGACTGAACAAAACTGGCAAAATTGCACTTGGGGCCTCACTTGGATTTCTTCTGATCGTCGTACTTATAGTGGTCTACATATTGTGCATCAGAAGAGGACCATATGACTACGATTTTGAATTCCCCCAAGATTTGACTTGTAAGTATATCGCATTTCAGCTTCATACTGGGTCATACTTCATAGATGACTCAAGCTGCTTAACACTTGAGTGATCATTATTTCCAGGGCCTTTTGTCCCAAGCTATCATGCCATTTTCAAAAACTTTATCAATGTTTCTATTAAGTTGCAATGTAGTAGATATTTCTACCTGAGTTCAGTATCCTTTTTATTCTTGAACAACTCATCACTATTCACAACCCAGTTTGCTGTCTTTACTAATGCACCGGCTCACATCCATAAAGGCGCCACGTTTAAATTTGCTATTTTCTCATCCTTCACAGCGATATCGGCAATGTCAGCAAAAAGGAATAGGTATCAGAGGGCAAAGTCTGTAATGCTTGCGGAGATGGAGGCGCATAACCCGGACGGTTATTACACGAACGGGGGAACTCATTGAACCGATGAGCACCAGGAGTGGACATGTTCACTGATTCTGGCCCTTCTTTTCTACTTACAGAGGAAAACACTCATCACAGTTGCATCCCTGAAGCAAGGACAGTTGTGACTTGTGAACTAATTTCACCGGCACCACCGACGGGCGATACGGCATCCTTGTAACTTCAGTCAAGCATCCATGGCATTCTCTTGCAGCTACATACACTCACAGCTTAATTGAAAATGTAGCACAAGTGCATGTGTACTATAATATGAGGTGGTGGTGGTGGTGTAGAATGGTAGCATCAAGGGTGCCTTGTTTTTTTTTTTTTGCTCCAGGGGTGAAGTCTCTTGTTAGCTTTAGCTTTTAGTCTTGTGCACTCCATGAACAATGTAAATGCAACCAGGTTTGGACAGATTCAGGTGTTTGAACTGTGTACTGCTAAGTACTAACATGCATTCATTTCTGTATAAAACCTGACTTTGTTAGTACTGTCTGACTGAAAGATCATCTGTCCGCTTTTGTTAGGGTCTGTTTAGTATAGCTCCAACTCTAATATTCATGCTAGATTTAGAGTTTGTATAGTATAGTAAAATAATTTAATTTTTTATTTCTAGTCCAAAATATATCTATTTTCCTCGAAGCTACGTTGGATCAGAAACTATAGATTTGGAGCTATACCAAACAGAATCTTATATAGGTGTGTTGGAACCAAATTCTTTATGGATAAATGGTATCAAGAGGATAGTTGGACGGTGTCGGCTGCTAGAAATGAAATATGGCTTAGATTGGGCTAGCAATATTAGAAAAAGATTAGTCTAATTCTTTCTTTGTCCAAGTAAACTCAATAATCTAATCTCCAACTAAGTGTCTGTTTGTTTTTTAGCGGCTAGAGATTTTCAGTAGCTGGCTACTATGAGTAGCTGGTGTTTTTTAATTTTTGAATTCTAGTTCATTTTCAATTTCTGCAGCTACTGATTCTCATAATCTAAGTTTAGAATCTGGACCGTTTATTTCAGATGCTAAAAGTAGTTGCAGTTGTTAGAAGCTGAAACCGACGATATGTTAGCGATTCGATTCCATATGGGCTTACTGGGCCCAATGAATATGGGCCCAAATGGACGTACTAGAATTTTCCTATGGTTTCTCGGCCCACTAATAATTATCGGCCCAACCTAAAGCGCAGCGAGCCCAACTGGGCTTCAATGCCAGCGAATCTGCACCGTCCACCCGTCATCGAACGCCCTCACGCTGCCACGTGGCGGAGCAGAAACGAAAACCCTAGCCGCTGACCAAGGTATAGATTCCCCCCTCGCACCGCGCCACCGCGCCGCCTCTCCACACTCCACTCCGCCGCCGCCGGCCAGGTAAGGAAGGTGAGCCGCCGCAGCCGGCCAGGTAAGGAAGGTGAGCCGCCGCAGCCGCAGCCGCCATGAAGCGCAACCCCCGCGTCACGAGCTCCCGCCGGAAGTGCCGTAAGGCGCACTTCACGGCGCCGTCATCCGTCCGCCGCGTGCTCATGTCGGCGGCGCTGTCGTCGGAGCTCCGCCACAAGTACAACGTGCGCTCCATCCCGATCCGCAAGGACGACGAGGTGCAGGTTGTGCGCGGCACCTACAAGGGCCGTGACGGCAAGGTGGTGCAGGTGTACCGCCGCCGCTGGGTCATCCACGTCGAGCGGATCACCAGGGAGAAGGTGAACGGCTCCACCGTCAACGTCGGCATCCACCCATCCAAGGTCATCGTCACCAAGCTCAAGCTCGACAAGGACCGCAAGGCACTCCTCGACCGCAAGGCACGCGGCCGCGCCGCCGACAAGGCCAAGGGGAAGTTCACGGCCGATGATGTCGCCGCCGCCTCTGCCGGTGCCGCACCCACCGGCGCCTCCCTCCAGGAGATCGATTAGGCTCGTGGATCTACTGGTGGTCGTACTGTTCCTCTCTATCTATCTATCTAGCTTTGCTTCTGTTAGGAGTTCATGTTACCTGAAGACTGCTGCTTATCATCAAAAATGTCTCCATGAGAATTTGGATTGAATCCTGATGCTGGTCTATATCTATGGTGTGCCTCTGTCTGATATTTTGAGCTATGAAGAATTCATTACAAGTTTAATTGCTCATGTTCTTATTTGTGTGGTTGTGTCCTACCTATACCAATTACCAAATGCTCTGATTGTAGTCTATTAATCTCTTCGTATCAGGATAATACTGGCTTATAATATATGCCTGTGTGTAGGTATGTGGATTATGCATTGCTAGAAGAGATGATAACTAGTCTCTTTGTTAAAATATTATTTGTGCATTTTAGGTTGTAGCACTGAATTAGGGTTTAATGGTGCATAGTGTCCCTGAATTGTATTACTCGTGTAGGCAGTCTAGTTTGTTTAAATGCTGTGTTAACTAGGAAGTATCTGTTTTGGTTGTTAAACTGTGGATAACTTTGCTAAGAGAGTATATGATATGATGCATCCTGAGGATGTTATTGCCATTCCTAGCTGCAGGTTTATAGCATCTTGCTTTAATATGATGTTTGGTAGGGAATGTTATCTACTTATCTTTTGATGTGTATATGATATGATGCATCCTGAGGATGTTATTGCCATTCCTGAGGATGTTTGAATTGTTTGTGTCTGCAGCGTGCTCGCCTGTTAGCTACAAAGTAGGCTGTTGTCTTTGTTCTCTTTTGATGATTGTTATGTGGAAATGTAGGCTTTGATTGAATGTTAATGTAATAGAGTGCATTAATGCTCTCTTTTTTTTACCTGTCCAATATGGATATGCATGAGTTATGTCTTGTCTTGTTTGATTTGCTCAGCCTTAACATGGATTACGACACATTAGATTGTTAATGTTTCTATCAATTGGGATATCCTTTGTTCTCTCAAGGTTTTCTTGAGGTCTGACTTTTTAGGCACAGTCCTATTATTGCCATGTTCTGCAACAATTGTAACCTTTTTGTGTTGATTGTGTATTCCACCTATGTTGATTGTAACTTTTTAGTCGGCGCTGCATTCTGGCATTGTGATATATATTACCTATCTCAGTGAAATGACCTTGTTTATGAAGCAGGTGTATTGTTTTTCTTTCTTTCCTGAAAGAAGATGAACTGGGTTCAAGTATTGTTAATGCGGTTGGCAGTGAATCAGTGATTGCATCTGGCATTGTGATGGCTAATTCTTTCATTGATAATTTGGCAATATAGGTTGATATGATAACTTGAGCAGTTGTGCAGTAAGTAGATGGAACAATAAGCCAGTTTCTGATAAGAGTGTTGGAGCTCAAATCAGCTGAGGGGGTTGGAGACAAGATTGCCTTTATGGTTCTCTTGTGGTAAGTAGGAATTTTTTGTTTCTCTATAGTTAAATTTCATTTGCTCTTTTGCTATTGTTTTGACAACTATGTAATCAATGAAGAGAAAGTTTTTTTTTAAAAATAATACATTTTAAAAACAAATTTCAAACCCGGTACACCATTTTGAAAAATTGCAAAATAACCTCATGTCGACACATCAACGATTAATCTAGGTCACGTGACCTAGATCAGCTTACCATTAGTTGATCTAGGTTGGCTGGCTTAGATTGGATGATGGTAAGGTCATCTCTAGCTTTTGTTTTCTTGGTATTTAGTAAGTCGATCTAGGTCATGTGGCCAACATCGGTAAATCATATGCCGATATGTGGCAGTGCTCGCTCGATCCACCTCGGAAGCCTTCTGTTGGCATTACATGTGCCGATCTAGGGACAATCCGTCTCGATGGGCACTTCAAGTGCCGATAGAAGCTAGATTTGTAAAATTTCAAATCAGTGGACCAAATTTGTTTTTTTTTTAAAAATATATTTAGCAACAACAACATAACCTTTTAGTACCAAGAAAGTTGGGTAGGCTAGAGTTGAAACCCAAGAACCATAAATCAATGTTCAGACACGTGAATAACTATTTTCCAAGCACTCTTATCTATGGTTAAATCTTTGGGTATATTTGATCGCTTCAAATCACCTTTTATTGTTTCTTCCCATATCAATTTTGGTCTTCTTCTACCCCTCTTCACATTTCTGTCAGTCTTAGGGTTTCACTACGCACCGGTGCCTCCAGAGGTCTTCGTTGGACATGTCCAAACCATCTCAACCGGTGTTAGATAAGTTTTTCTTCAATTGGTGCTACCCCTAATCTATCACGTATATCCTCATTTCGGACTCATCCATTCTCGTATGCCTACAAATCCAACATAGCATACGCATTTCCGCAACACTTTTTTGCTGGACATGTTGCCTTTTTGCAGGCCAACATTCTTCACCGTACTACATTGCAGGTTTAATCGTCGTCTTATAGAACTTGCCTTTTAGCTTCAATAGTATCCTCTTGTCATATAAAATTCCTGATGCTTGGCGCCACTTCATCCACCCTATTTTGATTCTATGGTTAACATCCTCATCGATCTCCCCTGATGCTTGAAGCATTGATCCCAAATATCGAAATGTATCCTTCATAGGCATTACTTGGCCTTCCAAACCAATATATCCCTCCTCATGTGTAGTAGTTCCAAAGTCACATCTCATATATTCAATTTTAATTCTGCTGAGATTAAAACCTTTTGACTCTAGGTTCTTTCGCCACAACTCTAGCTTCCTATTTACTCATGCTCGACTTTCATCAACTAGCACTACATCATCTACGAAGAGCATACACCAAGGGATAACCCCTTGTATGTCCCTTGTGACCTCATCCATCACCAAGGCAAATAGATAAGGGCTCAAAACTGACCCTTGATGTAGTCCTATTTTAATCAGAAAGTCATCTGTGTCATCATCACTTGTTCGAACTCTAGTTACAACATTGTTGTACATGTCCTTAATGAGTCTCACGTACTTCGTTGGAACTTTATGCTTGTCCAAAGCCCACCACAAAATATTCCTTGGTATTTTGTCATAGGCCTTCTCCAAGTCAATGAAGACCATGCGTAGGTCCTTCTTCTTCTCTCTATACCGTTCCATAACTTGTCTTATTAAAAAAATGACTTCCATAGTTGACCTTCTAGGTATGAAACCAAATTGGTTCATAGAGACCCGTGTTAACCTTCTCAATTGATGCTCAATGACTCTCTCCCGTAGCTTCATAATATGGCTCATCAACTTAATTCCTCGGTAATTAGTTCAACTTTGAATATCTCCCTTGTTCTTGTATATCGGTACCAATATACTTATCCTCCACTCTTCTGGCATCTTGTTCGACCGAAAAATATGGTTGAACAACTTGGTTAGCCATACTATGGCTATATCCCCAAGGCATCTCCACACCGTAACTAGGATACCATTCGGGCCCATCGCCTTACCGGCATTCATCCTCTTCAACTTATTTTTAAAAAATTTCTGAAGAGAAACTGTTTGCCTGTTGGGCATGACTCCTGAGTCCTGACAGCCAAAATGCTCAGCTCTAGGCCTCCTGACTTGTACTGCTGAAAGATAAATGCAAATAATGTTGCCAGAAGCTGGCCCCTTTGTCCATATACATTGAGTAAGGCTCTCGGCCCAGGAAAATCAATTCCTTGTTATTGCACACATATATGGTCTGTTTGGTAGAGCTCCGGATCTTGAAATTTACACTGAAATTGGAGTGGAGCACTTAGAAGCTGGCTACATCCTGCTCCACCACTCCAGTTTATTTTTCTGGAGCGCTTTCAGTAGATTTCACTCCTCAGGAAAAGTGTTTGATTTGACTCTAACTTCACAGGGTAAAGAAATTGGAGCTGGAGCCCTGCCAAACGCAACCGTAGTGAGTAGTGATAGCATCACGTACATATTCGCATACGGCTAATCGCAAATGGCAAATGCCAAGTTGCCAAGTTGAACTGGCTAAACAGCTAAATATATATAGCTCTTGTACGTCCAACCAGCCTCCGGTTCATCACGGGTGCAAGCTATGCATGCATGTCCGACGTACGGATTTTCTCATCGATATGATAGCAAGTGCATCATGATTCATGCGTGCAGTATCATCACCACACTCCAGGAGCTAAGCTCCAGCACGCAGCTGAGCTGAGCTGAGCGAGCAGCAGAGGCAGATGCATACAGTGGCATTAGCTAATTAATAAACCACCAGCAGCAGTAGCAGTAGCAGTAGCAGTAGCAGCAGAGGCATATACAGTAGCATGGCACCTGAAAGCAAACAGCGGCAAGGTAGGTAGCCGGCCGGCCGGCCGGACAGCTCGTCGTCGATCGATCGGTTTTGGCGGCACCCGCGCGCGCGCGTCAGCTGGTACTGTACCCTAGCTCGCCGTGCCATTCACGCTGACATCCATCCATCCATCCGGCCCGGCCCGGCCGGCCGGCCGGCCGGCGAACGACCGGGCGGCGTGGGGCATATGGCCTCATCTCGGTCGAGACTCGAGAGACGACGAGGTCCCCAGATCATTGCACTGTGCTAACATGTACATGCACGTGCATCTCACATACGTACATATCATACTGGCCTGCCGGCTGCCGCCTGCTCATGCATGCATCCATCCAGATCGAGACGCACGCTGCAGGCAGCAGCATCGATCGCCGACGTACGCCACAGCCGCTCTCTTACAACCTTTCGCTGCTAGCTAGCACTACAACAAAACAAAAGATTTTCGTCGGCCAATATAACTTCCGTCGGCTTTTGGGCAAGCCGACGGAAGTTAAATAACTTCCGTCGGCCTCCACGAGCCGACGGAAGTTAACTTAACTTCCGTCGGCTTCTGACAGTGGCCGACGGAAGTTAGCGGGGATTTTTCCTCGGCCGCTCGGATCCCCCTAACTTCCGTCGGCCCGCATTAAAGCCGACGGAAGTTAGCTAACTTCCGTCGGCTTAATGTTGGCCGACGGAAGTTAGGGGGCTTTTCCCCCAACCGCGCGCGCGTACAGGGAGCCCTAACTCCCTGTACACGCGCGCACTCCCGCCTCCTGCGCCTGCCGCCGCCGCCCGCCCGCCGCCGCCGCTTCGCCGCCCGGCCGCCGCCCGCCCGCCCCCGCCGTTTCGCTGCCCGGCCGCCGCCCGGCCGCCGCCCGGCCGCCCGCCCGCCCTCGCCCGCCCGGCCGCCCGCCCGCCCGCCGCCTCGGCCGCCCACCCGCCCGCCC
Organism: Zizania palustris; assembly: GCA_019279435.1. Classification (NCBI taxonomy): domain Eukaryota; kingdom Viridiplantae; phylum Streptophyta; class Magnoliopsida; order Poales; family Poaceae; genus Zizania; species Zizania palustris. The sequence goes on along the minus strand of JAAALK010000288.1, from coordinate 79,747,083 downwards.
GGCCGCCGCCCACCCGGCCGGCCGCCGCCGCCTCGGCCGCCCACCCGCCCGCCCGGCCGCCGCCCACCCGGCCGGCCGCCGCCCCCCCCGGCCGCCGCCCGCCCGGCCGCCGTCCGCCCGGCCGCCCGGCCGCCGCCTCGGCCGCCCGCCCGGTTCGAGGTGTCCTCGTCCACTCCCCTCACCTGATCGGAAGCGACCGAGCCTTCATCGTCTTCGTGAGGTCCGTGCTTCGTCCCGATTCCACTGTAGTCGTCGCCATTTTTTAGTTAACATGTCGCCATTTTTTGTGTGTACTACATGTGGCATGCCTTGAGTAGTGTAGAGTGTTGCAGTTGTTGCTGCAACGTCCACTTGGTGCATGCTTACTTAATGCTTAGTAGTTGTCATTCACACACATATATATACACATGAAATTTTACCATTCTTAAAAATAATACTGGCGAGTTGCGAACGTGTCGATAGATGGTCATATATAGCATCATAGGACGGATTAGCGAGTAATTAAGTAGCTTTTGACGGGTTATATTCCCTGGCCAATGATTGGCTTCAATTCGGCTAGCTATGATTGTTACGTTGGCCGGGTAGGCTTTCTGCATGATTTGAGTGTCACCATCTTGACCTGAGCTTTCCCGCGTAACAGTTGACAATTTGTGCGTCACAATCAGCGAATGCGTGTGTATATTGGTCTGGACCAACAAACATTTTTGCTCATAAGCCTACACTCTGCACTCTGCACCAAGTGTACCCTGGCATAAAATATCTCTGTGCAGTGCTTATCTAATAATGTAGGGCCTAGCTAATGCATACCACCATCATCTCTTGCATATCTCTCCTTAATTAAAAATGTTAATTAACCTAGATTGAGGCATAATGTTGTCTTTTCAGTTTTCTTCGCCCGAACCAAAATGTGTATTATCCGTTTCTAGGCTTTGCACATAGATGTGTTAATCTTACAAAGGTGTAAGGTAAAATCAGCAAACATGTAATGCCCTAATGAGATTTACTTGTTTATTTCATGAAGACCTATCTGTATGTCTTGTATGTCTTGTATGTGATGTTTTGTTTTAATATGCAATATATGTTGTGATATTATGTATATATGATTCTAATTATATTATTCTATTAATTTATAGTTTTTTTTTTCGTATGCAATTTTTTATTTGACAACAACGTAGATAGTGTAACGAAACCTATGCGTCACCCGTTTCGGACCAACATGTCTCACACGTGTCATGCGTGTGAGATGTGTAGGTCCGGAATTGTCCCTTTTTGGACAGCCTCGGAGTGGGCGACAGAGCGTGGTTTTATGATGAGTCATGAGTCCGAATGAGATTTCAGTAACATAACCTTGTTGTTCTCCATTGCACCACTATCAGGCGTGCAATTGGAGAACAGCGGGGTTATGCTGCTGAAATTTCGTTCGAACTCATGGCTCGTCATAAATACCACGTTTTGTCGGTCACTCTTGGGTGGGTTTAGGACCTATCTTTTCCTATAGACCATGGTTGCCATGGCGTCGCCTGCGCCGACTAGACGTCCAGGCGGTCACCGCCGGATGTCATGGTGAATCGCGATGCCGGTGGGCTCTGCTTCCCCTTGCGTCGCCGGCCGCCCGGCCGCCTCTACTTCCCCTCCGTTGTCCGGAGGCGGAGGCGGGGGGTGGCCAGGGTGTGTGTATGTTGCGAGCCTCTTGACTGAATGAATGTTTTGCATATAGAATGGCTGAGGACGACCGACGGTGGATGTATAGTGGTTGGATGAAAAGTGGAGCTCACACGAGGGAGTGGGTAATCAACGCTGAGAAATTTGTTGATCGTGCATTCGCTTTGACAACAAACACTCCCGCGAGGTGCCCATGCATGAAGTGCAGAAATTCTCGTTGGCAAGACAAGAGGACGATGTCGTTGCATATTTGCAAATATGGTTTCGTGCCAGGTTATGAAGTTTGGTCTTTTCACGGCGAGACAGGCCTTGAAAAAACGGTATTAGTAGTGGAAGAAGAAGATGATAGCGTTGCTGACGATAGGATGGATGAGATGGTTGATGCTATACGACCGGAGTTTGAATCAAACCCCGAGGATCCTCCAACACCGGAGGTTCAAAAGTTTTTCGACATCCTTCGAGCTTCAGAAGAGCCATTGCATGAGCACACCACCGTAAGCGTTCTCGCTTTCGTGACTCGTATTATGGCTATTAAGTCAAAGTTTGCATTTTCAAACAATTGTTATAAGGAGCTCTTGAATCTGATCAGCGATATCCTTCCTAAGAACCATAAGGTGCCGAAAGACATGTATCAGTCAAAGAAAATGCTTTCTGCTCTCGGTATGGAGTATGAGAAGATTGATGTGTGCCGAGATAATTGTATGTTGTTCTGGAAAGAACATAGTAATGAGGTGAAATGCTTAAAATGTGGTAAACCGAGATTCGTAGAGGTCGTAAATGAAGACGGAGAGAAGGTGACGACAGAGGTTGCTCATAAGCAACTTCGTTACATGCCTCTTACACCTCGGGTGAAACGATTGTTTCTATCAAGAAAACCGCTAGACATATGCGATGGCATAAAGAAGGTGTACGTGAGAATAATGAAGTAATGGTGCACCCATCTGATGGTGCGGCATGGAAGGCTCTAGATGATTTTGATGCAGACTTTGCTAGTGATGCAAGGAATGTTCGCATCGGGTTGGCAACTGATGGATTCACCCCTTTCAATGTAACGGCATCGTCGTACTCTTGTTGGCCCGTGTTTGCTATTCCATACAACCTTCCACCTTCATTTTGTATGAAATATGAATTTATGTTCCTGTGTCTCATTATACCCGGTCCAGATCATCCTGGAACACGACTAAACGTGATGTTGAAGCCCTTAATTGAAGAGTTGAAACAATTGTGGAAAGGAGTTGAAGCATATGACTATGACCAGAAACAAAAATTCAATCTTCGAGTTGCGTATCTGTGGTCGGTTCACGATTTTCCGGCATACGGTATTTTTTCTGGTTGGAGTTGTCATGGAAGGTTGACATGCCCGATATGTGCAAAGGACACAGATTGTTTCCGTCTGAACTTCGGGGGAAAGATTTGTTACTTTGATTGCCATAGATGCTTTTTGCCCATGAATCACCCATTTAGGTTACAGAGGAACAATTTCAAGAAGGACAGCATTGTTGTAAAGGGACCACCAAGGCGTTTAAATGGTACAGAAATCGCTGATATGCTGAATGAGTTGGTCCTTAATGAAAATGAGGATGGATTTGTAGGATTCGGAACCGAACATAATTGGACTCACATATGTGGTTTATGGGAACTGCCGTACGTCAAATCACTAATTCTGATGCACAACATTGACGTTATGCATCAGGAACGTAATGTTGGTGAAAGCATTATAAGTACATGTATGGATTTTACTGACAGGACAAAAGATAATGTAAAGGCGAGAAGAGATTTAGCTGAGATTTGTAATCGACCAACCCTTGAGTTGACGAATAGTGGTGGCAAGCCACGTGCCCCATTTTGTTTAAAACCTAAAGAAAAAAAACAAGTAATGAGGTGGTTGAAAAATTTGAAATTCCCAGATGGTTACGCCGCAGGATTTAGAAGAGCTGTGAACTTGAAGACAGGGAAATTAAATGGATTGAAAAGTCACGATTACCACATAATAATGGAAAGACTCCTTCCTGTAATGTTTCGTGGGTACCTGAATGATGATGTGTGGAAGGCGTTAGCTGAGCTGAGCCATTTTTATAGACAACTTTGTGCGAAAGAAATTAAGAAAGATATGATGGAGATGCTAGAGAAAGAGATCCCGGTACTTTTATGTAAACTGGAAAAAATATTCCCTCCAGGGTTCTTCAATCCAATGCAACATTTACTGGTTCATCTGCCATATGAAGCTAAGGTAGGTGGCCCTGTGCAATATAGGTGGATGTATCATATTGAAAGGTCCCTAAAGAAGCTTAGAGCGATGGTTGGTAATAAGGCCAGAGTTGAAGGTTGCATCGCAGAAGAATTTAAATTGAAAGAGATAGCATACTTCACTAGTGTATACTTCGCTGAGCATCACAATGTCAACACACCTGCTACACGGTACCATATGGATGAAGACCATCCTTGTAGTGATCTCCAAATATTTGGGTGGAAGGGCATAACTGTTGGTGTTTCCACGACATATTATGTAACTCAGGAAGAACGAACAAATGCCTTGCTCTACATGTACTCAAATATGGAAGAGATGGAACAATATTTCGCGTAAGTGATTCGTTTTAGTTTTATATTTTACCTCCAAATTTTATACCCGTTTGTTTACCTATTCGTTACATTGACAGTATGTTTGATTCGAAATACTTGCCATCTGGTCGTCAACCAACGGAGAAGCAATTAGATAAATTGCGTCGAGAAGGAGTAAATGGCGGGCCTAGTTTTCTCACTTGGTTCAGAGAACATGTAAATCCTTACCTTTTCTGACACGTATTATTTTACTCTACTGGGTTAATTATCTTATAATCTCTTATGATTTGCAGTGCGTGCTCGCTGACAATGTACATATAGACTTGCGACAGCTCTCTTACGGGAGTATTAGTGCCAAAAGTTACGGTCGCTACGATGTTAATGGTTTCCGCTTCCGTTCAACTATATTTGAAGCATATCGACCTCTAGCGGCAACAACTAATACTGGTGTTGTTACAAGGGTCGTTGATGGACAAGGACACGAAATTATGTATTATGGAATCATCAACAATATAATCGAGTACAAATTTGCCGGGAATAAAGAGATTAAAGTAGTCTTCTTCGATTGTGATTGGTTCGACCCTAAACATGGTACTCGTGAAAACCAATTTGGGATGGTTGAAGTCAAACACGCGGAACGATTATCTAGTTGCGACAATTTTGTCCTTGCTCATCAAGTCGAGCAGGTGTATTATATGCCCTACCCATGTGAAAAACTAAGTGCTTGGTGGGTAGTCTACAAAGTGAATCCTCGGGAACGTCTACACACCCCTAGTGATGACGCTTATCAATTGGAGGTTGAAGAGGTCGATGAGGTTTATCAAGATGATGAATTGCCGACTTCGTTTAATGTAGAGTCAGAATCGTCGACAGATTCTTTTCTCGGCGATTCTAATGATGTGGCAGTTCCCGAGAAAAGGAAACACCAACATAAGAAGAAAAAAGTCACATGGCGTGCTTTGGGGAGAAAAGGACAAATTGATCCTGATTTTGATGATAATTGACAAGTAATTGTTTTGATACATGGATATGCAATATACTTCATATTACATGTTTTTTCATATGTACAAACCTTCTTTACTAATAAATGCTTGTTTGTGCTTATTTTGAACAGGATGTCGAAAAAGATGAAGAGTGTCACGAGGAAGCTCTTCCGCTTGGGGAGTTCATCGGCGAGTACTCCGGCGAGTACACCGACGAGTCAGGAGGACACCCTATTCCAGGGTAGTTCCTCTTCTTCAAACAGACGTCGTCAAGAGCAGCTCCTGAGATGCATAGATCCGACATTAATTGGTCGGCCTATTGCATTTCAACTAGATGAGGAGGTAACTTTCAGATTGTTTTTTATGCCAGTTATAAACTATTACTAATTGTTTCAATACTGTTTTGTAGGAGGAACAACACTTGGAGAGTGCGGGTCATGAGGATGATCGGCCGGTGGGTGGCGGGCAAGAGGGGGATGTCCCAGAGTGTGCGGCACAGAGGGATGACCCAGAGGGTGTGGGGCAGGGGGATGACCCAGAGGCCGGTGCGGGGCAGGGGGATCTCCCGGAGGGTGCGGGTCAGGAGGAAGGTGCTGAGGCTGCCGGCGGGTCCTCGGTAACTTTCAGGACGAGTCACTTGGTCGCTCCACCAGTAGTCTCTTCCGGTGGAGCCAAGATCGAGATTACGCCTGTTGGTGACGGGTAAGTGTAATACTCTTCTGTTGTTTTGCTTTTGTTTTCAAAAAATTTCTTTCACTAAACTAATTAACTTTATTTATTATGTATTTCTAGATCTTGGATTGACTCTCGGTTCGACGGCACTTCGAGGGTCAGACAGGTTAACCAGATATTGGGTAACCTGTGCCGTCTGCACTACCCAGGGATGCTGACAATGCCGACCGGTGAGCGGGTTCTATGCCAAACATGGGACCAGTACCGGTTCGCTCCTGACGGGCGACACGGAACTGCTCAGGGGGCGGTGTCTCATGACTTCTGGGTATGCAAGTGTTTTTTCAATTTTCTTTTAGAATTTTCGAGTTACAACACTATACTAATCATTATTTTTGCAGTTACGCTTTTGCTTGCCAGAAGTCGGCAATCACCATAACCATGCGCTTGTAGTCTTCAACAACAATGCGCATAAGGTGGTGAAGGACGCCATTTCGTATGCCCGCATTCAAGCGAACAATGCTTACTACAAGGAGAAGCTAGGGCAACGAATGAGCAAGGCGACGGGCTCATCGTCAGTCTATTTGACTGAAGAAGAATACCGTTCGGTAAACAATTCTAACTTTTTACCTCTTCGATTGTTGAGATTTGTTGTCATATAATACAAATAGCATCTCTGTTCAGGTGAGGATTCCGTGGTTGGCAAACCGCGAGGACGCCTATTTTGAATTCTGCAAGATTTGGTCTTCAGATGCATTTAAGAAGACTTCCGAGCAGAAAAGACAATGCCGCGGGACGGATCCGAAGCACAGATATGGTGCCGACGGACATATTCGCCACGCTAAACGCTTGGTAAGACCGATCTGTCACTCTCTAGCTATAGATACATTGTAATGCGACTAACTCATTTCTAATGCACAGGAAGCTAAATCTGGCAACGTGCCAAGTGACATAGAGGTGTATACCTCTGGTCACAAAGGAAGCGATCCGGCACAGCCAGATGTCTTGTGTAGCCAGACAGCCACGGACCATTTGGTGAGATGTTATTAAGAGTTGACGTAATTTCATTTTTCTGCGTCTAGCTAATCGGACATGTTTTTTGCAGGCGCAGTATGGTGAACACATGGTTCGACTCCATGGAGAGAACTATGATTGGCGGAGAGAACCTGTGGACCAAATGGCCGTGTACTCCAGCGGAGGTGGCAAAAGCCATGGACGGTGAGACAATGTTTTTATTAATGTTTTGTGTATGGTATTGTGATGGTAACTAACCCCTGTTAATGTTGCAGGTACTCCATGTTCAATGGAGTTATTGACTCGAGAGCGGTGAGAGCTCAGAAGTCAGCTCAGTCGTCGCAGAGCTCCGTCGGAGTTGGCTCCAGCCGTCGTCGCTCAGAAGAAACCCCGGAGATGGTTCGGATGAGGGAGGACATGAGGCGGCGCGACGAGCACTACAAGAAACAACAAGAGTACTATACCGCCTGCTTAGCACAACAGCAGGCGATGATCCAAGTAAGCTTACTTTAGAGTGTTGCAGTTCAAAAGTATTCAGAAATAGGTTTAGAACTAACTGATTACATTACAACATGTGTAGCAACTAGCCCAGCAAAACAGTGGATTTGACATGTCCATTTTCCAACCACTACCTCCCCCGCCACCACCACTATCTCCTACATCACCTGAGGTACCTCCTAAACACTTAAGTTAGCGTTTAGAAGGGTAGTTGAGTTCGTTTCTAATTTTGTCTATTTCTTCAGTGTTTCCGTACGCCTGGTCAAGATGGAGCCTCCGGGGCAAATGTGGACGAAGCGGGAGGCAGCGGCGGCGCCCATGACCCAAATGTGGGCGATCAGTGAGTATATGGACAAAATGACTTTGTATGTGGCTCTCGCTGTGTTTTGTGAATTTGTATGTGAGTTTGGATGTTATATGTGAATTCAGATGTTTACTGTGACTTTGGATATGAATTCAGTTATATTATGTGATTTTGGATGTGATGTGTGAAGTGTGGATGTGATTTTGGATGTGAGATGTGGTTTTGGATGTTATATGTGAAGTTTGAATGTGATTTTGGATGTGAAATGTGATTTTGGATGTGTATGATGAATGTATGTGAAATTGTGGTTGGATGTGAGTGTGAGTAGGGGAACCAGGAAAAAATAAAAAAAAAAATACCAGGTAACTTCCGTCGGCTTTGACCATAGCCGACGGAAGTTAGCTGGTTTCGGCCACGTGGGCAGAAAGGCTAACTTCCGTCGGCTATGGTCAAAGCCGACGGAAGTTAGCTGCCCCTAACTTCCGTCGGCCAGCCTGGCCGACGGAAGTTAAAGCCCCCCCTGGTGACGTGGCAGAGTTCGGGGCTAACTTCCGTCGGCCACGTGAAGCCGACGGAAGTTAGCTAACTTCCGTCGGCGGCCGACGGAAGTTAGCTAACTTCCGTCGCCGCGCTTCCGTCGGCCAAAGGCCGACGGAAGATAGCGTTTTGCCGACGGAAGTTGGCTTCTTCCGTCGGGAAAGGGCTAACTTCCGTCGGCTTTGGCCGACGGAAGTTGCCTGTTTTGTTGTAGTGTAGCTCGATCCTCTTACACGTACAAATCTGAAGCTAGCTAGCTAGCTCGATCCTTACACGTACAAATCTGAAGCTAGCTAGCTCCAGTACACATGGATCAACTAGCTAGTAGCTATAGCAATGCAAGAAGCTAGCAAAGCCACTACATCTGGATGCAATATATGCGATGCATGCATATGGGATCATCGTTAATGCGGCAGCGACTATACCCACACACACGCTCATACTATTATGGCACACTGATAGATAGATGTTCCATGTTGCATGTTGCATGCTGATTGCTATTGCTTCTGCTAAGAGATAAGATACCCACCAGCTGTTTTCGTTCCCAGCTAGTAGCAAGCTAGTTAACTGAAAGGCGACGAGATCGATGTGCTCATTTCCGCGAGAGCAAAACCATGGGCGGTGAGCCGCTGCCGCTGCCGCTGCCTGCTAGCTAATAGCTGCCCAAGTGGGCTACACTGTGCCCTAACTACTTGGGGCCTGTCCGCTTCAAAAGACTAGACGGATCAACTTGGTACCAAGCTCACTGTTCTCGTTGCGTCTGATTATTGCTTTCGTTTGCCACACCAACAGACGAATTACTGTCTAACACTGTCGATCTCCATGTCGATACTCTCCTCGATCATTAATTATATAATCTACATACATACATACACATACACACACACATACTGTCCAGCCTCAGCTCAGACCGGTGTTCCTTGTCAGTATTAATCCGGATCGATGGAGAAGCTAGCTAGGAACGTAATTAATAGGCGTAATAACGCGCGATTAATATCGACGGATGTGCAAGCTAGCTAGGTAGAGCTCGTTGGTATGACCACACGCATATCAGTCAATGCGATGAAATGGGCGTTCTGGGCCGGGGCGCTTTTATATGAACAAGTTGCCTGAAGTTGTCGCCACCATGGATGGATGGATAGATGCTTGAGAGATCGATGGAGATGATGCACATCGATCGATATGATGATCATGCCTCTGCACAGCACACAGTGGCAGTGGCCCAGACCTGAATTTGTCCCAGCTAATAAGTAGCTCACTCCTCTCCTCTGCATGCAGCTACTGCAGGCCACAAAGGTGCACTTGTACGAATATCCCACTCAATCATCGTCTTCTCAGTGCTTCTTTCACTTCCCTGCGCCACTCAAAAACATATTTTTTACGCGGGTTTTTAATATAATTTTATTTTACAGATCTCTGTCGCTTCGGCTCATTGCTTGTCTGACTCTGAAGAAACAGCATCCTGCAAGCTAGCTTAGCGAGCTCACTGGCTACCTTAGCTCAGATCTGCTGCTTTGCTCGCCTCAGTCCCAACATTATGCATGGATATGATTCAGGAGCTCCAAACATTTCCAAGATTAGCATTAACAAGATTGAGATATATGTAGCTTGCTGCTGACTAATGCTAGAATTAAGCTGGGTAAGTTTTAATTAGAGTTCGATTGATTTTGTGATGCATCGTATCTGTTATGACAATACGACCTGAATTGAACTGTGAATTGAATGCATATATTGTAGGAGAGGAGTTTTATCATCCTTGAGACGAAGGTACCAACAGATACGAAGTATCAGCATCATCAGGAGGTACGAAATCAAATGCATCATCAGGAGGTACGAAATCAAATCTAGTCATTGATTTCACAGTGACACGATTGGAAAAAATGGGGAAAATGGAGCATCCGCCGCCACTACAAGTGCCCAACCGCTCCGTCTGGCCGGCCGCCCTGCGGCCTGCCGTTCACCACCCGCCACGCCGCCGCTCCGCTTGTCACTTCGCTCCGCCCCCCGCCTGCCCAGCTGCTCCGCTCCGCTCGTTGCCTGCCCATCACCCGTCGCGCCGTCGCTCTGCTCCACCCGCCCACCCGCCCGCCGCCCGCCGCCCGCCGCACCGCATGCTCGGCCTGCCGCGCAGGCACGCTGCTGGTCAGGACACCGCCAATCGGACCCTTTCAACTTCTATGTTTTTTAGGCAAGATTACGAGAATACCCTTCCACGTTCGCCAAAAATAGAAATACCATATTTTGAGCAAGGAGGTACTAGAAGATATTGTCTAATCTGAACAATTAGATGAGGGTAATTAACGTCTCAAATTTGATACCTCTTTAGTCTTAAGGATGATAAAATTCCTCGTCTTAGAAAATCCTATATGTTCAGCTCATGTTTTGTTTGGATCAATAAAAATGAACTGTACCTCACCAGTACACCTGATCTACCGATGAGAAAAAGGGGACTAAATTGCGTGCCCTTTTCTGGAATGAGGAAGCTGTTTGCACCACATGATTTCACAGTACCACGAAAATATATATGGACCAGAGCTGAGCTGAGCTGAGCTGAGCTGGGGTTTGGAGATCAGCCGTCAGTGTGTGCTTTTGGATTCTTTCGACGGTGCAGATTGGATTGATTGGTTGAATATACTGTGGCCACTGGCCAATGCAATGCATGCAGATACGAACATGTAAAGGCTAAAATTGCCAAGATCGACTTGCTGATGCCCTGTTTGGGGGAGCTGTAGATTTCAGAATCAGCTAGTCTGAGTATCTAGCTAGCTGCTGAGTGGGTGGGTTTTATTCAGTAACATAGTGGGTAAATAAAAATCTGCAGAATCTAGAGAAGCTGGGGTTAGCCAACTTATCAGCTACTAGGCTTGGAGAGACTAACTGCTTCTGCAGATTTTAAAAATCTAGGCTACCTGAGATGCTGTTTGGGGGAGCTTCTAGATACTAGAAGTATCTAGCCAACCAAAAGCTCCCCCAAACAGGGCCTGAGTGTTTGGATACATGGATAACCCTATCAAGGGAGTGTTTGGATACCCTAGACTAAAATTTAGTCTTATCAAGTCGGATGTTTGAATGTTAATTAGAAAAACTAAACATGAGTTAATTATAAAACTAATTGCAGAACCCCTAAGATAATTTATGAGACGAATTTATTAAGCCTAATTAATCCATCGTATAAGAGATCCAAAAGGAATGCCAAGAAGAATGTGAAAAGAATCCAAAATGAAAAAATTATATGTGCACCTATATATGCATATAAAATTTTGAATAAAAAAGGAATATTATTTGGGAAAGTTGTGTTTTTGTACAACTTTAATTGTTTAGTTTATGTATACTCTATCCGTTACATATTATAAGTTGGTTGATTTTTTATAAGGCAATCTAATCTTTTAAATATTGACCAATTTTATACAAAAATATAGAAACAACTACAACATGAAATTAGTTTCATTAGATCTACAACGAAATATATTTTAAGTATATTTATTTGGTATTATAGATGTTAATATATATATATTTAAATTTAGTTAAAATTAAAAAATTGACTTGTAAAAAGTCAAATAACTTATAATACAAAACATATAGAGTATTCCTAAACATATAGAAGCAACAAAGGACTTCTTCATGCATGCGTCAATTTCAGATAAGGCCGGCCATTTTATGGTTTCGAGAGAGATATATGCAATCAAAATCTATTTTTTTACTGAATTTTATTCTGACTGATGCCGAATGTTCAGGTCAAGCAAGTGATCAACTATATATATACGCACGTTGTGTTAGGACGAGAACATATGCTACTTGTTGAGCTGCAATCAAGTTGACTTGAGTGCATAGAAACTTCGGTCGGTCACCGGCAAATTAATGTCACATTATTTAGACTTGAAAAGCATCAATTGATTACTACCGATAATACATGGCATCTCTACATATATATTCAGTTAATTATTTATTAATTATCTCAATTGAACATGTATATATATTGTATCATATGTAGAGATGGACCAGATAGATGCTGCTGTGATGACGAACTGATCTTCTTGAATTTCTTTTCTGAAAAACGAACGGAATATATGCAGAAAATTAATGTACCTGTAATATGATCACCAGTAGTCGAGTACATCTATCAGAATGGATGGACCAAAGGCTCACACTGGGGGGATGAACCTAAGCAAGTCCCTTGTCCATTCATCCAGGTCACACTCCGTCCTCTGCTCCCACTTGGCCCCCCAATTGATTCAACAACATTTTAAGTGCACATGCTGAATCTTTATAATTTGTTATTGCAGGTCATGCCCTCGGTTTTAATGACAATCTAACCATATATTTACCAGAGTTAATATGAATGAACATGCTTTAAAAACTGTCCACACCACAGTAAGTGAGAGATGGTGGTCATATAAGAGATTTTTTTCCTTTTCTGATCCATATAGTTAAATTACGGAATAATTAAGTCTACTTTACCCCAAAGTTAGAGAAAGTTGCTCCCAACTAAAAAATCAGGCCCTTAACCCCCCGAACTATTCTAAACCGGAGAAATAACCCCCGAGACGGTTTTGTTGACATGGCAGTCCACGCAGGTGGTTTTGCTGACATAGCAGTCCACACTGGCAGTATTGCTGAGGTGAATGTTCACGTGGGCTGCCAGCGTGGACTACCACGTCAGCAAAACCGTTGTAGTAAATTTCCTTGGGGAGTTATTTCTCCGATTTAGAATAGTTCGAGGGGTTAAGAAGATAATTTTTTAGTTGGGTAACTTTTGTCTATAGGGTAATACTTTAGGGGTATAGTAGACTTATTCCATGAAATTACGGTTCATGTGTATGACAAACATGGAAACCATATATCATATACTTATATAGGACAAAGAGTAAATGTCACAAATTTATATATATAGTATGAGAGCAAATCTCTCGATTATATTTGATAAAAAGCTTCTATGCCATCACTCTCTTACTAAGGGTTTAATGTATGAGGAGTTTTACTATTCTTGAGGAGGTAACAGGAGGTACTAAATCAGATCTAGTCATTGATTTTATAGGAGTAGGATTGAAAAAAATAGAAAAAAATTGAGGAAAAAACTCGCCAGATGCCCCGCCGCCGGCGTCTAGTAGTTGCCGTCAGGGTTCCTTCACCGCAGCCTCGCTGCCACTGTGCTGCCTCAGGGTAGCCACGCCGACCCATGCCACTTGGCACCCAGGCCGCCACCGCTCAGGCCGTTGCCGCCCCTCCACGCCGCCATGGCTGTGGCCCTAGACCAAGCCACTACCCCTTTTTTGATGCGAAATTACCAGATTACCCTTCCACCTTTGACCAGAACTAGAGGTACTATTTTTTGAGAGGAGAGGTACCACTGCATAATTTGAGTCGCTGGATGAGGAAGATCAACAGTTCAGATTTGGTACTTCATCATCGTAAATTCCTCTTGATGTATATCTACTTGAAGTACCTCAAGGTGTGTTTAGTAGTATTTATCCTCCATTGGATCGTGCTTCAAACTCAGTGAAGACAAACCCTTGATATTTAAAAAGTACTCCTAGATAGGGAGATTCTTGGACTTTCACGCGTACACACAAGTGCAAAATACGGTTGAAATCATACGAACCTTTAGCTAGTTTCGTGGGCATCGTCACATACACGTACGTATGTAGCTCTGAATTCCTCCTATTATAATTCCTTGGAGCTCAACTTGAGCTGGAGATCGATGAAGAGCCTACGAAGACGACGACAATAATAGTCCGTGCCATAAAAGTATAGGAACTAACAAAATCAGTGTCACGGGGACCCATTTATATTATATTATAATGCCATCTTAATTATAGATATATATGTGTTCATGCATTAACATTATTAATTATTGCTAATAATCGGCTTTAATTCACAGGTTATTCCACCAAAAAGCATCATACCTCTCTCCTCGATCGATTGGGATTTTTTTGAAATAATATTTTTTTAAAAATAAAATTTCAAATCTGTATGACAATTTGAAAAAATTACAAAAATAGGTACCGGTCGGTACTTGATCGGCCGACTAGTGCTACTTGGTCGGCCGACTAGTGCCACATCAGCACCAGTCAGTCGATCAAGTGCCGACTAGTGCACACCAACAGCTCTTTCCGCTGACTAGCGCCACGTCAGCGCCAATCGATCGTTCAACGGCCGACTCCTATTGACGTAGCACCAATCGGCCATTGAAATGCTGCCACGTCAGCAGGAGTCAACCGTTCAACGGCCGACTACGCTGACGTGGTGCCAGTCAGCAGAAAAATATTGTTGCGCGCCGAAGGGAGTCAACGTGGCGTCCAGTCGGTATTTGATCGGCTGACTGGCACTGATGTGGCACTAGTCGGCCGACCAAGTGCCGACTAGATGCCACGTGGCACCAGTCGGCCGATCAAGTTTCGACTGATATTTATTTTTGTAATTTTTTCAAACTGTCATATAAATTTGAAGTTTTATTTTAAAAAAATATTATTTCAAACAAAATTCATTGATTGGTGCGATAGATGATTATACGTATGTATATATATATATATAGTAAATGTAGTAACAAAAGATCACTTGTCTTTTTTGCATTGGAGTATATATCTAGCTAGCTAGTTAATTAGGTCAAACAGACATGGAAAGGAACGGAAGATGTTTGATTCTGACCCGGATTTAGATAAGATATATGCTTTGTGACCGGTGGTTTTTTCTCTTAAGAATTTTCTACTTAGAAAATCTCGCGTAGTGTCGGTCGTGTGTTCCTCAGATTGCTTTTGTAATAGGAGAAGTGGATGTGTGGAGAAAAAGGACAATTTTATAGGATTTTCAAAGGAATTAGTGTAGTTCTTCAAAATTGTTATAAAAATCCTCCAATGCAAATAAGCCATCAATTAACTACCAGTAAAATTAATTATATTAGATACATACATGTAGCTAGCCGTATTCATTACGGGAAAACAATGCTTCTTTCGGTGTCACAGGCACTCGGCGAAACCCCTTTTGCACTCGGCGAAGGGTTCGCCGAGTGCCACATTCGGCCAAGTGCGCTTGGCGAACATGCTGTTGATGTACAAGAGTTCGCCGAGTACATTTTATCGGCTATATTTTCCTAGTCTCTACATGTTGCCCGCTCAACAAACCTTAGTATTCATCGAATGTTAATCATTTGTCGAGTGATGAGGAAATATACTCGACAAAGCCTCGACAAAGCCTCAGACACTCGATAAATTATCCGCTTACCATATCGATGGCACATATATAATGTATCTAATTTCTTTTTTTCTTAGATAGAATTTTTTAAAAAAATTTATATCTTTTCGGCATGCATGCATGCACGCACGAGTCAGATTAAATAAACCAGAATCAACCAGAGTCAAGTTGATTATTAATTAACAGATTCTCTCGATACGTAACCACATGCCTGCACTGCAGGACTATGCAGCATGGATCTTTACACGAAGAGTTCAGTAGAATCCAACCAAACACGCACAAAAATATAGCATAAAATGACAGTGTCAACAGTGTAAAGTTGCAAGAATAGAAGCCAACATAATCACAAACACACACAGTCGATCACTCACAAGCAGCTGGGAGCTGAGCTGAGCCCAATAACAATAGCCACACACATATATATACAGCAAGCTGAGGCAACGACATCGTAATCGTCAGAGGTCAGAAGCTTTGAAAACTCTCGTAGCAGCTACTACTATACTCGTTTGTATCGATTGAGATGGAGCAAGAAAGCATGGCGTTCTCGTGCCACTCTGGCGCGTCGACGTCGACCGCTACGGTGGACTTGGAGCTGCAGGACTTGGCGGCGATGGAGGATGACTCGTCCATGGACCTGGAGTTAGGCGACGACGGCGGCGGCGGCGGCGGCGACGTCGTCCAGGTAGCGGCGGAGGTGCCGATGCCGATGCCGATGACGATGCCGCCGCGTCAGTCGTCGCGGTACAAGGGCGTCGTGCCGCAGCCGAACGGGCGGTGGGGCGCGCAGATCTACGAGCGCCACGCGCGGGTGTGGCTCGGTACGTTCCCCGACGAGGAGGCGGCCGCGCGCGCCTACGACGTCGCCGCGCTCCGCTTCCGCGGGCGGGAGGCCATCACCAACCGCGCGGCGGCGGCGGAGGCCGCGTCCGCCGGCGAGCTGGCGTTCCTGGCCGCGCACTCCAAGGCGGAGATCGTGGATATGCTACGGAAGCACACCTACGACGACGAGCTCCAGCAGGGCCTCCGCCGCGGCGCGCGCGCGCAGCCGACGCCGCCGTGGGCGCGGGAGCGGCTATTCGAGAAGGCCGTGACGCCGAGCGACGTCGGCAAGCTCAACCGCCTGGTCGTGCCGAAGCAGCAAGCAGAGAAGCATTTCCCGTTCCCGCTGCGGCGCAGCACCGACGCGGCCACCGCGAAGGGCGTGCTGCTCAACTTCGAGGACGGCGACGGCAAGGTGTGGCGTTTCCGGTACTCGTACTGGAACAGCAGCCAGAGCTACGTTCTCACCAAGGGCTGGAGCCGCTTCGTCCGGGAGAAGGGGCTCCGACCAGGCGACACCGTCGCCTTCTCCCGGTCGGCGTGTGGCACGGACATGCACCTGCTCATTGACTGCAAGAAGATGCACAGGAACAGGCCGGAGCCCAAGGCTGTTGCCACCGCCGATAATGCCCGTGTCGTCAAGCTGTTCGGCGTCGACATCGCCGGCGAGAAGGGCGGCGCGCCACAGAGGTAACTTAACACAGACAATTAATTTCATCCTCATCGATTTCTTCTGCCCTAGCGTGTGATTGATGACGATGATCCGTGACTAGCTTCTTCAGTGCCGTTCCTATAATTTGGTGATGATGAACCTCCAAACGAAATCAATTTGGCCCCGAAGAAACCAATCGATATGAATTACAACATCTAGCAAAATTAGAGTTCATTACAACTTAGTTTAAGAGTGCTATATGCATGTATATATATTTGTTTCAATTCCAGGGGGGCAGAAGTAGGATTTTACCATTAATTCCCCAAGTTGATCAAAGTGCTGGTCTATGGTAATGTAAGGTTGTGCATACCTCAAGGCTTATTTGGCCTTATGTTTTTCACAGCCAAAAAAATTGAAATCCCATGCCCCTTGGGATGATGAACAGATGAACTCATGGCATGTCCTGTGTGTTGCTATACATATCGTTAGATATAGCTAGTGTAGTACTCTAATGTTTCAAATCGCATGTTAAATTTGTTGTTCGTATTATATTATGGATGCCCTTTGACATATCAGCTTGTGAAGATTGGTGCTCCATCTCTTGATTGGGAGATGACTTTGAGGCTCCGTATCTTATGTATAAAATACCCTCCGTGCACAAATGCACCAAATCAGATCGTAACCCTACATCTGAAATTAAACGACATAAGTTTGGAAGGTTTTTTTGTAAACCGGCGGGGAGAAGCGGAGGTGCACTGCGGGAGGGTCTTTTTGCAAAAACGATATTGTCGTTGGATTTTGGATGTAGGGTCACGATCTGATTTGTGCATTTGTGCACAGTGGATGCTTTGTGTATAGGATACGGAGTCGACGATTTTTTGCTATCCTAGTACTGTTTGTGTAATGTTGGAATGAACTTAATTATAGCTTACTGTTTAGGTTTACAATACACAACTCGATCTCATCGTTTTGCCTAATTAGAAACTAAGTCTTCAAGTACAAATGCATCATATACTACAAGATTGAGTTAGTTTTGATTTGCAATATAATATATTAGGCTTTAGGTCTAGTGATACATGTGTACGAGCTAAGTGGTGCCCCTAGCTAGATTTGTATATATATCCAATATACTTTCATATACTCATGGTTTTCTAACTAGCAACACAATATGTTTCAATAGGAATATGCATGGTCTCATGTCGATGCAAATAGTGCCTTAGAAAAATAGACACAGGGTGCATTTACCACTCGATCTCCTTCGGCCATGGAAAGACAAATACTTTCGATTAATTGTTACCTATAAACAACCTAGTCATGATACACCTCTTTAACACTACACAATATACATAGATCAACTAATTATTCTTTGTCGAGTGCCCAAGGTTTTACACTCGGTAAAATCTCACACACTCGACAAAGGTTTTGTTTCCGATAGTATAACCGCTCGAAACACACTTGTTTGCATGAATATATATGAGAACCAAAATATCTCTCTTTACCATGCAATACCTTTTGTGCTCAATGTAATCCAAGGTTTATCTCATCGATCCTTGGTGCAATTAATTTTACGAAACTTTAATTTGTTGTGTCGATACGTGACATGTATTATTGAGATCTTACTTCTTATTACAATATTGTAGACGCAATAAGTATCAGCCGGACTAATATATATATATATGAATCGATGTTCTTCCGGTCACGTAAAGCTGTCATACTAATCTGTATTAATTTGACTGAAATTATTGTGCAATCCTTAGTTTTTTTCGAGCCGTCGTCACACTGTCATGACTTGTGTCGGACTGATTTTTTTTAAAGTTTGCCGAGTGTTTTTGGCTGGGGCATTCGGCAAATATTGACCTTCGCTAAGAGTTAAACATTTGCTGAGTATATTTTAGGGTACACTCTAAGGTATTGCATTTAGCAAAGCCTCAGACACTCGGTAAATTTCTTCTGTGTCATTACAATTTTTATGGTTTACCAATTAATATACCATCGGTGTGTCCATGATAAATGGGGGACACCACAGTCACTAACAATGGCATGTAGGCAATTCTTGAATATGTCACATTCCCCGACAGGAAAAAACCCACAGCAAAAGAACATTTGGGTTACGAGATACCCTCAGGGAAATTATTATTACTGACGGGAGTCCGAGAGACCAACCTAACACAGGTAAAATAATCTTTTATTCTGTCAAATCTGTATGATCCAACCGTGAGCTAACCGTCAGGACAAACGACTGCAAGCTATAGCCATATGCATCCACCATAAAATTATTTTTCAATGAATAAATAATCACATATATAGAAAACATATTCATTATACTGCAGGTCGTGTCTAGCTACACACAACAAAATACATATTCAGGTTCAATGCGCATTCACAAATGAAATGAAAGGCAACAACAATTGAGATGAATGCATATACTTGAATTGCATTCATCACATATCATACAAAATTCCCCAAAGCCCAACCATGCATGTGTACAGTGTAGACGTCCAGCTTAAATTCATCTATCAGTACCATATTTCACAACAGCTAGAGGCCAGGTATCTATAGCCCAAGCCACTTCCAAGCATTAATTACATACTCCAATATATATATATATATATATATATATATATATATATATATATATACACACACACACACACACAAGGGAGCACTATTCTACACCGACTACTTTAAGTAGATTTTCTAAGGTGTTGCGATGTTATTCTCAATAGTAACTGACACTACCATAAAATACATTTTTATTTACAAGCGGGTATTTTTGATGTTATCCTTGCATGCAGGCATTGTATATATATATATATATATATATATATATATATATGGTTCTACATGTTGAGAGCTGAAATGTAAAAAAGGGAATAAAATGAGGAAATATATAAGTGCAAAATTACAGAAACGAACACACATATATCAAGAGCAAACTAACTAAACACACGATTAAAGTGTACCTACATGCATGTTTGTTAGAGATATGTGTCGAATATTTGTTTGATCTGGTTACGATGGGACTTTGAGTTGTAATTAAGAAATAGGTAGAGTCCTAGTCTTGTACTGTACCTAGGGGCCTATATATATGAGGCCAACCCTTGTGTAACCAAGTAGAGACAAAATAGACGGTCGGTTTGGGCGTACGGCGTTGCCGCGATGTGCCCGGATGCCGATGTAGACACCGTCTATGGGGAGGAGCGCCCATAGTCATGCCCCAGAGTCATAAGACTTCGTTACTAAAATATCGTGCCTCAGTATTGTCTCTTGGTTGTGATCTTCTCGTGGCGTCTGTTCGATCTTATTGATTCCGCTGCGTTAGACCATATGAGCCTGATTTTCGTAACAATGTTAGCACAAGGGCATAAATACAAACCTAATAATCATGTCAGTTGTTAATAATCTGTTAATTTGTATTTTAGAGAGACGGATGATAAGATTACAACAATGTATATTTTTTGGCTAAAGAAAATACAAAAGCAAAGTAGTGGACCTTTATATTGTAGACAAAGTATATTCGCCGAGTGCGTGGGGATTCAGCAAAGGTGCCATCATCGCTCCCCGGTCGTTAGACGGCTAACGTTGCCAAGTGCCGCGTCGGGCACTCGGCGAAGTCGACGAGACACTCGGCGCGAAAGCTTCATCGAGTGCCCGATAAAATACACTTGGCGAATCACCTCTTCATCGAGAGTCTATTCGCCATGTGGGATTCGCCGAGTGTGGCACTCGGCGAAGTGCTATATTCCCGTAGTGATTCAACTAGAACATTATCTATTTGAGCCATAGTCCTACAAACATCCACTTAACCCTATAAGAAAACAATTCTAAAACCTAGAAAGGCTGCTAAGCACACCATGAATACCTATTAATTGCAGGTAATGCTTGAATTTAGTATTTGAAAATGAGTTGATAAGCATATCTACAAGATTTTCTTCGGTCTGTTTATTTCTTTGTTCCCTACAATATGTTCATTGAAAATATTATACATAAATCTGTTAACCACATATAATCTTTGTCATCTTCATTACCAGGACATTGACATGAAGGTAAGTTGAAATGTAAATTATGCAAATGATGTAGAAACAATTTTGCAATTAACAAGATTAATTTTGTCAACTATATCTTCTCAATGTAACTAAAAAACCATCAACTATCTTTTCAACCCATCAAGCCATAAATTCATTTCCCTATTGGTTATCCAAAAACTGTCAGACCAAACTTTTTTATGTTGATGCACCACAAACCAATAGGACATTTCTTTTTTATTTTGCCGATAAAAAAACGTCAAACCAAAGTGACACCGATAGGAGACACTACACGTACGTAACTACTTAAAAGTAACACCATATCAGTATCGTTTATCTTCAAACAAACACTGAAGTAAAAAAAGTTATTAAAATTTTCAAACTTGAACATAACTGGCACTGTTGCACCACTTTCAGTGTTGGTTCCATTTACGAATCGGCATGGATATATCAGTGTCGTTTTGTGTCAAGAACCAACACTAATAGTGCCACAATTGTGCCGTCTCTATTTATGAACCGATACTGATGTATCAGGCTCGGTTCATGTCATGAACTAGAACTGATGTGGTGCTATAATTCTTTCTCACTCTCCAATAATGTGTATTTCATTTGACCAACAGTTTACAGTTTATAGTATCGGGTTTAACATTTTTTAATAACAAATAATAAATGTTAAACATACAAAGGTATATTTTTTCATACTAAATAATAAATTTTAAAATACAAAGGTTTGCCGTTTTAATAATAAATAATAAATTTTAAAACAAAAAGTTAGAACTTGTAGAATTCTAAAATTTAGTGATAACATTCTCCAAATTTAGAATTTTTTGAATTCCAAAATCTTTTAAAAGATCCCATTTCTTTTTAAAATCTTAAAGGAAATATAACATATCTTATCGAATGAAAAAATTTAGCATTTTTCTATATCAATTTACTATTTTTAATTCATTAAGTATGTTTCTAGGATTTAAATTGAAATAGGTGAAATTTGAACTGTAAGTGCTTGAAATAATGAACCAAACTTTATAGAAAAATCATATTCATATTGTTAAGTACATTTATAGTTCACTTCATATAGAAAAATAATGAACCTCTTAGATATACACTACACCATAACACACTATTACCTACAGTTATCTGTGTGTAGCGGCGGATCTAGACCGAAAACATAGGGGGCTGAGTTTAAAGGGTTTAGTTCACTTCATAGCCAAAACAATAAAAAATACATGAGAATCAAGAAAAAAGTATGATACCAAATAAAGTGATACAATGTATCGATGATACCCAATTACACTTCATGAGGATTATGGAGTAATCTATACAATAATATGTAAAAAAAATATCAATATAATAAAAACTTCAAAATCAAGATTTGTGATCAAAAAAATATAATGAGCGTACCATTAAATTTGATTTAGGTACCAACATATGTCATTTTTTTCATGTATTCGAACCATTTTATAATTTGTTCATTTTGAACACTTTGAAATATCCATTTTTTCATTGTAGCAAATCATCAAGTCATTGAGCCACTCATCCCCCATTTTATTGTGCAAATATGTCTTTATAAGACTCATATCTGAAAAATCCTCTCAATCGATGTAGTTGCCATAGAAAGGATCAAAGTCAACTTAATAGACGATAGATCAAAGGAAAAGTTCTATTATTTCCGGTTTGAACCAATTAATCATTTCTCTAAATTTACCCTTATTAAGTGAAGTAGAAGACTCATCAAGTCCACGTAAAGCATCACCTTTCTCAATGAGAAATCGTGCAACATCCAAAGAAGCAGTCAAACAAATCTTGTATAGAATTTCTTCTTCCTTACTATAGTTAGCCAACTTTTGTTCAACACTTGTTCTTTGATTATTGAAGTCCTAACACTTCATTCTTGCATTGTTGTGAGAACAAGATCCATTATGCTTCTCAATTTTTTCTAAAGCATTTTCCATCGCTCAAAACTAGACTTTGCAAATACTTCAATCCCAAATTTTTAGGTCTTCCTGGTTCAAAGAAAACATAGAAATACAAACAAAATGTTGCATCTTTTGAAAATACTATACTCCAACCAATCATATTTCTAAAACCAACTTTTTTGAAAGGATCTCCAATCACCTTGTTGCCATTTGCAGGGAAACATATGATTGATTGGTTGAGTTAGACCATTTAAAATATATGACCTTTTTACTTGGTCCCTAATTTCAGAAGGATCACTAATAATATCCCTAAAACTAAACTCTATCCGACCTCTCTATGATGCATTATTGCTCTCATTAGTTTGATTATTTGCAACTCCATCAGTATTTGCATTTTCATTGGTATTTGTAGTACTATTCATGTTTGGATTGCTTGAACTTGAATAGTAGGTGAGCAATGTTCCCTTTTCATGTTGTTAACCTAAAATTCTAAGAATTAATAAACCAATAAACAAATAATAAGAAATATTTACATTTCAACAATAGTACAATACTATATGAGCCAATGAGAAAGGCAAGGAGCAAACTGGATTCGCAGATCGACATACCACAGTAGACCTAGAGGGTAGAGCCGCAAAGGACTAGGGACACACGTTTGGGCTTGGACTGTGTGCATAGCTAATGTATCCTTGTCAAAAGATTTATCGGTAATTATGTGATGATTAGTTGGAAATATTAGCTTTATCTAACAAAAAATGTGTTGGCATTAACCTATTCAACAAATAAATTGTGGTTGTTGATGTTACTTCACCAAATCCTACAATCTCCTCTCCTCCTCCCTTTCTATCATTATCACATCTCCTCCATGTGGCTCGGGATAGAGGTCTCATCGACGATGACAACCACGATAGAAAGAGCACCCTTCACTACCTCCTCAGTTCTAATCATCACATCATTTGAACAGAACGAAATTGAACAAATCTTTATAGAAGAATCATAAGCTAAACAAAATAATCGACTATTACTATTAGTGACAACGAACGTCTATGCCGTATCCATCACTAATATAGTCTATTTTTAGTGGCGGACATATATGTATGTTTGTCACTAATGGTCATCTATTAGTGATGGGTGCATGATCATAACTAATGATAAATGATGGGTCATTAATGACGTGATGAGAATAACGGATGTGAAACCTATCACTAATGATCATCTCTTAGGAAGTGAACAAATGACATGCAAAAATTGCCTTAACAAGTGCTTTCTAAATATTGTTTTTGTATAATATTTTTGAATGTATGCTAAACAATTAACAGGTCGACGTTTTAAAGACGGTTTTATTTTGCAACCGAAGGGAGTAGGTGAATATATATATATATATATACAAATGCTATTCTACACCACGGGTGTAGAATGCTATTCTACACCGACGTGGAATGGAGGGGTTGGGATTGGGTGGGGGGTGGGCACGATTGGGATGATCGGTGTAGAATAGCATTTACACCCATAGTGTAGAATAGCGTTCCCGTATATATATATATATATATATATATTGTTCATACTTGGCACGTGCATGCGTGCATGCACCTGCACCAATATATATAGCAGGTAATTTGTTTCCTCAGACCAGGCTAGGGGGGTGTTTAGATACATGGACTAAATTTTAGCCCCTATCACATCCAATGTTTAGATACTATTTTGGAGTATTAAATATAGACTATTTATAAAACCTATTCATAATCAGTGGATTATTCGCGAAACGAATCTAATGAGTTTAATTACGTCATGATTTGATAATGTGATGCTACAGTAAACATTTGCTAATCATGGATTAATTAACCTTAATAAATTTATCTCGTGAATTATCCTCCGATGCCGCAATTAATTTTATAATTAATTTACATTTAGTTCTTCAAATTGATGTTCAAACATCCGATGTGACACGGACTAAAATTTAGCACTGGGATCCAAGCACCCCCTAGCTATAGGCGACATGTCCTATCTACTATAACAAGAGCAATGGAATTAACTCAATTATTATTAGCTTTAATTGATTTCAGACAATTCATTTACTCCTGTTAGCTACTTCCAATTAATTAAGGCCCGATCGATCGGCAGCTGCCTGGAGTTATTACCACCAAGCTCCAATGCAATTTACACCTACGACGTGATCAGATCGATCGACATATGAATTAATTTGTTCCTCTCGAGATCATATGTGTCGTCAGCTAGCTTAGCTCTGTATATTTCAGCTCTAGCCAGTACTGTGTTTTCTGTTCGACAAACAGGAATGTGCACAATATCAAAGTAGATAGCCAGCCGGCCCACCTGATAGATAGATCGATCGATCGATCGACCAGGAATATATTTAACCAGCAGCCAATCGATCAATCGGTGAATTCTTCGATCAATTAAGCAGGCCGCATGCAGCTGGTCCTGATTATTACTGCTCATTCGTACGTACGTACTCATACACTGCACCCAGCAGTATATAGTACTAGTACCAGCCGCCGGCCGGCATCTCGATGGATCGAATTATATTATCAGCATTGCAAGATATATAGCTGTCGATTCATCGATCAGCCATTGATTTCGTTGGAGCCAATGCAACATATATGGCGTGCAGTGGTACGTACGTACGCACCGTGTTGTTATATATACTAGTCAGATGCCTGTGCTTTGCAACAGAACGTTATTCTGTAATAGGGTTTTTGCGAAAATTTATGTTTCTGTATGATTTTTTTAGAAATCTAAGGGTTTTTACACAAAATTAGTACATCCGCGCAAAATACATAAATTAAAAGACCGAAATATAAAAATACATTTTTATTAAAAGACCGAAATATAAAAATACATTTTTATTTTCTTTTTCTTTTTCTTCTTTTTTCTTTTTTCTTTTTCCTCTTTTTCTTCTTCTTCCTTTTTTCTTTTTCTTCCTTTTTTTCTTTTTCCTCATTTCTTTCTCCCACGCACGCACATGCATCATGCGCACTGCTTTTCCGCTGCGCGCGCTGCCATCCGCTGCGCGCTGCTTTTCCGCTGCGCGCGCTGCCAGGCGCTGCGCGCACTGCTTTTCCCGGTTTTTCCAGGCGGCGGTTTTTCCAGGCGCTGCTTTTTCCACGCCCGGTTTTCCAGGGAGCGGATTTTCCCGGCGCTGCTTTTTCCACGCGCGCTGCGCGCTGCGGAGCGGACGGACGAGTAAGTCCCCGCTTTAATATAGTTAAGATATATGAATATATATCGATCGATCTACGTACATTAATAATGCACGCAGGGTTCTCTGGAACGGTGACTGTTCATGATGAGAGATCGGTATCTATATATATGTACGTACACGTATGAGCTGATCGAGGGCTTACAGAGTCGTTAAGTTTCGGCAGAGACGTACTCGCATATCATGCATGTTTATGACCGTAATTATAAGGTGCAGTGATTTCATGTTTTATTGTATATATGCATGTATCTCCGTAGTGCGTCAAGATACGACTGGTTTGTTGGTGATCCAAGAAGGTAGCTAGCTAGCAGCTGGGAGGTCGTCAACAATCAGCAGGCTGGCGCCACCGGCCAATCAATCAATCAATCAATCTCAACAAACCATGTTCAACTGGATATATGCTCTCTTTCAATCGTGTACTCCTGTGTGTCTCTCCCTGTTGTGCAGCACATGCAACTTCTTCGAACAGTTATTGTCGTTGCGAAAGAAGCGACAATATACTACGGGATACCTGTATTAGGCTGAGGGACATTCTGTGGATTACACTCAATGGTTATCTCACAAAACAAAAGGAGACACAAGCACTACAGGAAAATAGGTAATTTTCGTCGGCCAAAGCCGACAGAAGTTAGGCTAATACCGACGGAAGAAGGGTGGGGGCGGGGCGGCCGGAAGCGGCGGCAGGCGCAGGCGGCGGCGGCCAGGCGTGCGGGACAGGCAGCGGCCGGGCATTTGGGACAGACGGAGGCGGCAGGCGGGTGCGCGTGGCGAGCGACGACATTAGCACAGGCGCTCGGGCGGAGGAGTTAGAACAGGGAAACTAGGTTTTCCTGTTCGCGCACGTTGGGGAAAAATTCCTCTTAACTTTTGTCGGCCAAAGTGGAAGCCAACAGAAGTTAAGCCCTTATATCTGGGTGGGAGAAATTCCGCTTTAACTTCCGTCGGCCACAGTGAAAAGCCGACGGAAATTAACTTAACTTTTGTTAGCTCCTGTAGGCCGACGAAAGTTAATTAACTTCCGTCGGCATTCGGAAATGCCGACGGAAATTAATTAAGCCAACGAAAATGACTGTTTTTCTTGTAGTGAAGGATTTTAGACAGGTTCACGTCTCTCGGATGATAATAGCCCTAATCCTGTATATTATAGTATGGTTTTTCACGTATGACCGTGTATGACCGCGTATCTAGACATTTGTCAAAAAAGACATCCTAAAAAGCCTTTTTTCTCGTAAGACTCACCTAATCTCTTTATATATGAGAGAGATCGGGGGTTACAAATTATCATTAATGTGACCCACGTCCTGGACAATTATGATGGAAAACAGTTAGATCGTGTTCAATAACTCTAGGTGATAATGGTTATATTAACCACACAATTATGCACTATGGAGTTTTAATGGGCGGACTGAGTCTTGATGGTGACCGTCTGAATGCCTATAGTCAGGAAGGACTCTAGAGTGTTAGACTCGAAGAGCCTTCATATTGCCGACTGTTGGCAGGCTGGATAACATTGACTATTGACTTATCATCTTTAATGTTGCGTCTATTGACCCCTCCTCCACTTGGTCCTCATAAATCTACTCGAAAGATACCTCGAGATTATATTCCTGACAGTTATAGTCTTAAATAAGGGATTTTCTTGCGCAATTCTGAATATAATTTTTTAAGTAGAATTAGATACAACATATAAATCTCTCGCTTCTTCTATATAAATAAATAATGAATACCATTATACACTCGACGAATGGTTCATCGAGTGCCGTACTATATAATAGCTAATTAATACTGCTCAACTTCATTTAAATAGTGGTTAATACAAAAGTCCAAACTATATAATAGCTAATTAATTACATCAGTTTAATAATAATATGGTAGTGTTGGCAGATGCAAGAAGAACAGATGGCACTCATGCTTGATTTTTCATTCCTCGCTATAGAAGGAGAGCACCTTCGGAAGCCATGGGTTTCCATAGTCGTCATTGCCACTGACATGATCAGTCATGCATATGTGTAGCATCATTGCTATGTTGGGTTCAAGATCCCACCACCCGCCTACTTCTCGACAAACCCTAACTTCCGAGCATTCATGAAGATGCTAGCAGTGCTCATTGGATTTCAATTGAAATTCTTCATAACAAATTTAGATTCTATTTCAATTGAAATTCTAGAAACCTAAGTTAGATTCCATTTCAATTAAAATTCTTCACAACTAATTTGGATTCTATTTTAATTGAAATTCTTCACAACTAATTTAGATTCTATTTCAATAGAAATTTTAGTCAACTAAGTTGGATTCCATTTCAATTGAAATTCTTCACAACTATCACTACAACAAAACAGGGAACTTCCGTCGGCCAAAGCCGACGGAAGTTAGCCCTTTCCCGACGGAAGAAGCTAACTTCCGTCGGCCTTTGGCCGACGGAAGCAGATAGACGGAAGTTAGCTAACTTCCGTCGGCCAAGTCTTACCGACGGTAGTTTTCAGGAAAATCCTTAACTTTCGTCGGCCAAACATTTGGCTGACGGAAGTTAACTTTTTTTTCTTTTTTTTGCAATGCAGTATTTGAAATATCCAAACATCCTCAAACAGAACAAATCATTTACAAATCATTTACAAACATCCTCAAACAGAACAAATCATTTACACATTCACAACAGAATAGAGTATTTCATTTTATTCTTCATATTTCACATTCACAACAGATTGAACAAACATTTACAACAATTACAACAGATTGAACACTTAAAATTCACAACAGATCAAAATTCACAACTGATTGAACACTTCGACCTCGTCGTCGGCCGAGGCCACAAGGGAATGAGGGGGCGGCTCCGACGGGCAATGGGGCGCGGGAGGGCCACGGTGGAGGAGGCAGAAGCGACGGCTCCTGGGCGCGAGGCGGCGGAGCACGGGAGGGCGAGGCGAAGGCGGCGTCGACGAGCAAGGCGGAGGCGGCGGAGGCGACGGGAGGCGGCGGAGCACGGGAGGGTGAGGTGGAGGCGGCGTCGATGGGCGAGGCCGAGGCGACGGGGGCGGCGGAGGCGGCTCCTGGGGCGAGGCGGAGGCGGCGGAGGGATAGGGTTTGTTGCGCGTGGGATAGGGTTTGGGGCGCGTGGATGGGCCGGGAGAATTTATATTAGGTTTAACTTCTGTCGGCCCAAAACTAGGCCGACGGAAGTTAGCTGTGAAATTTCGTCGGTTTTTTGAAATACCGACGGAAGTAAACTATCACTTCCGTCGGCTCGATCTAGCAGACGAAAATTAGTTTTCTTCCGTCGGTATTTCAAAAAACCGATGGAAGAAAATTTAGCTGACGAAAGATTTCAGTTTTCTTGTAGTGTATTTTGGATTCTATTTCAATTGAAATTATTTACAACTAAGTTGGATTCCATTTCAATTGAAATTCTTCACAACTAATTTGGATTCCATTTCAATTGAAATTCTAGTCAAATAAGTTACATTTTATTTAAATTAAAATTCTCGTCAACTAAGTTGGATATCATTTCAATTGAAATTACTCATAACTAATTTGGATTCCATTTCAATTGAAATTCTTTACAACTTTTTTGGATTCTATTTAAATTGAAATGCTAGTAAACTAAGTTGTATTTTATTTCAATTGAAATTATTCACAACGAATTTGGATTCCATTTAAATTGAAATTCTAGTCAACTAAGTTGGAATTCATTTCAATTGAAGTTATTCTCAACTAATTTGTATTACATTTCAATTTAAATTCTTATCAACTAAGTTGGATTTCACATATATTGAAATTCTTCACAACTAATTTGGATTCCATTTTAATTGAAATTCTAGTCAACTAAGTTAGATTTCATTTCAATTAAAATGCTAGTCAACTAATTTGGATTTCATTTTGATTGAAATTCTTCATGACTAATTTGAATTTATTTCAATTGAAATTCTAGTGAAATAATTTGGATATTGTTTCACTTAAAATTTGTTCACAACTAATTTTATTTCATTACACTTTAGATGTTCACCAAAGGGCTCCCATAGTTAGTACCACATAACTCCTTTCTAGGTGGACTTGGTAATAAAATCCAAACTACTCTTTCAACATCGATTAGATTGGTATAGCCATCTCTTGTTGATATCTCAAGAATGTCACACTCGTGCATGTTATGGATATTGATGAGGCTTTTTAGTAGAAAATAGAATAGTAAGATAACATCACATATGTTTGTTGTGATTGACGCCTTTATCAATGACCGATTTTTAGAAGGCATCATTTGGCTCATAAGCCAACACCTAAAATAGTCAATAGTTAAACCAATTTCACTTGAGATTGTACAAAAGTTGATGAACTAATCCACATTGTATATTCATCTACATTATGTCACTTGCATTTGTAAATTAAACTAAGATACATTGTACATCCAGTACTAAAGATACAAGATTTCCATTGCATTTTGAGTGAGATGTACTGGTTGACCGGAGTAGAAATGGAAATAAAATGTCCATTGCACTACTAAAATTATTGATAAGGATTACTGCATCTATACATAGCATTTCTAGTATAGATTGGACAGATAACAACATATTATAATGCAATGTTTGATCAACCCTAAAATAGCCAAAACAAATGAGGAAAACAATAGTCCCTGTTGGTGGGCGGCCTACTGTTGGAAGCATGATGTCTGATGGCACCACTTGGGAGGTTTTCCATGTCGTTGCTCGATCTGGATTACCAATGGGTAGTTAGCTAGGCTAAAACCCTAAACCCTGAATTGGTCGCACGGGCAGAAGAACTAAAGAATAGAGACAAAAATGAGGAATATGAGATTTTATGGGATATTAGATATATTAGGAGAAAGGTTTAGTATTGGTTCAGGATATCACCCGATACTAATTAAGTTATTAGTACAGGTTGGTGTGCTGACCCAACATTAATACATATGCTTTTAGTACCGGTTGGGTACCATGACTGGTACTAATAAGTTTAGTATTAGGTGGTCTTCCGACCTAGTACTAAAACTCTTTATTATTATTGGTTAGGGCTACCCATGACGTTCTCTCTTATTTTTGACTGTTGCAAATGACTTTCGGTACTGGCTCCAATTGGAATAGGTACTAAAAGGGGTGGATTAAAGGACACTTCTCTAGTAGTGATTTATGCCTTATTCACAAAAG
Source organism: Zizania palustris (assembly GCA_019279435.1). Lineage (NCBI taxonomy): Eukaryota > Viridiplantae > Streptophyta > Magnoliopsida > Poales > Poaceae > Zizania > Zizania palustris. The sequence goes on along the minus strand of JAAALK010000288.1, from coordinate 79,715,890 downwards.
ATATTAATTTATATATGTTCATCCCCGATCAAGTAATAGTTCTATATCATATATGTGTGTATCAAATTACAATATATATGAATATAATGAAGGAGAACCTCAACACAAGTGTATTGGTAGATCAAGTTATCCAATTAGCAGGTATTGATTAGATGATGTGATCGGTGTATTTGTGTTAGATGGCTCGATGTATTGATCAATAAAGGTTATTGATGAGGATCACTAGGTTGAATGTTGAATCGATTGTTTTGTTGAATATTTGATGTGCATTCAATTGGAATAGGATTCCTTACCCTCTCTTGGGTAGTATATTTATACCTGAAGCCCCCTTAGGGATGTCAACTGGGTTAGCCATGCCCGCAAAACATTTTATATTTGAACCCATGCCTGTTACCCACAATGGGTAAAAATGCCCATACTCAATACCTAAGGTGAAGTAGGGAGCGACATGGGGGAAGATGGTGGCCAGTGTCGGGGAGATAGATGATGGTGGTGGGGGCAGGGCAAACAAAAGTGATGGAGTCGACAATGGAGGCAAAGCCAACGATGAAAGGCAAGACCAATGGTGGGAGTCGTAGGCCACGCATGGGGGTCGGCATGGGCAGGGGTAGGCATGGGGGCTAGTGGTGTAAGAGGCTAGTGGAGGGTGTGTGACGAGAGGAGGAAGGCTAGCGCAAGGGTCAATGTGGGAGGGAGGATGATGCGGTGGAGGAAGTGTCATGGGAGAGATGTTAGCGTAGGGTAGGGAAAAGCATGGGGTGGGACATAGTGGGAGAGTGAGGGATGCCACATCACAGGGGCCAATGTGGGGGCACCATGAGATGAAGTTGTCATAGGGTGCACATCTAGGGGAGGTGTTGTGGGAGGTTGAAGGCTAGGTGTCGCTTTTGATTTTGGAGAAGAGGAGAATGTGTTAGGGTTTGGGAGTGAAATTGGTTTATATATTAAAGGATAAATGAGTATGGGTAGTTAATACACATACCCATACTCGTTTATTCATTGAGTATAAGTTATAACCCAATATCATACTCTATGGGTATGAAATTGGGAACATACCCGACTTTAATAGAGTTTTTATCCACGATTAAACGAGTAATAAGGCACAATTGTGAACCCTAAGCCCCTATAATCCCTAGGACTTGATAGGCTAGTTTTGGAAACATCCTAGAAATCCTATGTTGAGTCCAACTAGTTTCTTCAATTTAGTCATGCTCGAACATCCTTTTTGTTTGCTTAGGATGATACCCATTGTTTGGGGAAAATAATCCCATCAATAGTACAGTTAGATGAATAGATCCGAAGAGTACTTCAAAGCCTAAAGTTAGAAGCCATTCGACAACTTTGAAGGATACCTCGGCATAGCAGATTCAGAGCCTCTCATCATGAGCTCCGAAGGCCATCACAGGGATGCCCGAAGCCTCCAGGAGGAGATCAGATAGTTCCGAAGGACCCCTTGGCTCTATAAAGGCTTCACCCCAAAGACATGCCGCAATCTAGGACAAGACGTTTGCTTTACAACCACATTCACATGTAGTTTTACTATTCTACCCCTACGAAGTCTTATGAATATAGTCCACAATAATGGTTGTATCTAAATGACAGAATAGTATTTTCTTGTCATATCTTTACCTATAAATACCTGCCATTTCTATTGTAATAGGGACCTAGAACACAGTCTAAGAATACACATCGAACTGGATGTAAGGTTGTTATCCCTCTCGGAGGCCTAAACTAGTGCGACTTAATCATTCTATTTGAGCTAGCCCTTCGAGGATATTTGAACCTATGGGTGTAATCTTTTACACCAACACCCATAATTATAGCAAATGGTTTCATTGTACAACTTGATATTTGATTTCCCTTCAATGTATTTCTAAGGCTATTTGATACTCCCTTCGGTATAGAAAAACAAGTCATTTTATACTTGTATCAAGAGTTGCCTAAAACAAATTGTTTTGCATTTTATTATACATTTTGGACGTTTATATCCCTAAAGTAGTACTACTTCCATCTCGTTTTCTGCACTATTTTTAGTACCACATTGTATTTAATAGGGGCAAAAAGGAAAATACACACTAATTAATAACTCCTTGGTATCTGAAATCATATCCAAAACGACTTGTTTTTGCACCGGAGGGAGTATCATGTATTTAGCATAATAAAAAACTTATATTTTGTATATGGTTAATATGCCACTTGTATGGGGGTACTCTATGCCCTTTCTAAATTAGGTAGGACTTATGTCTATTCTTTGCATAAGCACTAGGTGGCATTGACAACACAGTTGTGGGCCCAAAGTGAGGAAAAAATATGAGAGTCCCTTTCCTAGTTATAATAAGTCACATTGAGAACAACCATATATAGTTGAATTGAGTATGTTCATATAGGATGACCGAGCAGTTTTGCAATCCCACCACTAGTGGAGGGTGTCAATCTGGTTGTGGTCGGTGTAGGATGGCTACGGCAAGGTGAAAATCAAAGGAAAAATTACTCACATGCCATTATAATTTTCAGAAATTGCCTATATGCCACTGTCAGTGACTGTGGCGGCCTCCATCTATCAGCGACACACCGATGGCATATTGGCAAACCGTGAAAATTGTAATGGCACGGAAAAAATTAACCCAAAATCAAACTACCAGACCATAGTAGCGATCTGACAATCAAACTAGGGTGGCAATCGAACCACTAGAGTAGGATAAGCCTACATGGAGCACTCCAACCACTTAGATGGTTGAGATATTGTTCTATGTTGGTCCCACATATCAAATAGGTATGCTATGCGCAAAGTGACCTAAGGGTGTGTTTAATTTAGGAGCGAGGTATTATGGAACCATTCCATCTCACCTTGATACATGTTTGGTTCAAGAGGAGAGGGATTAAGGCATAGTAGTTTGGGAAATACTCCCTCTAGATCGGAATGACTCCATCCACAAAAAGAATCAGACATGGTTATCCTAGTTTGGTGGCAACCTTGGTGTGGGAGAAGGTGACCTTGGTGGCGCGCGATTGAGAAGGCAAGCTCGGTGACACAACGACATGAGATAAGGCAGTTCCACTCACTACATGCAGAAGGCAACCTCAACAGTGATGGCCTCAGCATGGGAGAAGGCGGCTTCATCGACGGAGACATGGGAGAAGGTGATGTTGATAGTTTTAGCGATGCAAGAGGTGTGCTCAATGACGTGGGAGAAAGCACCAGATCTAGGAGGGATTATCCCAACTAAATAAATAGGTTGGTTCCATCTCTCAAACCAAACAATTAATTTTTTTGAGGGATAAAACTATTCCATCCAAAAAATATGATAGATCGTATCTATCTCGCCTCACTCTTTAACAAAATTAATATCTTGTATATATAGCATTGTCATCATAGCAAGCCTTGTGATTTCATGCAGATAGGGGATGTTACATCGAATGACCCTCAAGGCACCGACCACAAGAGGATGCATCAGGTTGTTTCCACCAAGACCTATGTAGCGCTTGGGATTTAATAATTCCAGACTTTATTGCATTTCCAAGGAAAACAATAAGTACAAGATGTTCATCACACGACCATGTTCATACGATAATCAAAAGTAGCTCGCAGTCCATATTATAACACAAATGATAAATATAAAAGGATGCATCATGATGAACGTCTCCTTCCAGTCTCGTGCCTTGACTGGGACAACTACTCCAGACCGTCATCCTCATAGTAAGCTACCTCTGAAGTGGTGCCAACGGGAATGAGTACAAAAGTACTCAACAAGCCACCGAAATGCAGTATAATGCAAGGATAATAACAAATAGAGGTATGTGGCTTAAATTGTGAAAATATTATTAAGCATTTAATGTGAACCTATTAATTATGCTGAAAGTAAATCATGAACAATGAACCAACTTCTAACTCGAGTAGTACAAACACTACTCCCTCGCTCAACAGCCCTTAAATGCCATCAATCCATGCACAATCATAAAAGTAAACTAATTGTGGTGAACATTGCTCAACTCGCCCTTAACCGTGGGCTCGGATTTTCGAAAAGATTGTACTCTGATCAGAGGTCTACTACTGTACCCACTAGGCAAGAACTCGGCATCGACCAAGATACCACCACAATACCTTGACCAAGTCCCTGCCATCACCTTCACCATGGAATACACCAACTCGAGGACAACCCACTAGGTTTCATCGGCGCACCAACGCATTGGACCAACGTTGTGCCCTCTTTTGTGCCTCATCGGTAAGAGCCACCCGCATATGCCACTTTCCCCCTCTGCTTGGTGCATTAAGTTGGAACGCTCCATACTTTCAGTTAGGCCTTACCCATTAGACTTGTGGTTAGTACAAAAATGCTTGCAATAGATCCCACAGACCGGTCTTTCTAGTGCCCCGGGTGTGACTAACCAATGCCCTCGCTTGCACCCGGAACCCACCATGCTAACATACTTAACCAATTTTCCAAGTTTTTCAAAATACCAAGAGATGAGAAGTATATCGGGGATATATATATGTAAATATATCATAATCAAGTGGCTATTCTATTCTACGACTCATTCTTAGCCTATAGAAGTTGTGTCGATACTTTGGACACTAACTAATATTTATTATTAAAGGTGACAAGAAAAATAAGCTCAATAGCATGGCTTGGGTTTGCACAACAAGGTCGAGGGATCTAATAAATATAGTGTAAGGCTTTAAATTAGACTAATGCATTATATCCTATGGGTTATAGCGATATTTAATTAAAACATGGGCTCAATATGATGAAAATGAGATTGTGACTTGCCTTGCTCAGCAAATGGGGATGGAGGGATCTCAAGGTAGAACTCCGTCTCCTCGACGGCGTCGTAATCTTCTCGGCACGCAAATCAAGAAGATTAAACAATTAAAATACATAAAATAAGCAGTACACACATATCAATTAAATCAGCTAAAATTGTAGAGAATAAAAAGAGCAATTTTCCGGAATTTGAACGATAAAATTTGGAGTTAAATTGAGGAAGTTATGAATTTTAAATTATAAATCAATTTCTAGATTTTATTTTCAATTTAAATCAGACCCTGGTCCACATTGAGCCTAGTCCACCGTGAACCCGAGTACTTTGTGATGCACCGGATCAATCACAGTCGTTAGATGGCGATCAAACGGATGTGGGCGATGTGGGGGGATTTAATGAAACTGAATGACCCAGATTGCCCAATAACGATCAATGACCGGTCAGACAGATCTAGGCGCTTGGTGCTTGGATTTAATCTGGACCGCACGATGCAGATCCGGCGGTCCATATCGGATCCAGCACGCGCGTGGCATGGCTTGGGTAACTTGTCTTATCCGGTGACAGCTGCGCTCGATGGCGAACGCAGCGGCGATGGCGAGGGCTATTGGCCTCCGGAGAAAGCGGAAATGGAAAGAGAAAAGTATGGCGAGCATGAAGGTATTGGAGTTGGGGCTCGAGGTCGACGGTACATGGCCGGTGGCGACCGAGGCGGTGGCGTTGCTTCGAGTTAATGATGGGGAGGGTGTTCCGGTGGTTGTCGGCATGATCGGAAACGTGGCTGAGGTCGGGAAGGTGTCGGGGATCATGGAGGGGTCGACGACAAGGCATACGATGACCTCCGGCTACGACGAGTGACGGCTAGAGCGGGAGCAAAGGCGACGGCGTGGAAAGGACTTGTGGGCACTCTGAAACGCGGGGTCTTATGCAATTACGTGAGGCTTGGAGTGCGGGGGGTAGGGGTTAAATAGGGGTCGTCGACGAGGTAAAAGGATGGCAAAAACATGGAAAGCCGAGGGGTTTCCATAAGAACGCCGATGAGGTTTACATGTATACAGTTCCGGTGATTCGGGACATAAATGTGTCAGGTAAATGGGGGAAAGTGATCCCCGGGATAAGGTTAGTGCAACGGCGGGGGTAATTTCCGGGAAGGCGTACGGCAGAGGCCGAATTGGAGCTAGGGTTTACGAGGTGTGGGATTTGGGGGCGACCGCATCGCGAGGAAGAAGGAACTAACGGGTGTGGACAGGCAGTCAGCGGGCGCGTGTGACGCGGGTGTGGTCAATCGGCGTCGATAGGTGAACCAGGGCGATCAGCAGAGGAAGGGAGGGCGCGAGCATGCGAGAGTGCGGGGCAGAGGTGCTGACATGCGGGGTACGCATGTCAGTGGGGCATGGGAGGGGGTTGGGCCGGGTTGAGAGAGGATTGGGAGAATGTGTCCCAATACTATTTAAAATTCTTTTTCGATTTAAAATAATCCTTGAAATTCATTTATATTTTCTAAGCTATCTGCATAAGTCCTAAAAATTTATAAAAATTCCCAAACTTTTATCTTGACTTGAGGAACCTAACATAATTTTCCCAATTCAAGATTTTAATTATTTCTCATGGTTTTTATTTATTGGTTCATTTTCAGCTTCTTTATTATTCAAAAATAATTCTTTTTAGCAAAATTCTATTTCCCATTTTTTACCTTTGAAAATTTGGGGTGTTACAACCTAGACTCTTTCTCTTACCCATTGAGTAATTTGTGCATATATGCTTTCATTTTGAATAGTTAAGCAATACATGTATTATTTATTTTCAAGAACCAATGGACCACGATGACAAATGATGTATATATTATTTTCTCGGTATAATACTATTGATTTAGTTGTGGTTGGGAATTCAGAGGAGGACGAGGAGAATTAGGATAAGGACGAGGTGCATAAGGATGATAATGAGTAGAATTATATATAACTTGTGTGTTATCTATAACTATTGATAGATAAAGAATGAGGATAAGAACGAGGAGCATAAGGATGATAATGAGTATAACTATATATAACTTGAGTGTTATCTATAACTATTGATAAATAATTATATATAAAGTATTTCTAATATAGTATTGAGTGACACTGATGTATATATGCATATGCATCGTAAGCTTTTTATCATGATTGTGTAATTGATTATTGATATTTAATATTGTTGTATTAAAATCAGTTTTAACAAAGTATAATTAAAAACAACATATAAAAATATTATATAAAAACAATGGTAATTAATAAATAAGAAATTTAAAAATAGGACAGATTCTAACCGGTACTAATAACTTTCTCTAACCGGTAGTAAAAGATTGTATTAGTACTAGTTAAATAACTGGTACTAATATGCAACACCTTTAGTCCCGAATGAACAATACCGATTCAAAAACTAGGGCTAAAGTGTCAGTTTTCAACCGATACTAATGATGTGTTGTAGCATTGCCAACTTCATATTGATATGTTCATCGTGATGTTCCAAGCTAGATATTTTTTCTAAATTCTTATATAGGTCATTTTAGAACTGCATGTGCTTCAGAATAAAGAAATTAACTTGAATATTTTTTCTCTCTTATTTTTTCAGTTTTGTAAAAGATAAGTAGTAATTAGTATTTATTTATATGATAAGAATAAACACAAAAATATTTAAAAGTAAATATAAATTTTAAAACAGCTTAATTACATCTAGAAAAAAAGTTGAGGATGATAAAGATTAACAGAGTTTACATACTTTTTTTTTTGAAAGAAGCAGGAGATCTGCTGATATATTAAAGAAGAAAGAAATCAATAAACATGAGCGGTTCGAAAAAAGAAGCTCCCGATGACCAAAGAGACCACCATTACACCATGGTCAGGGGGAGGCCTAAAGGAGGCTGGTCCCTAACAGGATGGGAGGGCACACTAACGACATTGTGCCAGCTACCAACATCTTGTAAGATTAAGTGAAAGATCTGGAGCTCCGAAGATTGAGTTGTGTGGAAGATGCGATAGTTTCTCTCCTTCCACAGATTCCAAATTGTGTAGATAAAGATGCCATCTATGGCACGGCGATGGGATCCCGAGGCAGTGCTGGATATCGACTGCCAGTGAGAGATGATACAATCAACCCGAGTAAAGGAGGAGTATCCCGGAAAAGCTTGCCAAGTGGAAATAAGCCACCAAACACCTCTTGCAAAAACACAGTTGAAAAGGAGATGGGTTGTTGTTTCATTTGCCTGGTCACATAAGCTGCAGCATTGTCTTCGTGGCCAACCACGTTTTGCGAGGTTGTCCGCTGTCAAAATTCTTTGTTGGACAGCGAGCCAAGCAAAAATACGACACTTTCCTTCGGCACGTGCACGCCAAATGAGGGAAGGCCAGGTGGGGCAAATAGCCCCTGTGAATTGGATGGTGTAAGCCGAGCGCGTCGTATACTCCCCGTGGACTGTCCAACGCCACTTGAACTGGTCTTGCTCTAGAGGATTCCTTTGGAGGCTATTTATCAGGGTCCATAGGGAGACTAGTTCCGCCACCTGAGAAGGAGAGGTGATGTGGTGAGCAATACGGAGCCAAGTGGAATTGTGGAGCTCGTACTCCACTGTTTTGTTTTTCCTGCGTGGTAGACGAAAGAGAGTTGGGGCTAAATCCTTGGGGGCACAACCATTGAGCCACCTGGAGTTCCAAAAGTTGATTCTGTCACCTTTCCCCACCACGATTTCCGTTGAAGCATCAAAAAGGTCTTTATCTATGGAATCAACGGGTAGAGAGATGCCCTTCCAATGCTGGCCGGAAACCGTAGACGCCTTCCATGGCCAACGGAGACGCAAAGCCTGCCCAAAGAGAGCTAAGTTCAAAACGCCTAGGCCACCTTGAGATTTCGGGGCGCAAATGGTTGACCATTTAACTAGACAGTGCCCTCCTGAAACCTCATCTGCCCCTTTCCAATAAAAAGCTCTACGAAGTTTATCGATGCGTTTTAGCACCCACTGAGGGATCTGAAGGGCCGAAAGGTGGTAGATAGGAATTGCTGAAAGCACTGCCTGGATGAGGGTGAGGCGGCCCTGCGAGGAAAGAAGCTTTCCTTTCCAACCTTTCAGGCGACCACCTATTTTATCGATCAGAGGTTGAAAATCTACCTTTCGAAGTTTTCTATGGTGCAGCGGAAGGCCTAGGTAGCGACAAGGAAAGCTGCCCCAGTTCGCGCTAATAGAGTCCTGGAGAGGGGGTACCAGTTGGTCTTCGCAACAGATGGGGAAGATCTGTGTCTTATTGAAGTTTGTGATTAGCCCAGTAGCCTGTCCAAAACAGTTTAGGATCGCTTGGAGGTTGAGGAGGTCTTGTTGTTTTGGCAAAAGGAAGATGGCGGCATCATCTGCGTAAAATGACGAGCGGAAGATACCACTGTTGGAAGGCAAGGGTGAAAGAATACCAGCTTCCGTTGCTTGCTCTAAAATCTTCTGGAGAGGGTCGATGGCCAACAGGAAAAGTAGAGGGGAGAGGGGATCTCCTTGGCGAAGGCCTCGATGATGCACAAAACGTTTACCTGGGCTCCCATTTAGAATGACTTGCGACGAGGAAGTAGCCAGTAGCATGCAGATCCAATTCCGCCACCTTGCCCCAAAACCCCGCCTTTATAGGAGTTCCACAAGAAACTCCCAACTCACTGAGTCAAAAGCTTTAGCTATGTCTAGCTTGATGAAAAGAGCAGGAAATTTGGCAGTGTGGAGCAGCTTGAGCGTGTGTTGTACTCTGATGAAGTTATCATGGATTGCCCTTTTTTGATGAAGGCACTCTGGCAAGGGGACACCAGCTCGTCCAAGCGTTTGGCAAGGCGAGAAGCAAGTACTTTGGTAATAATCTTGGCAGTGGCATTCATTAGGCTAATAGGACGATAATCCCCGACCTTTGAGCAGCTCACTTTTTTTGGGGAGGAGGATGATATGCCCTGTGTTGAGGAGCCGAAGTTTTCCTTGCTTGAGGTTGTAGAGTTGGTAGAAGGCAGCTAGAAGATCCCCTTTGATTAGATCCCAGAACACACGGAAGAACTTTAGGGTGAAACCGTCTGGACCAGGCGCCTTTTCTGGATTGAGATCAAAGACTGCTCTTTTGATTTCTTCTTCTGAGAAGGGAAGTTCAAGCTCGCTGAGGTTGTGGCTCGGGAGATCGAGGGAATCCCAGTTAAAACGAAGCTGACGGGGGGACTTCTGTCCAAGGGAGCCTCTGAAGTGAGAAGTGATGATATCCTCCTTCTCTTCTTGAGAGGTTGCTAGGCTATTATCCCCCTGAAGGAAAGGGATAAAATTTCTTCGGCGGCGCCCATTGGCCTTCAGGTGGAAAAAACGTGTATTTGCATCCCCCTCTTTTAGGAAGATTTGGCGAGAGCGTTGCCGTAACCTTATCTTGTCGATGGCTGCAAGCCCAAGGAGTCGGTGCTTAAGTCTAGACCGAAGTGAGGACTCCCCTGGAGAGATAGGCCTGAGCTCCTCTACCTTATCTAGCTGGGAGATAATTTCTGTAGCAACGGCGGTTTGAAGTCGGATATCACCAATATGATTCTTGCTCCATCTCTTGAGGCAGCGGGCCGTGTAGAGTAGACGAGAGAAAAGTCGCTGGAAGGCATCTGTGGAAGGAAAATGCTTTGTCCAAGCAGCGTGGACCACTTCATTGAAGCCTTCCATGTTCATCCAAAAATGCTCCAAACGAAAAGCATTGTAAGATGGGGGGGCAACGTCACCTATTAGGAGGAGGGGACAATGATCAGACGAATGGGAGGAGAGGGCTTGGAGAGAACATCTTTGGAAGAGGGCATCCCAATCATGAGTGCAGAAAAAACGGTCTATTCTTGTCATGGTAGGAGATGTTGCTGCATTCGACCAAGTGAAACGCTTGCCTGAGAGCGGGATCTCGCGGAGGGCAAGGAAATCAAGAGTTGCCTTGAAGGCCATCATCAATCGACGATTAAGAATGGGGGTATTTTTGTCATGGGCTTGGTATATTAGGTTGAAGTCCCCTAGCACAACCCAGGGATTTTGGGTCATGGCACCGAGTTGCCGAAGTTCTTGAAGGAAGGTCATCTTGTCTGAATCAGCTTGGGGGCCGTAGACTCCAGTAAGAAGCCAAGATTTGTTGTCCATTCTCGAGGTCATATTGGCTGAAATGGAGTATTGGCCAAGGTTCATTAAGGAAAGGTCAAAAAAGTTGTCGTTGGCAGCTAGGATTATCCCTCCCCTAGTGCCAATGCAAGGGCAGGGAGGACAACATATGAAGAGTTGAATTTTGGCCCAAGGATGTCCATTATAAGTTCGGCAGGAACCACTTCAAGCTTTGTTTCTTGTAGACATACAATCGAAGCTCTTGTGTTTTGGATAAACATTTTGACAGCATGGCGCTTGGCCGGGTTGTTCAGGCCCCTTACGTTCCAGCACAGAATGTTTGTGTTAGCTTGCATCATTTGACCATAACAAAACACACCAGAGCAACACTTGTGCTAAAAAGAAGAGGTGCTGAAGCTTTGCTAGCTGCCAGGACATTGGGTGCCACCTTGGGCAACAGAGGTAGTTTGGAAAACCAGCTGAAAATGAATCAACACAAAAACCTTCTTTGATGTCTACTAGGGCTGCATAACAAACTTTGGTGACAAAGCCCCAGTAAAGAGGCCAGGGGCTGCTTGTAGTGTAATACCAGGTAGAGATGGAGAGCTCTTGTCCTGTAATACCAGGTAGAGAAGTAGAGATCCACAATCGACCAACCGTAGCATACAAAAAGCAGAAAAAAGATTGGCAACAACCACAACAAACACATTCAGTGTAAAAACAGGTGGAAGGCGCTGAGCAGTTCTTTAGATGTTGACATGAAGTACTGGTACAAGCTTGGCATAAGAAGGAAGCAGACACCACATAATATGAAGTAGCAGTGGCAAAAAGGTAGCACAACGTGGGGACTGCACACCATATTCCGCCGAAAACTCCATCCGTAACATGTAAAATAAGAAAGCATATGTAATTTGTAAGAATGAAGTCGATCGAATGGATCAAGTGGATGCCATCCCTATCCTATCCACAGCTTAGCTTAGCTTAGGTATAGCATGCATGCGGCAATGCAAGTTGATCGATGTGGCTATGCGCCAGAAGAAACTTATTGGCAATGGCCAGATCGAGAGATCGAGAGATGCATGAACCTGGCACTGCCACTGCCACTGGCAAAATTAACCGGGCATCAATGGAACGAGCTGAGGGGGACAGACAGAAGTTGATGCAGCAACTTGGCCAATGGCAGTACACAACAATCCATGGCTGGGATTTGGATAGCCAACTGCATGCACGATGCATCCGTATATATATATATATATATATCGTATGCATCATGTGCATACACTTGCTTCTTGCTAATAATATCTTATATCAATTATCAGTCTCTCTGCAGCTGAATGGCCATGATGCATCCATCCAAATATCATCTGCACCACGTACCTATTCGTATGTATATTTAGATATGCACACGGATTTAAATCGGACGTATATTTAGTTATCTACACATCATATCGTATGGATCGGAGTCTATACGAGAAAAGTTTGCTTTAGCGACGGATAAAAAACGCGTGTCAAGATTGTTAGTGACAGAAAGCTAGCTTACACCTAGCTAGAACTAACTGTTCAACGTTAGTGATGGGCTAAATGGGAAGACCCGTTACTAATGGTAGTATATTTACATGTATCATCTTTGTGACAAAAAAACATTTAGTAGTGAGACTTTTGTGATGAATAAAAGATGCATGTTGTTATGTTGTTAGTGATGGATCAATTTACAAGTATCACTAAAAGTCGAGCATTAGTTATGGGCTAAATTAAACACGAAGACCCATCAATATTGCTGGCATTATTAGTCATGGTTTTTTTTGAGCTTGTCTCACTTACAAGACGAGGCATCGGTGACGGATCTAATAAAGCATCGTCACTACTGATACTGAGACGGATTTTCTCTAAAGCTCTTTACTAATGATGTCTAAACACCATGCAACAGTTTATCCACAATCAGCTATGCTGGTATGGTGATGCATGTGGCACTTAACGAATCCTTCACCGAAGGGTTTCGCCGAGTGCACATGGCACTCGGCGAACCCTAGTTTTCCGGTTGCGGTGGCAGTAGATGATATGAAGGGTACTCGGTGTGCATGTAGTGCCAGTGCCATGACAATACTGTTTTCTAGGATCACGTTAAGCAGATAATTCAGGTACGTTTTCCCCCAGCTGCTATCAGCAGCTAGCCTGGTGTGTGCACAATCAGTACAGTACTCCTGCCTGCAAACTGCAGCTCCAATTCTAACTGTTTCCAAGGACCTAAGTAGAAAGGTACCAGCTGATCGAGAGCTGACACGGCTCTGCATCTGTATGTAGTAGGTCCGGCCCATATGCATGGCCACATTGATTTCGATCCAGACATTTTCCCCCCAACTTGCACAACAACTGATGACCATTTTCTCTTTCCCTCTTTAATTTCTCTCTCGCTTCGCTTTTGCAGTGCTTAACTGCGTTGTACGATAGGCATTGATCCGTTCCAAGCTAGTTTAGTTTTGTAATAAACTTGTTAAATTAGCTTCGGATCTTATTAAAACCCTAAAATTGAACATGTTTTGAGACTAGTGCTATTGGTTGGGTGATCTCCCTTGCGCTCCGTTTCGATCAACTAACTAATAATTATCAATTATAAATTAGTTTTAGTCCGTCTAAACAGTACAACTAATTTGTGAAGTAACTATTAGCTCTTTGACTAATATAGTACGGTTATTATAGTGGAGCTAAAATCAATTTTAGTTATCTATTGATCAAAAATATCCGAATAAACATAAACTAATTTTTAGCCAGTTAACTAATAGTTAGCTAGTTATTAATTTTAATCCATTTAAATGAGACTTTAATGATGGACTCGGATTGTGAGAATCAGTAGCTGCAAAATCTACACCAGCTACTTAAAGAATCTTTAGCTACTAGAAACTGAAACAAATAGATCCGTAGAGTAACCAGGCTAGCTAGAGACCGAGTCCTACTCGGAGCTACTGTATAATAATGATTTTGGCCGATGCACATACGGCATCCACCCGGAAACGGAAAGTGACACATGTGGAGCATTGCATGCCAAAAACGATGCGATTTATGTTAGCCGCCGTTAATTGGCGGGCTAGCTGCATGCACATGCATGCATGCGTGGTAGTAGAAAGTTCTAGAATATAATACTAGCTGCTACCACTACTCCTACTCCTACTCCTGCAGCTTGTAGACAAAGCTAGACTTGACTTGAACGCCTCAGCTCTCGAGCCATGGGAATTTTGACAGAGAGAAGATCAAACCATGCACGATGTTAATTAATTTGATAATTAGTTAATTAGGGCATAAAGTTTAGTCTGTGTCGCATCGAATGTTTAGATATTATTTTGGAGTATTAAATGCAGATTATTTATAAAATCCATTTATAATCGGTGGATTATTCGGGAGATGAATCTAATGAGCCTAATTACACCATGATTTGATAATGTGACGCTACAATAAATATTTGCTAATTATGAATTAATTAGGCTTAATAAATTTGTCTCGCTAATAATCCTCCGATTATACAATTATTTTTATAATTAATTCATGTTTAATTCTTCAAATTAATGTCAAACATACGATGTGACACAGACTAAACTTTATGCCCGTAGATCGACCTAAATTAACTGTGTACATTATTTATAGAGTGTTACACGTTAGATTCTCGCCTCCTAGCTAAAGCATGTTTACCTGATGTGATGATAGAAATCGGTGGGTAGATGATAGATATATTGAAGTCTATCTATCTCTCAAATATCAATATTCCAACGCAAGCTAGCGACGAAGAAGCTGAATGAATGGACCAGCATGCAGCCATAGAAAAACATGATGCATGTTCCGGCCGAGATTACTACTAGAGTATGCAATCATATTTGTAATTTCTCTACACGTTCGTTCAGCTGTATGAGGCATGCATGGTTCCTGGTATGGACCACCGTTTCACTAGAAAATATCGTTACTAGGGTGTTTGGATTTGCGGACTAAAATTTGGGTTAATTTTTTCTGTGACATTATAATTTTCACGGTTTGCCAATATAGCATCGATATGTCACTGACAAATGGGGACCACCACAGTTACAAAAGTTACTGACAGTGATAGAGGTATGTAGGCAATTCTTAAAAATATAATGGCATGTGAGTAATTTTCCCTTAAAATTTAGTCTGTGTCATGTTTGGATATCAATTTGAAAGACTAAACGTGAACTAATTATAAAATAAGTGTATAACTAGAGGATAATTCGCGAGACGAATTTATTAAGCCTAATTAATCCATTATTAGTAAATGTTTATTGTAACATCACATTGTCAAATGATAGCGTAATTAGGCTCATTAAATTCATCTCATGAATAATCCACCAATTATAAATGAGTTTTGTAAATAGTCTATATTTAGTACTCCAAAATATTATCTAAACATTTGATGTAACGGGGACTAAAATTTAGCCTCCCAATCCAAATTTGATTAGTTAAGTTTTTGTACTTTTGATCAATTTTATATAAAGTGTATATCAAGAACTCTAACATTAAATTAGTTTTATTAAATCTATTCTGAAATATGTCTCAATATTGTATTTATTTGATATTATAGATGTTAATATTTTTTTAATCTTGTTAAGATTTCATAAGTTAGATTTAAAAAAAATCAAACTATCTATAATATAAAATTCTTTTATATAACGTATTATGCCTTGTTTTCTTAGAATATATATATATATATATATATATATATATATATATATACGGGAGCGATATTCTACACCACGTGTGTAGAATAGCTATTCTACGCCGACCACTTTCAGTAGTAGATTTTCACAGTAGAATAGCAATTGTGTGTGTATATATATAAATGTTATTCTACACCACAGGCGTGGAATAACTGTTTTACTGAGAAAAAAGTAGTATTTAATTGCTATTCTACTAAAAAAACTACTAATAAAAGTGATCGGTGTAGAATAGCGCTCCCGTGTATATGTATATATATATATAAATGCTATCCTACACCACGGGTGGTGTAGAATAGCGCTTCCGTATATATATATATATATATATAAATGCTATCCTACACCACGGGTGGTGTAGAATAGCGCTTCCGTACGTGTATATATATATATATATATATATATATATATATATATATATATATATATATATATATATATATATATTAGGTTGCAGCATGTAACACGCAAGCAACATATGCATATATGGAAACGTAGGATTTTAAAATATACATTGGACCTTGTCTTTTCATAAGGCGGTCACACGAGCTATTTACGCGGTGGATGATGAACAAGAAAATATTTCAACGGTACGGATGAAAAGTAAGAGGGTCCTGGGAATAATCAAGAAGTCTAAGAAGAAAAATTCAGCTTGTCCGACTAGAATATATAATACGGTCGACGAACATGTTGAGCACACTGTAGTGCGATAGATACTACGTGCACACGAAATGTGGAAGAAAAAACCGAGCAAACCTGGCCGGTTTTTCCTTGTTGCGTTGCAGGCAAATAGGACAAGTGGCTGGCGATCGATGTCGTCGTCTACGTCTACGGGGAAAATGGAGAGCACTCAATTTCGATGCGTTTGCTCTAGCTGCATGCTGCCACTATGATGCATGCTCGATCTCTTCTCCAAATGATCCAATCTGATCGAGAGAGAGATGAGAACGAGCTGAGGTTGAGAGGTAGCAAGCAAAAGCAAGCAAGCAACAACAATCTTAAGCGCGCGCGAGGGGTCCCAGTCCTGGTGGCCTCTCGAGAGCAACTTGCACAAGCTATCAATTCACTGCCGGCCTGGTACTACATGGCCTCGTCAGTCATCAGCTACTAGCAGCTAGCTAGCTAGCGATCTTTTCTTGCTGCTGCTGGCCGGCTGGACCATGCAGACCACCAGCATGCATGCAGCAGGGGCGCAGCTGCAGCTAGTAGCTGATGCCATTTCGTCCATACGCACATACAACACACAGCACTGCCGCGGTTTCCTCAGCTCCGCTCCCCGGCCCTCGATCGATCTTGCATTGCCTGGGAGCAGCTGAGTACTATCAGTAGTGGTATTGTTGTTGGGTGCAGCCAACTATAGCCAAGCGATCGAGCTCAACCCGGCGCCGCCGTGGTTTTCGATCCCGGCCAATGCAACTTGCAACCGCGGATGGAATGGATGGATGCACATCATAATAGTTTTGTGTACAAATTTGATATATTCAAATAAGTATATCGTACAACCTATAACAACACATGGGAAAGAAACTATCATCACGTAAATCCATATTTTTTTGAGCCGTCGTCACGTAGTCGATCAACACCTATGATGGACCAAATTTTTCAAACATTTTCTCGAGTGTCCAAATATTTTGCCGAGTGTGTATTGATTAAGCACTCGGTAAACATTTTATTCACCGAGTGTTAATCTTTTTCCAAATGTGTTTTCAAAAACACTTAACAAATCAGTCTTTACTGATTACCCGAGGAAATGCACTCCTAAAAAACCTCAGATAGTTGGCAAACACTTTGTTTTTTGGTTAATTTTTCATGTGCCGTTACAATTTTCACGGTTTGTCAATATGTCATTAGTGTATCACTGACAGATAGGACCGTCACAGTTACTGACAATGACATATAGATAATTTTTAAAAATTATAATGTTATACGATTAATTTTCACTTGTTTTTGCAGTGAACCGGGCTGAACGCCAGGGGCGGCGGCAGAGAGAACATAAATAAGAGACCTGGTTGTTTGGAGCTAGCTAGCTAGCCTCTCTCATGGAGACGTAAGATACTTTGAATTCAAACTTGATTTGTGAAAACGAATCCTTGGATCGGTTCGTCCTTTCGTCGGTATACGTTGGCTGTTCCAACAACGAGCTAGCTATCTAGTAGCTAGCCGGGCGAGGGAGCCGATCGAGCAGCAGCTCAATGAGTAAAGGCATTAAGCATGGAGCAAATGGAGCAAGATGTTGTGTGCATCAGAAAATACCAGGTGGTTGGTTGCATATATAATCGATGATACATGCGGCCGGCCGGCCAGCAGCTGCTGTTTTTGCTCGCATGCAGCGGCAGCGGAGAAGGTGAGAAAGCAGCAGCAACAGCGGCGAGGCCAGGCGACAAAGGCGGGGAGGCCCCGCCGGCTTTGGCAGGGGGGATGCACCCGGCCGGCGCGCTCTCTGGCGCCTGGCCCGCCGCCTGTCACCTCACCCTCCTCCCCCCCTTGCCCAAATTGCACCACCACCACCGCCACCATCATCGCCTCCGGCCTCTCCTGCTACCCGCACACACACTCGTGCACCACCAATCTATACCTCCTGCCCTTTCTGCACCCAACAACTACTCAGGTGCCCATTGGTTAAATTTTAGCCCATCACTTTGAATATTTAGATACTATTTTCGCGAGATGAATATTCTAATGGCATAATTACACCATGATTTGATAATGTGATGCTACAGTAAATATTTTATAATTGTGGATTAATTAGGCTTAATAAAATCGTCTCACGAATTATCCTCTGGTTCTGCAATTATTTATAATTAGTTTACGTTTAGTCCTTCAAATTGATGTCTAAACATCTGATGATACATGTGCTAAAATTTAGCCCCTTGATCCAAACACCCCCTTAATTCAAAAGTTTAGTTCCGTTACATCAGATGTTTATATGCTATTTAGAAGAATTAAATGTGGACTATTTATAAAACACATTCATAGTCGGTAGATTATTCACGAGATGAATATAATGAGCGTAATTACGCCATGATTTGACAATGTGATGCTACAGTAAATATTTGATAATCATGGATTAATTAGGTTTAATAAATTCATCTCACGAATAATCATCTGATTCTGTAATTATTTTTATAATTAGTTCACATTTAATCCTTTAAATTAATGTCCAAACATCCGATGAGACGCAGACTAAATTTTAGTCCACGAACCAAATTACCTCCGTCGTTATGTTCCTGCTCGAACTGTTTCCTAAATAAATAAAAGTCCTTCTAAATACCAATATATACCCTTTTTCTAGCTCTTCTTCAATTCGTTGCTAAATAATGAATTCAATTCAATTCGTTCCTTTTTTTTCTTCGTTATATATTCTAATAAGTCGTCGTTAAGTTGAATCTCTTCAACTTTAAATAATTTTACGTACGAAAAATACACTAATAATTACCACGTTAAATTATTTCATTATATCGACTATTAAATATGTATTAATAATATATTTATTTGATATCGTAAATGTTAATATGGTTTTATTTAAATCAGGTTAAAATTAAAAAGTTTGAGCTTAAAAAATCAAACGACTTAATTATGACATGAAAGTACGAAACAGACGTGTACATATATCTCTCACTCAGCTGGTAAATATTTAATCTTTCATAATGCAAATTAAAAATATGCACTATAATAGAGTTAATTTTTTAAATTCATGGGCACAAATGATCTAGAACGAGCTTGTGTAAAACAAGTGAAAATTCTTATGAGATTTAGCAACCCTGAGACGGCGGAACGGTTTTAAAAGTACAAGAGATAATAAAGAAACTGCATGGTACAACCCTAAGCTCCTGAATCATAAATGCAGCTAAGAGACAATGCGTATGAAGAATTATGTAGAGACGGGCTCTTCTTTTTTTCAGTTAACCCTTTAGAAACCTCTCAAAAGATCACCTATTAAATGGGGTTGTACACGTCCCGTTCCACGTTCCAAATGAGGACTAACACTACTACAAACTGTCACTGTAGTGGCGTTGGGCAAAACCACTGTAGTGGCGGGCCATTAGATGCCCGCCACTACAGTTGCTGGTGCTGACGGCAGCACCAGCGCCCGCCACTATTGCTGGTAAAGTAGTGGCGGTCGGTGATGACGTCAGCCCGGACCGCCACTAATGTACCAATAGCAGTGGCGGGCGCTGGTGCTGCCCGCCGCTGCTAAGATGGCCGCCACTAAAGTAATGATGACATCACTTGCGACCGCCACTACTATTCTAGCTATAAATGCGCAGCGTCTTCCTCCCCGAGCTCTACTGGAGTTCGCATTCAATTTTGTCCGTACAATGGCGACAAAAATCTAGATAAAGAGGGGGGAGGCTTTGTTTTCGTTTCTTTTGAAGGATTTCATTCTAGGAGGTAAATCCATTCCGAATCTCACATTTATTTTGTATTTAATCATGTATACAATGAGTTATTATCGTTTTTCTAATTTAGGGTTTGTGAATAGAAATTTTCAAATAATCTTCCATTTACGGCGTTACCTTCTCCCAAATGAACAAATATGACCCTCCTCACAATTATTCATCACTTGTATATTGATTTACGTCATTTTAATCTCCTTTTTAATTTGATTTATGATTATAGATCTAGAGTTATGTTGTTTGGAGAGAGAGAGAGAAACCAATATAGTTAATTTATTTAATAATTTTTTCTGCTTAATAAGTAGTTTTAATTAAAGCATTGAGGATTTTTAATTAATGTTGTTATGAGCGATAATAAATCAATATATTTTCAATTTGTAAATTAATAAAATTAACAATAATGATTTTATTAATATTTTTTCAAATAATATATGTTTTAGATGGAGCACAGGTCCTGGATGTACTCGTCCAACGACGGAGATGTGGTGGCATATTTTAACAGAGTAACTGAATTTACTGAAGCTGCCGCACAATATGCTTCCCGTCAGAGTGAAGAGGCAATATATTGTCCTTGTAAAGTTTGTAAAAACGAAGCGATGTATCCGTGTTCTGATCGTGAAACCATACGATTTCACTTGTTGAAAAATGGTTTCGTGAAGAACTATTATATATGGACGAAACACGGTGAGATGGGCCAAAATCCTCCTGAAGATTCTGATGTGCCGCAAGATGCTCATCAACATAGAAGAGGTTGTGATCATACATCCGACATAACACATGATGATGTTGATCAACATGATGATGATGACGCCTTTGATGTGGAGGAACTGATGCGAAATGTTGCGCCTGAGGTGTTGTTGCAGAGAACTACAACAAAAGGATACGATAACTTTGAAGCACTTGACAAAGCATCAAAAAACCTTCTTTACGAGGAACGCCACGGATGCGATAAGCAGTATACTGTGTTGTACACAATTCTTGAGCTTATGAAACTGAAGGCCAGCAATGGATGGTCTGACACCAGTTTTTCAGATCTTTTACAACTCCTAAAAAAGGTTTTGCCAAAACCCAATGGTTTACCATCTGATACGTACCAAGCAAAGAAGATGATTTGTCCGTTGACTTTGGGCGTTCAGAAGATTCATGCATGCCCGAACCACTGTATCCTATATCGAAAAGAGTATGGATTGTTAGAGAGATGTCCGCAGTGCAACGCGAGTCGATACAAACGTCCAAATGACTGTGCGGAGGACTACAATGACCACCAGAAGAAGAATAATAAGAGGTTGCAGAAGAGGAATAAAAATGTTATTGAAGACCATCCTGGAAAAAAGATGGAGAGGAAAGTTCCGGCCTTAGTAATGTGGTACCTACCGGTGATTGATCGCTTGAAACGTATGTTCTCTAATCCTAGAGATGCTGAACTATTAATCTGGCATTTCGCTGGGCGAAAGAAGGACGGAAAACTTCGGCACCCTGCGGATGCTAGGCAGTGGAAATCATTTGACTTGGCCCATCCAGATTTCTCGGACGATCCTAGAAATATCAGGATGGGACTTAGCACGGATGGAATGAATCCCTTCGGTGAGATGAGGAACCCACATAGTACGTGGCCAGTCTTTCTATGCTTGTTCAACATTCCATCATGGTTGTGCCATAAAAGAAAATACCTTATGCTCACTACTCTAATTTCTGGTCCAAAACAACCTGGCAATGACATTGATATCTTTCTAGAACCTTTGATGGAGGATATGAAACGTCTATGGGAACATGGTGTCTGTGTGTGGGATGAGCACAAGAAAGAGCACTTCAATCTAAGAGCCATAATCTTTTGCACCATAGCTGACAACCCAGGACGCATGTCCCTAACAGGACAGGTTAAAGGAAAGACAGCATGTGTAGTGTGTGTGGACCAGACAGAATCTATGCATCTTCCATCATTCGTTAAGACGATATATGCGACACCGCAGATTTTTACCAAAAAACCACAAATATCGAAGAAATAGGAACCATTTCGACGGTACAATCGAGCTTGGACAGCCTCCACGAAATCGAGATGGCAAATTTCTATTCGAAATGGTAAAGAATATCAAAGTTGTTTTCGGAAAGAAGAGGAAGAAATCTGAAAAAATTTCAAAGGACGCTCCATTTAAAAAGCAGTCGATCTTCTTTAGATATTTGCCCTATTGGAAGGAGTTGGAGATTGGTCATGCTATCGATACAATGCACGTTGAGAAGAATGTCTTCGAAAGCACTATCGGTATTTTGTTAGACATACCGGGCAAATCAAAAGATGGACTCAAAGTACGAAGGGACCTTCAAACTCTCGGAATTAGACCCGAGCTTCACCCACAGGAAAGGGCCAATGGAAATTTTTCCTTCCGGCTGCTAGCTATAACCTCACAATTGACGAGAAAAGATCAATCTGCAGGTGTCTACATGGAATTAGAGTTCCAACAGGATTCTCAACGAATATAAAGAATATTGTCTCCGTAGCAGATTTGAGGATGAGCGGCTACAACACTCATGATTGTCATGTTATGCTTGGGCTATTCCTCGCCATCGCAGTAAGAGGAGTCAAACATTCATTTCTGAAGATGGTGATAACACGCATGTGTCACTTCTTCAATGTCATATCAAAGAAGGTGATCGACACTGAAGAGTTAAATGAATTACGTAAACAAATGAGGGAGACTATGTGTCAGCTTGAGATGTGCTTTCCTCCTTCATATTTTGATATTATGGAGCACTATATGATACATATAGCAGACCAAATCTTTGTTCTCGGTCCAACGTACCTGCACAATATGTATGCGTACGAGCGTCTAATGGTTATCTTCAAGGGTTACGTACGAAATCGTGCTTATCCAGAGGGTTCCATGATAGAGGGCTACACGACTGAGGAAGTCATTGAGTGCTATGCAGATTACATAAGAGATGGAAGACCAATAGGAGTTCCCGTGTCGCGGCACCATGGAAGACTCACCGGTAAAGGAACTAAAGGCAGGAAAATCATACGAGACAATAGTTATCAAAGAATAAGAGAATCACATTACAGTGTAATGCATCAGTTGGCGATTATGAGACCATATGTTGAACAACACCTACAAGAGCTTCGTGAAAAGAATGAAGATCACGATGAACAATGGATTATGAAAGAACACAAAATTTATTTCACATCATGGCTGAGGGATCTAAACCTTTCGATCGGAGAAACCGACGAAGAGATGATGATAAATAAATTGTCTTACGGTCCATTGAGCATGGTTAAAACATGGCAAGCGTATGACATCAATGGTTTCACATTCTATACCAAAGCAAAGGATCAAAGGAGTCAGCGCCAAAATAGTGGTGTCAGAGGAGAAGCAGAAGATAGCACTGGACAAAAGAATGCTTACTATGGATACATCGAAGAAATATGGGAACTTAACTACGGGAACTCTATAGAAATCCCTGTATTTAAGTGTCAGTGGGTGAGACATCCAGAAGGTGTGGAGGTGGATGATTACGGGTTTACGATAGTTGACCTTAATAAGGTGGCTTATAAAGATGACCCTTGGATACTCGCTCAATCCGTGGCACAAGTATTTTACATACTTGATCCTAAAGATGAGAAAAAATACATCGTTGCTCCAGGAAAACAAAGAATTGTTGGAGTTGATGGAGTCGAAGACGAAGAAGAATACAATCAGTTTGATGAGGTGCCGTTTTTCGTTGACATATCAAGGATCAATGTGGTTGAAGCAAAACTGTCATTTGGTAGTGTGATTCCTTATCTACGCACCAATGGCGATGGAAAATTAGTTCAAGGCTAGATCATTTATGTTTAGTTGTAAAATCAATTATGTCATTTATTATTAAAACATTTTCAAGATCAAATGAGGATTGAGTGTTGTGAATTATTTCATGTCTTGTAGTTCAAATTGAACTTTTTTTGACTTTGATCATAAAAACATACTTAATGAAATAAAAACAGTACACTAAGGGAGAAAAAGTAAAGTGAGGCATAAAAATACATATTTTCTAAATTTGATAAGTTATGATGTATTTTTATTATTAAAAAAATCAAGTTCAAACTAGAATTTAATTATGAATAAAAAAGTCATGAAAATTAGAATAGAAATGTAAAAAAAAAATGTTTGGATGCTAGCAGCAAGGTTCGAACCTCAAACCGCCTGCAGGCAGCAAGGTTCGAACCTCGAACCGCATGGCACCAAAGCAACCCCCGCACCACTGCGCTACTAAGTCTTTCTCGACTTGAGTGGCAACGTATGCTAGATAACCCACCAGCGTCGGATTAGTAGTGGCGGGCAGGATGACGTCACCAGCCGCCACCGTTATCCTTTTAGTAGTGGCGGGCATGCTGACGTCATCATGCCCGCCACTACTAAGACACCTATATATACTTTCCACTCCAGCCGTCCGAAAACCTAGTTTCATTTTCTAAACCCTAAACTCGCCCCCCTCCTCCCGTCGCCGCCGTCGACGTCCCGGAGCACGTCGCCGCTGCCCTCCGCCCGTCGCCGCCTTCCTCGGAGCCCGTCGGCGCCGCCCGTCGTCGCCGCCATCCAGTCGATCAGTAAATAATTATTAACCTACTTCTTTATTTGGTCTTATTTTATTCGAGCTTAGGGTTAAAATGATGGAGGATTGTTATATTAATTTATGCGTGGTAATATAATTTAGTATAATATTACTAGTAGAATGCACTAACAATAATTTCCACTATAACAATAATTTTTTAATGTACTGTAAAAAATTTCTGAGAAAAAAATTTCCACTATAACAATAATTTTTTTAATGTACTATAAAAAATATCTGAGAAAACAAATTTCCACTATAACAATAATGTTTTTTAATGTACTATAATATTACTAGCTTAATTAGGGTTTTGAAATGTTATAATATCAATGTGACAAAAAAATGCAGATGGCTCCTCCTAAGATTGAACCAACAAACAGTCGATCCTCAGACTCTACATCAAGTGGCGTGTGTGAGGTTTGCAAATGCGGTAAACATAAGGTACATGATGGTATAGTTTGCAGTTGTTTGGCGAAGAAAGTGATTCTCATAATGGACTCCGACTCGGAGGACGACTCGCGATCGCCGCAACCAGATAGGGTAAGTGTTGTGCTACGGAAGAATGATGAGACAACCGGTGGTAGAGGGAAACATGTCGAGGCTAGCGGTGGAAAAGGGAAGCATGTAGAGCAATGCGGCAGCAAGAGGATGAAGGAGGCAAGATCCTCTTTTTATGCAAATTTTATATTTTTATCATCCAATTCAATCATTGATAATAAGTTGTTCTCACTATCGTCGCCGCGTGTATTTTCTTGTTCAGGAACATGGAGAGAAGTTTAGACTGCCTGATGATGCCGAGTTGGTTGAGGATTGGCAAGTTGAGGCTTTTAATCTGTTTAACCAGAAATAGGTTGGGTTTGTGCCGAGGAAGAAGAAGAAGCTCCAAACCATATCTTTCCTTTGGGTTTGACCAGTAGTGCGTTTCGATGTGTAAGCTGGTTTCCCCAGCCTGGACTTGTGTTTGTTTACTTGGTTTCAAATAAACATGATGTGTCAAAAGCGAGCCCCCGCACCACCGCGCTACAAAAGTCTCGATCATATCGTAACAACATGTAATAAAAACACACTTAATAATAAAAACAGTAAACTAAGGGAGAAAAATACCAATTTTTGCAATTAGAATATTGGTGTTGTATTTTTATTGTACAAAAAGTTTCAATTTCAAAGGAAGAATAAACTATAGATAAGTTATGATGTATTTTTATTGTACATGTTTATTAATGAAAAAAAAAGTAAAGTGAGGCATAAAAATACATATTTTCTAATTTGATAAGTTATGATGTATTTTTATTGTTAAAAAAACAAGTTCAAACTAGAATTTAATTATGAATAAAAAAGTCATGAAAATTAGAATAGAAATGTAAAAAAAAATGTTTGTATGCTAGCAGCAAGGTTCGAACCTCAAACCGCCTGCAGGCAGCAAGGTTCGAACCTCGAACCGCATGGCACCAAAGCAACCCCCGCACCACTGCGCTACTAAGTCTTTCTCGACTTGAGTGGCAACGTATGCTAGATAACCCCACCAGCGTCGGATTAGTAGTGGCGGGCAGGATGACGTCACCAACCCGCCACCGCTATCCTTTTAGTAGTGGCGGGCATGCTGACGTCAGCATATGCCCGCCACTACTATACTTTTTTCCACCCGCCCAGACTAAACCCTAGTAGTGGCGGTCGGTGACGTCAGCGGCCCGCCACTACTATGTCTTTGCCCGCCACTACTACGATAAATATCAGTGGCGGGCATGCTGACATCAGCGTGTGCCCGCCACTACTATACTAGTAATATATAGTTTTTGGCTCCCGCCCAGACTAAACCCTAGTTCATTTGCAAATCAAACTCCCACCGTCCCCCTCGGAGACTGCCGCCGCCACCGGAGACTTCCGCCAACCTCGGAGACCGCAGCTGCCCTCGGAGACCGCTGCCAACCTCGGAGATCGTCGTCACCGGAGTCGGCCCGTCGGCACCATCGGAGCCTGCCACCGCCCCCAGAGCCCTTCACCGTGCGCCGTCCCCGTCGCCGCCCCGGAGACCACCGCCACCACCGGAGACCGTTGTCGCCACCGTTTCCCGGCGCCGTCACCAGAGCCTGCCCATCGCCACCATCGGAGCCTGCCATCACCCCCAGAGCCCTTCATCGTGCGCCGTCCCCGTCGCCGCCCCGGAGACCACCGCCACGCACCACCGGAGACCGCTGTCGCCACCGTTTCCCGGCGCCGTCACCGGAGCTTGCCACCGCCCCCCAAAGCCCCGGAGACCACCGCCACCGTTTCCCGTCAACGTCACCGGAGCCGGCCCGTAGCCACCATTGGAGCCCGCCACCACCCCCCAGAGCCCTTCACCGTGCGCCATCCCGTCGCCGCCCCGGAGTCCGCCGCCGCCACCGGAGCCTGGCCTGTTGCCCTCAGGTAATTAGATAATCAATTTCATTCATGCTCTTCACTTGTTTGATAAAATGTCAATGCCTTATGTAATATATGTAAGATGATGTGCTTTTACATGATGTGCTTTAATTGAATTGTGAGTTTTAAAATGAGCTTTTACATGATGTGCTTGATGAAATATATGTAAGATATTTGTGCATGACAAGCATTTGATAAAATGCTTGTGAACTATTGATGTATGAAATAAATTGATGTATGAACTATTGATGTATGCTGACGTCAGCATATGCCCGCCACTACTTGATGTAATCACCAAAGGGATTTAATCCTACCCAAAAGAACACATAATTAAAAGGGAGGGATTTAATCCCAAGGGAATTTAATCTAGGAGAGGGATTGAGTGACATGAGAGGGATTCACTCACGCCCGCCACTGCTAATCCACCTATATAAAAGTTTTTGCTCCCGCCGTCCGAAAACCTAGTTTCATTTCTAACTCCCGTGTGCCGAACTCTGCCCATTGCCACCGCTCCCGGAGCCCACGCCGCCCTCGGAGCCCGTCGTCGTCGTCCCCGAAGGTCGTCGCCGCCAAACTCCGCACGTCGCTCCCAAAGCCCACGCCACCCTCGGCTACCCTTGAAATCATTGCAAGGTGTTTAGATAATTAAGTTTGTTTAAATTCTGATTTCTTGATTAGACATAAAGATTAAATAGCAAGTTTGTGATGTACTCTTTAATTTGACTCATTGGAGCTAAATCTAGTTCTTGAGTGAAGTCTTCTATATCTAAGTTATGCCATGAGAAATATTGCATACCACATTACCACTTTTTTAGAACAACTTTTAGAGGCCTATGATGCAAATTGTAATTGAGTTATCTCATGTATGTCATCAAGCCGTGAGACACATCCATTCCGGTCAACAACTTCTTTCTCGTGTTGCTGACAGGGAATGGATGTGCTCACGGTTCCATGGCAGCCATGAACATTTTGAAAAGCTACACAAAATATGCTGAGGCCTAAACAACACTGTGACCAGTTTACTACCGCTATTATTTCTAAGGCTACTATATACTAATCCTCAAGTTAATGCATCTGGCTGAAGGCCAACATTAGATTCTGCAATTCTTTTTAGGGGCCTATGATGCAAATTGTTATTGAGTTATCTCATGTATGTCATCAAGCCGTGGGACACATCCATTCCTATCAACAACTTCTTTCTCGTGTTGCTGACAGGGAATGGATGTGCTCACGGTTCCATGGCAGCCATGAACATTTTGAAAAGCTACACAAAATATGCTGAGGCCTAAACAACACTGTGACCAGTTTACTACCGCTATTATTTCTAAGGCTACTATATACTAATCCTCAAGTTCATGCATCTGGCTGAAGGCCAACATTAGATTCTGCAATTCTTTTTAGGGGCCTATGATGCAAATTGTAATTGAGTTATCTCATGTATGTCATCAAGCCGTGTGACACATCCATTCCTATCAACAACTTCTTCTTTCTCGTGTTGCTGACAGGGAATGGATGTGCTCACGGTTCCATGGCAGCCATGAACATATTTGAAAGACAACACAAAATATGCTGAGGCCTCAACAACACAAGAGAGAGAGAACAACACAATCTCCTAACTTGAGGATTAATATAGTAGCTTCAGAAGTAATAGCTCACTACTGTAGCCAAGAAGAGTGTTCATACATTTTCCACCTTTGACACTGTGATCAGTTTACTACTGCTATTATTTCTGAGGCTACAGTAGTAAACTGATCACAGTGTCAAAGGTGGGAAATGTATGAAAAATCTTCTTGGCTACAGTAGTCAGCTATTACTTCCGAAGCCACTATATTAATTCTCAAGCTAGGAGATTGTGTTGTTCTCTCTCTTTAGTTTTGTTGATACCTCAGCATATTTTGTGTTTTTTTTCCCTCTAATGTTCCATGGCAACAAAATATGCTGAGGCCTCAACGACATTGTGATCAGTTTACTACCGCTATTATTTCTAAGGCTACTATATACTAATCCTCAAGTTCATGCATCCGGTTGAAGACCAACATTAGATTCTGCAATTTCTTTTAGAGGCCTATGATGCAAATTGTTATTTAGTTATCTCATGTATGTCATCAAGCCATGGGACACGTCCATTCCTATCAACAACTTCTTTCTCGTGTTGCTGACAGGGAATGGGCGTGAACATGGTTCCATGGCAGACATGAACATTTTGAAAAGCTACACAAAATATGCTGAGGCCTAAACAACACTGTGACCAGTTTACTACCGCTATTATTTCTAAGGCTACTATATACTAATCCTCAAGTTCATGCATCTGGCTGAAGGCCAACATTAGATTCTGCAATTCTTTTTAGGGGCCTATGATGCAAATTGTTATTGAGTTATCTCATGTATGTCATCAAGCCATGAGATACATCCATTCCTATCAACAACTTCTTTCTCGTGTTGCTGACAGGGAATGGATGTGTTCATGGTTCCATGGCAGACATGAACATTTTGAAAAGCTACACAAAATATGCTGAGGCCTCAACAACATTGTGTTCAGTTTACTACTGCTATTATTTCTAAGGCTACTATATACTAATCCTCAAGTTCATGCATCCGGTTGAAGACCAACATTAGATTCTGCAATTCCTTTTAGAGGCCTATGATGCAAATTGTTATTTAGTTATCTCATGTATGTCATCAAACCATGTGACACATCCATTCCTATCAACAACTTCTTTCTCGTGTTGCTGACAGGGAATGGATGTGCTCATGGTTCCATGGCAGCCATGAACATTTTGAAAAGCTACACAAAATATGCTGAGGCCTAAACAACACTGTGACTAGTTTACTACCGCTATTATTTCTAAGGCTACTATATACTAATCCTCAAGTTCATGCATCTGGCTGAAGGCCAACATTAGATTCTGCAATTCCTTTTAGGGGCCTATGATGCAAATTGTTATTGAGTTATCTCATGTATGTCATCAAACCATGTGACACGTCCATTCCTATCAACAACTTCTTTCTCGTGTTGCTGACAGGGAATGGGCGTGAACATGGTTCCATGGCAGACATGAACATTTTGAAAAACAACACAAAATATGCTGAGGCCTCAACAACACTAGAGAGAGAAAACAACACAACATCCTAACTTTAGGATTAATATGACATCAGACCTTTTTTGCATAACCAAAATTCTGATACATTAGCATCTTCATATGAATAGTTTATCTATGGCGGAAGAAGGACGTTCCATCGAGGAGCTCATCTACGAGTCTCCCGCAAAAACAAATAAAGAGGGTTCATCTGAAGGATCCTCCGATAGCGAATCTTCGTACCACTCTCCGGAGAATGAACATCCAATGGAGCCTAGGAAGAAGAGAACGAGAGAAGACGCCGATGAGGATTACATTCCTGAAGCTCAAGCGGAGGTAATTATTACGTTAGTAACAAGTCAGAGCAGCTTCTAACCGAGGATTACATTCCTGAAGCTCACATTGTCTATCATCGTAGGATCGTCCAAAGCGAGGAAGCAAGCGTCGATTATTCCAAAGCGAGAAAAGAACAACTATTGTCCCAGCTATTGAGTCAGCTGAGCGAACAGATGTTGAGCCCGCTGCCACAACATCGTCTGCAAATGCGAAGAGGAGAGGGAAACGGGAGAAGAACAAGCTACATACAGCTATCTATGAGGTTGAAGAAGTGCATGTTGATGGGGCTCCAAAGAAGCCAAAAGAAATCACAGCGAAGTGGCGTAACGACTGTGGATGTCTCGCCAGGGAGCGATGTAAGATAGTTTGGAAAAATTGGAAGACTGTCCCTGAAGCTACAAAGAACGAATTGTGGCAGCATATAAAAGCGCATTATAAATTCCCGGAAGACCGCTTAGAAGACGCTAAAGCTGCCACATTGAAGACTATCGGGAAGGCTCTCCGTACATTTAGGACTAAACTGAACACACAATACCTTCAGAAAGATGAGTCGCCACTCAACGACTACGGCTTTATAACGCCAAATGAATGGAATGAATTCAAAATGCAGCATTGCTCCGAAGAAGCCAAACAAGAGAGCATAATGTTCAAAGAACTTAATAAGAAGAATAAGTTCCCCCATAAACTTGGGCCAGGTGGATATAAGGCTAAGGAGGATGAGTGGAGTAAAAAGGAGGAGGAGGACCGTGCGGCTGGGTTACCTGAACAGTTTTCAGGTGCTGATCAGCGCACTAAGAGATGGCTCCTAGGTCGAGCTAAAAAAACACCCGAGGGCCAATATATGCTCTCCGACTCACGGACTAGTGAAGTATTCCAGAAAGCACAGGAAATCGCTGAGTTGGAGAAGACTGGAAAGTTCAAGCCCGAGGGATGTAATGACCAGCTTACATCTGCTCTCGGAAACGAGGAACATCGAGGGCGCACCCGAGGTGTCTCTTCTATAGCACCCTGGAAAAATACTTTCAAGAAACAGGAGGGTGCCACATACAAGAAGCGTCAAGCACGCACAGACGACGCCGCAGAGCGCCGTGCAGAGTGGGAGCGACACTTTTTTGAATTTATTAACGAGAATCCAAACATAATGCAGGCTGCAGCTGGACAAATAATTGTGCCAGAGGTACGACTCGACGTACCAAGCAGTGTTGGCTCAGTACAAGACAAATTTCCTGTAAATTATATTAAAGAGGACACACCCTGCAGCCTGCATGTACCGATAGGGCGCAAAGGGCATTCCCAAGAGGCTGCACGAGGCATTGCTATGCCTGGGGATTTATTTCACAATCGGCCTATTCCTGCTGACTATACCAAGGTTCAGGTCAATGAGATCACCAACGACAGATTTATTAATGACCCCTTGGATCTTCCAATGCCTGATGAGGGGATTGAGACAATCGGAGATGCTCTAAATAACTTTGTCCTATGGGCGAGCCGAGATATCAAATTACTGCAGACAAGTTCTCAGAGTAAATCACCTATTGTCTCATCACAATCCCCCGCATATCTTTCATCTCAGGATGTGCAAAATATAGGATCATTATCACCTGTTGATGAGCGTGAAATAGAGGAAAAGGCAGAGGAAGAGCCAGTGCCCAATAAAGTGGCAGAAGTGATAGAATCGAAAGTGACTTCTGATCCTCAAGTGACAAAGCTAGTGCCAGTGCTTGAGCCCACTGATGAGCCCAACACAAATGTGCCAGAGCCAGATCAAATGCCAGTGCTAGTTCCGACTGAGCCTCAAGTGCCAGTTCCGGCTGATCCTCAAGTGCCAGTGCTAGTTGCTGCCGAGCCTGAAAAACAAGATGCATGCCCAAAGCCAGCAATCCACAAGATAACTGTTCAAGCTGGGCAGTGTTCTGCGCTGAAATCTGAAATGCATAAATTTTTTAATACTTTGGGGCAAACACGTTCTATGCCCGAAGCGGCTCCCATAAAGGCTCCAGTACAAAAGCATGCGGGCTCACTTTCTGTTGATAAGAGGACCTACGGAGACGAGGATTATATCGAATACGAACCAGGCAAACCATTATTACCCCAAGGAGTACTTAATTGTATGCCTTGGGCGATGAAAACATTTCATGACTGGTACCTCGAAGCGTCTTCGTTAGGTGTAACACAAATAGAACTGACGGTTCCACAAGAAATATTCAATTGCCCAGAGTTTAAGCTTGCACTATTTTTCGACGACTTCCATCGGATGTTTCGTCTGAAGCGAACCGACATCACAAGCATGATGCTCTGGTGCATGTAAGTACTTTATACTTTGTCAATACAAAGAAAAAATAAATAATGTCTTATATTGACTATTGTTTTATAACATATGCAGTTGTAATTCACGCGGTGACGAGTCTAAATTGTATGGGTACCTAAACCCGTCATTAATAAGCCAAAGTGCGCTGAACCCGACACTAAACCAGAATGATAGCAAGTACTGGACTGCGGGTAAGAAAAAATTTCAAAGAAAAATGTTCAATAAAGACGAAGACAAACTTAAGAAGAACAAAAGGAGTTGTGCCGCGTTGTATATTGCGCGGTGCATGTATCAATGGAAGGACAGAGAAATTATATGTGGGGCATATAACTTTAAGTAAGTATACCCACTATATCCACTTAAACACGTTTTATCGATTATGAAACTAACATAATCATATATTACTTCTTTCGATAGTGATCATTGGATTGCACTTCTGATATACCCAAAAAGCTCAAGGGTTTATGTGCTCGACTCGCTCGACAAACCCAAAAAAGAATATCAAGATATATTAAATGTTATTCAGAGTGCACATAGATACTACGTGGAAAAGTTAGGTGGCCCACATGATCCACAGAGGCCGAAAGAAATGCTTATCAGAACCAACTTTCCGGTAATATTATATTTTTAAATTTGTTAATTCAATTGATAAAGCCAAACTATATATCGTTCTAACTTTGTCTATTTTGAAGTGTCACAAACAATCTCTTGGTTCCGTGCATTGTGGCTACTATACTTGTGATTTCATGAGCAATAACTTAGGAAAGTTTGGGCGGACAGTATCTGAGGATACTAAAGAAGTAAGTTGATTTCTTGTGTGTTAATCTAATATAACTTGCAGCGTATTTACTTATATTTTACGTATGCAGGCGTCAGGTCCATCAACCGTTGCCGAGAAGAGCCAACTCTCTGAATTACAAATGTACGAAATCGTATCAAGGATGTGCCGCTTCACGATGCATGAGATTCTTCATGAGCTTGGAGTATTTTTCGATCCTGAGAGTGAAGTGGCCAAGCATCCAACTTTGTATGATTGGGCCGGAAGAATGAAAAGGCGAACCAATTAAGATATGAGTTAGCCTTCCAAGAAAACATAAACCGCATGAGCATGTATTTGTGAAACAATGAATTGTGTTGATGGATGGTTATTGCGAAACAAAAACCGGAAGAATGTAAATATTGTGAATTTTTGAAAATTGATGAGATTGATGGTTGTTGTGTTGATGTGTTGTTGTTGTGGATGTGTATGTGGATATGTGGATGTTTTGCTGCTGTGTATGTGGATATGTGGATGTTTTGCTGCTGTGTATGTGGATATGTGGATGTTTTGCTGCTGTGTATGTGGATGGCTGTGTGAAGCATATAATTTCTGTGTTTTGGTTTGTGGGATCACAGCATTCTGTGTTATGGCTTATACCCTCCGTTAAGTTTTTTGAATAATGCAAATAGTCAAACGTCGAGATAAAAATCAATTGCGGCATTTAAAAGTTAACGGAGGGAGTATATCCTTGTATATGGCTGACAATATTATGGCTTTTATTATTTAAGATTAATGTACATGATAATTAACCATCAATTAATCAAAAGTAATTATGCTTCTATTGAAAAGCACTAAGGGTAAAAAGTAAAAGCATTAATCAAAAGTAAAAGTACATATATATATATTGTAATTAGATTTTCTTATTTTGAAAATGAGATAGAAGTAATTCAGCAAATGACACTGCCAATTTTCACAAATAATTAATCAAATTAACCTAGCTAATCTGGATAATTATACTGTACAAAAATCAGCTTGGAGAAAAGTCAATAGTGTTTGTTTCTTCAATTCTTGTACTAGTGTGAAAGCATGCCGCTGCTAGAGCTGGAAGGTCAGCAAAGAAAGTCCCACCATATGGAAAGAAGAACATGCATGTCTCAAACAATGAAAAGAAATGTTCAAAATATTATTTATATTTGCACATATTTATTTTCAGGAATTTAAAATAGTTTTAAAAACTGAAAATGGGAGATACATAGCAAGAGAGAAATTTTACTGTCGGTTCGGGTACAATAGGAGATACCAAAATTTTCAGTGTTAATTTTAGGGGTTATTTTACAGTCCTTGAGGAGGTACTAGCTAGGAGGTACCATATTTTTTAGTGTTAATTTTGGTATCTCCTGATACCTCATGTGTCAGGAGGTACCAAAATTAACACTGAAAAATGTGGTACCTTCTAGTACCTCCTCAAGGACTGTAAAATTTCTCTAATTTAAGATGTGATTTTATGGTTCTTGAGGAGGTACTAGAATTTTTAGTATTAATTTAAGTACCTACTGTACCTCAGATACCAAGAGGTACCGAAATTAATACTGAAAATTCTGGTACCTCCTGATACCTTCTCAAGCACCGTAAAATTTCTCTAATTTTAGTACCGTTTGGTATCTGAGGTCGTACCAGGTACCAAAATTAACACCACAAATTCTGGAAATTTCGATACCTACTTAATTACTGTAAAATCACTGAGTAGCAACAAGATATTCTCCATGCATATCCGATGGCTTATGCTAGACATGGTTTACTTGTTCTTACGTAGTACGGATTGGTAGCATGCAGTGCATGCACCAAGTACATTGCATCACACCCCCAATAAAGCTCACACATCACCATCCCAGCTGCAAGTTGATGAAATAAAATCTAGCTCCCAACCATATGTAATATTGGGTTCTGCGAGGGACCAAGCTACCAAAAAGACACAACACACTAAATTCTCCCCCCCCCCCCAAAAAAACATAATCATTGCTCCCTCCTCCTGTTGACGAAACGAAGTTATTTTAGAGTTGTATCAAGAGTTATCTAACACAAGTGGTTTGTATTTTATTGTGTATTTTGAATAATTATCGCTTGGTGTATGTAGTACTATTTTTTATTTTCGTGCTATGTTTACTTCCGTGTTATATTTAAAAGAGGCAAACATGGAAAATACACGCTAATAATTAATTGCCCATCGATATCTGAAATCATGTCCAAATAATATATGTATGTTCTGCAGTCTCAGAAATACTTAAAATAATGTTAATAAATTATTGATCAGAGAGTAAAAAAATAAACTGCTTCTTATAAATTAAAAAAATATAGAAATTATATTACAAAAGAATAAAATAATACATAAATTCTACCGTTCTCAAGGAAGTATCAA
The DNA here is from genome assembly GCA_019279435.1 of Zizania palustris. Taxonomy (NCBI): domain Eukaryota; kingdom Viridiplantae; phylum Streptophyta; class Magnoliopsida; order Poales; family Poaceae; genus Zizania; species Zizania palustris. The sequence continues at coordinate 79,680,054 of JAAALK010000288.1, read as the reverse complement.
GAGGTAACATAATTTTAAGCGTTAATTTTGATACCAGCTGGTATTTTAGATAAAAATTAATACTAAAATTATGATAATATCTCCTTAAATACTTTAAAATAGCTCAAAGTGATAAGTAATGAATATTAAAATAATATAGCTTCCTGATTTAGGAACAATAATAAATAAGAAGATAGAAATAAAATATTTTTGGAATAAAGTTAACAATATTAAATAAGAAGATGATAGAGATAAAAGTATTTTTGGAATAAAGTTAAAGTACTTTTGGCAGGAAGCTAGGGACGAGTTTGGCATAGAAGAAACCTGAAGATAGAAAATAAATAGAAACTTTCCAAAATTGCAAATAAATTAAAGGGAGCAAGTGTCTATATAAAGATAGATACAGGTGCAGGCAGTTACCCACAGCTACCGCTATACCAGCCGCCTCTCATCCTTCGCTCGCCTGCCCTAATTACCACAGAAATTCCAAGAGAGAGAGAGAGAGAGAGAGAGAGAGAGAGAGAGAGAGAGAGAGAGAGAGAGAGAGAGAGAGAGAGAGAGAGAGGAGGTAGCTTGCTTGGTGTTATGGGGGTGGAAACCATGAGCTCGGCGGGGGAGTACTCGTCATCCAACTGCTCCGGCGCGTCGACGGCCACCACGGAGTCTGGAGCTGCGCTGCAGGGGGCGGCGGAGCAGGTGGCTCATCTGATGCCGGTTGCGGCTGTAGATTCCTCGCCGGAGTCGACGGTGGACGAGGTCGTGACGTCGCGGCCTGCGGCGGCGGCGGCGGCGGTGGTGCAGGCGCAGCAGTCGTCGCGGTACAAGGGAGTGGTGCCGCAGCCGAACGGGCGGTGGGGCGCACAGATCTATGAGCGGCACGCGCGGGTGTGGCTCGGTACTTTCCCCGAAGAGGAGGCGGCCGCGCGGGCTTACGACGTCGCCGCGCTCCGGTACCGGGGGCGCGACGCGGCGACCAACTTCCCCGGCGCGGCGGCGTCGGCGGCTGAGCTCGCGTTCCTGGCCGCGCATTCCAAGGCCGAGATCGTCGACATGCTCCGGAAGCACACCTACGCCGACGAGCTTCGCCAGGGCCTCCGCCGCGGCCGCGGCATGGGCGCGCGCGCGCAGCCGACGCCGTCGTGGGCCCGGGAGCCCCTCTTCGAGAAAGCCGTGACGCCCAGCGATGTCGGCAAGCTCAACCGCCTGGTGGTGCCGAAGCAGCACGCGGAGAAGCACTTCCCGCTGCGGCGGAGCCCCGACGCGGCCACCGGCAAGGGCGTGCTGCTCAACTTCGAGGACGGCGAGGGCAAGGTGTGGCGTTTCCGGTACTCGTACTGGAACAGCAGCCAGAGCTACGTTCTCACCAAGGGCTGGAGCCGCTTCGTCCGGGAGAAGGGGCTCCGACCAGGCGACACCATAGTGTTCTCGCGGTCGGCTTATGGACCAGAGAAGCTCCTCTTCATCGACTGCAAGAAGAACAAGTCGACCGCCGACGACGACAAAGAGAAGCCAAAGGAAGCCGCCCGCGTCGTCAAGCTGTTCGGCGTCGACATCGCCGGAGGCGATTGCCGGAAGAGGGAGCGAGCTGTATCGGAAATGGCGGCGTTTGAGAAAGGGCATCAACATCAAGAGCTATTGCTCAAGAGGCAATGCGTGGCTCATCAGCGATCTCCTGCCCTAGCTTCCCTGTTGTTATAGCATCATATCAATCAACTCATACATAGACAAATTAAGTGTTCGATCATCTCCTCCTCCTCCCCTTTGCTGCTGTTCATCCGTTTGATCATCAATTAATTAGAGCTGATGATGTTCTTCATTCGTTTTTTGCACACACAACTTGTCGAGTCAGATTATTGCAAATTACCGAGTTGTATGTACCCCCTTAATTATAAATTAGGAAATCGAGTGATCGATCATGCTGTATGTACAATTCTCTGGTATGTATAGCAATAATGAAGTTCTGTTTCTCCTAGCTAGACGACTACAGTTTGATCCTGTTCATCTGAATTTTTGACGTGAATAATTAAGATTCTAAACAATTTCTTCTCTCCGAGATTAATTGCTTTTGCTAATACATCGTCATGAATCAATCATTATACTTAAATTATCTCGATTTGCAGAGCTGGATTTGCATGTATTCGTGGAAAATTTTTGGGATTCAGAACTTGCTCACACACACATATACATATAGCAACTATATATATGAATTAATTTTTGCTGATCTTTTTGCATAGTTTTCCCTATTCGAAATTGAGCAACAACTCATATTTACAAATCAAACAACTCATAGATGTCGATTTGCAAGAAGTTCATTATATTGCAAATCGACATCGTGACGATTAATCTGGGAATTCGATCAGTTTGTTAATTTGCATATATCTCCTTTCGCTAGTTAGCTAATTGAACTAGTAATTAATATAATCACAGTATCACACCACTACTCATCGCTCCAGTTGTTTTAACTTAGTTTAATTTCTTAGATTGAGCTATCACTAAGGGAGAATGCTTGTTTGCCGAGTACTTCGGGCACTCGGCGAAGGCTTCGCCGAGTGCCACACTCGGTGAACCCCACTCGGCACAAGCCTAATCAGCGACGCGGGTGATCGCCGAGTGCTTTTTATCGGGCACTCGGCGAAGTCTTCACCGAGTGTAATATAGACTTTGTCGAGTGCCACGTGAGGCACTCGGCAAACGTAGTCGTCTTCTCACGTACACAATAATTCTATGCAATTTTTCCAGCTACTTCTTTTTTTCTTGTACCGTATGTCTGTATATATGATCTTTGCGTTTGTGGAATACGTGAAACTGGAAAATTAATTAATCACAATTATATGTTAATTACTGCCATCAATAGTGTTTCCTTAAAAAATGCATAATTAACTGCTGGCAGTTTTGGGGTGTGGCTGCTATTAAAAAATGTTAATTTGCTTTATATATATTTTTTATCTTCTATTTTTAAAAATTAAATTCCTTTATTTATAATTTGAGTTATTTAATTTGATTGTAACCATATATATATAGGGGGTCTTTAGTTTCCTGTATATATAAAGGACACTTTACAAAATGCCCAATAATTAAGTTCCAATGAGGACACGTACGTACTTGCTGACAAAACAAAATTTATTTTACGGTACTCTCAATTGAGAGGGATTAATTGTGGAGTGATTTTATAATTCCCGAGGAAGTAATAGAATTTTTAGTGTTAATTTTGATATCTCCGAATTCTGGTAGCTCCTTAAGTACAGTAAAATTTCTCTTAATTGCAAAGATTTGCATGTCTCGTAGTATTAGTGTTAGTACCCTTGTATATGTTTTGGGTGTTAATCATGAATTAATTATTACAACTACTTAACTGCAACATATGAAAAGTAGCCACCACTTCAATTCTCTTTGGAGGAAGAAAAAAAAAGAAAAATATGTACACTGTTAGATCTTTGTGAGTCAGATTAGTTTGTTGAATAAAGAGTAATACAAATATGAAAAAAAACTGCAACATATAGAGTTTGAACAGAAAATGTGACCCACAATGTTAGGCATCTATATTTGATCCACCTAATTAACAGCTATATATCTTTCTGGTTAATCAATGTGAGATCTAGATTACTTAGCTAGGGTGCACAATTAGTATAGGAATATAATTATATTTAGCTAGAATAGATATTAATTTATGATATTAACAAGTTTTAAATTGGAGTTATATGTGGTGGTCCAAATTAAAAGCTCAACCAAAATTATAGTCCAATTAATATTGGTCTTTTATTCCTCCTCATTAACTCCTTATATTACTTAAGATGGAAGGAATAGCATTAAGTACATAGTAATATGGAGTATGTAATTATTTATTTACTTAACCGCATGCACCTTATAAAGATGAGCTTTTCTTCACCTACTTGGATTAATTAGCCATATATATGCCCACACTAAATCCTCTTAACCTTCTGTATGTACATGTAATTAACTATACGACAACGAGAAATCATTGAGTGTTCCTAGCTAGTTCAATATGTGCATGTTGAGATTATAATTAAGTTACCTCTAAAGGCAGAATTGTTTTTTATTATTCAAAGTCAACATAATAATGTCATCATGTATATATTATTGACTATTGACCACTAATTTTAGCTTGACGTGCATATGTACGAAATTAAGTTGTAAAGTGCTTTAGCTACAAATTTACTCATACCATATATATATATATATATATATATATATATATATATATATATATATATATATTAGTGACTCTACTAATATAAGAGGAGCTCTCAGACAGCAATTAAACAAACTTTCAGGGACGCAAGTAAGATCATTAATTAGCAATCTGACATAAATTGGTTTAAACTTTTATTCTTATTTTAAAATAAAAAATTAGATCGCTTATGTAAATATATATATATATACTCGCTCAATCCAGCTATATATCACAGCTCTAAATCCAAGATTACTCGAAGAAGTTAAGTGTACATACATACCCATCACCTCACCAGGCCAGTTCGACCGACTGTACCAAAAGATTATATTCATTGCTTGATTTGCAGTTAATTAAATAGCAACACACAGCGTATGTAGCTAGCGATGATATTATCTCTCTATGTGTGGCAGCAACGAACACTACTGCTCCCTGCATGCTGGGGATGGATAGATATATAGATCTATCGAGCTACTTGCTTGGGCAACTTGCATGAAGTACAGCAGTCAGCAGGCAGCAAGTTGCGCCACGAGCACGACGGAAAGCCTAGCAAGGTTCAATGCACGCACACCACTGGACACATGCATTATTTGATATTCACTCTAGCTAGCTAGACAGCCTGCCTGCCTGCCTGCCTGCCTGCCTGCCTGCTTGCATTTTCTCCCACGGATCATATCATATATTACAAACCGATCGATCGATATGATCCATGAATGCATCTTTAATTCTGGGTTTCCGTATTCCAGTGTACGAGCTAGCTAGCTTAGCTAGAGCGAACTACTAGCAAATTATATTACAAAACTACGACATTATATTACAAATTGATGTGCTTGTGCGACTAGTTAATCAATTATCTAAAGCTACACTACGTGTGGTCGACATCGATCCATGTCTTTCGATCTGACCCACAACCTAAGTAATTAAGTAATTAACCAGCGTGCTGAATTGTGTGCATCCATGAAACAATAACATAGGCTAAGGATATATTTTTATATTTGGAGCGCTGTACTCGTGATGTAACACTTGCAATATTTGTTAATTTAGGTAGCTTCAACTCCATTTCTTCAGCTCGAGGGGGAGCTAGATCGAAGAAAGCTAGGTTAAGTTAGCTTCCTGTAATAGTCGATCTAGATTTGTTTAATTACGTTCTGCACGTTGTCGTCCATGTGGTTAGTTTACGCATCTTAATGACTAGTTAATCCTAAACCTTTTCAGTGATAATCTTTGTACGTTGTGGCATTCGATCGATCCTAACGACGACTCGATCCTATATATGACGACCTTGAAAAGTCCGATGGATTGAGTTTCTAGAAGATTCTTGGAGACCATCGCACAATGTTCGCACAACTTAGGTGGTGTTTGGTTCGACGGACTAAAGTTTAGTTCGTATTACATCGTATGCTTTAGACATCAATTCGAATGGCTAAACGTGAGTTGATTATAAAAATAATTACAAAATCGGATAAAAATAATTGTAAAATCGGAAGATTATTCACGAGACAAATTTATTAAGTCTAATTAATCCATGATTAGCAAATGTTTATTGTAGCGTCATATTATCAAATCATGACGTAATTAGGCTCATTAGATTCGTCTCGCGAATAATCCACCGATTATGAATGGGTTTTGTAAATAGTCTACATTTAATACTCCAAAATAGTATCTAGATATTCGATGTGACGGGACTAAATTTTGTACTAAAAGAAACAACCCGTACTATACCTTATTCCACATGCTGATTAATTTTTATATATTTGTAACTTAAATATTACTCAAAATTATAAATGTTAATTTTAGGGCATGGAGTCGATCAGTATATACTTACTTCTGTATTAGCAGCGCGTGTGGAAATTGAGCTCAAGCAAGTGTATATCCCGTACAGTAGCTAGCAAATAGTATTAGAGATTTGATTTGTTTCAGAAAAAAATGTTACATTAAATTCTGTCGAGAGCTAGCGATATCTAGCTCAAGGCCGGACATGCAGCTTGAACAGATGTCATATACAGTATAAATACCCGTACTCGTACGCATGTGTGCATGCCAATGCAGTGTACATTACACTCGCACGTACGTAGCATCCATGCATATATTTGGGTCGGCCCTCTGCATGCTATCGCCTGATATGATCAATGTACGAGGAGAGCGTTTGAGACAGGGAGAGGACGACTCAGCTGCATGCACACGTGTCAACAGCGCTTGCATATGTAAATCTCGATGATATATATGCGATATGATACACTGCACACTCCCCTTCATTCGATCTATCAGCTGTACACGAATGCTCATCAATTCATCAATAGTACTCCCGTATTTTTCGGAGCATCTATATTACTAATAAGGGGGTGTTTAGATCGTGGGGCTAAATTTTAGCGCGTGTCACATTGGATGTTTGAACATCAATTTGAAAGACTAAACGTGAACTTATTATAAAAATAATTGCATAATTGAGGGATAATTCGCGAAACGAATTTATTGAGCCTGATTAATCCATGATTAGCAAATGTTTACTGTAGCATCACATTGTCAAATCATGGCGTAATTAGGCTCATTAGATTCATCTCGCAAATAATCCCCCGATTATGAATGAGTTTTGTAAATAGTCTATATTTAATACTCCAAAATAGTATTTAAACATTGGATGTGATAGCAAAACACCCCTTAATAAGAAAAAGTCTACTTAAATCCCTAATAAAGTATTATGTTTGATCACTAAACTTGGTTTTGTACTTGTTTTTTTCTATATAAACATGTGGTAATGGTATTGCTTAATTATGGGGTATATATATTAGTCCATTTAGCCTAAATATATCCAATCGATTCATTTTCTCAACTATTGGCAAGCCCACGAATTACATATATATTACCATTAATGTGCTTTTTTTTTACTTTTTACACTTGTTAAAAAAATAAACAACTCTATCGACATGTTATTGTCCTAGTCATAATAATCCATATGGCCAAAACTACTCCAGATCGAGTATTGTTTGAACCGGTTTGAATATATACTTGAAGAAGCAAAAAATTTCATGAGGTGAATTAGACTTTTTATTTAATACTATGTACCATATGAATGCACAAGTTATCCTTGGATTTTAAGTACATATATACATAGTGTTCAACATCTAAAATTAATCGATCTTTTTTGTACAGACTATAAATTATCAAATTCACTGTATTGAATTATTATATAAAAACACTTTTTATAAGGTGTGCATGTATTTTTTAAAAAATAATCTTTTTAAATTTTTGGTTAATAATTGAGCTGAAAGCATATATGTTTTATGTTATGCATGTGATATAGTTGAATTGGTATATAAAAACACTCTTATTTAATATTAATTTTATAGTTGCTGAAGATATATTGTGGAAGCTAGGAACTAATATTCAAAGTTGTATGTGAAAGTCGCCTCAAAAACTTATACGTCTCGTATTTCTGTATTTCTATACGAGTATAGGGTCTGTTTGTTTCAGCTTCTGACAGTTGCAGCTACTTCTAGAATCTGATGCGGAAACAAACGGTATAGATTCTGGATTCGGATTGTGAGAATCAGTAGCTGTAGAATCTGAAAATGAACTAGAATCAAGAAGCTCAAAAACATCAGCTACTCAGACTAGCTAGCTACCGAAAATCTCTAGCTGCTAGAAGCTGAAACAAACAGGGCCTATATATCAGGAGAAGTAGCTAGACTGTAGCTATATATATATATATATATCTTTAATTTAACAAAGATGTGTATGTACATGTGTCAGGGAAGAAGATTTATTTTAATTTCTAGCTAGCTAGGTTAAGTTTCTTGCGTTGGTCGTCTCTTCTTGCGCTTCTACTCCAATGGGAGAGCCAGGAATACATGAATGCTTCAACTCGATCAGTCTAAGGGCCTGTTTGGTTCCTTTAGGGACTAAACTAAACTTTAGTCTCCTCTTTTTTATAGGACTAAACTTTAGTTCTTTGGTGTTTGGTTCTAAGGACTAAAGGACTAAAAGAGAGTGAGGGCTGAGAGGTAAGTAGTACTTTTAGTCCCTTTTTGCAAGGTTTTTGGGACTAAAGGGCTAAAGTTTAGGGACTAAAGTTTAGTCCTTTTAGTCCCCATGTTTGGCAATTTAGGGACTAAAAGGGACTAAAGTTTAGTCCCTAAACTTTAGCAACCCCAAACCAAACACCCCCTAAGTACGCGTACGTAGCTAGCTTTCAAGCTATATGGTCAGTGGTCAATGCTCACGCGCGTACCAGCATGCAAACGAATCGAGCATCTCCATTGGTCATTGGAATGGCATGTGTACAGAGACCGACAAGCAACTTGTGTGCTTCCTTCTTCCAGCTAGCTAGCTACTGATGATATGAAAGCAAACAAAATAAGTTAAGGTTTAATTTCCATGGAAGTTTACTTTAGTCAGGTTTTTCAGCTTGCTCGCAGCTGCATGATGCTTTGCAGTGTGAAATAATGATGCGACATCGTCAGAGAAAGAAGTGTGTGTGTGTGTAGCTCTGTCAAAAGGACTAGGAGAAAAATGGTTATATATGTATATTATGTTAGGAAAAGGTGTTCTACAAACAGACTCTCTACTGGATCAAACATTCAACTAAACCAACACAAGTTGCATGCATGCGTGACTAAAAGGGTGGTTGGCGACAAAAGGCGTGACTTCAATTCCATTGTCATCTTCATTTGGTGGCAGGTTTGGAGGGAGCGTAATCGTCGAATCTTCAATGACGAGCTGGAACCCTTCTATAAGTTGGCTCGGAAGGTGATCACGGATGTTGAAATCTTTAGAGGAGACTTGGTTATATACCTTGTAACTTAATCCTTACTCCCTATTCTTTCCTTTTTTTTGGCCGAGCAAGTCCCTATGTTATGACCTGTTTAGTAGAGCTCTAGATCTTAAACTCTATACTGAAACTGGAGTGGAGCTTTCGAAGCTGGTTAGACCCTGCTCAACAACTCTAGTTCATTATTTTAGAGTGCTATCAGTAGGATCTACTCCTTAGGAAAAGTGTTTAGCTTGGCTCCAGCTCCACAGAACAAAGAAGCTGGAGCTAGAGCTCTGTCAAATGCACCCTTAGTTCTCTTGGCCTTGAGCACCTTTCTTCTTCTGGCCCTTGGCCATTATTTATCTTTTTAGGCTTTAAATATCCGCGGTAACATTTTTGGGGCATCTTGGCCCTCACTTCTTAATACATTGCAGCGGCTCTTTCGCTCGCCTTAAAAAAATTGACTTGCAAGATAATAACTTATTAATGCATAAAAAATTAAATGGTTGCCCCGTTTAATTTGTATCCAAACACTTTGTTTTCTTTTAATTGTGCAATTCACTTTGCATATCGGCATAGAGCCGCAAAAGTTTGGTTAGTTTTCAATATATTTATTATATATAATAGCAGTACAACTCATGGCCTCTAATATACTACCTCCTCTGTCGTTCCAAATAAGAAATACATAATTTTAGAAAAAAACAGCATTTATAACTTTTGCCTATTAATTAAGATAAAAACATTTAAATTTAGTGTTATGCATGTCATATAGTTAGATTTATATTTGAATGTTTTCATATGTTTGTTATCTTAATATATAGTTATTGTTGATATATATATATATATAGTGAAAATAACTAATGATCAATATTCAACATCGAAGAGCATGTGAAGAAACTGATATGCCTTATATTTTAGAATTGAGGTAGTAGTGTTGAATTACATAAATAGATTCTTTGAATTTTTTTAAATAATATATTTTAAAAAAATCAAATATGAATGCCCGTTTTAAAAATTGCAGAAGTAGCATTCAGTCGGCACTTGAAGTGCCGACTAGACGTCACGTCAGCTCCAGTCGGTACTTCAAGTGCCGACTAGTGCTGACGTGGCAAAATCTGATTGGCCCGCAGCATCCAATCGGCATTTGAAGTACCGATTAGAGCTGACGTGGCCCTAGTCGGCACCAGTCGACACTTGAAGTGCCGACTAGACGTCACGTCAGCTCCAGTCGGTACTTCAAGTGTCGACTGGTGCTGACGTGGCAAAATCTGATTGGCCCGCAGCATCCGGTCGACATTTGAAGTACCGATTGGAGCTGACGTGGTCCTAGTCGGCACCAGTCGGCACTTGAAGTGCCGACTACAGCTCCAGTCGGCACTTCAAATGCCGACTGAATGCTTCTTCTACAATTTTTTGAAACGAGCATACATATTTTAATTTTTTTAAAAAAATATTATTATTAAAAAATTCTAGATTCTTTGTACATTAATTATTTTTATTCCTTCTAACTATTTTTTTTTTGAAATATCACCCCACCTCATACCCGACCTTATTTGAAGTCCATATGTGTCGGGATGTGAAAAACGTCCAAAGAGGTTACTCATCCTGGTCCTGGTACTACTCCCATCTAAGCACATTCAACGTTAGAGTTCTAATGAGATTTCGTGTCAACTAACTCACGTCCCTTTCACTCTTCTAACCGCTTGTAGTATATATATCGTCCAAATGTACACCTGATTTTAGCATAAAATTGATAAAAGTAGACTTGAGACTTGATTTACTTACTTCAATTTGTCGTTATAGGGAATGAGATATTTCTTTCTTCCTTGTGACAAAGACACGTAAAAATTAGCACCCCAACTATGACCGGGTTAGTTCGAGATGTTTTCTCAGTTGCTACGATAATAACGCGGTATGCATGTATGACTACGTACAAGAACATCCAAGGCACAGAACTATTTAATGTTACTTTTCATGACCTTTAATACATCTATTATTTCAAGTCTGAACTCGATCCATTAGGGTAGCTTTTGGTTCCCCGTACGAGGAGGAACAGAATGGAATAGTTCCTGAATATGGGGTGATACTGCTGTTTGGTTTGAGGGATGTGGTGGAATCAAATGGAACCGAACTGTTCCCAGAAATAGAATATCCCTCGTAGATATTTAATCATATGGTACTGATTTTTTTTATGAACAAGATGGTTCCGAACCATCCCGTTCCATTCTTTATCGTATGTCAAACCAAACACTACCTAGAATAATGTAGCATGGCTTAAGAGGTATTTAGTTTAAGGCAATGTACATAGATTATTATACCATAATCTATCCTATAATCAGGGAGGAACACCTTGTTGAAACTTTGTCGAATTGCATTTTTGTAACTTTGTTTTGTCAAATTAAATAATAATGACCCCTCTGGTCAGAAAAATATTTAGCTTTGGACATTGATACAACCATTAATATGCAAAATTGACTAATGATTTATATTGCAAAATACTTGGAAAATCCAATGCAAGAAAAGTGCAATATTATTATGAAACTAAATATTTAAAATATTATAGAAACATAAAAGCATCAGACCAGGCGACACCCAACGCAGTTGTGAATGACCGAAGATGAAGGAATAGAAAAGTGGGGAGGAAAAATTATGAAGCCGGAACCCTAGGTGAAGTTATAAAAGTACTAAAAGATGAAGGGTTTCGGCTGGCAATCAAAATGAAAAGATCGTGCGGATAGACGTGGTGGCAAGAGATAATTATGGCTGGTAATTTTGAAGCATCAGAAGCCACTTCATGCTTCGAAACTTTCAAATATTTAAAGTTTGACCTGAAACATGCATGTGTACAAAACATATACTCCCTCTAATGTACAAATAATAGTCATTTTAGTGTTTAGGTGAGAGTGTAAAAATATTAGTCACCTCGTCAACCGAAGCGTTTATGACAATAAAAACACTAAAAAATGGGGCATATCTTGCCTCGGTAACCAGTTGGGACAATTTGTTTGGTTTTACTTAATATTATCTTTTGGTATATATAATTATGTATAAAACAACCCACGAACTAGTTAAAAAATAAATATAATCGTCCCCAGCCCTAAAATTAAATTTAAGGTAGGACGGCTCATCGACCAAACGCACAGTCCAATTTTTGACATGATTTCATCGTGTTGATGTATCGATCGCGAGCTAGCATGACCCTTCCTAGTTGGCGACAAAGACACACATGAAGAATTGAAGAAGCTAGCTAAGGTGGATGGTCCGTCGTCGTAGCACCCCAAGTATGACCAGATTCGCTCGTCTCGTCGATGGCTCGCTCGCTCGATCAGCTCGCACTACTGCACGTAACGTACACGGTCCCAGCTGATGAGGCATCCTATGGACGAGACACACAACAACATGAGGACTCGATCGTCCTGACCGACCTGCAAAATCAAACCACCAGAAATTCAAATTATATATACATACCAGCCCTGCAGATATATATATTATATAGGCGATGACGAAGTAAGTAGTAACAAATCAAGAGAGGGCACGCAAGCATTTGATTCAATTCAGAGGCATGCATATATACATTCATGCAAATGGATGAGCACGCGCGCGAGCGACGAACGGCTTTAGCGAGCTAGGTCAGGGAGCACGCAGGACGCAGCTAAGATCGATGAGCTAGCGAGCTGCAAGTTGCATATGCTTTCCAGTGGAAAACCACAAAGCTTTAGGAGGCAGGCACCAGGCAGCAGTTGAGACGTACAGCACACAGTTTCATACCGCGTGTGCGTGCATGCCATCCAAGTTGGCAACTAGCTTAGCCCCAGTGACCGGCTCAAGTTCCCATTGCCATCCATCCGTCCGTCCATCCGTCCGTGTACATATCGATCCAAATTTCGCAATGCAAGTTGCAGCTAGTAGGCAGTAGCTAGCAATTGTCCTGGTACCCCCTTGTCGCTGGTCACCTTTAAGACGATGGTTCAAAGAACGGAGGTGGCCGGCCGGCCACTTGCATGCAGCTGCAGCTGGGAGACACAGTAGTAGGTGTGCGTTTCTGGTGATCATATGCATGCAGCTGCAACATGGATTAATTCAAAGGATTTGCTCCATGGATGCAGTCCGGCCACGTCGCCGCTCACACCCATGCATGTCAATTCTGTGGATGCCTGCACGGACCAGATTATTTAATTAGCCACTTACACCTAATAAGCAAGTATGCATTGTGTCCTACTAGTATAATATATTACTCTCGCATTAGTATATATAGATTTGATTTTGCTACCCTTACTAGTAGTAGCTTTTTTATTCCAAGATATATAGTATTAAGATCATTATGCATGCCTTGTCAGAGAGAAATCGTTCGAGATTATCCCTGTTGCCCATTGGAGCTAGCTACTAGCTGGATAGATGCACGCTGCCTGCGTGCAGCAGCTTATCCTCATCATGGATTGGTGGTTTCTGTTCAGACTTCAGAAAGTCCATGCCATCTATGCATGAATAATATTGCATGTGTACATACGTTGCGTTGCTTTGACAGGAATAATTAGGTTTAGTTGTTAATTGATTTTTATGGTTCCCGTTCTGGAATCAAACAGGACACACTTGATGTGATCTTGTGCACATGTAGTTAGCTTTCTGTAGTACTTCTAGTAGAGCTCATGCATTCATGGACGACTGACTCCAAAATTTATTAGTTAATTTGCTCATCAGTTGCCAATTGCATCTTGCTTATCATGTGGTCTTGTGCACATGTAGCAGCTAGCTAGCTTTGTATACTTCTAGTTCATGCATTCATGGAGGACTCCAGATTATTTAATTTGTTCAGTTGCAAATAAACTAGCTAGCTAGCTGCAGAGTTTTCAACGATGGTTACCTCTTGCTGGAACTAGCTGCAGCATGCATGTTGCCGACTTGATTGTTAATTAACTATCTAGTAGCAAGCATGCATATTTTCTGTAGCACATCAATTATATTTGAGCTTATGTCATTGGCATGCAGCTAATAGCTGAAGCTTTTTGGCACGCTATAATTAATTAAAGATCATTATTATTTTATTTGCACTTGCCAAGTTGAAGGGCCTGACAGAGATGAAACTTTGGAAAGGTGCTTCAAATTCAATTGGGATCACTACCATCTGAAATCACTGGATTTAAATAATAATGTACACATGCGAAGATGATAGATATTTCAGATCTTTCCAACTATTTGGAGGATGGAGCACTTTGTTTTCTTGTGGTTTTAATTTCTGAATGCTGAAAATTAGCTAGCTAGGGCATACAAGTTGATCCATTGGTAGTGATGCTCTCTCCTTTTGTTTAGTTTCATTCTTGGAAAAAATTTAACACTATTATTTGTTTTGTGGAATTTCATTCAAGTATATATCTTCAAATTTACTTCAAATCCATTCAATTCACAGTTAGTTCAAATTAGTCTGCATCTTCTGAGATATCTCACAAACTCTCTCCCTCCCGGGATTTTATTGAAATCAGATACCTAGCTAGGATCCTTTTCCAAGATTAGTTGAGGTGCTAGCCGAAATTAATCAGAGAAAAGAGAGATATTTTTGGGTTAGTTAACAATAGATCATGTCAAAGATTAGTTTAAGTTTCAGGGATTATTACATGTGTCAATATCAAAAATATCAATGATATGATTTGTGACAAGCACTACGGAAAACAGTGATTTGCCGAGCGCCTGTCATTTATTTAAGGAAAAATTACTCACATGTCATTATAATTTTCAGAAATTGCCTACGTGTCACTGTCAGTGACTGTGGCGGTCTCCCTCTGTCAGTGACACACCGATAGCATATTGGCAAACTGTAAAAATTATAATAGCCCAGAAAAAATTAACCCATTTAATGCGATTAATCTCAGATTCTTTGACTCCTTAATTACTCCTTAATTATTGGTCTACGACAACCGACAAAACACGGCGAAATGGGACGATTGTGATAGGTTCTTCTTCTCAAACGGCATGCATCTCTCTCAAGCTGCCATTAACATATATATATATATTAACCTGCTGCATAATTATGCATGCACTTGTGACAGTGTGGATTTTCATGGTATAAACCACCCTCCAGGAAGAGAGGCCAGTCATTGTCCACGCATCAACAGCTGATCAAATTAAAGAGCTTAGATCATATATATCGTTAGGATGGAAGGATCTATACAAGCTATATCGATCTAGGAATTATTAGTTGTACTTATATATACTTGATTAGTCTAACAAACTTACTGGTACTTAACTAGCAGTGTATACAGAAAGCATCAATCAAGTCGAGCAATTAAGGCTTGATTAATTAGTTGCTAGTTATGCAACTAGCTAGCTCTAGCTAGCTAAACTCTACTAGCTATAGCGTGTGCTAGCTATCGCCTGTCGTGTATATGCATGCATGTGTTGTGTACTTGCAGTGGTACAGGGCGTACTACACCACGTACTACCATATAAACAGTCATATGTTCATGCAGAAGATGTTGTACGCATCGATCTCTGAATTGCTGGCGATGATGCGTTGAGAGGAAAGCTGATCAGCTGATTCAGCTCTAGCTCAGCTCGATCTAGGACAAATGACGACACGGTATATGCTTGCATAATTGTGAGCTCTGAATTTCCGAGCTGAGATGGCTGTATATCTAGCTCCATCTATCGATGATAGATCAGTCTCATCATGCGTGTTCCTCGATTATATTTTCAGTCGTTTGCTTGTTGCAAGAACGCTTGGTCTTTAGCTCGCATTGCATGCATGCATGCACGTACGGGTACCTAGTGTCAGTACTACGTGGTACTCGATCGCTGCATGCATTTGTGGTCACTGGTCAGTGCGTGTGAGCTAGCTGATCAATTGGGGCATCACATGTGCTTGACAGTACGTGTACGCTGCATCCATCGGTTGTACTGCCGATTCACGGGCATCAAAACCAACCGAGAGTGTCACTAAGGTCACTTGAGGGGTGTATGTGTTTGTATCCTTTTGCTCGCTAAAGTTTAGCTCTCGCGTCGAATGTTCGGACATTAATTAAAATATTAAACATGAGCTAATTATAAAATTAATTATAAAAACTCTAGAGTAAGAGACAAATCTATTAAGCCTAATTAATTTATCATTAGTACATATATGTTTACCGGAGCACCACGTTATCAAATCATGAACTAATTAGGTTTAATAGATTCGTCTCACGAATTAGTCCTTAGTTATGTACTTAATTTTATAATTAACCTACATTTAATACTTCTAATTAGCACTTAAATATCAATATCTCGATGTGACAAGACTAAACTCGCTCTTCTAATTAGCATTTAAATATCCGACGTGACGAGACTAAACTCGGTGTTGCTTGATAAAAACAGTTTAACATTCAGTACATTGATCAGTACAAGCACGCGTCAGATGGAATATTAATGCAGTTTTATTGATCAGATAAAGAGAGGACATTGTTCACAACCAGTTTGCTGCTTTCAGCAACAGAGATTGACTCATGAAAATTTTAATGGCTGGGGTACTTTGCCCAGCACCAAACTCACAAAATCAAAACTTTAATAGGTTGATCATCTGATTGGAAGAAGATTGAATGAGGGCTAAAAATGGGGGAAGAAATCAGAAGCCAGAGGGAAAACAAACTATACAAGCTGCACCACAAGGACTCCACACGTTAAGAGTTGTAAATTATAGTTCCTCAATACACTTGTGGAAAAATTTCAGGTAAAAGTTGATAACCCAAAGTAATAAAGGTGCTGCAATTGATCATATTGAGGCTACCAAGTGTATAAATCCGCGAACTGCGAATGCAACTTCCAACCAGAACAATCAAAGTCGTAAACAATATACATTTCTGTGGAGTGAGTGTTCTTGATCTCTCAACCCTCCTCGCCGAATTCTTTGGTAAACCTCTCGTGCACCTCTAGGTCTTTCTTGCTCACCGTCGGTCTCTGCCTGGCGAGGACTTTCTCGAAATCTGTCCTCGAGATAGGTGGTGGAAGGATCTACAAACATGCAAATACACATTAGTAGTCATCAGAAGCCTGTCAACACATACAGTTGAGGAAATGGCCATCATCCTATCCTTACCTTTGCAGCAAGACCTTTGGATGCGAGCTCCTGCATGGTGGTCTGTGCTGCACCAGGTTGCTTTGGTCCACATGGCATCCACATATCACTGTCCGCCTTGAAGAAGAACATGGCATCCTGTGTTTTGCGCACAGGTTCGAACAGCACATCCTTCACCTGTTGAAAAAAGAGCAACAAGATATCAGTACATGTTACGGGGTATGGACACATGTGAGTGTTGTGGGAAAATACATACACAAACAGCAATATCTGAACCAGAAAACCCGTCTGTTCGACCGGCCAACCTCTCAAAATCACTTTCATTTAAGTTGTGTGGTGTATCTCCTAGATGGACCTGGATAAATTAAAGATTGCCCGAATCAAACAAAGATTGTGACAACAGAATATGACAATATTCTTGAAACTGAATTGCACAAATGTTTCCGCACCTTAAACATATGCTGCCTTGCTTTTAGGTCAGGTAGCGGGATGTAGATACGTTTATCAAAGCGGCGCCGAACAGCCTGAGATAATGGATTTATGTTCATTGTTCAGTACTAAATTGTTTAATGGTATATTGGTATCAAGAACATTTTGAGATAGTGTAAATGGTGTAGCACAGTATTTCACAAATCTTCTTAAACCTGGTCTAGAGCATATGGCGTATTTGTAGCAGCAAGAACCAGTACTTTGTCATCATTATGGCCCACACCCTGGACATTTACCAATGAATAAAGTAAAAGATGAGTTTTGAATGTGTCACAAAAAGGGGCATCCAAATAATTTAGCACATCATTAAATACAGTTCAGATAATGAGAATGAACAATTGAACATCTTAGATGCTCGAAGAAAACAACAATGACGACAACAAAGTCTTTCAATCCCAAACAAATTGGAAAGGCTAGAGTTGAAACCCAACAAGAACCATTAATCAAGGTTCAGGAACATGAATAGCTTCTAAGAAAATATTGTAAAAATTAGAAGTCCACCAAATGTACTTGTCAACTATTATGGCACAATCATGTATAGATATTGGATCCATGTATCTAGAAAGCAACTAATTTGTGTTTGTATCTGAGTGAGGTAGAAATTTAGTATTTGTTCATGTTTATGATGACATACCTGGGCAGACATTTTTCAAGTTTTAACTCATTTCAAACTTAGCACCCAAATGATATAGTTCTGGCAAAGATTCATACAACTAGTTTGACACCTGATACTAGTACTACCCAGTCTTTGGGACCAGAAATCCACTAGAGATAGAGGTGGTAGCTAGTCCAATATTCCAGCATTAGCCAAAACAGTGTGGCACCAAATTTGCAGTTTTGTGAGTTTTACTGTATCAGTTCCAAACATTGTTCTCAAACTATATCCAAAGTCAAGTGAACCATTAACTATAATTTTCAAATATAACAGCATTTTTATGCACATCCATCTGGAGCTCTGACCATTAAGAAGTTATCATCTAAAGAAGAACATGTCCAAGTAGGCAAGTAAACAAGTCTACTAGTGGTCATATTCTGATATTTGGGCTCTAGCAGGCACCTGATTCAGAAATAAATTTTAATATAAGCTACTCCTACAAGAACTCACCTGCATTTGCACAAGAAGTTCAGTCTTGATTCTCCTGGAAGCTTCACTTTCATTCCCTTCCCCACGTTGACCACATAAAGAATCAATTTCATCAATGAAGATAATGGAAGGAGCATTTTCTCGAGCCATTTGGAAAAGATTCGCAACTAGTTTCTCGCTTTCTCCCATCCATTTTGAAACAAGGTCTGATGAAGATATGCTGTGTGAAATCAAAGACATTAACATCAAAAGGAACAAAAAGATATTGCATTAGAAATAAAAAATAATATAGTACAACTGAATATTGGCAAAATTTAGGGAGCAATCAAGTACAACAAAACAGGCAGCATAAGTCTCTTTTTTTCTCACAAATGTTTGCATATCATTTTAAATATGCACTGTGCAGTGGCATGAGAAGTCACATGGAGAAAAATGAAACTTTGCCCCTCCAGTTCATTGGCTTCGACAAATTGCCACCCCATACGTGGCAATTGTAAAAATGCTACTCCATATGTTGACAACTCTAAAATTTGCCTGTTTGCAATTTTTCTGTGTTTTTACTTTTTTTTCCTTCTAAAATTGATGTGAAAACTGAAAAGCCACTTTTGCCCCTCCCTCTCACATCTCTCCTGGCCATCGTCATCCCACCTGCCTCCGGCCGCCGCTCGACAACCCACGGCCGGCGTCGGCAGGGTCTGCTCTACTGATGCTACTCTGGCATCACATACCGTGCCCAAGCAAAGGATCAATCAAACACACCAAGAAATCCCAACAACGCCAGGGCTGTTTCTAGATCATGTATGTCAGCAGGGGCAGGTGGCGGGCGGGACAGCAGTGACGGCCAGTGGTGGCCAGCAGAAGCCAGGAGGAGATGTGAGGGAGGGGCAAAAGTGACTTTTCACATCAATTTTAGAAGGATGAAAATAAAAAACACAGAAATGGAAAATTGGAAAATTTTAGAGTTATCAATGTATGGAGTGACATTTTTACATTTGCCATGTATGGGTGGCATTTTATCAAAGCCAACGAACTGGAGTAGCACAGTTTCATTTTTCTCCGTAAATCCATAAATATGCATGTGGAAGTGTAGTTACTCCCGATAATCAGCCAATGAACACATACAGTGCTGCTAGACAACTCACTGTCTCACTGTGAAGTTGAAAATTCATTTGGAAAGTCAGAACTCATCAATCATTGGGAGGAATAGGGTGGTCAGCAGTGAATACAAATTGCTTGTGTATTGGCTAAACATTTCTAGTGGTAGGATTAGCAAGAAGCTTATTTGTGTTTACTAATTTGGAATTGCTAGCAAAATTGAATGATCAATGCATCCACATAATAGATCATTGACCGTTTACAGGACTGTCTGAACTTCCTTTTAGTTTGCATTGGAAGTGGGCAAGTGGCTGTTTAAAACATTAGCATCCATTGGTTTGGCCAAACTGCATTAGTACAAATATGGAAATACCATATCAGGTTCCAAATTTGAATCCATGTTGATATCAGAAGTTCAGAACCAGGGTTTGAAATTTGGTGGGAATTGACTGGCTTTGACGGTGTTTCATGTCAGACTGTTCTGGGCAGACCTAAGATGTTCTGCCTCATGTGAACATCAATCTGTCACGGATAAACCAACTTTTTTTCTGAGCAATGTCTCGTTATGCAGGATCATGTTTCCACTCATACTAGGACTTGCATAAGAACCTGCTTCTGCTCACTGAATTTCAGATCATTATGATAATCAGGTCATTATATTCAAAATGTGAGAACTTGCCTTTGGTATTTAATCTGCATCATATATTGGTCACTGACCTATAGTTCAATGATAACTGATGAGCGATAAGTGTTCACTCAAATATTTTTGCTAGTGTTAAGATTGAGTTATAGTCGGTACTGTTGTTCTAAATGAAGGTTACTATGGTCTTATGAAAGTGTTATAGGTAGTGGGCCAAGACTGCTAGGCCCAGCCCACATGAACAATACCACATGGATGTTATAGCAGTGTAGCATGAAAAGTACCCATGGGTACTGTAGCAATAATTAGGGATTTGGTATTTTAAAAGGTAAGATTAGATTAGATTAGATTAGATTGGGTCGTTAAAAGGTGAGGTTAAATAGGAAGATATTGGTTTTAGTTAGAAATTAGATATAGAGATTAGATTGGTTTCTATAATAGGGATTATTTCCTTAGATG
Source organism: Zizania palustris (assembly GCA_019279435.1). Taxonomy (NCBI): domain Eukaryota; kingdom Viridiplantae; phylum Streptophyta; class Magnoliopsida; order Poales; family Poaceae; genus Zizania; species Zizania palustris. Next base: position 79,659,331 of record JAAALK010000288.1, on the reverse strand, counting down.
TTGGTTCTCCCTATATAAAGAGACCTCTTGTACTCAATTGATAAGCAATAAAGAATTAGTCTAATCCCTTATCTCAATGTTCTTCTCCCCCAACCTAAGCCTACCTCTCATCCCTAACAACCATCGTCGCTCGGCTATACTCCCGACAGTGTTTATCATGTCTCAACCCATGACAACTTGTTATCAGAGCCAATGGACTCCGAAGCCACAAAAACTTTGGCAACCAGCAAAGGCAATCAATTGGCAAAGTCTTATCTTAGCATTATTTTTTATTCCAAATATTGCAGCAACCCGAGATGTAAAAGGCTTGAATCTTATTTATATTAGGTGTCGGGTTAGGATTAAGGCCACCCTACAGCTCGGGGATGAGCTGGTCAAAAGGAGGGATGTATTGTTATAGGTAGTGGTCTAGGGCTGCTAGGCCCAACCCACATGAACAATACCACGTGGGTACTGGGTACTGTAGCGTGAATACTACCTGTGGGTACTGTAGCAATAGTTAGGGATTTCATATTTAAAAACGTCATATTTGATTATATTAGATTGAATCCTTAAAAGGTAAGGTTAAATAGGAAGATATTGGTTTTAGTTAGGAATTATATAGAGAGATTAGATTGGTTTCTATAATAGGGATTATTTCCTTAGATGTCATGTTGGTTCTCCCTATATAAAGGGACCTCTTATACTCAATTGATAAGCAATAAAGAATTAGTCTAATCTCTCATCCCAATGTTCTTCTCCCCAACGTAAATCTACCTCTCATCCCTAGCAGCCGTCGCCGCTCGGCTATACTCCCGACGGTGTTTATCCCATCATGAGTTCAACCCATGATAGAAAGGCAGTTTACAAGGTAATGGTAGCCTCTCTGCTATATTAAATTTCATTGTAAGGACAGGCTGGTATAAAGGGACTATGATTTACAGGTATTATAGTTATTACGACCATTTACAATTTGTTTAGAAGATTGATCCCTATAGTGTCAACAAGGAATAAGTGTCAGGCTTCGGACAACTAATGAAGCAGAGAACAATAAATAAACAGAAGTTATTCAGATCAGGAGTACTAAATGCTAGAGAGTAGAGAATGTATAAACATATTTTGATTTTTGAAACAAAAAGGTGGCAGGACATCACACCATCAAACCATACCAGTTCTTCCATAAATATAAGCGTTAGCAATATGACAGGAAAACCATAAGTGCTCTAGTATAAAGGATATTACAGTTTCCATTTTAACTTATCCATATTGAATATGTAATAATCGATGAATCTCCACAAAGACAAAGAAAGGCAAATGGGACTCTGGATAACGCATGTCTAAAATGAGTATGCCCCTTCAAACATTGGGATGATGTTGGCTTAAAAGTAAGGTATTCTACACATGAAAAATGATACCAAACCAATTGTAACTATGTAAGAACTAAGAACTGCTATAATTAGGGCACACCTTTGAAGGGATAACTTTCCTAGTTTTCCATAAAATGTTCTGTTTTCAAGAAAAACTTCACTTGCCTGCATCAATTATATGATTTTCAGGGAAAAGGTAGCTTCCTTGAAACAATCTTATAGGCTAGACACCCAAAATGTCACTGCAGCAACGGGGCAACAATTGACTCACGAGTCACGACGAGAGCTTATGAACAGAAAGTGACAACGTACTAATATTGTTCCAAGATATTTAATTATTATGATCATTATCCATGCATTTACACACAGAATATATACAACTTTGTAAATATTGTCAATAACAATTAGATGACTAGAACTTGAAAATATAGAAAAATTGCCAGGAGATATTGTTACAGGCAGCAAAAAAAAATCCAGAAACATGATTTAACTAGTTATTACTAGTTTATGGAGGCACTTTGGCAGCCTTATACCCTTAGTGATACCCCCAAAGTAAATGTGCAAAGCTGCATGTCCCTGTTGGCATTTAAGTTTTTCATATTTTAATAGTTTTATTTACAAATATCATGACAAATTCATTTATCTGGTCATGGAAACTAAGAGATGATACAAGATACTCAATGAGAAGTAAAAAACCAAGCGATTGTATCATGTAATTGCTAAAATACAGTTGCTTGAATCCCATATCATTGTCACAATGATGGGTGTTTTGGTAAAATGTGAATTTACATGATGGTATGGGAACAAATATCCCATGTATAATTGTCATAAATAAGAAGTCCCAGTGCAAATAAAAAAACAGAACTCTCTTAATGCATCCCGTAAGCATATGCAGGGTGATGTAATGTAACAAGACTTGGCAAAACCATAACAGTAACAACATGAACTGTTCCCAGCTCAATATAATATATTCAAATGAAAATACTGATTAAATTTTGAATGGCTTCATAATAGTACATAAAACCCTTGAGTACATACAAAATTTCAAAACAAAACGCAAAAAAAGCATCCACTATTTTCAAGCAAATGAGATCGATTTTTTGTTCAATACTACTGAAGGCTGAAGCAAAAGTAAAACTACAGTTGTGGAATGGATCCAGGTAGTGAGGGATGTTGGAAGATTTTTAATTCGACGCATCAGTCATCACTCTTCGGAACAGATTACCATAACAAAAAGATTTCGCACCATACCATTGAAATGTTTACTACTTAAATTAGTATGAGTGAGGATCAGTTGCTACTATGTAGTTGAAATGTATAAATATTACTAGACATATAATGTAGCTACCTGAAAAATGTAGAATCCGCCTCAGTGGCAACAGCTTTAGCCAAATAAGACTTTCCTGTTCCTGGTGGACCATACAAAAGAAACGCCCTCCATGGCCTCCTCTTACCTAAAGAAAGAATTATTAATTAGCATAAACTAGCTAGCACCACTTAAAGCTCTAGACTTCAGATGAGTTCATGCACATTATTTCTTTTTAAAATCATTGTTTATCGCGTAAACAAGATACACCATACACCAGTTACGAATGGCTGAGATTGAAGGAAATAATGTATTAGGCTCTTAGCAGCTATTTAGAAAAAGACCCTCAATTTCTAAATCACATTAAAGAAGGTCACTACAAGGAAAACAGACATTTCATATTTGCAATTAACTTTTTGCCAGATTAAAATATTGAAAATCCATATCAAATACTCCAACATAAAACATATGCCCAGGTAATAACAGGTCATGAGATTATAAATTATATATTATAAGAAGCCAATGAAACTATCATTAAAGTAGATTCGTTAGCCTCATTTCACAATCCTCTCTTTAGTTCAAACTGCCAAGCAGCTACGGTTTTACTCCATAGTCCATATTCCATACTTTTATGCAGTACAAGAGCATGGTAATTTCATGCATAGCAAGTCTCTCAATAGAGCTTGAGCAGTCAAAAATATTATAGGATGCAACTTGCCAGATTATTCACCAAGCTTGTTCAAAATAAATAAATGCACTTATGAACCATAGTTGACGGAGCTAAATTGCCCTCTACAAACAAAATCTAGTAATTTCTTCTCCTAAATCTGCACACCGAGGCAACCATTGATATGGAATGATTAACACGATATCACCCTATCTGTTCTGATCAACATCAAGATCCATCTGACCTATACGACATATGACAATTGAAATCACCTCATACTAGATAACAAAGAGAAAAAAGATACAGCTTTCCTTGGAGCCGCTCACCTGTAAAGAACTGCGGGAATTTGACGGGCAATATGACGGCCTCCTGCAGCGCCTGCTTGGCGCTCTCTAGACCGGCAACATCGTTCCACTTGATGTTCGGTTTCTCGGTGATGATGGCCGAGTTGAGGCCAGCCCTCAGCTTGGACTGCTCGGAGTCATCCCCGCCGCCGTCACCGTCCTTGCCCTTGCTCTTGGGCCGCGTGGCGACGGCCGCATCACCGCCGTTGGCTCTGGCGCCGCCGCCGCCGCCCTCATCGAGAACGGCGCGGATCTCCTCGGCGCGGCGGAGGTACTCGGTAAACTTGGCGGTGATGGCCTCCTTGATCTTGGGGTTCTTCTCGTACTTGAGATGGGTCTTGAAGTACTCGAGGGCGTTCATGTAGAGCGGGAACGCCTTGACATAGTTGCCGGCATTGTCCTCCTGGACCGCCTGCTTCACGTACTCGATCGCCTGCTCCTTGAAGTTGCTGTACATCGGGATCGACCCAAAAGGCGCCGCCTTTGCGGCGGATTCCGGCCGATCGGCGGAGGAACCGGTCCGGGAAGGCGCGGATTGGGCCGCGCGTGGTGAATTCGGCGACGCGGCGGTTGCTTCGGCTGGGGTTTGACGACGCGAGGAAGGAGAAGAAGGGGAGGAAAGGGGAACGAAGCCGGAGTGGGGAAACGAGAAGAGGAGAAGGCAGAAGCGTGTTTTTTTTTCTTTTTTTTTTCTTTGGATTCTTGAGGAAAAATACTTTTATATTTTTAATTTTAGGTTTAGGTGCTTCTTTGCTTTCCCCTTTCCAAAAAAAAAATTCTTTAATTGTTTATGTTTGAGTACAATCAATAGATGTTTAGCTTAACTAGCTCATTTTGGATAGGGTTATATTTAAGAAACTATTCCTAATATATCATTGAAAATTTACTCAATTCCATATATGTCATCGGTTCTCATTGACATGTGGGTCCTATTATTCCTAATATGTTATTGAAAATTTATCCGAATTTATATATGACATTGGTTGTCTGACGTGTGAGTCCAACCACATGTCAGTGAGATATCTAGTGATATCAATTAATTCTACAACATCATTTTTATTTCATTAAATTTATTATGATATATATTTTAATAATGTATTATTTGATATTATATATGTCAATATATTTTTTATTTAAATTTTCCAAATATAAAAAATTATACTTTTAAAATTTGTAAAAAAATCAAAGAACATAAGTTTAAATGGAAAGATTAATTCGCATCGAAATACAAGAGAAGACGAGGTGTGAGCTGAAAAAAAGGCGCCAAATGGGCCTGCCGGGCCCAACAAGCGGCGATCTTCCCGCTCGCCGGCCACCGCTTGCGGGAGGGACGCGGACGCGCGGAGGCCGGAGGCGCCACGTCGATCTCGTCGACATGAGCAATCCATGGCGATCGTAGAATCTATTTAAAGAAGGTTTTCATGGCTTTGGGGCCGGCCAGCTTCATCCAGCCCGTAGACACCGCCGTGAAGTTGGATTCCACGAACGACTTCATCGTCGTCCGCCGCACGTCGTCGGTCGTCACCGAGGTCGTAGGTGACCTGCATCAACTTGTCCATCGCCGCGTCTTCGTCGTCCAGCGTCTCCTCCTCCTCCTCCTCCTTCAGATGTGCTCATGTGCCTCCAGCTTGTCCCAAATCCCAATCCTCCGCCCTCCGCCGCTTCGACGAACCGTGTGTGTGTGTGTGTCGGAGCCGCCGCCGCCGTCGCCTTCTCGTGGATCTCGTTCCGTAGCAGAGTGAACCGGGCGTCCCCGGGCGCCAGGGCGTCACCGATCGACCTGGACGATGGACCTAGCGTCCTCGTACTGCTCCAGCACGATGTACGCGCGTGCTGTGCGGAGGTAGATCTATGGGGCATGGCGGGGTCGAGGTAGGCGCGGCGTCGGCAGCGTCGTCCTTGGCGGCCTCGGCGAAGTCGGCGTAGGGCGCAGCAGCGGTGGGCGGGCGGCCGGCGGAGATGGCCTGCGTGTAAAGGGCGACGGCGAGGTCGAAGTCATCGCCTTCTCCTCCAGCTTGTTGGACGTCGCCATGGATGCTAGCTACCTCACTCGACGCGGCGTCCGTCCATCTATCGACGCGTACTCTTCGTGATCGATCGGTGGTCGAGGTGTATGTGATGTTGTGTTTGTTTAAGGAATCCGATAGAATAGAATGGCTTCATTTCAGACTATGAGAATGGAATGGTTTCGTTTCGCGTTTGAAAATAAGAACAGAGTCATTGTGTTTTTTATTTAGTTCTGGAATCTGCGGAACAATTATGTCCATTGTTTAGTTCAAGAGCGGCAGATGAGATGAGAAGAAAAGTAGATGGCGTGAGAGACGTAGGATCGTTCAGTTCGGTGATTTTTTTAGGAGCAGATGGTTCCGGATCTACGAGGAATATTCTTTTTTGGGAGTCACTCCATTCTATATAATTCTAAACCAAACACACGTAAAATAGAACGGAACCGCTCGCTTCCACCTAACTCCTAAACCAAACGCTATCTTAATTTATATACTATTATTTTTAGTAGGCGTGCACCAAACGGACATACTCGAATTGATTTTGTGATCTAAGCTACTCGATTAAGCAATAGTGTCACCTAGGGTTCGTAGAGACAAGAGAAAGTGTTGTAATATAATCAATATATTCTATTAGAATTTGGCACTCTCAACAGTGTGTGTATATCTATATACATTTTCCTTCTCCTTGCACTTAATTTGGTCTCCATAAATGGAGTAAATATCTGCTGTCATCTGCATCAGACTTTGTAGGCTCTAGCTGTTCCAATTAAGTTCAGAGTCTTGCCTCCAATTAAACACTCCATGCTTGTTATATATTCAGCTAGCCTAGCTACTTTTCATAGATAGCTAGACATCACTCACCCATCTATCAAATTTGTAGTTTCACAAGAACTAGCACCTATATATGTTGTTTTGTTCTCCTTGATATGATATAAGCTATGCATAACATATCTCTTATTTCTACCTTTGAGCTATTGTATCTTGTAGTGGCGAAGAATATCTTGTGGGTAAAGTGAGGAGATATATACAAGTCATAATAACTGGATTTTTTAGAAAGGTGCATTTGCACCGGCATGGTGCAAAGTGGGCTTTGCTCTCGATGTTTTGTTCTTCGACATCCATGCGTGCACAATGGTATATAGGAATGAGAGTCATCGGGAAGATGAAATATAGGCTCATCATAAGGACATGTTCGAGACTTCATTGTACTCTAAACTATTGTCGATTAAATAAGAGGTTGATATGTCTAAGTCGTGTCCGTCTTTGAATGAACGCTAAGTCTAAAGTGATGTAGGTTAGGACCGAATGATGAATTTGTTAGCTCGTAAGAACAACATCTCCTGAATTTGTTGGAACATCTTTTCTTATAATTTCAATTTCAGCTTGTAAAAGTTTAGGATGCATGTGATTTATGGAACAGATCTCATTCCATAACTTCTCTTGTGTTGTACATTTGATACTTGCGTTGTACATGGAAAGCATGCATTATAAGCATTCCGCTTCCACATTGTATTTGTTCTAAATGTAACTAATCACATTGAGATTAAATACATATCACTTTTAGATGTAATTGAGATCAAATGCTAACTCCTGATGTATAATTGCATTTATTATTTGTTCCATGTGAGCCCAACTCTAGAAATATCACAAGTTTAAATCAAAGAGACAAACAAAATCAACACATTTAATCAATATTTTACACATAATCATTGAATCAAAAAAGTCCTAAAAATTAATTTCCCTTTTCTAAAATTATTATTTATATGTGAATCATTAAATAATAATATTTTACAACTATTTACATATAATCAGTATTTGAAGCAGACTTTTTACACAGCTCACAGCTGAAAGTTGTTTGTCCATAGTTGCTTCAGCTAAACGGTTTTTAGCTTTTTTACAGCTGACATCTTACAGCAGTTTTCCACAGCCCACAACCCACAATATTTTTTTTCTACAGCCACATCTCAATCAAATTGACCCTAAGTCACTGTGTATTATTTCTTGGTAGTAACTCTAAGTTCTCTAGATCAACCTATATCATTTATAGCTTTATTTGTCAGTAGTACTACTCAAGAAGAAATCTTTTTTTTAAAAAAAATTGTGAATCTTTTGGCAGCCTTAACAATCAATGAGCATCTTGAGCTTCACATGCATATATAGTTATAGTTATTTCATCCACATGTACATTTTGGGTGGACTTAATTTGTCAAGTTCTAAATAAAATATCAAATTCCTATCAAATGATCAGAGAAGTGATTCATAATTTCATATTGGAATTTGGAAGAATTGATTCTTTCTTTAAGTGGGAAATCTTACTTCTCACAAGAATTAGGCTAACAAAATTTTAAAATACATATAAAAACAAAGTAATATATTTATACATGATTGAAGTATACTAACATGTCTTCATATTTTATATGATTTGTTTGTTTTTTGTTTATATAGTTTTAAATCATATAACACGAGTCATCACATATATAATGCAACCAAAAGATAAGTCTAATGACCAATTCATACCACTATTATCTTTATAAGAATTATAATATACTCCTATAACCAAACAATTTTACAGTTGATTTAATGTATAATCACTTTTAGGAGAATCAGACTTATGAAATAAATCAGAATCTGTTGGAACCAACCATCCATGATTATACAAAAGAATTGATTTCAAACGTGCCTCTCCATTTTATTAAGTTGTTTAATTTTGTAGACAAACTAAAACTTCTCTAGTTTTAACCGGTTTTAAAGAAAAATATATTAAAATATATGATATATAATAAATATTGTGAATTTAATTATAGTAATTTAATTTTACAATTGTTTGTATATTTTTCAATAAAATTAAACAAAATTTAAAAATGACTTATAAAAGTTAAACAACTTGTATTATATAACAAAGCCGATATATGTTAAATATAAAGGCATGTTTATTTCAGCTTAGGATTATAGCAATCCAGTTTACTTTCATAAGCTGAAACAAACATATCAATTTATTATAATTTATTGCGTAGATTATAACAATCTAATGAACTCGTTCAACTCAGCTTTTCTTATAAGATAGATTGTTATAATTCCAAGCTGAAATATACAGGTCGTAAGGTGGCCGGTAATATATGTGCCCTTTTGTAAGATGAAATTTGATGCATTGGAAATAATTTGTATAGAGATTTGAGAATTTTTAGCCGTTAAAAAGTAATTCCGTGTTTTTGTCACATGAAACAGATTTTATATATTAGTTTTCTCTATCATAATCAAGAGGATATCAGACAAATAATTATTTTTTAAAGAATCTGTACGGATAAAATACTTCATCTGCTGCACCATACGGCCTACACTTCCAGTTCCACCCACTGGCGATAGCGCCGGCTCGCCGCCGCGACCTGACACCGGAGCATGCTCTCCGCCGCCGCCGCCGCCGACGTGCGCTTCTACGGCGGAGCACCCCGGCGGAGACGGCTCCGGCCACGCTCCTGCCTTGCGTCCCCGCCTGCTTCCGGCGGCGGCTGCAGCGAGTCCGAGTCCGAGTCCGTCGCTTAATTTGGCCGCTCCGTGCCTCCGATTGCTGCTTCTGTTTCTTTCTCGGAGGAATTAATAAGGAAATCCGTGGGCTTTTGCAGAAAGGCGAGATCTTTGCTCGTGGAGAGGTATCAGGACGGCGTCTCCAAGAGGTCTCGCCTCTTCGCTTCTCAAATACACCTGGACGAAATGTCAATTTTGCATCTTTGAATTGTGGTTGATGATATGATGCATGTGTTAAATAGGTATACACTGGACGGCAACTCTAAGCTACAAGTTCATTGGGAGAGGCGTGAATCTGCGGTGAACACAGTGGAAGAAGAAGAAGATGCAAACTCTTTGATTCCCCAGGCTGTTAAAGATTTTGTACTTCCCGCGGGGTTTCCAGGTGAATGCTTCCATCTCCGTGTCGTCGTCCACCGATTCACTACCGATTCACTTCACAATCACTTTAGCCATTTGTTGTAACCTATCAAGGCTTAAAGGTTCAGTTGTATAAAGTAGAAAGTAGCAAATGTATTAAATTGGTGATGTTTAATTTATTTAGTTAAGTTTAATCAACATTATCACCATGCTAGGGCTACATAACCTCACAATTCTTGTTGAATGTAGAACTTGATTCTATTAGCAAGTAGCAACCTACTGATTCTGAAAATCTGAAACTACCGTAGGAATTAGGATACTCTGGTAAACCTGTAATTCGGTGTCGTTCTTTGTTTCTATATTTCAGGGTCTGTTTCAGATGATTACCTGGAATACATGTTATGGCAATTACCAACAAATGTAACAGGATGGATCTGTCACACATTGGTTACATCAACCCTTCTGAAGGTATCTCATATTCTCATAACTTAATAAAGATGTTACTTGTTAACAAATATAAATAAGTTCATAAATTGAAAAGCATAAATTTACAGGTACTTCTCCTGATTTCTTATATGATATATGATATTATGGATTACACTGTTGCAATTTCTCCAGAGAAAAATAAGATAGATGATCAGAGTTTGCCATATTCTCCCACAAATAAAGAAGGGACCAGGAAATTATGCTTCTTTCAAATGTTCTCTATATCCAGTCAGTTTTTGATAGTGATTGATCTGAGGAGCAAAATTACAAGAAAACTTGTAGCCTATTTCAATCTTATTGGCATGTGTTGTTCAGTCGAGCACTTCCATTACAGTCTTGAGTGTTTCAAAGCATATTGTTCAGTCATAAGTAACAACCTTATGTCACAATTTATGATAGCTGATTACAGATTGACACAGGCTGTAGGTGTTGGGTCATTTACAGGAACTTCGGCAGCTGCTTCTGCTGCTGCTATAAGGTCATTATCACCCTTGCTATGTTTTATTGATTATTCAGAAGTAGAGATCTTGGAATTTTTAATTGAACACGCTGGAGAGCTACATATCATTTCATTTCAATATGCAAGAGAAAAGTATGAGGGAGAGGGCAGAAGAAACCACACCCTTAACCCAACCACACCTTAAGTTAACAACCCAACTAAAAAAGATGAACTCCTCAGTCCTCACCAATTAAGGGTTACCGACCTACTGAACAACTCACGGAGCCTATAAGCTCCTGCCGAGCACCACATGACACTTTCATTTGGTACCGTTTGGAGAACTGTCATGATACTAGGACTTGCACCATTAAATACGCAATCATAAGCTGATTTGCTAGTATGAGAACCTGAGTACCTGACCTTGTGAACCTCCAACGACGTTGATCCAGGGCACCTTGTTGCAGGTTCAGTACATCCACCAGTTCCCAAATCCGAAGATACTATCTAATGACTTGGATAGTGAGGGCTCCTTTAATATCTGCAACCCACTTCCAATTATCGAAGGCCTGAGCCACTGTACGTTGTTTGATAAACCTTTTAGGGATCAGCTTGAAATGGTTTGGAGCCAGTTCCAAAAAAGGTTCTATTTTGCAGCCATCTATCAGACCAGAACATAATTGACTGTCCATTACCAACAATTGATTCAACTCCAAAACTAAACAAGGTTTGGGCATTGCGCAGTACTTGGAGGGGCAGATCAATCCATTGACGCACAGTGCGAGTCTTCTGGGAGAGAGAATTGTGATACTAGTCATCTTCTGTTTGGTATTTTGGTTACTTTAAATTATACTTGTATATAAAATGACAAAGAAATTTTCTTGAGTCTTCACCAATTATTGCATGAATAGAGTAGAGGGCACATACACAATTGCGAACTTGTGATGCCAATGCAAGTGGACCTGTTCATTGTATGCTAATAATTAAATCAGATTTTTAGCCTGTTGCTGATTTAAGTCCTCCTTTTAAGTCTAGAAAAAACCTGTTTTGTAGATGGGTATCAAAAGATGGCATAGGGGCTTTTGGGCGCCTTTTCATTGGTACGTTTAATATATCTGGCCAAGATTCATGAATAATTGTGCAGGAAGGTTTATGAATAAGAATAACATATATTGTTTAGGGAGATTTACGAATGATTTTTTTAGGTGGACGGTTTGGAACACTTTTTGATGATGACCCAAAGAAGTGGCGAATGTATGCCGATTTCATTGGCAGCGCAGGAAGGTTTCTTGACTTAATCTCTTAAAATAATAAAAGCATATCCATAAATCATATTGGCATGGTGACTTGAAGTCTCAAAATTCATTTGTAATATTATTTGTACAATTTTCAGCATCTTTGAGCTCATCACTCCACTCTATCCTGGATACTTCCTCCCACTTGCATCATTGGGAAATCTGGCAAAGGTATATTGAAGAGAATGTATATTTATCCTTTATGTCTAGTTTTGCATGTGATTTAAGTCTATTGTGAAAAGGCACCTGCATTTTTGTATAGAAAATCATTGATTCAGGATTTCTTAAGCAGGCTATAGGAAGAGGATTTAGAGATCCGTCCTTCCGTGTTATCCAAAACCACTTCGCGAAGTCTGGAAATTTAGGGGAAGTTGCTGCCAAGGTACCTTGTTCTATCTATTTCTTTCTAGCAGTCATTTCAGTGTCGCTTTGCCATATATTGTTGGTTCTGATTCAATCGATATTATGAAATGGAAAAATGACATTGCTTTTATAGAAAAATAGTACATTTTTATAGTAATCCAATAATTTTCCATGGAATTTTAGGAGATAGGCTTAAAACTTATGCACCTTATCACACTTTTTTGCTTCAGTGAATAAGAGATCTTATCTGAATAATTTTGTTATATTTTCATTTTTCACCAAGAAACTCTCATCTATTTTCAGGAGGAAGTATGGGAAGTAGGAGCTCAGTTGTTAGGCCTTTCTATTGGTGTACTTATTATGGTACAACTATTTGTTCTTGGTCATTATTTATTTCAGTATTCCAACATTAACTATTGGTCCTCCACTTCTCCTTGGTGCATAAAGGAAGATAATTGCCATCTTTGATTATTAATAATAACCCATTTGTTGGTGTATTTCAGGATACATCAGGCGTAAAGTCATCATACTCAACACTTGTTTTGACATGGTTTAGTGTCCGTCTTCTACATCTTTGGTTTCGCTATCAGTCCCTATCAGTTCTCAAGTTCCGCACAGTAAGGTGCTTTGCTTAAATTATGTTTTGCTCAATTTGGTTATAGGCAACTCAGTCAATATTTACATGTTTTTTTGAAGTAAACCAGCAGGAGAGGCTCCTGCCGCGGTTGTATTAAATTAAAAAAGAACAAAACAAACAAGTCAAAGTAAATCTTAGACAAGCAAGGGGGAGGTAGAAGAAGAGAGCAAAGCAAAGGAAATTACAAATTATTGGCCCAACACAAGAGGGGGGCCTTAAGAGAGTTGCTGAATCTAACGCTTTGAAGGACAAGCTCCTTCTTGAAGGAGGCAAACCAATTGTCCAGAGTACATAAATATGATTGATCACCATCATTTCCTGCTGCATGTTTGTATTGGTAGGTAAACCTGAAACGCGCTCGGATTCTTGTGAGATCACATGTTGGACATCACGTAGTTCCTGGTGGCATATTCTTCACCTGATGCTTTTGACATTTTCACTGCTTTATGAAGCAATTGTTGATAAGTCATTTTTTTGTCCTTTTGTTCTAGATTATGCTGCCTGCAATAAGGAGGAAAATATTTTAACATGGGAAAGATTCTTGCATCCACAAATTTCTTTTGGTGTCCCCATGGAGATAATGTTTGATGGAGAAGAATCCAATGACATGGTACAGCATATGCCCAAATGCAAAGTTCTGCCAAGTCCTTTTACTTTGGTAGATTCCTTGACAGTTAAGAGTTAAAGGGGATAACAACAATTTTTCTTTTGTTACCCATAACTACTAACCATGAATCAGTCTGCAGCCTGTCTTAGCCTTTGTTTTTTGTGTTTTTAGCTGAGTTTTTTTGCCTAACATTGTTAATACCTAGCCATTGATTTATTAAATCTGTTGTACAGCAAGTTATTAATGTTTTCCCTATCTTCTGGTCATAACAATTTCGAGAAGAGGGGGGGGGGGAGTAGGAGTTTTTAACCTATTAACTCATTAATTTTTTGCAAGCATATCCCACACTTTCATCCTGATCTATCAATACCAATCTTGGATTTTTTGATAAACAGGTGGATAGACTATTGAAGTTGTACAGGAATGAGAAGTACATCCTCTTTGTTAAGCCATCTGGATCAAGATCAGCAGCATTTTTTGTTACATTCAAGGTAATCTACCACTTAAAATTGCCAGAAACAGGCAGCTAAGCATAAGATCAACAAACGCGTATCATGTGTCTGTTCCTAACATTTCCAGGAGGGAGCAACAAGCATGTCAGTCCTCAGGAGCCTATGGCAAGCGCATTGGCTTCACAAAAATCTGCAAAGACAGGATGAGGTTTTCACTTGGGTAGAGGAGAGCGTTCTTGCGTTGGAGCACGGATTTACTGACTTCCTCAAACAGATGGAAATAGCTGGCTGGGATCATAACCAGATCATTTTGAAGGTGCCAAAAGAACCTGTCCTGGTGATTGAACACCCTGACCAAGAGGTGTAGGATGACAATGCCAACCAACTAGTTCATTCTAGCAGTTTTGGAGTACACCTGATGCAACCAGCATTTTTTGATTCCAAACACGTGATCCTATCCTGCTGTGTGATGAATCAATTTTTTTTAACTGAACAATCAGATATAGAAGCAAGAAGCCTCTGACAGCAGAAGTAGAGTCAGCTGCCTCTCTGCACTGGAAGCAAAACTGCATGTCATCTGGCCAGATTTTCATTTGTCATAAACAGAAATACCACTCTTGGTGATTAAACGCATCAGCTCGTTCTTGTTCTGCTGCTGCTGCTGAGCTGATGAACTCTTGTGTAATTGTGGGTATTGGACTGGATACACTGCTCTCAATTACTCGGCAGCTACGAGGGTGCATCACGTGAACTGATTATGATAATTTAGTGTTGTCCCACCTCACCTAACGAGGCTGAAGGTGATTAGCTTATAAGGCAAGATAACTCTCTTTCTTTATCCGCGGATTTTGGGAGTAGAGAGCGCTTATAACACTAGGTCTACTAGAATTCTTCCGTCTACAAGAGTTGGTGTTGACAGTTGGGTTGGTGTGCGCTTGGGTTGGATCCGTTTCGCGAGACCTTGGTCGAGCTAGGACTAGAGAGAGAATGTTAAGATTTAGTCTCGCCTAGCAAGACTAGAAGTGACCGATTTGTAAGATGGGCAAATTTTTCCCTTTGTTCGTAGGTTTTGGGATGAGAGATACCGGCGCTTATAACACTAGGCCTACTGAAATTCTTCCGCCTACATTTAATTTGATTATATTTCTTGCTAATTGACGTGATATTATATTGCATTTCATCCAAAGTTATTTGCTTTGCTTAGAAACTCCATTTATAAATACTTCCTCTGTCCCATAATATGTAAACCAAATTCATAGAATGTCAAATTCAATCCTATGTTACAATATTATAGGACAGAGTGCATGTAATGTTGATGTATGCACACAGAAAACATAGTTAAGTTATACATTTAGAAACATTGCAACATGGATAATAGAAATAGACAATATAAAGGTGGCAGATCAGCATATTGTCATTCAGAAATCTTATGTACATAGTTGTGTTCGGTCAACTATTAAGTACTGACAACATGCCATGTCAGTATTCAGAAACACCAACTGAAGCTACCAGTTCTAAACATTTATCCATTAAGATGGCTGCAATACGACTACGAGCCTCCAGCATTTCCAGTTAGGAGGCGATAGTACAGTACAAAAATGATGCAGAAGCAGCTGGTAATATGTGGTTTATGCCAATTGCCAAAATTGTTGGTGCATCAGCTTTTCATTAAGCATCAAACCTTGGACTTGCCATTTCCCTTCACTGTACTAGTGAAGCGGGTCTTCTTCGCCTTCTTCTTTCCATCAGAACTGCCATCTGATTCATCGTCGCTATTATCACGCTTGCCATTTGACTTTTTCTGGCTACCAGATCCATACACATATTCCTTTGCCTTTTCTTTGTTCCTTTCTTCAGCAGTATCATCTTCAGTCTTTGGTTTCCAAATGAAAATGGACCTGCAGGGACATCCATGTAAGACTGAAAAAATGACAGTTACATTAGATAGATGCTGGGTACAAAACATATTGATCCAACTACCTTGAATGTCCTGAAGCCATGATATCATCTCGCGGATGTAATTTGTTCACCGGGCTGATAGTTGTTATGTCAGGGTCCATCACCTCACCAAGAAGCTTCCCTGTACTGGTGTCTATGAAATCAATGGGATGTAGAGCTACTCCATTGTAATTTTCACTTATGTATCGACCAATAACCGCAACTGTTTCTGAGTAATCCTACAGTGCATTAAAATTCCATTTAAGACTGGTCAGTTGCAAATTAATGAAGATATTCTGAAAAAAAGCAGTATGTAGTTGGAGATGAACCTTTGGATCCCACTCGGCTTTGAAGGGAGTCAAGTGACGACTGAAATCATGGCTGTGAACAATTACTCTACTTGGGGATTTCAGGTTACCGAAAATATAATCCCATACACGAATCCGGTTATCCTGACATGTTGTCAATATTTTACTCCCACTTTGTGGAGAAAAATATCCCGAATTGACAATTCGTCCATGAGCAAGGTTGGCAAGGGGAGAGTTGCCCTCCAGCTTCCTTGTATCCCAAATACGGGCCTAATAATTAAATTACAGAGACGTCGAAAGATTTTCGTTTATATAACAAAAATAAAAAGGAATATGTAGGTATCCAGAGCACTCACGTAGTGATCATTTCCACTGCTTAGAAGAACTTCAGGTTGAGCAGGGTTACAATGTAGGCTGGTTATCTTGCTACCCTTTTTATGTATAAGAATCGGATGCCCAATTTTTGTTTTCAACCGTCTATCCAGCCTGCAAATAGTAAGGTGTAGGACATATATAATAGTGTACATAATCCAGATATTCTACTATGGAAGAAGCACGAAGTAATAGCATACACGAGGCATATAGCTCTTAAATGTAAACTCATAATTGATAACAAACTATTTGGAACTGGACTGCCAAACAAATGCATTGAATGGATCATATTAACATCCAAGTAGACTGTTTCCTAGGGATACTCACAAGTAAAGAAATCCAAAGCTATCTGCCACCAAAAGAAGACCTTTGTCAGTGTTAAAGTCCATCCCATAAATCATGCGCCAAGTGCTCGGACGCTGTTATGAGAAACAAACAGGTTTTTTGTGTTGTTACAAAGAAGCCCAAAATGGATGTAAATTTATTCAGAACAGTGCAATCAATGGTGATCTAACAATAAAGCATTTTTGAAATAGCATAAAATTGACTAGAAATTAGGAGAAACTCACACTCCAACCATTTGGATTTAGATTTAACAGAGAGGAGCCAATTCCAGTGTCAAGGTCTGTGCTACATATAGTACCATCAGAAGAGGCTGTGTATAGTAATCCATCATTGGTGGTGTCAAACCTGAACAGGATAAAATGAAGTTGCAATATTTTATCCTTGGACAATTGAAACAATAAAAACTATGGAGGAAAATTCCATACTTCATGCTGTTCAGATTGCAGGAGTGCACAGAATCATAAATTATCTTCTCATGCAACTTAACATAATCCCAAATACCCAATAGCCCTTCCTGTTTGGACAGAATAGAAAATATATGATTAGTACCTTCATACGTTCCAGAGCTGCAGCTGAACTTGAAAAAGAATTTAAATGAACAACAAAATCATGGTAGGGAGTAGGGACTGTAAGTCTGTAATACCTTGTCTCCTGATAAAAGCACATTATTCTTCGTTGGATGAAATTCCAAGCAGGTCACACGACTCTGGAAAAATTTTATGTTTCCACACTCCAGTTGGTTGGGTATAATGAACTGAGGCTTAACCTATAAGTTGAGAGAAGAAAAAATGACTACACTGGTACTAGCAATTACACTGATAACAAATATTGCAACAAAATTAATTAGAAAAAAGAGCATTTGTCACGCCTTATACGGTTATACCATGGAAATCTTTCCTTTAACTTGGCTCTGAAACACATAATCTAATGAAGTGTTTGTGTTCCTTCTAGAGGCTGGGATAACACCATGCTCCATTGCTACTCTATGTGGGCATGTCAAGGTTATGTGACCTGCAAGTGAGGGAAGACGTTATTGGTGTCAATGATTCAGATAGCCGCTATTCATGTTTTTTAAATCGAGGGGCAAAAAATGATATTGCAGATGAGTAAGACTTCTCATTTTATTTGCAAAATTGACAACCAAGCTCTCAAGATGTAAATGGCAACATATATATTTTCTAAGGAGCAATCAAACAAAAGCTACTCCTTGAGATTCCAGACTGAAGAAATATGAGAATCAATACCAAATTATATACTGTTACACTCTCTCTGATCCAAACTGGTTAGCTCATATATTTATTCCTCTAGTCCGGACAGAAGAGCAAACTTTCAGAAACTATCTGGAACAAGAAGTTAGCCTAAACTTCCATGAGCATGAACTCAAGAATTACTGATTCATGAACAACAGTTGGTGACACGGCATGCCCCTTTGGCCCCTTTGATTCATGAACAACAGTCGTCTCAAATCTGTATACTAACTGAACTATTCTGCTTGCAAAAGAAAAACGAACCTGGCATCTTGCAGAGGAAGCAAGGCCTCCTAGGGCAGTCGATATACACTGCCCCCTTAAACCCGGCCTCATGCCCTTTACTCTTGCAAACCTGCAACCAGACATCACAGCGCGCACATCAACTACAGCTTGTTCAGGCTTCTGACACCATGACGGAAATCTATCTAGAGAAAAAGCTCAAATGTTTTGCTGAAGTGGGTAGAAAAGAATGAATTTTTTGCCAGCCCAAACCATAAATTAGCCTAGAAAATGCAGGAGAGTAAGCAACCATCCTCACATTAAAGTTAAACTCAAGATAGTTAAACAGAAAATCAAAAAGTAGCGGCTTTTCCTATCCCAGGATTAAGCAAAACATCAAATCCAAACCCCAAATCCCAAAAGCTACCGAAATAAAAATTATTAGCAAAGAAAGAAACAAGATGAAGTAAACTCAGGACATCAGGACGAAGCATTCGCTCCAAACATTGATGCGTCAATGGTTATTGCAAAGGAAAAGATGAACGAAATCCCAAAAGACCCGGCACCGAGAACTACCTTGCACACTTTCTTGAGACTGATGGTGATCGAGCTCTTCCTCCCACTCCTTGCCGCCGCCGCCGCCGCCGCCGCCGCGGGAGACTCCTTGGCCGAGGGTTCAGCAGCCGCCTCCCCAGCATCACCCTCGTCGTCATCGACTTCTCCGGAGCCCTCGTCGGCCTCCTCCTCCTCTTCCTCGTCGGAGGATGAGGAAGACGAGGAGGACTCCCGGCGGTCCTCCTCGTCGGACGCCTCCTCGTCGGCATACGGTCCACCGCCGCGGCGGCGGCGGCGGCGGTTGTGGACGAAGCGTGCGCGGGTTGTGGGGGCCATGCGTCGGTGAGGGCGTGAGGCCTCGGCCGGCGGGAAAAGGGAAGGTGCGGCGAGGGAAGGGGAGACGAGGCGGTTCTTTGGTTTCGTGGGTTTCATAACACTGTTTATAAGCTACATCTTTATAACTCAATAAGAGTTTTATCTCACTATTTCTTAGGCTAACCAGTGTAATTAAATGCAAAGTAGTTCTCATGAAATATCTTCTCTCTGATGAAACGATTTGGCTCTCAGTGGAAGTTTTATTTCGTTTCACCCGTCTTGGAAACAGGTTAGCATCATGTCATGGTGATGACACTACTTCTTTCTCTTTCCTTATTAATTGAATGTCATGCCAGCAAAAAATCTGATGTGGCATGGTAATTAATACCATGAAACACCTCATGAAACTCTCATTATGAATAGCCTCATACTCGTTTTGTTTAGGTTTAGGATGATATTTTTGACGCTGACACCAAAGACCACTTGGATCATTGAAAGTGAGTCTAAATGTTAAAAATATAAATGTTATTTTTTTGGAGTGTTAAAATAGCAAATCTCGTTATAAGGCCTAGTACACGTTCAGTTTGGTTCCTTAGTTAAAAGTTTAGTTTAATCTGATGGGATATTTGAACTCTACTTTAGATATTAAAAGTAGAGTATTTATAAAACTTATTTATAATGGGTGGATTATTATTTACGAGACGAATCTAATGGGCTTAATTACGTCATGATTTGACAATTTGATCCTACAGTAAATATTTACTAATCATAGATCAATTAGGCTTAATAAATTCGTCTTACGAATAATCCTTCGATTCTGCAATTATTTTTATAATTAGTTCATATTTAATCCTTCAAATTAATGTTCAAACATTCGATGTGATACGCACTAAATTTTAGTCCATGTAACCAAACGTTCTCTTAAATCGATTATTTTTTTTCTAAATTTTAAACTAAACATTTTATAGAGTATATTAGCCTCCATAGGAATATAACTGTTGGTGCAATAAAATTGGCAGAAAATAACATAGTTTAAGTAAATAATTCAAGGGGTTTACATACGTTTGGGTCTCTGAATAGATAATAGCTATATTTGATTATTGTTCTGAGTATAAACATTTGATTTTTTGATGCCTATTGGAAAAAATATTTTTGTTGTGCTTATTCGCGAACATCAATTTGAACATCAGATGTTTGGACATCGATTTGAAGGACTAAATGCGAACTAATTACAAAATAATTGCAGAATTAGAGGCTTATTCGCGAGAGAAATTTATTAAATCTAATTAATCCATGATTAACAAATATTTATTGTAGCATCATATTGTCAAATCATGGCTTAATTAGGCTCATTAGATTTGTCTCGTGAATAATTCACCGATTATGAATGGATTTTATAAATAATATATAGTTAATACTCTAAAATAACATACAAACATCCGATACGATGGGACTAAATTTTTATACTAAAGAACCAAACAGGTACTGAAACTTTTCAAACACTTTCCTTGTGCTAGATCATAACATTAGGGCTTGTTTGGAAGGCTTCAATCCGAGCTCATTCTACATAGGTGGCTGAGATTGAGATGTCCCAAACAAAACTTCTGAAGGTATGCATAAAAGACCATACTATCTTTTTAAGGATGAATTAGAACGGATTTAAAAATAATTGAGTAAAGTAATAGATAATCAACTATAAAAAAATTGGTAGGACGAATGGGTATATGAGACATTGGTACGAAATTTGGGAAATAAATTCAATAGACGATGGGTGCACGAAACACCACGTGCACCTCTATCTTGACGGATGCCACTTGGAAGTTCGATGCATCGAACAGCGAGGACTCCAGACACCCGACGTTGTCAAAGCCCCCACCCCGACGTCACCGCCTATCGTCGTCCGCCGTCGTCGCCTGCCGCCGAAAACTGATGTTGGGGTGAGCTTCCCGACACCTCCAAAGTTGTCGCCTTCACGCGATGCCACCAACGCTGTCTGTAGTCGTGCCGCCGCCGCCACCGCCCCCTCCAACCGACTCCATGTCAGAGGCTCTTCTCTCGCCGTCCAATGCATCGGGGCTTCCACACGGCATCCATCCCGGGTAGGAGTACACCCACTGAATTTATTTTCGAAATTTGAAATCAGAGGCAAAACTGGCAATTCACAAGTGGCACGGGTGAATGGAAAGTGCCACACGCGCGCTGACGTGCCGTAAAGGACACATGCGGATCCAACCACACGCGGCAAACGCCGTACCCTACCCAGTGACAGTGGGCCACCTCGCTCGTAACTGGAGCGGGTAACCCGACTGCGTGGTGCAAAACGTTTCGTGCCAGTGACACGCCGGTGCGTCACGGGTGGGCCCCGCCCGGCGTCGTGGAAGCTCGCACGTGTGTGTCGCTGACAGGTGGGTCGGTGCAGTTATATTAGATGGGTCGCTGATATTTAAAAATTAATGAACGGTTTTAAAATATTTCATAAAATTCAAAATGATTCGTTCACATAGCATACATGTGAACGAAAAAATCTAGACTATCATTTAATTAGAACTCTAAATAATCAGTACTACACGTAACTGGTACTCTAGATATAGGTAAAATAGAAAGATTTAGAGGAAAAATTATAAAGTTTGTAATATTTAGGATAAAATTTTAATGCTAGAAATGACTATATTTTAGGCAATGCATAATAAATACTATATCAATACGTATTGTTGATGTACAAATCATCCCTGCATCTTCACACTCGAAGGCTTCGTAGGATTTGCTTAGATCGAGTGCAAATCCTAAAAACCCCTAAAAACCTAAAGGTGTTTTTAGGCATGCCAATAAATTTGATCTTGTAACCGGCAAGATTTAGAGATATTAATTGTCTGAGTACATCGCCCGATGGGTCGATGACATGTCGGACGATAACACCATTTAGGTTGTACATTCAATACATATGAGTTCGAGAAATAGCATATCTCCTTAAATCTTAAAAAACAGCCATCAAAAACATCCATCACATAGTGAAAATAAGGAGATAGAATATTTTACGGAGCCAATTAGCCAATGCTTATTCTTATCACCCGTTGATGCACACTAAGAATTGGGATGAATCGACCGACTAGGATCATGATGAAGTTCTCAGATCCAAGATACCTCATTAGCTTGAACTCTGATGAAATGATGGATCGAACCTACTGACTTGATAAAATCAATCTTATTAACAACATCCTAGTATATTGAACTAAACTGAGATAGTATGAGATCAAAGGTAATAAGGAGAGTCTATCTCACCAACAAATCTAATAACACGTGATCGACATATTGGATCTAACTAAAATATCGAAGCAATTCAGCTTTAGATAAAGCCGATACATCAGGATAACTAGCAGACACAAGACCTCAACCAAAATATTAGACTGAACCAAAAAAGTCTTGATTGAATAAATGCATCTGTCATGTGACGATACATGTCCTTGCTAGAGAGCGAACTGAACCGATGTAACCCAACCCGAGACAGGAGATCGTCAGACGAGACTTGTTTCTTGTTAGAGATTGAACTAAACTGATGCAGCCTAACCTGAAACAGAAAATCACCAAGAAAAACTACATTACCTCTACTCCTAAAAGATGGCGTTGCGTCCAAAACTAGAATTGAATGTATTGATCTTGAGATAGATTACAAAGGTCCCTCGGTACACATATTTATACCAGTGGGTTAATAGCTAAACCATATTTAACACAAAAACTAAACTAACTTTATTATTTGCTAACTAAAGATAAAAACACTGTGAAGTCTAAGCCTATGTCGTGTGTGTTGTGCTTCGCCCTTTGAACTCTTCTTGACGTCCTCTTGACGGCCCATCGGTCCAACCTTCTATCCTAGCATCTCTATTACGTGTGAGTCAATTTTTGATGTCAACACATATTTATAGTGGATTTAATAAAATCAATTTGTCATTATAATTATTAGTATATTCTTATATAAAATTTTTAAAGCCAGATAAATTTGATTTCTAAAAGTCAAACAGTTCATCCGTACAGTTCGTCAAATCAATTATGAGGTGTCAACGCTGACCACAGCATACATGAACTTATCTTCTCACCTGTACTCTACCGGAAAAATTACAGCAGCTACAGTTAATCAGTTCAGCTAAGTGTGCGAGTAGCATTTACCCCAGGCGACCTGATCAGCTCAAATCTCGTATTAAAATCCCCATCTCCCCCGAATTTCAAACTGCGGCTACTCCACTGCAGCTGCAGCTGCAGCTTCCCCACTGAGACAGTAGCCAGTGAGACGAGCGGGCGGGCGGGCGGGCGGGGGGCGGGGCCCCTCCGGATCGATGCATCGGGTGGCCATGGCGGCGGCGGCGGCGGACGGCGACGCGAGGGGGCGGACGCTGGGGGCGGTCATCAAGGAGAAGGACGAGGAGCTGGCGCTCTTCCTCGAGATGCGCCGCCGCGAGAAGGAGCGGGGCGCTGCGGCTGCGGCTGCGGCTGCTGAGCAGCAGCTAATGCGGTCCGGCGACGGCGTAGACGCGGCGAGGGAGGGGATGCTGCTCGTCGACCCATCGCCGGCGCCACTCGCCAGTGAGAGCTTGGGGGCGCCCGCTCGCTTTTGCCCTTGTGTTGCGTGAAACCCTAGCTTAACAGCTTACCCGGTCTGGGTTTTTGGTGCTGTGTGGTAGAGCCTAAGTCGACGGCGTACAAGATGACCGGCGGATTCAGGAGGGCGCCTGGCGGAGCTGATGACTTCCTCAATTCGGACAGCGGCGATAAGAACGATTACGACTGGTGTGTGCTTCTGCTTTCAAATTCCAAGTTTTGATGGTACTGTTATCTGGTAAATTCTTGGTGTTTTGGTTGTGGACAACACACGCATTAGTGCAAGAATGTTTATTGGAGCTAATTTTCACTGTGTTGCTGTGAAGTGCAGTTTTCTCTTTGTTTTGTAGCCGAAAGTGCAAGATTTTTTTGCAGCTTTGCAGACTTTTGGATTGGATGCTCAACAGATTGATTTTTCACCTCCTTTCGTAAATGCATAGCTAATTTCCACTGTGTTGCTGTGAAGTGCAGTTTTCTCTTTGTTTTGTAGCCGAAAGTGCAAGATTTTTTTGCAGCTTTGCAGACTTTTGGATTGGATGCTCAACAGATTGATTTTTCACCTCCTTTCGTAAATGCATAGCTAATTTCCACTGTGTTGCTGTGAAGTGCAGTTTTCTCTTTGTTTTGTAGCCGAAAGTGCAAGATTTTTTTGCAGCTTTGCAGACTTTTGGATTGGATGCTCAACAGATTGATTTTTCACCTCCTTTCGTAAATGCATAGCTAATTTCCACTGTGTTGCTGTGAAGTGCAGTTTTCTCTTTGTTTTGTAGCCGAAAGTGCAAGATTTTTTTGCAGCTTTGCAGACTTTTGGATTGGATGCTCAACAGATTGATTTTTCACCTCCTTTCGTAAATGCATAGCTAATTTACTGTGATGTAGCTTTGCTGGTGATAAAATTTCGGTCGAATTACTATATAGTTGATTGTTTGGGAGTTTAGGCTATTTCAGGAGCTGATGCTTCAGTCTTCCATTGGTTAGCTCCCCCCTCCCCCAACAGAAAAAAGTAATTTTTCCGTTAATTTCTTACTTTTATATACTGTTCTTGCATCAATCTGTTAAACCTTTGATGCCATACCATACCATAAAGATAGTATTTTGTGTAAATCTAATGGTAGTTAGAATTTAGCTGTTGTTACTGGAAAAGCCAGGTCTAGGTGGTTGTTGAGGTAAGAGTTGGATCTCTTGTTGTTTCTTTCTCTGTGTTGTTTGCCTAGTTAATGCTTGCACATAAAGATGTGCTATTTTCTTTTAATTATTGTGCTTTATGGGGTGTAATCTGGTTGCACTGCTGCAGGTATGACCTCTGGAAGAGTTCAGTTTGTGGATCTGTTGGTTGTTGTGTTTTAGTTGGTCTCAGTTCCTTATCTTTGCTTTTTGGTTGTTTAACTAGGTAGCACATCTCTAATGTGATGTGCTTTCTGTAAATTTAGCGCCCATATATCAGACACATTTCAACATTGGATGCCTTGCTCTTAGCCCCTAAAGCTACTTATTGTTTTCTTAATTGGTTTTAAGTTTATTTGGTTGGTGCAGTTTGGCTTACCTGCTAAATGTATGTCCTTCTGTAAGTTCCGTGCATCAATACGTGTGAGAAGGTTATTCTCCTTTTGGTTGGTAATGATACTTTTGGTGGTCTAATTAATTTCAGTTTTTTTAGTTCATAGGGTATATGATCTTTTTGGAAGTATGATGATATCTACAAAGTCAGATTAACACTTGAACAGTGTTCGCCTAAACAGACTAAACGGTAAATGGGAGTCTACCACACAATTTTGCCCATAATTGATGATTAAACGGTCCTGCCGTGTAAACGGTCAAACACGGAATAAACAGGCTAAACAGAACGGCAATTAAATGGGTCTACTCGGTGAACAAAAAAATTGAGTTCTCAGTGTGGGACATCTGCTTTCTTCTGTCTGTCTAGGGTTGCACACAAACAAGTGGAATAACATTTCTTCTTGGTGTGAGTTTGACTGTTTGATTGCTTGGTGTTGTTTGGCTGGTAGGTGACAGACTGGAACAAATGCTGGGATATTTGCCTGTTCTTGTATGTTTGTAGAAGTGCTGGTTTGGCCGCTCGACCTTGTTAATATGGAATTGTTCTTGCGTGGTGAAGCTAGTTGAGGTGATTACTGGAGTGGGTTTAACTGGAAGTCTAGAACTGAGTTTTAAGCCACACAGTGCCTGTGTATTTGATTCAAAGTGCACATTTGAACTCTATGTGAGAGACTTAGTTCTGAAAATGATTTCCTTGAATTATATTATTATTTTTGGTATGGTGACCTTTGCCGTGTTGCAGTTTTTAGTTTTTACCCTTTTGTTGCTTGCATCCGCTACATTCAAATTTTAAGTTTACTCTGTTGCATTTTTTGTTTTATTTGGAGACTACTGTTTCAAAGTGGTTGTGCACCCTTTCTCACAGCAAACATGTTCGCCTTCAGGCTTCTGACTCCTCCAGGAACTCCACTTTTTACGTCTCTAGAATCCGAGTCAAAAAAGTCTCCAACGAGCCAAGCTGGAACCCCAAAGACTCGCCCAACTTCCTTGAAATCAAGGGTGAGCTATTTGAACACAAGTTGTACTTTGGTTTCTCCAAGATTTGCTATCATGGTCATTATGTAAAAAATTATCTATCGTGATGAATACATCTCAGCAACAGACATTTCAACAAAATTTCCTTTCTTGGTGGATATAAAATTACATAATCTGAATGAATCAATGGGCTAAAATTGGCTTCAGTGCTTCACTGAATCTTAAGTTGATCCAAATCTCCTAGGAATTAGCCAACAACCTCTCCAGGGATAGTCAGTTGTCTCATTAACTTGTCAGCCTATTTTCCAGGAAACATTTTATTTATGTTGAAGCATGCTTTTAGACTGTCGACTGTGCTCTTTTTACTGAAAAGCCTTTCACTTGTTTCCCATCAAGATAAATAATATTTTATACAGGATTCATTTGAATTTCATGGGTTACATCATTTGTCTTAAGTCATGTTCTCCGCTGTTACATCTTATGATTTTCTATTTGACTATTCCATCTGTTTGTTTATGGCATTCCAGTTGGCCAATCATCCAGATCCTCCATCAAGAACAACCCTTCCATTGAGAACGACATCGTCAAACAACTTGAACTCAGCTGCCACAACACGTCGGCCGTCATCTTCTGGAGGGCATACATCTAATTCATCAAGGCCTTCAACACCAACTGGCCGTCCTGCACTTACCAATACTTCCAAAGGTTCAAGACCATCAACCCCCACATCTCGGGCAACTGTACCGTCTAAGTATGGACCTCCTGCCCCAAGATCATCAACTCCCACTTCCAGGTCAACACTTACTTCAGCAAGGTCAACAACCCCTTCTACGAGGACATCTGGCCCTGCTACCAGGCCATCGGTTCCTTCAGGTAGAGCATCAGCACCTGTTAGCAGGTCATCCACACCTACTTCAAGATCATCAATACCTGCTACCAGGTCATCCACGCCATCATCCAGGCCGTCCATACCAGCACAAAGCAAGCCAGCATCAAGGTCATCAACCCCAACAAGACGGCCTTCTGCCACTCCGACACAGCATGGTAACTTGGCTGCACCAGTTCGGTCTTCCTCGATCTCCAAACCAGGCCCTACAATGTCCAAAAGCTCTTCACCGGCAAAAACAATAGCGTCAACACCTTCAAGGGGCAGCTCACCTACTGTCAAATCAAGACCATGGAAGCCATCTGAAATGCCTGGCTTCTCACTTGATGCTCCTCCAAATCTGAGGACATCACTACCAGAAAGACCAACCTCTGCCACCCGGGGCAGACCTGGAGCACCAAGTTCTAGGTCTTCCTCTGTGGAGCCTGGGCCAGCTGCTCGGCCAAGACGGCAGTCCTGCTCCCCTTCTAGAGGGAGGACTTTAAATGGTAGTGTACCTTCAGGGAGTTCTGTGCCAGCAGCGAGAAGATCACATCTTAATGGAGGCGACAGTGTCAATCCCGTTCAAATGGGTAATAAGATGGTTGAGAGGGTAGTGCACATGAGAAGACTAGTTCCTCCAAAATATGATGACCAACGATCCAGCCTCAATAGTTTATCTGGAAAATCATCAAATTCTCCGGATAGCTCAGGCTTTGGTAGGACATTGTCTAAAAAATCGCTGGACATGGCACTTCGACATATGGTACACTTACTTTCTCTTAGATAGTGAATACAAAAAATATATGTATTCAGTTAACTTGAACATGAGGTATTATTGTACACAGGACATACGGCGCAGCATTCCAAACAATTTACGGCCACTCATGACAAGCATACCAGCATCCTCTGTGCATAGCGCGCGGTCGGGGTCTACAAGGAGCCGACCAATTAGTGTTTCAGACTCTCCTCTTGCAACAAGCAGCAATGCCAGTTCTGAGCCGAGCGTCAACAACAATCTGATGTGCTTGGATAGCATTGATATCGATGATGAGTTGTGCAGTGGTAGGGCAGGACAATACGGGCGATGACTTGTTTCTTTGCTAGTATAGAAGTTATGATGGTTCCTATTGAACGTTTACGGCCACAGAATGTTCGGAGCAGCAGTGGGAAGATCATCTCCAAGATGATCTGATGGGCTTTATTCTCATAAGTAGTTCAGTGAGTGTCTAATATTTATCCAGTTTATTCATGTTACTGCTTCATGCACAACTTTATTCTGGACCTTGTATGCTAAAGGTGTCTTTTTTTGTGTTCATCCCTGGCTGAACTGTCATTTTATGTTGTTGTATCAGCTGTGTAAATTCAGTAGAATTTTTTCATGGAAGTAATATTTTCTCAGTGAAGGTCACGTGATTCCTTAAAACTACTACTGTAATATAATCTTGTACATTCAAATTGCTGAAGTCAATTAGCTAAATGTGCTAGCCATTTTCATCCCACTGAGTAGAGCAATTACATCCTGTATGTAATTGTACTTATAGCTCAGTAAAAACTGATAAAAATTACACCAAGAACAATGTGCTATGCTGTTCTAACCTGATACATCCTACAAAATACAGCAGGTGAACTACCACAGGAAAAGAACAGGGAGCTGATAGGTTACATCTCAGTATCTCACAGATACAGTTGGAAGAAGAGGCTTGTGAATTCTGGCTGTATTTTCTTCACAAGTCAAAATTTAAATCATTTAGCAATTGTTCTCAGGTTCTGTTATTTCTTCAGAGAGAGGAGCAATTGGGCCCCTCTGCATGCAGGAAGAAGATGAGCACCGTCTAGCTCGACTCGGCTCATTACCTTAACAAACCGGTTTGAGCCAAAGCTTCAGCTCTCGAGCTAGCTCGCGAGCAGCTTGCGAGCCAAATGAGCTGAAAACATTGTTAACCTTAGATACCATATGTCCAAGTGTCCAAGTATTGTTAGATAAGGGGCTCCCACAATGAGTATTTTTCACCTAACCTATTGGTATGTACTATGAAATCCTTATTTTAGGATATTATATGCATATCAATTTCTATTTTCTTTATTGTTGTTGTTTTTAATATCGTGCAAATTATAGTTTAGATTCTCTTTTAGAAGAATATTGGCAAGTAAGTTGTATATGTAATTTGTAATTAAAGGTGTAATGTGGTGGCCCTATGATGCATTTTGATTGTGTGGACCAAGTATGATTGTATGAACCAACTTCTAATCTAACAGCAAGGTGGACTGACATGACATGTAAAATTAAAACTATTTTATAGTCTTATGTCTTTTGGACTATGAAATTTGAACATTTATAAATTATAATTTTGTTGTGCTCTTTCTAAACTAGAGTGGTGTTGGATAGTGATATATGCATATGTGTTGCTCGAAAGATTAGTTACCCGGTCAATCATACCGTGATGCAAATTACTTTTTATTTAGCTCGTGAGCTGAATAAGATAGGTCGAGCCGACAAACGAGCCGAGTTGAGCTAGCCCTGTGAATTGTCGGTAGTTGTCACAAGTTGAGAATGAGAAGCACTCAAACACTCAAGTTCTTCTCAACTTCAAGTAACCTATAACCACCTCTATATAGAGATACAAACTTACAAAAGCAACATCTTTTTCACCTTTCTTCCCCACATGGCAAATGCCATGCAACCACCATGAAGCTCTCCTCCAGGGATGCTATTGATGGCATTAATCAAGAGACCAGCACAGGACCATAAGACCAGTGGATTGATGGATAGTTTTGTTCCTTCTCTTGGAGATAGCATCTCCAAGTATAAGCTTAGCTGTACCAATCAAGCAAAAAAACAAAAACAAATCAAAAGCCAAAATTTTGAAGTTTATCAAAATCCATCCAATGCTCTTGAAAAATTGCTTGTATCAGTATGCACTGTTATGGAATTAGATCAAGATGCATACCAAGACCACCAACAAGAAATGATTCATGAAAGATAGCTGGATCTATCACATGAAATGTCAAGTTTTAAAGGTAGAAAATCTTCTAGTAACTGAAACATACATTCCTCAAGTGAAATTGTACAGACTCAACTCAGCTTGATTCCAGTATCCCTAGCAGCAAGTATATGTCCAATCTCATGAACACCAATAACAAGTGTATGCAGTTACTAGGATTTAGGGCTTGTTTGTTTCAGCTTGGATTATAACGATCCAACTTATTTTCTTAAGTTGAAAGAAACACCGCCAATCCCGCACGCACACGCAGCACTTCCTCTCTGCCAAGCTAGCTCAGGCGCAAGCGGGAAGGAGACAATGTAATTTTTGGTGCAGTACATACCCTCTGATTGAACAGCCAGCAGTTTTTGTATTGAGCTCAATTCAAATTGAAAGCAATGTAATTACAAATTTAAATGCTATCAAATCACAGCATGGCCGGATGCAACTAATGTTTCACCTGAAGAATAACTAACAGCTCATGCACCATGTCTTGTTCAAATTGCAAAGCAAAGACTGACGTGGGGGAAAAACACAGCAATGGGTAGAATGGCACTAAGAGAAGATTTATTCATGATAACCTCCCTAATTCTTGTAGTCATTGTTCTTGAGCTCGACGACCCAGATTCTTTGATGAATTTCTTGGAACCGAACTCAACCAAGCGAAGCGGTTTAGTGAGGATATCCGCCAGTTGCTCCTCTATTCAAACAAACTCCAGCAATATCTTTCCATCTTCAATACAATCCAGGATGAAATGATATTTAGTATCAATGTAATGTTCCGGTCATGAAAGATAGAATTCTTCAACACTGTAATGACAACTTGTTGTCTATCTTGATACCCAACGTTGTAGGCTCCACATAGAATAGATTGTCGAGGAGCCGAGCTAGCCAAATAGCTTACATGCGACAACTGCAATAGTAATGTACTCTGTCTCACAAAACAATAATGCCACCACCTTATGCTTGGCTAATTGCTAACTGATTGGGTCGCTACCGAAGAAGAACAAGACTCTACTTGTGCTCCGTTGTGTACCAAGACCGTCAGCCAAGTCGTTGTCACTGTAACCTAGAAGAATAGTGGATTCATGCGGGCGACGGCAGTGGCCTCCTGGCATGCGGGCGGCGGCCTCCTAGCCACGAGGGGCACAACAGCCTCATGGCGTGTGAGGACGCCGCCGCCACAAGGGGCAGAAGAGGAAGTTAGGGGACGAGGCCGCCACCTCGTTGTCGCTCCGAAGCACCGACACCGAGGATGAGGAAGACGATTTGGTCGGTCCATAGATCTATTGCTACAGCGACGGCGGCGGCCTCCCGGGCACGAGGGTGGTGACCTCCTGGGCGTGAGGGTGGCGGCATCCTTACCACACGGGGGTGGCGAAGCGAGGGTGGCAGCATCCTGGCTACACGAGGCGGTCGTTTGGGCGGCGTTGTCGAAAGATTTGCTATTTTGGCACTCCAAAGATGTACACTTTGTTATAATAATACTTCTGAGACTGACATATAGGACCATTTGAGTCAATAAAAATGAGTTCAGATGTCAAAAATACGAAACCACTTCTTTGAAGTGCTAAAATAGCAAATCTCTCGGCGCGGTGGCCTCCCATACAATTTCTTCAAGGCAAAACAGTAAGCTTAAGCCGGTAGAGAGTAGAAAAAACAAAAATAATTTAAATTCAGTCAAAAATTCTATAATAACAACTAACCTCACTTGAAATTGCTATTTTAGAAAAACTAGAGAACCTCACTGATTTAAGTAATATAATAGCAAAAAAACTTCCGTCAATTAGCCGTCGCCGACGTAACTCGGAAGAATAGGGACATAGGGTTGCCGCCGCCGCCGCCGCTCGACGGACAAAGAAAGCTCTCCCATTCATCGCCGGAAGGAGGCATGAAGAGCTTCACGGTATCGGGAGGCCGCAGCGTCTCTCTCGCTCTCTTCGCCAATGTCTCAAACAGCCGGTATGCCACTGATTCTGCTCTCGCCCCTCATTTCCTCGCCACACCTGTTTTTCCACCGAGTTCTTGGTCCCAACTACAAACTGGGGAGAATACTCGCTGAAAAAAAATTGTATTTTGGAACTCATCAGGGAGCTCCTCGAGCTGATGCAGTCAGGGAAGCTGGAACCAGAGGTTGCCTTTCTCAATGCGTCGCTGGTATGTCGCCATGGTCCTTCTTTGGGCTACATCAGCAGTTGGAATCGATGCTTTGTGCTTACATTACATGCCTTTGTGACCAACTGCAGGTGCCGGATGTGTTCCCTGTTCTAGCGGCAGCTCACAAGGCGCTGCTATCCCAGGGGAGGGAGTCATTGACCACAAGAACTCTGCATTCAGAGCTCGTCTATAACTACTCCGGGTCTAAGCATGTGATTAGCCTGATTACCCTTTTCTTTCTTGGGTTAATGGCTTCTGTGCCACCGTTATTCTTCGTTTCGCCAAAAGTACCACCAAAATTTCGCGAATAGCCGATATGCCATTATTATTACAGATTCACTCCAAAATGTCATTTAGGCCCACATGCAGAGTACTGTATTTCAAAAATCCCCACTTTACCCCCACTATTCATCTTCTACCTCAAGCCTCCGCCTTAGCCACTCTCTGCCTCCGCTCCCGCCGGCCGCCATGGCTGCGCCGAAGGCCTCCGCCGCCGAGACGCGTCGCCGCTCCCGCCTCCCGCCGCCTCCCGCCAGTCGTGCCCGAGGGCCTTCGTCGCCGCTCCCACCGGTCGCCGCCTCCCGCTATGGCTGCGCCGAGAGCCTCCATCGCCGATTCGAGACGTGCTGCCGCTCCCGTCAGTCGCCTCCTCCTGCCATGGCCGCGCGAGGGCCCCTGTTGCCGCTTCTGCCTCCCGCCGCCTCCCGCCATGGTCAGGTCGAGAGCCTCCACCACCGTTCCTCTCGCCGACCCGCCGGCTCCGCTCCTGCCCCATCCCCGAAGCCCCTCACGCCCGCCTCCGAAGTCCTGCTTGCCCTCGAAGACCTCAAAGTGGTGGCGGCGGTCCTAGACGCGGCGGCGAGGTAGGCGGTGGCGGTGCGGCGGCGGTGCCGGCTGTGGAGGAACGGGGGCAGGAGGAGGAGGAAGGAAGAAGATGAGGGTAATATGGGTATTTTCAAAAAACAGTGCTGTGCGGGTGGGCCCAAATGACATTTTGGAGTGAATCTGTAATAATAATGGCATATCGGCTATTCACGAAATTTTGGTGGTATTTTTGGTGAAACGGAGAATAACGGTGGCACATAAGCCATTAACCCTTTCTTTTACATACATGGTGAGATTGTTCTAATGCTTGTTAGTTGTTACGATGATCGTTTGCTCTATTCTTGGTTCCAGATAACAGAGTCTTTAAAGCGATGCGGAATATTTGATGACACGACATATATCCTCGCAGCTCGTTTTGATGCTTTGGATGAGGAGGTATGATTTTTAAGATAGCAATATTAATGACCTAAATGCATTAGTTGCTCGCTGTTATTCTAGTTTAGAATCTATATCACTGGTGTAGTTGATAATGAGCTATGTTCTTGAGTTGGTTAGTATAGGTGAGGTGTTAGTTGTTTCAGAGCGCATACATGTTAATTCTCTCTCTGTAAGTACAACTAGTTAGGGGATTCAAGTTCGCATATGCCACACCACCAAATTAGATTGAGATATAATTTAAAAGGCATCAAACTTTGCTGAAACTGTTAAGTTTTGAACACTTATTTGTGACCATGAGAAAGGTGTTATGGGATGTCGAATCAAAAAGTTCTGGTGTTGACTTAAGATTTTAATACCTAACTGTATTGAAGCATGCTATATTTATATCTTTTTCCTGGTTTTTACTTTTAAGTCCTAGTGGTTTAGCTGAGAAAGCCAACATTTTTAACAAACCAAAATTTTCATGACAAGCTGCTCTATGTAGTTTCCTATGTGAGTTTTCATAATTACAGACTGCAATGTATGAAGTAGAAAAGACATTCTGAAATTCAAATGTGTTTTGTAACAAAGATTTGAACATGCATCAAAATTACATGACCTATGCATTTGATATGAGTTAGTATCATACTATCATTCTCAATGAAGGAAATCAGGCAACCCTTGATGTGAAAATTTTCAACCTGGCAGATAAGAGCAGTGGAGAAACTCATCTGTGGCACTGAGATTGATCTAGCTGAATTGGAAACAAGAGCAAACCAGTCACAGATCCTGAAGGTTATTAGTTGAACTTGGTGCTGGTTATATGCTAAATATGTTTTTTTTCACATGATGTTACCATTCTTTGTGGAGTCTCACATTGGCTTTAATTTCCTTTTGGTAGCATTATAAAATAACTCCCCAGGAACTATCAATATCTACACTGCCCGACGCAATTGTATGCAGGATTGCTGCTCGAGATGCCCATTGAGATCTTACACTCATCATAAGATTTTTTTCCCACCTCTGTGTATTCAGTTCTCTGGTCATACACAGATACACTGCAATACTGCAGGGATTTCACCTGTCCTTCATACTTATGCAGTTATGCTTGTATCAGATTATTTCAGGATTTAATTTACAAAGTGTATAATAATAGCATGTATTTCAGGTCTCCCGGTTATTGTAGCTCTTTAACTTATGCCCATTAATACAGAAACAGTTGAATATTTGTCAGTCATGTATTCAGATTCCATGCAAGCAACCTGCAAACACATTACATTGTTGACCCTCAAAACCTATTTTACAGTAACATCAGGGACCAAGATTAAAATCTGAGCAGCCTGATGGTTTTATGCACATGATGATTTGGTACTGGTATATGTTGGCTCCATATGATGGTTGCTAGTACCATGTTTCATCTGTCCAATAAGTCCAAAGAAACCATGGACAAGAAGCTGGTAACCTACCTGGCATTGCAGCTGTTCCTGCATAATGTAAATTTCCAAGAATCCCACTCCTTTTTCTTTTTTGGCCAAAATACTCTACTGTGTTCTGTTTGATTTGATGTATCCTGCTCATGTATCAACTAAGACAGCAGCCACAAAGCTTTTTTTTTGTTCAAAGGGCATCTTAATGTGTAGTTGAAATCAGGTGGTTGCTACACCAAAATGCCAGGTGTGGTCTTGTTTTGTAGCTGTATGTTTTGGTGCTACACTTTCAGTGATGCCATACCACAAAATCTAATAATCTCATTATGATATGAATCTACCATTAATCATTCCTCTTCTAATACTAATCTGAATCGACCCTGCAAAGTATAAGATGCAAAACTTACATGTACAATCACATTAAAATAATACTACTTCTTACTGCAAGCATCCAAGTCGTTGTAGTATAGTGGTGAGTATTCCCGCCTGTCACGCGGGTGACCCGGGTTCGATCCCCGGCAACGGCGTCTTTTTTTTTATATAACGTTTTCCCCTTTTGTGTTCAAACTGTCCATGATATTTACAGCTTGCTGCATGAGAGAACATACCTTTCTTTTAAGTTCAGAGATGACATTTTTCCGGTGATTTGACAGAATTGTAGTTTATCAACCGAGAGATTTGATAATTTGCCACCGTCAAAAAGTAGTTCCGATTTTTTACTATCATGGTCCACGTGCCATTTAGTGAGATGATCCAACATGTTATTTGACAGAATTCTAATTTCAGCCGAGAGATTTGATGATTTGCCGCCGTCAAAAGGTAGTTCTGATTTTTTTTACTATCATGATCCATGTGCCGTTTATTGAGATGATCTAACGTGGTATTGTCGTAGGCTGACAATATAATCGACCGGAAAATCTTGAGGGCGGCAAATCATCGAGTTTTTTTCCTTCTCAAAGATGCACTTTTCAGCATCTATGCATTGCCACAACATGCTATTGAAAAGTGTCTCTTCTTAATGTGTGCTATTTTCAAGATAACTCACCTAATTATGTTACCGCCTTTGTGACGATGATCCGTGAAACCATCTAAAATAATGACATATGGATCGGAACGATAAAAAATTGAAGTCACTTATCGGCAATGACAAATTATCAAATCTTTCCTGACCGGCGAATTTAGATTCTGACTTCTACAGCCTTGACAGCTGCAGTTCCACAGAACACATGATCACCTTGTGTGTGTCAGAAAGGTTGCCACCTTTTAATCTGAAGAATGAATGCAGAGGGGGTGAATGGTGATCATTATTGGAGAACTGATTCCTTCCAAGGTTGGTTTCAAGAAAGAAAATTGGATTCCTTCTAAGGGATGTGATGTGATGTGCACAATTCCTTTTTTCAGCTTATTTTTTCTAGAAAAAAATATGTCGTTTGTACTACCTCCGTTTCACATCGTAAGTCGTTTGACTTTTTTTAAGTTAACTTTCTTTAGCTTTGACTAAGTTTATAAAAATACCCTTACATTTACAATATCAAATAAATACAGTAATAAAACATATTTAAGGGTCGGTTTGACGACTTACGATACGAAACGGAGAGAGTACTCGGTAGAATTGCTTCGCTGACTGACATCGCGGACTTGAAAAACTATGGTGGCTAGCAAATGTCAGAAACTTGCACTGTAAGGGTCTGAAAATTAATATGTGCTGCTAAGTCTCATCATCCAATTGACTAAAGCTGAAGGGATGTTCTGCACGGCGTCTACCAATGGCCATGCTTCCGTGCTCCATCAGACTGAAGCTATTGTTAAATGACAAAGTACATGACAGAAGAATTCAGCATGAGAAGCTGTGTTCAATTCCATCAGTGATCATCCATGTCTATACCAGTTGTTAAAGTGATCATGTGATGTTAGAAGTGAAACATCAGGTGACACTGAAGCAGCAGCAAGTAGCAGCAAGTAGCAACCACATCACACCAGAAGCTTCTATGGAACAGTGCCTTCCATCATCAGGGACAGGAAGGGAGTGGCCATTTTGTTATGCTCTGCAAAGTGCAAATTGCAAAGTGAGGAGGCAAACAGGGCAGAAAAAGCACAAGCACCCATAGAAGTTGGCAAAAACATTTGGGCCTTCCATGCTGCTCCCTGTTGTTTTCTTTACTGTTGTCACAATGATCTGCCTCATATCTGCTGAATGCCTTTCTGAAGGAGGGAAAGAACATGGCCAAAAAGAAGGGGGGGAAAGAACTGTAAAAAAAAAGTTGATGGAAAGGAGACAGAGAAAGCATGAGATGCCAATTAGTGCGATTCCGACTCATTACCAATCTCAATTTTGGTGGAAGTAGCATCATCAATTGAGCATTACAGCTACAGAGGAATACAGTGCAGGACTGAATTTCATATAAACAACCTCAGGTCAATCACAGTCACAGAATTTTCAAAAGTTGTTTCTTTTTTTTTAAAAAAAAATGAAGCTGCAAACAAGAAAAAGTTGACTAGATGAGCAGCTGCAAGTAGTAATGCCGAATGACTCGGTGCAAACTCATGTCTGTTTATCCAAATGGGCAAATGTGCAAGCTGTGGATAAGTATGTGTGAAGTACAGCATGATCTGAAGACTGAAACCCAATGGTGTTCTCAGATCTCAATGCATCACTGACCAGAAGAATCTAGAGTTCATTTTTTCTCATCCACCTCAGGAAAGCTGGATCCACCATCCATGATTCAATATAAGTCCACTCCATTGAATTCATGCATGATCAGTGTTCAGCACTAGCAATCACTGTCTCATAAATACCAGAGCATCAAGTTCCTGACGTTCTTTTCGTTACATTCTTCTTCCAGCGACAATGGACCACAAGGGCACCAATCACCAGCATGACAAAAAGATCCCTCACCCCTCTGTTATGTTCCGAAAAATTCCACGATTAATTACTTCAATACAGGTAGTGAAGCTACAAGCAAGGCCATATTACACTAGACATCTGATCCATGGTGCTGCTTGGACTGGTTGCATCTAAAACTGATCATGTAGAGGACCACCACACTGCAAGCCTTGATCTTGCAGTCCCATCCCGTAAGCCGGCATCCCAAGCGTTCGGCTTGGTGAATTGAAGGACGCATTCGCTATCGCCGCATTGTGTTGCGGGGCATCGGTTGTTGATGAGAATGGAGCAACTGCTGCAGTCAGACTTGATGCGTTGGACTGATTGCTGATCAAGGAGGACTGTGACGGTGAGGGAGGCCGGTCATCCATCAGGTTAACCGTGGTAATGTCATGGATGCTGGATCTCCTCTTGTCCTTGCCACCGGAGTTGAGCCTGATGAAGTACTTCTGCGCATGGCTGGCCACCTGCGTCGGTGTCCTCGTCTGCACGAAATTGCGGGATATGTTCCTCCAATCCCCTTTGCCATATTTCTTCAGGCCTAAGAGGAACAACCTGGAAAAAGAACAAAGCAAGATCTTGATCAGTAACTGTTCATCAATTATTGCTCACCATGGTAGGATTGTACTAAGGCCTAAACAAGCACACATCAAGCTACATGACTGTCTCAAAATCCTACTAAAGAGTGAAAATTCCCTTGTAGTACTGCAAATTACAGCTGCTTATGGTTTGAATAAATCCAAGTTGTAGAACTGCCATAGCCATCAAATGATGTGAGCCTTATCAAGTCATGGTGAATCCAAGAAACAAAATTTCTTTCTTCTACTAAAAATCCCAGTTGCTCAAAGTTTGAACAATTCCAAGTTGTAATACTGCCTCTAGCCATCAGATGATGATGTAAACCCTGTTGAGTGATGTTGAATTCAGGGAAGAAAAATTCCCTACTAGTCTTGTGCATGACAGAGAGCAATCACTCTCAAATAAATGGTGTATATTACTCACTTGTGCTCCTCCTCGGTCCATGGCACGCCCTTCTTCCTCTCCTGCTCCGGCGTGCGGCCGACGTGCCGCTTCCCGCAGCCTCCCCCAAACCGGTACGCGTGCCTGAAGTCCCCGATCCCGTTGCCGCCATTTCCGTCCCACAGGGTGAAGGACGGCGCCGCGCCGCCGCCGCCGTACACCGGGAAGGGCACCATGCCGGACTCGATTTGCTGGACGTCCAGCTCCAAGTCCTTGAAGTGGTTCATGACCTCGAAGACCGTCCTGCCGGGGATAGCCCGCGCCACCTTCTCCCAGTCCGGGCAGCGGAGGTCCAGCACGGCGAGCGCCCGCTCGAACTGCTTGTTCTCCTCCGGCGTCCACTTGCGCGCCATAAACCAGTTGGCCCGGGAGGCGTAGTGGTCCATCGGCGGCAGCACCTCCATGCACGCGTCCCTCATCATCTCCAATCCGCTCAGCTCACCTCACTGCAAGGAACCAATATAAAAAAGGTGAGATTTTTCTAGAACATTCCAAATTTGCATCACCCCAAGAATTTGCCACCAAGAACTCTAGTAGATGCAAACCAGACAAATAAACGTGGAATTGGAGGAGATTTGGAGAAAAGGCGGAAACTTTATGAACAAATTCACTACCAAGACTCTCAAAAATCCACAACTCCCCGAGCAATTTGACCAACAAATCACGACACCGTTGGAATCCAACTAAATTGCATTTACCAACAACCACAGGAACTCCAAACTCGCCCCCAAAAAAAGAACCGAAATTTCAGCTCAACAACAGCACCAAATCATCACAAAACTACTCACCTCTTGTCGACCTCGCCCTTCCCTCCGTTCTTGCTCAAATTGTGTGAGGATTTTTTCTCCCCCCCTCTCCTATGATGGCCGATTTAGCTAGCTGCCTACCTTTCCCTCCCTGAGCACTAGAAAAGAGAGAGCGATCCAAAGGCAGGTTCTTGAGAGTGGCAGCTGCTGATTGGGCCTTGCTCGCAGCTTGTGCCAACTTTTGCACTATAT
Source organism: Zizania palustris (assembly GCA_019279435.1). Lineage (NCBI taxonomy): Eukaryota > Viridiplantae > Streptophyta > Magnoliopsida > Poales > Poaceae > Zizania > Zizania palustris. The sequence continues at coordinate 79,619,503 of JAAALK010000288.1, read as the reverse complement.
ATACACACGCGTATACCCTTGTGGCAAGCTAGGCCGCACGTATGTGCGTGCGTGCGCACACACGCATGCACACTTGAGCTTGCTCTTGGCTTCTGCTTCTCCTCGCTGGCTTTTACCTCCACTGCAGGCTACTTGGCCAAGAAATCCCAGTGTTTGGACATGTTTCGTTGCATAGTTTATATTCTCTTGTACTGATATAATTAAACAAAAAGAAATTGCAAACAGTACATGTCAGTGACTTCTGACTTGCTCTAATGGCTAACCAATTGCAATTGTAGGTGGGTTTTGATAAGCTGGAGCTTGGAGGAGGAGGAGGAGATGATTGGTCGCCGTTGACAATTAGATCGAGAGGGTTTCATCCACCTGTTGCTATCAAGCCGTTTGGTGAATGGGCATATGATTTGCTGGCCGGCCAAGGATTGGGCGGCCATTGTTCTGTTGCAAAAATTTATTTGGTTTCCAAGTAGTAAGTGACAAAATTTATATGGATTTTTGTCAGACCCAAACCTTGACAAGAGATGATTGGCTCTTCACACCATCTAATCTCGTCGTTCCACTTGAAATTCAAGTCCACCAAGGATCATTTTTGTTGTCTTAGCATCAGTAATTCTTGTCTCTTGAGACGGAGGATAGTCAGATTATGGAAGATTGGTGTAAGAAGTTGGAAGTCGAAGTTTTAGACTTCTTTGTAAAATATGGATGGAACTTGAGGAGAAGATTAGATATATAGTTCTCCTTCCTTGGTTGCGAGTTTATTTTAGAGGTTATGTTTGTACAATTATAATATGGTTTTTGGAGATATGATTGTAGAAGGTTGTGTAGTCTTTAAGGTCCTTTTGGTTTGGCTTCTGGGAGCACCTTTTGTTTTTTGGAAGCCAAAAGCCAAACCAAAGAGCATATTTCAAGCCAGTAGCTTTTAGTAAAAGCAGTTTTTGGTGCAGTGAAAATGTTAAACCTCCTCCAGACCTGCTTTCTACGGCTTTTAGCTTTTGACTTCGCAACCATATAAAATTTCATAAATTGACATTTCAAATTTAATACAACCATACAAATTTTCATAAATTAAATTTTTTACACAGCTCACAGCTCAAAGCAGCTTCACAATTGTTTTAGCCAAACGGCTTTCAGCTTTCTCACAGCTAACATCCCACAACAGCTTTTTCATAGCCCACAACCCAAAATAGTTTTTTTCCACAGCCACAACTCAACCAAACACACCCTTAGTACTCATGGTATGTTGTTGGTTGTGCGAAATTTTTTCCGGTATGAGTCTTAGGCCATGTTTGGATGACCTTGCTTATTTTTAAGGACTAAAACTTACTTATTTTTGTATGAACTAAAGTTTATTCCTCTTGTTTGGATGTAGGAATTAAACATTATTTAATGAGGGGTTCATAAATGAGGATAGAGTGTGCATGATACTTTTAGTCCCTATAAGCAACTTCCAAAGCACTAATGGACTAAATTTTAGGGAATAAAGTTTAGTCCCCATAAGCAATATTGTTTGAGATTTTAGAGACTAAATGAGACTAAACTTTAGTCCCTAAAAATAAGCAACCACAATCCAAACAAGGCCTTAATATTCTTGTATAACTTAGAGCAATGCCATTAATAGTGTAGTAACAAGTGACTGCAAACCACATCTTAAATGTTCTTGAGAATTTGTGCTCTTTATCTTGTTGAGAGCATTGAAGCACCTCATTCTACTAAACAGGTTCTTCACCAGCTGAATTTAGATTTGATGCATGTTGAACATATGAATAATGTTCAGAGCTCTCTTTAGATATGCCTTCTTGGAGTGCACATTTGGACCTCCTTTATTTAAATTTTGGGAGAATATTTCATCAAAGAGAAAACAAGCTCAGAAAGGCTATGTATAAGATGCTATGGCTTTAGAAAAGTAGAGCTAAAGACCTAATCCTACAGCATTCCAAGTTAACCATTCCTCATAAATTACTCCCCTCAGCTCATTAATCGAACGACGATGTCATCGAACACTCACTTGTTCATTTCCTTCTATAGGAGCCATGTTGTGTTGAACCCTTTTTCTAAGAACGTAGGACTACTGGAGTAAAGCAGATCTTCCAAGCGACGCGTGTCAAATTGTGACAAAAAACGCACCAACACTATTCCTCATAAATTACTCCTCTCAACTCATTAACTGAACGACAGACGTCGTCGAACACCCGCTTATTCATTTCCTTCCATAGGAGCCATGTTGTGACAGTAGCTTTTGAATCAAAGGTCTTCAACACATGTTAGAAGTAGATGTTTGAAGAATGTGTCCTACCAAAGTAAGAATCCAATAGAAGGACATCCTCTTGCTGTCACAAAGTGCTTTGCAAGGAACAAAATCTGAAAATTGCAGAAGAGCCATGCATGCTGAAGACTTGATGAGCAGAATCTATACAGGTGACATCTTTCTTGAAAGCAAAAGGAGAAGAAGAAAATGTGTGTTTCACAGTTTTGACAGGCTATTCCAATTTGATTCTCCACTGGAAAGTCAGGGAAAGAATAATTAAATAAATTCTTGCATTTATTGACTACATAGTAACCTTCCTGAGAGTTCTTCCCTGATAATTATTCATATCTGCAGCTTAATTTGCATCAGAACTCAGCTGACTGGTTCTTTCTGTTAGAGATGTATATTGCTTTATTGTCTTGTATAATATCCCCGGAGTATAAGCGGTTTTGTGTACTTATATATATGTATATATTCTAACTCATAGCTTCTAGAGAATAGAGTTGCTATTCTCTAGGGATGGCAGTTTTACGGGCACAGGTTTGGGTTCAATTTTGTGCCCGCGAGTTTGCAGGTTTGGATACCCGTTTATTGTCGGGTCAGGTTCGTGTTTAGATTTAAACCCGTGGGTTTCACGGGTTTACCCGATTACTTAAAATTACATAAAATCTATCTCATTTCCTATTCATTTTCCATGATAATGTTATGTTAAGATATGTTGAGTGATTTTATTATTTCAAATTATGTATTGGTAATATGATAATCTTTTATTTGTTGTGGGTTTTTAATTATATTTACGTTGTAATGTAATTCATGTAAAGTATAAATTGAACCCACGGGTTACCCATCGGGTTTCGGGTACCTGACAGGTTCAAGTTTAGTTTTGAACCCACAGGTTTCGCGGGTTCGGGTTTACATAGGTTTCACGGATTTGCTTCGTAGGCGGGTTTTCATCAAACCCGTGAGTTTCGAACCCATTGCCATCCCTACTATTCTCACATAGTATTAGAGCAAGGTTTCCTAGGAGACACAACAACTCATCTGAAACCCTAGATCTCCTCATGTTGTCCCGTTCGTGACGGCTCGTCGGAGCTCCTAGCCGGATCTGGCTTCCTCCTCGTCAGATCGGCCTCTTCCCCACCGATCCTGTCCGGATCTGACTTCCTATCGAATCGGCCTCCTCCCCACCGGATCCGGCTTCCTCCCCGTCGGATCTCGCTCTAGATCCGCCGATCCTCTGCTACTATCTGCTAGTAGTTTTTTTTTCTTTGGGCACATGGCTTCTCAGCTGCAGAACCAGATGAGATCACCACAAGAAGCAGCAGTACAAAATCATACAAAAAACCCGCAAAAAGTACAGCAAGAAACAACTGAGCTTTCTGAATCAGATGAACAAAGCCCACAGGCATGTCAACTGTCAAGATCTGATCCCAATCAAGCAGCCACCTCCCTTTGAATCCAAGCAACAATGTTCCAGCATGAACAATTAATTAAATGATGTGGAGACTGTGATGAGGAAAGCGACACTGGCTGAGGACGAAATGTTTCATTCCAGTTTCATCAGATGTATGAAAGAGACTAGAATGAAAACAAAAAGAAAAATGTGTAGTGATGCATTCATAGCTAACTCTGTGAGTGCCAAGAGCTGCATTCTTCCTCGGAGATATCATGTTGTTTCAGATTTTCAGGTCAGAATTCAGAAATGATTGGTTCATCTGATGCGTGTGGCTTCAGGTTTCAGGTGCTCATTTTTTCAATATTTCTTTTCCTGGCATGTACATGACAAACTTGTTTGTTTAATTTTTATTAGTTTTTGAATTTTAAGGATGTGAAAGCAGCTTGATGCAGGTTCAGAGGTTCTACCTCCATTATATTAGCACCAGATTTGACATGGTTCAGATTTTTTTAAAAAAAATTAGAGTGGGTTAAACTTAACTTCAAGAAATCGATGATCTGGAGCTATGAATAGATTGTGGGTACTTAGTTAAACAATCTGGTTGTCAATTTTAGACTAAAAATAAAAGTTAAAATAAGATCATTGATTATAAATGTTAACTCATCAACAAAGAGTACTCATTAACTAATTATATACAAGAAAAATGTTTGTTTAACAAGCAGCTGTGTGATCATGACCTGATCAGGGTGGAATTGTTTGCAGGGAGGAGGAAACAAAGTGCAGGGTTAAGTTGGCTCTTCCCTGCACCATGAGCCATAGCTGCTTGCTGTTACAAAGGAGTTTTCTTTGACCCTTTCTCTCTTCCATCCATCGACTCAGGTGGTCCTACATATTATTTTCAGAAGTAACATCATAATCAAAATGCATATCTCGAGAGTGACAAATTATTAATTTTTTCGACGGTGTGCAACTGAAGATTCTAAAAAAAATATTATGAATTGTGAGCTGTGAAAAAACTATGAAATTATTTGGTTAGAGTAACCGTAGATATAAAGCTCAACGACAAGAAACGACGATTCCATATCTTAATTAATAGTGAATATACTAAGTTCATGTGAGCTGGTGAAGGAATCAGACACCAGGAACCATGAAATTGTGCGATACAAATAGACAACTTCTACTTTATATTAGCAAAAAAAAATTATTGTGATTGGAAAAATTCAGTTTCACCCAATACTTATTTGATTTTATATTTCAGTTTTATCCAATATATGATTGATTTAGCTTTCAACTTTTTAATTAGGAGTTGTTCGGCTCCCTAGGCTAAAGTTCAGCCGCCGTCATATCGGACGTTCGGATACTAGTTAGAAGGACTAAACATGAGTTAATTATAAAACTAATTACAGAACCCCTATGCTAATTCACGAGACAGATCTATTAAGCCTAATTAATCTATCATTAGCACATTTTTACTGTAGCACTACATTGTCAAATCATACACAAATTAGATTTAATAGATTCATCTCGCGAATTGACCTAGAGATTCTGCAATCAGTTTTTTAATTAGCTCATATTTAATCCTTCTTATTAACGTTCGAACATCCGAGAGGGCTAAATATTAGGCTAAGGAAGCCAAATGGGACCTTAGTAAGCTAAGGTAGTAAAAAAAAGTTGAACTAAACACAATGTGCACCATCTGTTTGGAGGTTTCTGCTGAAAATTATTTAATTTCTCAAATGTTAGACATCATCATCATCACCAAGTTCAATAGAACAAGTAAAAAAAACCTCAACTTTATCGACTGGTCGATAGATAAAACAGGAGTAAATTCAGATCTGGGATGCAGCCGCTAGCGATGAACAGGAGCAGTGGGCGAGATGAGATCTCAAGAGGAGGAGACGAATAGACGACGGGCGCGTGCGACCGCCGCCGTTGTCTGCGCCGGAGCACGTGGCCGCCGTGGGGTCGGGAGGCAGACGAACCTTACCTTGGGGTCGGGACTCGGGAGCTGAGCCGGCCGGCCAGCCGCCAGAGGCCAGTTAGCCCCATGCGTGTCAATGATGGCCGCAGGACACACCGTCGCCGTCTCCGGCGGGAGAGCTACGGCGAGGGGCGCCGCCGGAGGAGACGCGGTGCCTAGGCCCTAGGGGCGGCAGTTAACGTTGACTCACCTCTACGAGGCAGGGTTTGGTCAAAACTTAGGTTTGATTTCTCAACCTGCTATAAATGTTGGGTTTAAAACTTTAAATTGTATTAGAGAGTTTTGAAAGATAAAAATACTGGAGAATCTAAAATTTCTCCGAACAGTTTAGATTCTAAACTTTTCTATATTTTCGGTTTAGATGATAGACTTTTTTAATATATTTTTCTAGATTTTCATCAAATAGATATTCCTTCAGTTTCATAATGTAAATTATTCTGATTTTTGCCGTATTCAGATTCATCGATCCATAGATAAATCTAATAAAGACCAGAATAATTTGAATGTAGTACTTATTAACAGCCTCTCGGTATAAAAAACTCTTCTAAACAAACCATAAGTTCGGTAATAATCAATTCAGACTTATGACATGTTTGTTTCAATTTCTAGTGGATAAAGATTCTCGCTAGCCTGAGTAACTAGATAGTTTAAGTATTTAGTTGATGAGAATCTAGAGAAATTGTTGTTTTCTAGCTTCTGGATTCTAGTTTATTTCCAGATTCTGAAGCTATTAATTATCATAATTTAAGTACAAAATATAAACCGTTTGTTATTCTAGAAGTGATTGTAGCTGCCAAAACTGAAACAAATAGGCTCTTAGGGCGCGTTTAGTTAAGCTGTAGATCTTGAAAAAACTATTACAAGGTACGAGTTATGAAAAAATACGGTGAGCTACGAATTGTGAAAAAAATGATAAATTGTGAAAGCTAGAGCGAAAACAATTTTCTAAACTTTTATAAATAGGCTAATTATGAACTAATTATGAGTAGCTAATTTTTAGTCTTAGTTCATCTAAATAACTCAACTAATTACTAAACTAATTGTAAATAACTTAACTAATTACTAAACTAATTGTTAGTTCATGAGCCAACTAATGGAAGCTAACAAATGGCACCTTACTTTTTTTCCGATATTAATCCAAAGTATCCAAAGAAACGTGAACTAATTATTAACCAACTAATTATTAGTTCTAGCTAACAATTAGTTTTAGTCTATCCAAACGGTCCTAAGAAACAGGCTTAGCTTTTACAACTTTTATAATTTGTACATAAAAAAGTTGTAACTTTTGAGGAAAGTTGTTTGCTTCTGAACCGTTTGGTCCAGGTTTAGGACCTCGATTTATCCAGTATTTAGGGCATGTTTGGTAAAGTTTCGGATCCTGAAATTCACACTGAACCTAGAGTGGAGTACTTCAAGCTAGCTATACCTTGCTTCACCACTCCAGTTTCACCAGATAAAAAAACTAGAGCTAGAGCAATGTCAAACGCACCGGTACAGCTGACTCCTCTCGGATCTGGATTCGTTGGCGACTTGAAAAAAAAGCCCAAGTAGGCCGGCCGGTTCACCTTTTGGTCCGGCTTACGAGTTAGGCCCACGTAGGATGAGACTTTCGAGCAAACAAAACAATTTTGATTTCCATTAGCTTCCGATTCCGAGTGTATTTGTTCTAATTTTGAAGAAAATTACGCGAATTTTCGTAGCTTCATTGAAGCGCGTGAGAAGGCGTGCCATTGCTGCCGTGCTACCTACCTACTCTACCACTCAACGAACCTACCATGATAATGCACGTACGTGGCCCTTGTATGTATTGTATGTACGGCGGGCGGCCGCCAAGATTGTACTTCCTCCGGTACATAAAAACAAGTCGTTTTGGACATGATTTCACATACCAAGAAGCAATTAATTAGTGTGTACTTTTCATGTTTGCCCTATTAATTATAATGCAAGAGTAAACATAGCACGAAAAACAAGAAAAAAGTAGTACTATTTGAGGGGGTATAGTTGTCCAAAATGCACAATAAAATGCAAAACAACTTGTTTTAGCAACCTCTTGATAAAAGCCTTAAACGACTTGTTTTTGTGTACCGGAGGGAGTATATGGTTAAGGACGTGTGCAATCCCATTTAATAGGTGATCTCTTGAGAGATCTCTAGGGAGTTAACTGAAAAAAATACAAGAGACGAGCTCTTCTTTACACGATTCTCCATACGCATTGTCTCTTAGATGCATTTATGATTTAGGGGCTTAGGGTTGTATCATGCAGTTTCTTTGTTGTCTCTTGTACTTTGAAAATCATTCCTCCGTCTCAGGGTTGTACATGCCCTAAGGGCCTGTTTGTTTTACCTTTGGATTATAACAATCCAGTTTTTTTTCATAAACTGAAACAAACAGAGTAACTTATTATGCCAGCTTATTATAATCTGAAGTGTAGATTATTACAATCTAGCAAGCTAGTGGGACCCAACTTTTTTTATAAGCTGGATTTTTATAATCCAAAGCTGAAACAAACATGCCCTATGTTTGGTTTAGCTTTTTCAACCGGTTTTTTAGTTAGAACCTGAATTGAACAAGTTCTAAGGTTACGTATCATTATAACATATCGGTTCATGTAAAATTTTAAAATTGTTTTTTAGTAAAATGTACTATTTTAATATAATTAAAAAATTGATAATTTTAGTATAAACATTATGATTTACATAGAAAATTGCATATTACTAACATAACCAAACACATCAAGAGCTATCAAAACATAAATCCATAGCTTTTGCAATCAAATAGTTTCTTAGTTTTTCTCCACAGCTTACATCTCACAACAATTTTTCTACAGCTCAAAACTCATATAGTTTCTTTCATAATCTACGACTCAACCAAACGAATCCATCGTAACCATCTAGCATGTTTATTAGTACCTGTTTGGTTCTTTAGTTCAATGATTTAGTTCCATCACCTCAGATGTTTTGATGCTATTCTGGAGTATTAAATGTAGACTATTTATAAAAGGGGAATTTGATCATATACTCTAGTTTAGATGGAAATTGAGGATTTATCCACCACATCTCAATGACATGCGGGGTCCACATATGTCAATGACATATAGGCTAGGAGGGTAAATCCTCAATTTCCATCTAAATGGAGGATATATGATCAATTTTTCCTTTATTAAAACTCATTCATATTCAATAGATTATTCACGGAACGAATCTAATGATTCTAATTACGTCATAATTTGGTAATGTGATGCTATATTAAATATTTGTTAATCATAAATTAATTAGGCTTAATAGATTCGTCCCACGAATAATCCTCCGATTATGTAATTTGTTTATAATTAATTCACGTTTAATCATTCCAATTGACGTTCTAACATCCGAAAAATACCTCTTATTATTTGTACGCAGCTGATCCATCGAATCGATCGAAGCAATCAATCGCCACACGTCCCTAGAAAAAAAAACATAACTCCGTATATCACCGTATGTACGTACGTAGCTGCATGCGACGACGACGAGCATCTACATCTACCTAGCTAGGGCGTACGCACGCATGCACGTACGCCAATCTCATCGCCGCAAAATTCCACACGCGCGCCGCCTATAAATCTCGCCGCTGCCTTCTTCGTCTAGATCATCGATCGCTGCTAGCTCCATGCATCGCCGCCGCTAACCGGAGGAGGAGGAGGAGGAGGCGCCCTGGCCGTCGTCGTCGTCGTCGTCGTCGTCTCCGATCCGCTACTGCTCCGAGGTACGTACGTACGTACGCGCCATGAGGTGATTTCTTCTTGTCACTAGGATAGATTAGTAGCCATGCATGGCAACCTGACGGTTTTGCCGCTTGGAAGAAAACCCTACTTCTTCTGCTCGATATGCATGATGGATATGATTGCCTGCTGGTGTCGTTCTTCGTTTTTCGATCATGGCCTGAACTGCATATGTGGCTGCCCCGCGGCCGGCCGGCGATGGCCGGCATGAGATTTCATCGTCCTCTCATCGTCCGATCACGTGGTTGGCTCGTTGGTCAAGGGGTTTAGTCCCATCACATTCAATCTAATGTTTAAATGTTATTTTAGAGTATTAAAATTAGACTATTTACAAAACTCATTCATAATCAAAAGATAATTCGTGAGACGAATCTAATGAAATTAATTACGCTATGATTTGACAATGTGATGCTACAATAAACATTTGTTAATTATGGATTAATTAGGCTTAATAAATTTGTCTTGCGAATTATCCTCCGATTCTGCAATTATTTTTATAATTAGTTCACGTTTATTCCTTTAAATTGATGTCCAAATATTCGATGCGACACGAGCTAAAATTTAGCCCCTTAATCCGACAAACACCCCCTCAATCGTTTTTCCTTGAGAATCACGAGACCGCTCCGCTTGTTCATCAATACATCTCGAACTCTATATATCGATAGTGGCCGACGTTAATACAAGATTTACTCGACGGTAATTGACATCACCTCATGCTCTACCTAACTATATATATGAGCTCCTCGGGATTGAGTTGTTTCAACAAAGGATACATAGTTATTGTTATTATTTTACTAAATTCTAATGCTTGTTGTTCTTCTCCAATCTATTATTGTCACCTCATCATCTCTTTCTTTTTCTTCTTCATCTCCTCTTCTACTCTATTGTGGCTCTATCTTCTACTCCGTTGTGGTTCGAGGTAGAGGCTTCACCGACGATGGTCACATGGAAAATACGTCGGAACGACGACAAACACGATGGAAAGAGCCCCCCGACGACCACCTCGGATCTAATCGTCACCTCATTTGAAATGAAAGAAACTAAACAAATTTATATAAAACGAATCTAAAATAAAAAATCGACCTTTAGTGACGCGTGAACATCTATACCCGTCATTAATGATAGGTTATTACTGACACGATAAGAACGATAGATACGATACCCGTCACTAATAACTGTTATGACCTGTCACTAAGAGCCCTTTTAGGTAGTGATCGTTAACCAAGTATACTGAAAATTAAGAATAGTTAACCAAGTATAGCTTTCTCTTCCATCCATCCATCCATCCATCGATTAATCATTGATCTGCTCACACACAACAAATCAGAGATAGTTCAGCTGATGCATATCTCTGAATCCAATTTATATTCTGAGTAGCAGATAGAGACTTTTGTCAGGCTCTGATGATTGTTGGTCATTTGCTCGATCGACGCAAAGTAAGTAGCAGAAGAGTGTCAGCCACAGATTGCATTATTGATGATGAATCTCCAAGCAAAATAGACTGCATGCTCCAAGATTCCGTTTGACCATCAACCAAATGCATGCCAGTTGCTGAATTTTCTTCTCCTTCTTGTTCTTGTTTCGACAAGAACGTTTTGGATTCGAGCTTCAGAAAGGACATGGAAAATTCCAGCAAGTTTCGCCATTGGAGCCCGTCGTTTTCTTGATGAGCTACGTACTGTTGCGTGAGCCACTGGGATAATGTAATGTGACATCTGACCATAATTTGCAGTAGTAGCTGACCATCTGCTTACTATCAGTGCTCAACCTTCACGGCGGCGTAGAACGAAAGATCCTCGTAAAATCTGACGAGTCTTGTGTAGCCAACTATTACACGTGACAACAACTTATGTCCAACGACTTGCCGCCGGAGTCTACGGTTTTCTTTTCTGTATATATGTTGTATAAAAAGGGAACAAGTTCACATTGAAACAACGTAGGTTGGATTGGATTGTCACGATGACATGTGTTGATAAGCTGTTCATGATCTGTTTGGGCATGATTTCAGATTTTTGTCTCTGTTAATTTTGATTTCTGTTTTTTCTTGAAAGCGATTCTGAGGTGAATCAAATTTATATGCGAAATCGTTTGACTAGATTCTAATTCTTATAAGAAAAGGAGGAAGGGGATGAAACAAGGGGAGAGGCGAGACATGAGGCACCTATGTTCAGTGGCGAAGCTAGAGCAAAATTAGAGGGGTGCACTTCTTTTATGGATGCATAAACATGTGTCATGAAGGGTGTATATATAGTAAAAATTTGATCAATTCCTCTTTTTTTCAACTTTTTAGGGGGTTCATGTGCACCCCCTAATATAAACGTAGCTACGCCCTATGTTGTGTCTTGGGCCAAGTTTCGACTTCTCTTTAATTTTTCGAGGATGAAATTTTTTTTCTATGTTCCGGAAAATACGGATGTTCCTTTTCTTTCAAATTTCCCATGTCATTGTGATTATTATTATAAACTATGAATCATATAATTCAATTGGGTATAAATATTCTCTTATTAAACTTCTACGAATAGTTAGTATGATTGTAATGAGAAGCACAATATTTTCTCCTAGCAAAAAAGAGAATCAATTTCCTAATTTTATCTGGCTTGAGAATTCCTAACAAAATAAGCCTTAGTAATTACTAAGCTCAGTATCATGTACATAAAATCCTCTCCGTGCATAAATACACAAGGCCAATCGTGGCTCTACATCCAAAAACCAACGACAACGCCACTTTTGTAAAAAAACTCCCTCACCGTGCACCTTCGTTTCTCCTTGCCAGTTTCAAAAACCCCTTCAAACCTATGCCTATTAGTTTTTAATATAAAATCACAATCAGCCTCATACATTTGTGTACGGAAGGTATTTCGTACCCAAGATACAAGATAGACTTAGGGAGTGTTTGGTTCGATCTATGGACTAAAATTTAGTCCATGTCACATCGGATATTTCGACATCAAATTGAAGAACTAAAAATAAACTAATTATAAAAATAATTATAGAATCAGAGGATAATTCATAAGACGAATTTATTAAGCCTAATTAATCCATGATTAGCAAATATTTACTGTAGCGTCACATTGTCAAATCATAACGTAATTAGGCTAATTAAATTCGTCTCGCAAATAATCTACCGTTTATGAATAAGTTTTGTAAATAGTCTATATTTAACACTTTAAAATAATATTTAAACGTTCAATTTGACGTGAACTAAAATTTTGTCAATCAAATCAAACACGAGCTCGACTGAAGAATTTCAGCAGTAGAAGGAAAATCACACACACACACACAGAGAGAGAGAGAGAGAGAGAGAGAGAGAGAGAGAGAGAGAGAGAGTCATCGTGGATTTCATAGGCTGCATCATCTCATCATTTCTTGGCGCATTATCTCAGCATCACTCAAGTTGTGAGTACATCACGCACAGAATCAAGTCAACAATAACGAACAGTATAGTGGAAAAGAGGGTCACAAGTTAGTTTGAGGATTCCAATCTCCAATTCCAGCTGGTTCTACGCCACCAGCTGGTCAGTGGTCAGTGATGGTCCCGTAGAAAACGCAGCCACATGGACTGCCATAGTTCATCGATGGAGAAGAAGATCCCTGAGAGGCTAAAGCGGCTAAGCTTTGGCCAAAGCAGCCTTCTCGATCTTCTCCTCCTCCAGTGGGAAAGTAGGACAGCAGCAGCCATCCCAAGAAGCCCTGCTTGTTTTGGACCCGTCTTCTTCTTCCTCTTGCTTGCACACCTCATCTACAGATGCCTGTAGTTCTTCTGTACATGTTCCAAGTCTCTCGTTTTTGGCTGGAGTCCCCTTTGAGCAGGTATGAGCAAAGATCTCCCATTTCTTCGTCGAAGATGGTAGGAGAGCTAGTATGATTCAAGAAGGTTCAGATCCCTTGAATCCCTTGTGATTTCTCTGTTTTTTTAATTCTGAGATTAAAAGTTGTATTTTTTGAAAGAAAAGGCAGAAGCTTTGCCTTTCTCTATATCAAATGTCTGTTTTTTTTCTCTGGGTGTTTAATTGATGCATAGTTGTTGGGTGAGATTGCCCCAGAACACCAACTATTTCTTTAGTTCAGGAGATGTGCTCTGAAGTCTAGTGCCTGAAATGTTCAATTTCCAGCCATTGCAATTTCCAAGGAGATACATCTTTGTATTTGAGAGATTTGCTTTCTCTGAAGCAATGGAGTTGCCATAGTTTTAGATGATACTTTACTTGATTTAATATATTAATGAGTTCAGGTTGCTTTCAGAACCAACCCAACTGATGCATTTCTTTTCTGAATTTCCTGATAAGCCTCTCCATTCCTCTAGGTTATTCAATCTTCCTGTCCCCAATGTTCTTTCATTCATCAGGAGCTATCTATATATCTATCTAGCTATCCCATTTCATCCTCATCAGAAATTGTTTGCAACTTTGCAAAGTTGCAGGTATCCACAGTGACAGTGTGAGCTGAGCTGAGTAGCTAGCTAGCACCATGGGAGAGGTAGCAGACATCTACACGCAAGATGGCACCGTGGACGTCAAGGGGAACCCGGCCGTCAAGAAGAACACCGGCAACTGGCGTGCCTGCCCCTACATCCTCGGTACAGCCTCCTCTCCCAATTGCCATGATCTGCTTGGTCTGGCTGTCTGTCCATTGATGGTTGATATGATTCAGCGAACGAATGCTGCGAGAGGTTGGCATACTATGGCATGAGCACCAACCTGGTGAACTACATGAAGACCCGGCTCGGGCAGGAGAGCGCCATTGCCGCGAACAATGTGACCAACTGGTCAGGGACGTGCTACATCACTCCCCTCCTTGGAGCGTTCTTGGCTGATGCGTACATGGGGAGATTCTGGACCATTGCCAGCTTCATGATCATATACATCTTGGTGGGTCGGTTTGGGTTTGGATTTGTGGCGGGGAGAGATTGGTGTGCGTGTTCTAAAGGAGAGATTTTGATCGGTGGTGTGTGTGGTGCAGGGGTTGGCGCTGCTGACAATGGCGTCGTCGGTGAAGGGACTGGTGCCGTCGTGCGACGTTGGGGGCGCGTGTCACCCGACGGGGGCGCAGACGGGGGCGGTGTTCGTGTCGCTGTACCTCATCGCGCTGGGCACCGGCGGGATCAAGCCGTGCGTGTCGTCGTTTGGGGCGGACCAGTTCGACGAGCACGACGAGGGCGAGAAGCGGAGCAAGAGCTCCTTCTTCAATTGGTTCTACTTCTCCATCAACATCGGCGCGCTGGTGGCGTCGTCGGTGCTGGTGTACGTGCAGACGCACGTCGGCTGGGGTTGGGGCTTCGGCATCCCGGCCGTCGTCATGGCCATCGCCGTCGTGAGCTTCTTCATCGGCACGCCGCTGTACAGGCACCAGCGGCCGGGGGGCAGCCCGCTGACGCGCATCGCGCAGGTGCTCATCGCGTCGGTGCGCAAGTGGGGCGTGGCCGTGCCCAGCGACAAGTCGCAGCTGCACGAGACGCTGGACAAGGAGTCCGGCATCGAGGGCAGCCGCAAGCTGGAGCACACAGAGCAGTTCGCGTGCCTCGACAGGGCGGCGGTGGAGACGCCGGAGGACAGGGCGGCGGGGCGGAGCGCGTGGCGGCTGTGCACGGTGACGCAGGTGGAGGAACTGAAGAGCGTGGTGCGGCTGCTGCCCATCTGGGCCAGCGGGATCGTGTTCGCGACGGTGTACGGGCAGATGAGCACCATGTTCGTGCTGCAGGGCAACACGCTGGACCCGAGCATGGGGCCCAACTTCTCCATCCCGGCGGCGTCGCTCTCCATCTTCGACACGCTCAGCGTCATCGTCTGGGTGCCCATCTACGACCGCCTCATCGTGCCGGCGGTGCGCGCCGTGACGGGTCGCCCGCGCGGCTTCACGCAGCTGCAGCGGATGGGCATCGGACTCGTCATCTCCATCTTCTCCATGCTCTCCGCCGGCGTGCTCGACGTCTTCAGGCTGCGCGCCATCGCCAGGCACGGCCTCTACGGAGACAAGGACATCGTGCCCATCTCCATCTTCTGGCAGGTGCCGCAGTACTTCATCATCGGCGCCGCCGAGGTCTTCACCTTCGTCGGCCAGCTCGAGTTCTTCTACGACCAGGCGCCGGACGCCATGCGGAGCATGTGCTCCGCGCTCTCGCTCACCACCGTCGCTCTCGGCAACTACCTCAGCACCCTGCTCGTCACCATCGTCTCGCACGTCACCACCCGGAACGGCGCCGTCGGCTGGATCCCGGACAACCTTAACCGCGGCCACCTCGACTACTTCTTCTGGCTGCTCGCCATGCTCAGCCTCATCAACTTCGTCGTCTACCTCGTCATCGCCACCTGGTACACCTACAAGAAGACGGCGGATTACAAGGACGACAAAGCCGAGCACGACGGACCCAACTGATCTCAAGCTGATCTCAAGCTGAATTCTTGGAGGAGATAAAAGGAAAAGAAATGGTGTCATCGGTGATCTCCAAAGATGTAATACTGTTCATTGTTCATGAATTATGTCTGGTAAAAGGGGAAAAAAAGAAGAGAATTGGAGGATTGTTCATGAAGCTAAGAACTCATTTATCTGTAAATTTGCACGGATCTTCAGCATTGGACAGGCATGAACAAACAAGATCAGCTGTTGCAGATTCTGAAGATGCTTGCTCGAAAGGCAGAATCAAAATTGTGCTTTTGAAGTTGTCCAAACACAGATCAAAGATGAGGACTGTAACTGTTGCTTCTGATGGATATGAGCAACAAGCTAAGCTCACTTTTGGAGATGCTTCACAACTAGTGGCCTCAACTCCCTACAAGTTAGAGATTTTTTTTGAAATATATTTTTTTAAAAAATAAAATTTCAAATTTGTATGACAGTTTGAAAAAATTGCAAAAATATATACCAGTCGGCACTTGATCGACCGATTGGTGCCACGTGGCGATAGCACCAGTCGGCCGATCAAGTGCCGACTAAGGCGCGCCAACAGCTTTTTCTGTCGATCGGTGCTACGTTAGCAGGAGTAGGTCGTTCAACGGCCGACTCCTATTGACGTGGCCCCAGTCAGCAGAAAAATAACGTTGCGCGCCGAAGGGAGCCAATGTGGCGCCTAGTCGGCACTTGGTCGGTCGACTGACGTTGACGTGGCACCAGTCGGCCGATCAAGTGTCGACTAGGTGTCAGGTGGCACTAGTTGGCCGACCAAGTGCTTACTGGTACCTATTTTTGCAATTTTTTCAAACTACCATACAAATTTGCTGGTGCTGTGCTCATGAGAGGTAGTTCCTGCATAGATATACTTCCTAGAGTCTTCAGTGATCCCCAATCATATTAGGGAAGAGAGGTAAATGCACTGGTATTTATCAACCTAGAGACAATGATGCAGTAGTCAGGTTGGCGGTCATATTTTAGAGGTACTATATTTTTCAATGTTAATTTTGATACCTCATGGTAACTGAGGTAGTAGAAGATATTAAAATTAAAACTAAAAAAAATGTGTTCTCTTCTATTTTTAGGTGAGCTATTTGACTCTTTCCCATTCCTAGCCGGAGGATGCGGGAAAGAGGCGAATAACTTACCTAAAAATAGAAGAGAAATTTTACGATCCTTGAGGAGGTATCATATTTTTCAGTATTAAATTTGTTACCTCTTGGTAATGGATCTGAATATAAAACTAAGAAAAAAAATATTTTTGAATGCTCAACATTCAACTCCTAAGTTGTGATCATTTGTTACCCATAACTTTCTTCGCATACTAATGGATTGATTGTTGCATGTACTAGAAAAAGAAAATAATCAACAAACTTTCCGTACGGACAACACACTTGCAGAATACTTTTCATAATAAAGCCGGTTAGCCTATTTTATTTTTAATTAATTATTTTAAATATACTTAATCAATGATCTAGATTTGTTTTAACTATTACTTCCTAAAAAGGTAAAGGTAACGTGGATACCGTAAATGGACCCTTCTAAGTTTCTTTACTGTTTGTACAGGGATTCAAGTAGAGCTTGCTGGTGTAACTACACAGTACAAATGTAAGCACAACAATGTTTTTTAATTAGATAACGGGAGATTTTATTGAACTCAAACAATTACATCGAGGCGATACAACTACACTGTAAACACAATCATATCATATCATATCATATATATGATCTGCATTCTGATGAGACTGGATCAGGCTAGTCAAAGGGCATGTGATTGCACATTAATTAACAATCAGCTAGCTAGCTCAGATCTGGTATTTCTGTTAGCTATGCAACTAATTAACTAGTATAATGTCTCATATTTATAGGTCATGTGATGTGCATGCTGCAGTGGTGTTAACCAAGATCTAGCTAGCTCTGCCTAGTTGCTGACTTAAACTAATCTCAATAAATATTACTGTCTACTACCTGCATCTCATGAATCCTTTCAACCATTAATCTTGTATATCTTGATGCATCTGAAGCAATTGTTGTTGTTTTACAGTGTAAGGAATTCTCAAGAAAGGAGCTGTGTGCTAGGTAGCTTTTTTTTCAGACAGATATTTTTTAGCTGATGAACAAACAGGACATGCAAAAAAGAAACAGCTTATGGATTTACCATGCTCCTCTCCACATCCTGAAGCTGAACCAAAGAAAAACTTGACTGCAAATCTTGTATCAGCATGGAAACAATCCATGGGAGATGGGGAGAAGGGAGTAGTGAAGTAGCTGCTGCTGGCAAAGAACACAGAGACATCAGAAAGCCAGTAATGGAGAGCACCTGGATATCAAGATGGATGGATGGATGGATGAATTAATGGCTAGAGGAAGCCACCAAAAGGATCGCATGATCCATCAAGCCGTTCTTGATGTAGACGACTACGACATGCGTGAAGGATCAATGCGATCCCTTTGGATGCTTCTCCAAGACATTGCTGCTGATTTTCCCTTCTCTCTTTCTGAACTCTGAACTCTGAACTCTGAAATCTGAACTCTGAACTCTGAACTCTGAAGTCTGAAGTCTGAAGTCTGAAGTCTGAAGTCTGAAGTCTGAAGTCTGAAGTCTGAAGTCTGAAGTGTGAAGTGTGAAGTGTGAAGTGTGAAGTGTGAAGTGTGAAGTGTGAAGTGTGAAGTGTGAAGTGTGAAGGCCTGAAGCATGGAGGGGGAGGTGTTGTGTGCAAGAAAGCACCAGTGAGGTCATTATATATAAGGTAAGCAACCTTGGTTGTTATTTGGCCATAAGTTTATTCATGCCTGCTTTTCCTCCCAAAATGGACCAATATTTTATCCTGTTGCAGCTCAAAGTTGCTAATTCATCCATGAAACCAGAAGAAGAGTTTGGTGACTTCCAACTAATGGTACATCAAATATATAAATGTCCTAGATAGCATTGTAAATAAGTACATGCTTATGGTTTGTTAATGCTGAAATCAATGATGGTTTGATCATTAGACAAAGTGTAAACTGGGGGTTGTCCCCAGATGCCTTCCACTTTCCCCTGATCAATGCATATGAATGGTTATGAAAGGTGAGGAAAGATGGATGACTGTAACAGCACCTGCCAGATCTTTTGGTGATTAGGGACAACATTTTTATGTAGATTAGAGATGCATGTGGCCCTGGGAACAACTAATTGCAGCCATTCAATCATTAAATCCAGCCATTACAGTGATTCCCCCCTACCTGCTTGTGCTTTTTCTAGCTGCTATTCTTTCATCAGCTGGGAGCCTTGAGCATCTTTGCTTCTCTCTATCTTAATGACAAGTGCTCTCTAGCCTTTTGCACACTAGTTAGGCTTGGTTAAAATACTTAAAAGGTCCTAGATTGCAAGTAGAATGCCAAATGTTCTGCAGATCTGAGTACCAATCAGGCCCTATATGTTAATGTGCCCAGTACATTGGCCATTTGTCATGTTACATAGGTTGTTACAGTGTTGTAACATGCCTGAATAATGTGATTTGTCCTTGTGTTGCTTTCCCAGTTTTGCTACAGTGCTGTAACATGCATCCAGAATCCACATACATACTAGATTGCCATTGTCGAGTGATTTTACGGTGCTTAAGGTGGTACCGAAATTAATCCCGGAAATTGTGGAACCTCCTTGAGGACTGTAGGATTTCATGTCGTAGTTATATTTGCGTTATAATGTTGTTTGTCGGTGTAAATGGGGATTGTTCGGTCTATGTATTCTGTTGGTAGTATTATACTATCAGTAGATAAATAATCCTAGCCGTCGATTTTAAAGGGAAAATTGGTACTTTAAAATGATAAATTGGAAGCCGACAGATGGAAGACATGTGGCGGGGGCGGCTGTGGCTAGAAACCAGTGACAATAGTTGAAGTTGATGACGGGGAGGTGGGAAGCGACGGCTGCAAGCCATCGCGCGAGATGCATCGAGGCCAAACATTTCCATGAAAAGACTAAAGTCTTAACTTTTTTTAGATGATTTTACCCTCTATATATTCTACTACCCCTCATCAAGATGGTAGTAGAAATTAATCTAAACCGTTAACTTGAAAACATCAATGGTTAGGATGTGTTCATAGGTAGAAAAAGGATGTTGTGAGGTAGGGATGTCAACGGGTTTGAAACTCGTGGGGATGAAAACCCACCCGCGAAACCCATGTAAACTTGAATCCATGAAACCCGTGGGTTCAAAACTAAACCCGAACTTGTCGGGTACCCGAACAGTTTATACTCTACATTAATTACATTACAACATAAATATAATTAAAAATTCATAACAAATAGAAGATTATCACATTATCATTACATACTTTGAAATGATAAAACCACTCAACATATCTCAACATAACATTATCACATGAAATGAATATAATAGAAAATGAAATATACTCTATATAATTTTAAGTAATTGGGTAAACCCACAAATTTAAATCTAAACCCGAACCTAACCCAAAATTAAATGGGTACTCGAACCCGTGGACCCGCAGGCACAAAATTAAACCCAAACCCGTATCCATCGGATCTAGTACCCGAGGGTACCCGCACCCGCGGGAAAAACTGTCATCCCTATTGTGAGGGCTAGCTGCCTAGTTTGCGCAAACAGGTAGACATGCATGCATGGTAGTTGATTTGCTTCCTTGTCTACAAGATCAGGATAGGTACATTCACTATGCATGAAAAGCTACCCAATACATACTCCCTTGCAGACATCCTGAGGTTGATGGTATCCATCATGCATGCATCCAATCTCCTGCTATCAATTGTCAGGAACAATGGACACTCTTTTGGATAATCAGGATTCCCATGATGAATGAAATGCAGGTACTGCATGTTACAAGTCTTCCAAAGTTGGGAATGTTGGACAAACATTTGCATGGTGATGTGTGCAGTGATATCCTGGCATCTAACAATGCTGATTTGTCTGTCTGTCTAGGTTTGGCTCTTTGAAAGAGGAGATGGATGTGAATATATTATATGATCTGCCATGTGCATTCATATGATTCCTCCTGATGACAAACTCCAAACATTCTTTTGTGTGTGATCACCAGATGCAATATTATCCCAGCAAGCAAGCTCAGCACCTGCTAGCTCCTTCTAGGGCATTGCTCATCGGCCATGGCATAACTTCACTATATCGGGGAGTTTTACAGAACGTAGGAGATTCTCTTCTACTCTCTCCGTGCGACTTACAAGATGAATTTATAGCGGTGGTGACTAGAGTCCGGATTGACGACGACCCATACTACAGGAGGGGAGGGGGCAAGCCCCCCACACCACCAGCGTCCTGAGTGGGGCACGACCTTTCAGGCCCACTTAGGCGATCGCATGTTTCCTTCGCTTCGCTCCGGCCCAAGCCTCTCAATTCCTCTGCTCTCATTAGCATCAGAAACTAACAATCAATGTTGCTGCATTGCTGCCTCAACAGCATACTGCATACATACATACAAACAAGCCATGAACTCACATGCAAAGATCCACAAAATGGGCACATGTTGTACCACTCACATGCAAAGGCATGCATGCCCATGTTGCTATTTCATCTCATGATGTGGGAAATGTGGGCTCTGATGCATAGAAGACACAACAATTATTGGAAGAAATTCAGGCAAGGTACTAGTAGATGTGAATGCTCAAACTGATCAAACTGACAGCCTTATCTATCAGTTTCAGTAAAAAAAATCATGTGATTGTGATTATATATTCAGTAATACCTGATGACAGATTGCATAAACCTGACAACATTCAGAAGATGGCATTAAAAATGAAAAAGAAAAGAAACATCTGGCCACTAGTTTCTGATGAAATGCCCAACTTTTAATTAATAGATTAGATAGAGGTCCAATCATTTGAGCTGATGATTAACAGTTATCATCAAGTTGAGCTGGTTAATCATACCATCATACGATGATTAGATATATGACACTATCAGCTAGACTAACCTGATGACCATTGCAAGTGGGGCAATTGGCCATGAACACTTGACCTTGGAGTCTACCATGATCAAGCATGTCACTTTGGCTGTCTCGTTTGTTCCTTTTTAATTAGGCTTAAAATAGTGAGCAATTTTTTTTAAAAAAAAATCAGTATGAACTAAATATTCAATGTGGTCTTTTGCCCTATAGTTAACTATCATTTACTCTGTTAATTTAGGGGGTGTTTGGATCCTTAGACTAAAGTTTAGCCATTGTTACTAGGGATGGCAATCATGCCCATTTACCTGTTTATCCGCGGGTAAAAACCTTATTAGAATTGGATTTGTTTCTAATTTTATATCAGCGGATATATTATTGGGCAAAAATCTATACTCGATGGGTACGGGTACGGGTATTCACTCCCCATACCCATTTACTCGTTTAATATTTATATATAAATAAAAAATAAACCCTAACCCTACCTACCCCACCTCTCTCCCAGTCGTCGCCCCCACCCTCCCCTTCCCTCTCACGACGCCTCTCCCCCTCCCCTCCCTCCCCACCCCACTCTCCAGCCGCCTCCCCCTTTCTCCCCATCCCTCCCGTGACGCCTCTCCCCCTGCCCTCCCTCTCGCGGCGGACGGGCTGCAGCAGCCGCACTACCGCGTTGATGGCGGCTTGGCCACTACGCCGCTGGCCTACAAGCTATAGCGCCCCCTCTCCTCCCTCCCACGACGGCCAACTACCTCCCCTCCCTCCTGTGGTGGCTAGCGGCGACCCCTTGAGGGCAATCCCTGCACTGTGAGCCTAGAGTGCCACGCCGATCCTTGCTCGACCGCCCTGTCCATCCCCCGTGCATTCTCCTTTGTGCTTCGCGCTGATTCACCACGCTCTCACGGCTAGCGGGTATACGAGCATACCCACAGGTAACGGGTATGGGCATATCGTTCTTCCTGTCACAGGTTTCAGGTTCAGTTTTTTCTCGCGGGTACGGGTATGAGTATGTACTATCTGTATCCGCGAAACCCGATTGCCATCCCTAATTGTCACATTCGATGTTCGGATGCTAATTAAAAGGACTAAACATGAGCTAATTATATACTAGGACTAAAATTTACGATGTGACATGACTAAAATTTAGACCACCGGATCCAAACAGAGCCTAACTATACTCCGTGTATATAGGACTACATGTCATATATACTAGGAATTGCTTCCGTGCCACCGTTATTTTCTAACTCGCCAGAAATACCATTAAAATTTCGGTATTTGCTCATATGTCATTACTATTTCAAATTTACTCTTTTATGTCATTTGGCTCCAAATATTCATAAAAGAGTAATGACATAAAATGGCAAATTGGAATATATGCATGAACTCTTGTCCATGTTTGCACCGTCGCCGAAAGCTCAGAATTCCCAACTCCTCTCATGCTTACATTACATCAATGATCGATGATGGATGCTTATAAGGCGTGCTTCTTCTTGTTGCTATTGCTGCTAGGATCAATGATTGTTTGATGAAGACAAAGTTGTGTGTTCAGTTGATTAGTATGCCCTCTTTATCTGTCACCATTTTGCTACGCTTGTGTGTTGTAGGGATCGAGAAGGTAATTCAAATCCCACAAGGAATCTGTTGGTGAAATCCCACTGCTCGATTGTTAACTCAATAGTATACATATATTATACATATATCAAGTAGCTAGCATCTGTCGATGCAATGTATAGTTCAATATATATATATACCACTATCACAGAAACTATCTTTAGTGACGAAGATGGCGAAGCTGTGATGGATAAAAGACATACAACACTAATAAGTAACGGATCGATCGGCTTACACACATCACTAGTGTTTGAGCATTAATGACGAATCTACTTGACGAGAACACCAATCCACTAGCTAGCAGCCTTAAGTTTATAAACTGGGAGCTTAGTATTGGTTGATGCATACTTGCTATTATTAAGTGTGTATCTTGTAGTCAGCAAGGTACTATCACTTGATCAAGCATGTGTAAGAATTATTATTCAGACATATCATGACAAAGTGAAAATGGACCTTTGACCTTGCGATGCAATCTTTATTCTTGTTTTTTTGGTGCAATGAAAATAGAGGCACCACAACATATAAATATATTACTAAGATGTATTAAGAGTAATAATCTCTATGATTATTATCTAGTGTATGAAGGTACAAATAGAAGCACCACACCGCTTTCCGGTGTCTTTTGTCCCTTTTATTGTCGTAAGGGAGTCGATATTTATAGACAAAATGCTAATGAGGGTACCCCTTCTATAACCGATCATGTTGAGACTAGTCATAAAGTTACATAAGGATTATAGAGTAATGTACCATATGAACAAGTTGGCAATCATTACATGTACACTAATTTCTTTAGTAAGTTACTTTGGTGGGTTTCAACATCATAAGAATTAAATGCCCATTTTATTGGAAGGGACGCGACCACTAAATTGGCCCTCCAGTCAAGGTGGAATTGTCCTCGGGAACCCTATAGATGGAGGGGATTAGATCTTTAATCGGAGCCTTGTCTTCGAAATCATATAACTTCGAAGGTTTCTATTTTCAAAGGTGGTTTTCAGATACTACATGACCCATCAACACTTTTATTGTCGAAAGGGTTACAAGGTTATCATATCCCCCCCCCCCCCCCCCAACATTTTTTATAGCATGAAAGAAATATAATCCATGCATGTTTGATGGTATTAGTGGTACACCAATGAAAGTCTCTCAATCTATCTTAAAAGAGTGGCGGACATGATGAGAGGTGCATCCTTTTGTAAAGTAATCTGATGCTCTTATATAACCTTATTGGGTTTTCCAACCAACTCACTTTGGAATATTAAGGAGTTATTTTTCAAACTATTAGGACTACTTTATAACACAACATCATGTTTGTTGTCTAATTTATATATTCTTCTCCCAATATCAATAAACTTTATAATATTCAGGTATTATATGCAAAATGGAATTCAGAATCAGAATTACTTCCTCACTAATATATACCAATTAAACCTAGCCGGCTTCATTTCTAACAATAGAGTGAAAAATGTGAGATGAATTCATCCTCTTCTCTCTTTCATTTTCTATGCATGTTTTAAGGGGAGGTAAAAAAACTCAACAAACTATCAACAATTCAATGGATAAATTGAAACTCAACAAAAACGTGAATATTAATATGATGCAGCTACACACAGCCACACAGCCATTCCCCACCTAGTATTAGGAGCATCCCCATTGTCTCGTGCAAGAGATGCTCGACCTTCTGTCCAGGTTTGCACCGTCGCCGGAAGCTCAAATTTCCCAATGCCTCTCATTCTTACATCTACATCCATGCTGCCGTTGCGGCCCAGATCGATGATCAATTATTGATGAAGACAAAGTTTTTCTACACTTGTGTTATTATGTAGGGATCGAGAAGTGTACTTCAAATCCCACAACGGATCTGTTGGTGAAATCCTAGTGCCCGAGATCGTAGTGTATATATATGTGGTACATCAAGTAGGTACCTGGTCAATGTAACAAACAGTTCAATACCTGCATATATATATAGAGAGAGAACACTACCACATAAACTATCTTTACTGTTGAAGTTGTGATAAATAAAAGATGTTGTCACTAATAAGTAACGGATCAGATTACATCCTAAACCCTAATCTATCTTATAAAAGTACTGGTAAAGACATGACAAGTAGTAAGTTAGATCTTATAGGTGCATCTTTTTGCGAAGCAATTTGATACCCTTATATAACTTGTTGGGTATTTCAATGCAACCAACTGTTAGGTCTAGTTTATAACACAACATCATGTTTGTTGTCTAATAACTTATATATTCTTCTCCTAATATTAATAAAATTTAAATGGTACTTTGTATTTCCAGCAAAAAAACAATAATATTCAGACATTATATACAAAATGGATTTCAGATTCAGAATTACTTCCCCACTATAATCTGTAATAATTAAACCTAAAGACATCTGATGCGAATCTTTAAGTGATGTAAAAAAACTCAAAAAATGTCAGCGGTTTAATGGATAAATTGAAATTCCATATGTAAAACTTAATTTCAAAATATTTCATTACATCCGTGTGAGATTGAAAAAGATGAACAAGTCTACTCCACCCAAGCATTATATTAGAGTTAGGATAATTAACCCTAAACTATATGAAACCAGTTCAAATAACCATGAGTTGTTTTGGTCACATGGACTATGACCGAGACAATGATATGACGATATATAATCGGATAATAATTTTTGTAAAAAACGTAACAGCTTAAAAAGAAGCGCGTTAATATTAATATGTAATTTATGGACCTATGGACCTACCAATAATTTGGACAAATAAATTGATTGAGACAATTTAGGTTAAATAGACTAATATATGTACCACATAAACAATATCACTGATACTTGTCATCATGTACACACACACACACACACACACACACACACACACACACACACACATATATATATATATAACCACTTCAAGGGTTATTTGAACTGGTTTGCACATATATATAAATTTAAGTAGTACAATATGTGGTTTCATAGCTTCATATATATAGCTTAAGGTGTTAAGTAGACCAACTACAATACTTCATGGGATTAAATATTTTTTGACTTCATTCTATAATATACTAATTAAACAATCTAGAGTGAATGTGTACCACCTACATCTCTGAAACTGTGGCAAGGAAACAGCAAAACGGAGTAAAACTAACATGATTCTAACCATACTTATGTAGTATACAAACTATGATCAGCGCCTCCAAAACTAACAAGCTAGATCAAAAATTGTTGTATGTTATGATCTGCAGCTCCGGAACTCCTACGGGTTGTGATGGACACCTCCAAAACTACTGCAACCTGTGATCTGAAGTTAGCCGGCCGAGCCACTTGTTGTCAGGGGAGCTAGATGATGGCCGAGTGCCAGTGAATTCCTGCACGAATGATCCAAGCTCTAGTGCTTGCTTGCGTGGTCCGAGGAAACTGAAAATTCCTGATGCTTCTCATGCTTAGTTACATTCATGCAAGCATGGACAAGCTAAGCATCAATTTTCTCCTTATTGATTAGTAAAGTACCTACTAATAATATATTTTTGTGTTCAGGTGATTAATATATTGAGAAGAGCAAGCTAGAGGGGGGGTCAAAGTAGTGTACAGGTAGAGCTGTGTATTTATAGGCAACAAGAACTGAACAGTAGTAGTTCAATTCAGTCATTGCACTGTACTGTATGCATGTTTGCTGTAAATAATTAACATATCATGGTGTCAACGCATTGGGATCGGCTCAGGGTTTACATTACCGTTTGGTTTTCGCGGTATCTAACTTTGAAGTTGTACATGGCCACCCATCTTGCCATAGTGGTGTTCACCCATATCCCTAATCGCTCGTCAAAAAAACATGTTCATGATCCTACCTGAGATTCTGATTAGGGGCGGACACAAGTTCCTTTACTTTTATTACTTTTTATCAAATTATTATGAAAATCTTTAAATAATTTAAATAATTAGTTAAAAATAGTGTGGGCATGTTGTATTTCCTTTTGTAGTACCGCATTAACTTCAATTCAGTCAACAAAAAAATTACAGTGCCATACACGCTCTAATTGTTAGCATACGATACAATATACGCTCTAATTGGATACTACTAACCGCAAATTCTTGGCCAGCAAAGTACGATCATTGATACGTACACCGCGTGAAAGAATTACGATTCTGAATTGGTTAGTTCTAAAAATGAATCCTGCAATTGATCATAATAGTTAGCAATAGCCAGTATGTTTATATTCATTTAGATAGAGCAATCTAACCACAATTCATCAAATTAATTTTATTGAACCGTTTTAAGTTTGATATTAACCGTACAACAAACATAATTTTTTTCAGTTCTGTCTAACAAGACATGATTTACATGACCTAAAAACTGCATTGATGACTAGAACTGCCCATGCTCAATTGCTCACGGTTGCGCATCAAATAATCATATGAACTAATGAACATGATTCAAGAGCGTTACAGTTGCGCATCAAATGATTAGATAAACATTATTAATGTATAGTTGCTATGGCAAATCCCAAGGATGAGTCTAGTAGGGGAAAGAAGATTAAATCCAGCAGTGATGCTTTCAGTTCTTGTGCTGAGCTTATTTTTCCTGCAAAACTGAAAAATCCCAATGTCTCTCATGCTTAAACTATGCATGCATGCTCTGATCTATCGGAGTTGTGTATTCTTCAAAAGGGATCGACCAGAAGTTCAGAACTATGTATAACCCTGTTGTCGCTCTCAATTATAGATGGCTATATGAGCCGGGTTATTTAGACCAGCATGAGACACAACAATTTTAGCCTGGCCCAAAACCCTATCCCAGCACGAAGCTCTAGGCTATGCTTGGACCGGCTAGACTAGCCGAACCAGGACCAATCCAAAAACGGTAGACTCTAGCCAGTCTCAACCCATTATCCCATCGCGGCCCATTTCCTAGCTTGCTCCTAGCGCACGCACACTATTTCTTGCCCCTTGAAGCGCCCTAGTGCTAGTGGAGTGCCTTTCACAATTTCGTGCTAGCTCCTAGTTTCCCACCCACACGTCGCCATGGGATACACACGTAGGGATGGATTCGGATTAGATACACATGAAATCGAATCCAGATATCACTATTTACCAAATTTCATTTCAGATTCAAATACATATATTTTTGAATATGAATACAAAACAGACAATTCAAATTCAAATTTGGATCTAGATGTTTACTATATTTAACGTGAAATTAATATAAAAATGAAAATCATGAAATTCGTCTATATTTTAATTGATCATATTCGATTAATCAATAAACATTTTGTGAATGGTACATATAAACATGCAACACATAAATATAATCAATTAAAATTTTGTGAATTGAACATAATCAACTAACCAACCAAATATTTCCACTTTAGCAATGTAATACAAACATATACAGTAATTGTTTTTTCTGTTCTACACTTCAATAATGTACGTTAAGAGTGACAATAATGTATAATACCAAACACTCAAATTATGTACATATGATTTATTGCTTGTATGACCATGAAGTGTA
Organism: Zizania palustris; assembly: GCA_019279435.1. Taxonomy (NCBI): domain Eukaryota; kingdom Viridiplantae; phylum Streptophyta; class Magnoliopsida; order Poales; family Poaceae; genus Zizania; species Zizania palustris. Next base: position 79,590,720 of record JAAALK010000288.1, on the reverse strand, counting down.
TAAATGAAACCATTTTTCACAACTATATACTTCAAGAATTTGTTCAAATTCAAATCATTTTTTTGTGAATAAAAAGTAAATAATGATTTAATTATCCTACTATCTTGTATTGCTACAAAAACCTCCACTAATTTAAGTGTTTTATAATTACATAAAGAATAAATAAACCACACATGTTAATATAGTGATGACATGCCATCCTAAGTCCCAATAAATAGTATGATGTGTGTGAAATCCTAAAATAGATATAGATGTATCTATTTTTATATCCGCATTCAATAGAAATTTGTATATTCGTTTCCATATACATATTTACCAAATGAATTCAGATGTTTCCATTTATCATCCACATTTAGTTTGAATATAAATATGGATATCCATATTTACAGTTTATCAGATATGAATATGGATAATTTGGATATTTTCACATTTGTATCCATCCCTATAGACATAGTTGCAACTGAACAACATGCTAAATAGTTAAACTCTAGACTGCATTGAATAAATGGTAGCGGAATGAAAGCTTTGTGATGGCTACTAGGTTGTAGGCCTCTTCAGAATCCATGTTGGTGCTACATGACTCTTCAAAAACCACACCAAACATTCCTCTTTAACACGCGTGCGAAAATGAGGGAGGAAACGATGCCTCAGCTTGCTAGATAGAAAACGAGCCAATAAAATCGGGCTATGGGCTAGCACGATCGATCGGGCCATCATGCTTTCTAGCTACTATGACACGATTTTATGTATTCAGGGCATGCTTGGGCTGAGAGTTCATTGCATGGGCTGGCATGGAATGGCCTGAAAACATAATTTGGTCGTGCCAGTGAATTATTGCACGAATGATCCGAACTCTTGTGCTAGCTTGTACGGTCCGGGGAAACTGAAATTTCCTGACACTTCTCATGCTTAGTTACATTCATGGACAAGCTAATCAGCTTGCTCCTTATTGATTGGTAAATTAAGTACCTACTAATATATTTTTGTGTTCAGGTGATTAATATATATGTATTCCCTAAAAAGAGTTGATTAATATAATGCCCACTTTGTCCGTCACTATATATTTTGCTACGCTTATATGCGAACTGTTCAGATCACACAATGGATCTTGGGAAATTCCTAGTGTTCTAAACTGGTCAAGGACTGTATCAATTTGCACATGGAGAAGAATGCATCTGGTGTACATTGAGAAGAGTAAGCTAGAGAGGGTCAAAGTAGTATAGAGGTAGAGCTGTGTATTTATAGGCAACAAGAATTGAATTGTAGTAGCTCCATTCAGTTATTGCACTGTACTGTATGCATGTTTGCTGTAAATAATTAACATATCATGGTGTCTACGCATTGGGATCGGCTCAGGGTTTACATTACCGTTTGGTTTTCGGCTGTATCGTAGTGCCGTTCACCCATCCCTAATCGCTCGTCAAAAGAACTTGTTCATTGTTCATGATTCTACATGAGATTCTGATTAGGGGCGGAGATAACTTCCTCACTTCTATTAAATTTTTATCAAATTATTATGAAAATATTTATTTTTAAAAATAATTAATTAAAAATAGTTAGATCAGCCTTAGCCATGGTACATATTTGGCTCCACGTCTCTCTCCGATCGTATCATAATGTTCAGTGGACTCACAGTAGCAGGCGGTGATAGTCATTTTTTTAGTGTTGTATTTACTTTTGTATGATCGCCTGAACTTCAATTCAGTCACCAAAAAATTACAGTGCCATACACGCTCTAATTGTATAGTGCGGTACAATATACGCTCTAATTGTATAGTGTGGTACAATATATGCTCTATTTGAATAGTGTGGTACAATATACGCTCTAATTGGCTACTACTAACCGTAAATTCTTGGCCGGCCAAGTATGATCACTGATACACACCATGTGAAAGAATTACAATTCTGGAGATGATTAAACTTGCATTGAGTTCAGTTCTAAAAATGAATGTTGTGGTCTATCATAGTAGATAGCAATGGCATGTGTTACGTAGAGCATCCAATCCATAATTCACCAAATCAAATTTGATGGCTTTGTTCTTCAGCTTAGTAAGCTTGCCCATTTTTTAGGTTATGCAGCACCAACTGTCGAAGCAATCGTCTACGATGAGGTTCCTACCTGCTGCAAGATCACCGCTTGTCTATGACCTACCATCTTTTCACTCACTGAGCAGGAGTACACGGTTACTTGCGCCTCTTGTGCTGAGCTTGCTTTTCTTGCAAAACTGAAAACTCCCAATGCCTCTCATGCTTAACTATGCATGCTTGATCTACCTCCATCTTGGACACACACACACACACACATACTTCAAGAAAGAACAGAGCTAGAGATCAGAGCTCTGTATTGTTCAAAAGGGATGAATCAGAAGTTCAGAACTATATGTAGGCCCTGCTGACTCTCTCAATTCAGTTGTCAAATTTAATACGGTAATTTAATATCACCCATCTCTCATCATGTTTTAAATGTTGTGTAAAAAATAGGTCTCATATAAGATATAGTATCCACATCATCTTTTCTTGTTTAATACATTACCACATTATATTTTATCGTATGTGGCGTAATTTTGTAAAAGTTATAGTATTAGGACTGACCTAATATGTTTCAGATGATACTAGCTTATGGTATCGGACTAGCCAACATAATAACTACTAAAAGTTATACTTTTTCCATTGTCCATTCCCGACAAACATGTGTTTGCTTGACTGATCTGTTTTTTAAGACAAAATAAAATTAGTGTAGGGGAAATATGAACGCCTCATTACCCCTTTAATGACAAAAGGGCGGAGGCATCTCGGAGAGCCTAAAGGTCCCCTTAGAAGGCAGGTACCTCCAAAGTAAAGGGCTCCGCTAAAAGATCTAGACTCCTCCATTAGTGGGGAGATCCTAAGGGCAATACCACCTTGTCCGAAGAGTTAAATCAGCGACTATGTATCCTTTCCGACAAGATGGACATTAATCCTTATGATATTGAAGTCCACCAAAGTAACTGGCAAGGAAAATAGAGTATGCATAATGATTACCAACATGTTTGTATGGTATTTTACTTTGTAACCTCTATATAACTTTAGTAATAGTCCTCATATGGTCAATTAGGGGGTACCCTAGTATATTTCCCCTTCGTATTTCATCTATAAATACCTATCCATGACATTAAGTTAGAGTATTAACATATAACATACATGATGTAGAGTTATTATCCACACGGAGTTCTGAAGCTAGATAAACTCCTGTATCAACTCTCATTACGTTCACCGGTAATCTTTAGGGTTATTACTCATTTTTCTTCCACTGTTCTTATACATTTGGTGTGGTGCAAGTTGCCTGTCGGTAAATATTGTCTATTGCTAAAAACCAACAAATTCCAGAAAGGTCGTCTATTGACAAAGGTGTAGTCTGTTGGTATATGACCTTAACCATAGGCTTTGCCTCCTCACACATTTTCTGTGGCTAAAAGCCTTTGCCGATATTTTTTTGACGTTAAATGGTACTTTCACCAACATATTTGTTGTCGACAAATCGATGTCATGGTGTAGTGTGCTCACTTGGTAGTATCCGTCCACCAACCCTTAAGCAATGGGTGTTATGTTCCACTGGTTTAATGAGTTTACATGTATGTATATGAGTATCAATAATTAAAATGCCAACAAGTAAAATCCAGAAACTCTAAACCTAGAACAACAAGAAAAATGGAAGAGTATTGTATCCCATGAGATCAATTGTGTGTCTCTTTTGGTCATCAATGTTTATGCACTTATTCATTATCTAAAGAAACTGGGACAATTGCCACTAATCCAGTTGTCTTAATCAAGTTCATCATGATAGAACCAAGCATGTGAAGATAGATCATTTCTTAATCAAAGAGAAATTGGATGAAGGGTATAGTAAAGTTGTCCTATATATCAAGCAAACAAGTAGTAGATTGTCTTGAGCTAGAGTGTTGGGTTGTACTTCTTCCTTTTCATATGGTAAGAAATTTGTTTTTTAAATCAAGCTTCTTTAACTTTGACTAAGTGTAAATAAAAATATATTGACATTTACAATATCAAATAAATACACTATTAAACACATATTTAATGGCCGATTTTATTTTCTATTTTAGCCTATAGCACATCTACAATGTACATGTATGTCTCATTGACACTTTATAATCTGCAGGATTTGAGACTAATGTTGGTCCAAAAAGGGCTTGAGATTTAAATTTTCTCTTGGTTTCCATCAACCTCATATGATCAAAAACTTCAATTATACGTAATAATTTACATGTTGATCGATCTGCAACAACAAATTATACTAAAGACGATACAATAGAAGCAGCGTTGGAGAGGCATGGAAGCAGCATGAGTTTGCATCTGATGAAGTGACTGCTCTTGTGATATGCATCGACCGAATTGCCATCTTCCCGGTGCCCCCCACTCCTAGTATCTAGCTTCATTGTTAATCGATGTAGCATAAACCTCATCAGTTGCGGAGCCTCATATGAGCGGCACCTCCAAATATTTATCTCGTATTAACCATATGTCTATCTCCTAAGTCTAACATTCAGTTCAAAAATCAGTTTATAAAGTCTAACATGTGACCTCATAGCTCTATGTAATGATCAGAAGCAATGAATGGCTGTTTTCTTCAAGGGTACTGCAAAATTCCAAAAACCCGTCTATATATATACTCATCTTTGTGGTTGGGCATTTACCATTTCAATTATTATACACCTTCCACACACTGAATATCGATCGCCCGGGTCAGGATTCATCATTCATATGGATGCAGTGATGTACTTGATTATGCTCATAACTAGGGCGAAGACGGGGAGTGAGGCAGCTAGAGCTTAAGCTCTACTCCTAACTCCTTATTGCTACGAAACTATATGGTTTTTTTTTAAAAAAAGTATAAATAATTAGTTAAGAATAGTTGGGTCGGCTCTAGATGTAATATATTTTTGGATCGGTCTTTGGTCATGACTATCAGCAAGCTCCATCTATTTTGGATCCAATGTATAAAGCCTAGGTGACTCTGCTCCAAATGTTGGACATCTCACTCTAGAATTATGACTTCGATATGTGAATGTATACAATACGTACAATACGGTAGGATTAGGAGGTATCGAGAATGTAGGATCGAGTGTTGCAATAATGTCTTCCTTTATTTGACAGATGTCCAAGATCAGAGGATTGGCTGAGTGAGCTGACAAAGGTAAGGTGAGTATCAGATTAGATTTGTTGAATTACACTTGTTTGTAGATTAGGAGGTAACTGTAGAATAAGTAGAATAAGAATTGCATCAACATTTTTGTATATCATTTACATGTTTTGAACTTCGACTCATAATCTAAGAAGACATGCGCCTCCTGAATGTTTTGATCACAAATTCTCTGGCTGATTTTGTTATATCTGAGTACCAAAATTCTCTGGATAGAAGACAATGCAACTCCACTTAAATATGTTGTCACAAAAACATGTGTTGAAATCTGAAGTTAACCGGAAACAGAACTGAAGATTAACTTCACCGGTTGATTTGGAGCTGAAAGAGAATGCCAAATTGAGGAATTGAGAATCTTAGTTGGTTTAGGACACTTTTTCATGAAACAATCTAACAATCTAATCAACGTTCAATTGGTTCAGTTCATGTTTTTTCATGCCCAATTCTGGTTACCTAATAGAGCTTAGAACGATCTTTGCCGTTTTGCGCCGAAAAACAGTCGATCTGCCTCCACAAAAGACAGTGTTTGCCCTGTGTTGATCTTTCAGGCGTCAACAATATGATCTGGTGATACAAAAATATACAAAATCATTGACCTGAAGATTTCTGCAGGGGGGCATTACATCTTAGCACACAAATCAGAGCATAATGCTCAAAGAGAAACAAGGATGGAAATTCATTTGCTCTTCTTGACCTCACCTATGGTGCAACAGAAGGCACACAAGTAACATGTAAAGCTTTACCCTATCAACACCTACAAAACTGCCTGGCATGTAATCACTCTTGGTGTCTCACAGCAATCCATCACCAGAAATCTCTTTTAGGTTTCGTGAACTGCGGACCTCAGCTGTCGTCGTCTTGGTCCATGCTGGAGAGCAAGCCCTTCAATGTCTCATAGGTCATGAAAGCAATCCCAACACTAGGAACAACCTTGAGGTACTCCGGGACTATGCCTCTGTAGAAGCCACGAAGACCTTCCTTGTGAAAGATTTGGCGGATAGTTCCGGTTATGCTTGATTTGCAGATGGATGTTGTCCCGGCTGCCCCTTGTAATTGCATCCGTCTCTTTACGAGATCAAGCGGAAATGTGGCTGCAATATTTATAGCATTTTTACAAGGAGTGAATATTTAGATGACACAAGAGATTAAGGCACATCACATTCATATAGCTCATTTAAAGTTTAAACACAGGAGCATGACATGGTTTTGTTTATTCAATCAGGTGAAATAAAAAACTGGTCAAAAATGTCTTACCAGTAGATGATGCAATACCAGATAAACTCCCAGAAAACAAGCTAACAACAGCAGGTGAATCATCAGGCCTGAAGCACAGATGCCGTCAGTTATTGAAATGATCAAAACATATATACTCTGACAATATTCAACCAAGAGATCGAAGCAATGATGTTCACCTCTCCATTTGCCAATGAGACCTTAGTGATTCATATACAGAAAAGCTGATTGCTATACTAGGCCCAACTCCCTGTAATTCCTAAAATTACTGGCAACTCAACTTTAAAATGACATATCTCAGTAAAAAAGTTGATGGCCTACCAATAATGTGGCCCCAAGGCCTTTGTATAATCCTTTGACACCCTCATCTCTACAAATTGTAGACAGCGCATGAAAGATGCCCTTGTAATACCTAGTTGTTTTCTGCACAAATTTAGATTAAAAGGAAAATGAGTGCCAAATATCAAGCCGCCAAATAGTTGGAAGAACACAAGATGCACAAAACCTCATACACTTGTTCTATAAGGCTGCAACATGTAAATTTTAATTTCATCGAGATACTACAACAACGATAATTTCATAATCAGTGATGTTTTATTTAGGAAAAGCAGGATAGCATTACCTGTGTTGCCAAACGAGTACGGATAACATCCAGGGGGTAAGTTACAGATGCAGCGGTAATTCCTGCCAAACCACCACCAAGTAATCGTGTGACACCAACATAATTTGAGTCTTCATCCAGGCCAGGAATCCTTTGAAGAAACTGTAATATTATGTCAAGTCATTTTATAAATAACAATAAAACATAAAACCTCAGTAGCCAATCTTACATTACAGGTGTTAATATACTGCTTACCTTTTTGTAGCGTTCATATGAATAGAAGCTGATGGCAGAATAAGGTAAACGATGTACAATTGTCACTAGATTGCCTTTCCAAAATGCTCCAAATCCTTCTTCTCGAACAATTCGTGAAGCTTCATGCCATATGCTGTACTTCCTTAGAGCAGCAACATCTGAATGCATACCTGCCACCTGTCAAAGGATCAAATAAATATGTCAAAAGTCAAAACTCAAACATGTTTAAAAAACAAACCTTATTACCAAACAAAGGAATTGATTACTGAACACTGGTTATATCTAATTTAAAGCCATGCATGCATGGTGTGTTCTGTACTACAGCAATAATAGCTCATATTGTAAAGCAGGAATCAAAAGTTTGGGACACTTAGCTAATCATAGCAATGAATAACTCCAGATCCAGTAAGAAAAGATGGAACACCAGATGGTATTAAACTATTAATTCATTGTTCTAGATACATGACTGGGTCAACTAGCTACCATCCCCAGTTATTATCTACACAAAGTGAGGTGGTAACACATATATCATGTATGGAAATAACTTGAACACTAACCAATAAGTACAACATAAATATCAAACATAAGTTTGGCAGTGTCATAATAAAAAAAATGAAATATTCAAATGCAATAAAAACAATGTTTACTGACAAGGTTATGCTCTTGACATGCTATGGTATGTCCAGTTCCCCTGTAAAAATCATTACTAGACTATGAACATTAAAAGACCGAAATTTAAAGAAACAAAAGGAGTACTTGCCTTCTGTTCCTGTTAGATTTCAGTCCCTGCTAACCAGAACTCCTACAATGGCATGAAAATGATTGTTCCAAACTGCCGTTAGCGTTGTGCATGCACAGATAGAGGCCTCATATATATAATAAGGTTGCTATAGGTTCCGTACTGTCCAATTGCCTTCTATCTCTACAAATAGAAGAACATTATTCTTTTTTGTAATGTTTTGTATTTTGACCTAAAAATATAAATTTTACTAGAGAATTGAGCACATGCATAAATGTCAATACACAAAAGATTACTTGCCCTTTATAGCTTCTGTTCACAAACTATTCTAAGAGCAAGATGCTTCACTTTACCATATCGCCACTAGCATTCAATTCCTTTCAGGATGCATTTGTGCCAAGCAAAAAGAAGCACAAATGCACAACAGCACTCACAAAGGAAGAAATTATTCCCTTAAGCTCACATTTTCACCAGTCAATATTTCCATCCCCTTCAAGTGACAAAACAAAAAAGTCATCTTTCTCCTATGTTTTCTTTGCTCCCACTCCCAGTACCCTATTAGACCACGCAGGATCCCAAACAACAAATGGTATTGCTTTCACATACCGGAAGAGAAAATCCCTACCTTTTTAAAAGGATAAAAGGGAGATTCCTTTATGGTCAAATGAATTAAACACGCATTAGAACAACACAAGGTAAGGAAAGATGCATCCTTTCTTCAATCAATTCACTCCTTATAGCTTGGGGGAATACATCTTCCTCCCCTAATTTCACCTCTGACACAAAAATTTCGCGGGTAAATAAACAAAATTTGACTTCGCCAACTCTCCCTTCGCTCCTAAACCCCTCCTCTCGCCGTCCGTCCGCTCGAACACTACAACAGCCCGCGCAGCGGAAGGCAACGCGAGAAAAAGGAACAGTTTTTAGGTAGAGAAAGCGGGGAAGCATTCACCTGGAAGAGAATGGTGAGGCGGGCGAGGGGAGCGGTGCACGTCTTGCTGACGGCGCCGGCGAACCCGCCGGCGGCGAGGTGCGCGGCCGTGCCGATGTGGCGCTGCTCCTGGCGCCGCCCCACGGCGGCGCGGCCGTCGACGACGACCCCCACCCGCGCCTCCGTCTGCATCGGATAGGGCTAGGGTTGGTGTGTGGATGCGGCTGGGGCGGAATCGAAGCGCCTCGAGGTGAGGAATTCGAAGCAGAGAGAGGGAGGCTGGGCGCGTAGTGTCCTCCACCTCCTCACGTTTATTTAATTATTTCACGCCTCCTAATTTAATATTGAGTAAAATACATTATTAATTGGTAGACTAGTGTGGAGGTGTCAAATAGATTGTGAACTTAAAATATATATATTATGATACATAAAATTGTGTAGGTGATCTAATCTGGTTCAACCACATGTTTGACTCTTTTCACGTTTATATGGTTTGTCAGGTGGCGCCTCCGTAGCGATGAGTCAGCCCACACTTATTTTTTTTACGCTTTGCCCCTACCCAGCCTCATCTCACCTCTCTTCTTCCCCGGTTCACCCGTGACAGAGTGGGATGAGGCCAGGTACAAGGCAAAACACAAAAAAGAATAGACATGAGCTGACTTATCACCACATAGGCACGAGCTGACTTATCACCCTGTCATATCTAATGTTTAAATACTATTTTGGAGTATTAAATGTAGACTATTTACAAAACCCATTCATAATCGGAGGATTATTCACGAGACGAATCTAATGAGTCTAATTACACCATGATTTGATAATGTGATGCTACAGTAAACATTTGCTAATTATGGATTAATTAGGCTTAAAAATTTTGTCTCGCGATTTAGTCTCCGATTCTGCAATTATTTTCTATAATTAGTCCACGTTTAGTCAGTCAAATTAATATCGAAACATCCGATATGACACGGACTAAAATTTAACCCCGGATCCAAACATGCCCAAGTAGCTTTACTGAAATTCTGAAATCGTAGATAAAAAAATTGCAGTGACATCAGTGACCTAAAATACTGAATCTGCCGTTCAAGCATGCCAAGCTATTGGCTAATTAATCAATGGAGCATGAACACACGCATCAACAGTCACCTAGATTGATTGATTGATCGATTATCTTCTCCGAGTTGGAGATGAATCATCATGATACGATTTCATACGGCAGAGAGAAGCAGTAGGATACTGAAGAGTCTGGAAGTCTGATACAGCTCGAGCTGTTCATGGCCGCCCCTAGTTTTTTTTCAGAAAACCAGCTGAAGCCTGGAATCCTTCGCGTCGTCAGCAGCTGCTGCCGCTAGTGAGGCTAGTGCAGCGTCGCTGTCGCTCTGGCTGTCGTCGTTTGCGAACGACAGCGATGAGTGTTTCGGTTTCGTGGATTAAAGTTTAATCTGTTTGATATCAGATGTTTGGACATTAATTTGGAGGATAAAGTATGAACTAGTTATAAAAATAATTGCAGAATCGGGGGATTATTCGTGAGAAGGATTTATTAAGGCGACATCGGATGTTTGGACATTAATTTGGAGGATTGAGTATGAACTAGTTATAAAAATAATTGCAGAATCGAGGAATTATTCGTGAGACGAATTTATTAAGACTAATTGATCTATGATTAGTAAATATTTACCGTGGCATCACATTGTCAAATTATGGCGTAATTAAACTAATTAGATTCGTCTCGTGGATAATCCACCGATTATGAATAGGTTTTATAAATAATATGCATTTAATACTTCAAAACCACAGCCAAATATCTGTTGTCACGGGAGTAAACTTTTGGACTAAAGAACCAAACGACACATTAATCGTGTGATTTTAATACTTGCGTTTTTTTTCTTTTTGTTGACGTAGACCGTACCGTATTAAACTAGTGATTTGCGAAGGTATTATAAGCGTGATTTTCATAAGGGCATCGTGTAAGGAATAAAATGTAACGTATCAAGTAGATTAATCAAGAAATATACTAAAACGTGAAGAAACTATGTCTAAACTAAAACATCAGGTTTTCACGATACGCAAAACAGATATGAGATATGACTGGATGGAACGAGAGAGAAATGAGATAGATATATATAAAAATTAATTTTAAGCTCACGCTAAGAAAATAGAGTTGAAAATATAGTTTCTACAGGTAATATCTTGTTGACATGGTATGATAAAATATTACTTAAGAAATTATGAGTTGGAATTGCTTTAAGGTGTCACTTGATTAGCATTGTAGGGATGGCAATTCGGCCCGATCGATTGATATTGGGTATCCATGCCTACCTAATGTGATGGGTGTGGATTCCACCGTTTGATTTTGTGTCGATGGATTTAGAAGGTTCATACACCTAATTTAGAACGTCACCTGATGCAGCCACGTTCGGCCGACCAAGTGCACGGGAATTTATTTTTGTAATTTTTTAAATTCGACTACTAGATTTGATTTTTTTAAAAGTATTTTTTAAAAAGAAAAAGACTTTGACAACCCTTTGCTTTCCTGTTCTTTCCCACCACAGGTGTTGGACATGGAGGCATCAGGTAATTGTAGATGAGCCATTCCACCACAAAGATCATTGTTAATTTCCCAGCTATAGATAAATAGAGAGATTTACTATTTTAACGCTCTAAAGAAGTAGTTTCGTGTTTTTGGCATTTGGACTCACTTTCTTTGACTCAAATGGTCCTACATGTCAGTCTCAAGAAATGTTATTATAACAAAGTGTACATTTTTGAAATGTCAAAGTAGTAAATCTTCTGAATAAATAAGATATAAGTTTGTAAAAACGCCACCTTGTTGCTGGTGACGATCAACGAGGCGTGTCAAGCTGGTGCAGTGCTGGGAATTGGGCTGTGTCGGGCCGGCCCGGCCCGGCCCTTTCGTGCTTCGGGCTAAAATGTTTCGGGCCGACATGGCCCGAAATTATTTCGGGCCGTGCCGTGCTGGCCCAAATAGCGAAAACCTTGGCCCGGCACGGCCCTAAAGCACGGCGTGCCTTCTTCGGGTCGGGCCGGCCCAAGCACGGCCCACATATTCAAGTATACTGGTATACTGAAGGGATATATACCATCTTCACTATTTAGGGTGTATATACCTTGTATGTTTAAAATAAACAAAATTTATAATCTTTTTATCAAAGAAACACATGCTTTGTAACATAATAACACATCTAACACATGACCACATATTCAAAAATCAAAAGCAACACTCCAACAAATATGCCACTGCAATCCTCTTCATATTGACTGGGCAACACAACAAGACCTCATTTCGGGCTTTTTTCGTGCCGGGCCGGCCCAAGCACGGCCCAAGTGTGCGGGCCGTGCCGGGGGCACGACGGGCTGCAAATTGAGGCCCGGCCCGGCCCTTCCTTCGTGCCGTGCTAGCACGGCCCATATGATTTCGTGCTGGGCCGTGCTTTGGACCTTCTTTTTCGGGCCGTGCTCGTGCCAGCCCCTATGGCACGGCCCATACTCCCAGAGGTCAGATTGCCGGGGAGCTCACCGGAGAATGTGTTGACGCTAAGGTGGAGTGTCCGGAGGTGGCGGAGAGGCGGGCGAGGCTAGCTGGCAGGGATGTCGCCGTACGTGTAGCCAGTTGACGCTGAGGTTGAGCGTCCGTAGCGACGACAGGTTACCGACGGCCGGCGAGAGGGTCCCCGACAGCCCGTACGACGGATGGCTCAGCTAGCGCCACCACCTGGCGTTCGCTCCATGCCACGCCCTAGCTCCCAGCTGCTGCAAAGCTCGGCGCTGTCGTTCCACGACGCGAGCGCGCCGTGGCCGCCTCCGCCGATTAGCTAGCGTCGCCGACTTGAAGGCGAGCAGAGCAGCGGCCTCTCCGCTGTCTACTCCCCCGGCCGCGAGCCCCAAGATGATGGACATGGAGATGGAGTCATGGACACAAGAACGATAGCAGCAGCAAGCTCGCTGGGTGGATCTCCATGGCGTCAGTGGCTGGGCAGCCCGTTGTTCAGAGATTAATGCTGCTGCTTCCAACAATCCAACGCCACGACGTCGTAGTAATAAAACCCAAGAGGCACGCGCGCGGTCGCCATTGACGACAGGACTAGTGGCGGAGAGCCCCGAGATCCTTAATAGAGAACTCACCTTACAGTGAGGAGATGGTCCACAACTCCACACTCCACATGAACAGCTCGTCAGAAGAAGCTAGCAGTGAGCATAATATCATCGATATAAAGTAAGAGATGTATCGGGTCTGAGCTGCGTCTGAGGACGAAGAGGGAGTTAACTGGTTGGACCTCGCTGAAGCCAAGAGAGCACCAACGGAGGGAGGGAGGCATTACAGCTAGCTAGCTAGCATTATTCTCCTTTGAGGCATTCTGCCGAACAGTCGGCGGACGGGGTCCAAAGGAACTCCGAATCTCCAGAGGAGAAGAAGGAGATGGAGAAGGAGAGGAGAACACGATGCGCACGTACACAACCATATCAGCAATTAAAATCAATACTGACAAACTATGAAAAAAAAATATTGCGGAGAAAAACTTATACAAATCTATTTATGTCTAGGCAATAATTAAAGAAAAATTACATTGAATTGAATTTCAAATTTGTACAGCGGTTTAAGAAAATTTCAAAAATAGATAGTAGTCGGCCAACCATCGTCCGACTGGTGCCACGTGCGGAGCATGGGACCACGTGAATCCAGCGAACTAGATGATCACGGGATTACACAGCAAAATAGCGATGCTAAACTTTCATCTAAACAAAACTCAACTTAAAAGTGGTGGTCAAGGAAGTATTTAAGAGGCAAGGGCATGTGGAGATCGTCCAAAGAAATCCCTAGAGATGAATATAACTCGGTTACAAGGCCCATGGGCTTAAAGGGTTCGAACTAAAAAGGAAACACACATTTTTTGGTGATTGTGATCTCCTCGGATGGAATCTGGAGGTATAGCTGGATCCGTTGAAAAGAGGACGTCTCAAACTTTCCAAAAAGTACAAGATCATCTAAATTAGAGGTTCCATGTAAAAGTTATGCACGTTTGAATCTAGTGTTGTCCCTGTAGTCCGTGTTAAAAATGTGTAGAACTTTATCTCCGCTTTCTCTTGACACAAAAGTAACGTCTCAAACTTATATATAATCTTTGGATGGCCTTAACTTGGTCCCCAATCAACTTCCATGATATTTCATGTCTTTGATGTGCTCTCAACGTGTCGCTTGATCCATGTAAGAATTTCTGTAATTGAAAGCAAAAGTATCTCATGGTGTAGCATCCTTAGCTCAAATATACAAAATGTAAATCTAATATAGAATGCATGCACCTTAGCTTATTTATTGGAAATCATAAATATGATCATATCCCAACCAGTGATGTCCTCGTCAGAAGAGATTTTCTTTGGAGGGGAATAGAAGAGGTCAATGGGGGTAATTGCCTTGTCAACCGGCAATCGGTGTGTTCTCCTAAGTCTTATGGTGGTCTAGGTGTTCTAGACCTGCTTCATTTCGGACATGTTTTGAGTCTTCGATGACAATGGAAAGCGCCAATAGATGAACAATAATTTTTAGCCTAGTAGTTCAAGATATTAGTGCTTGCTATCAACCCCCCGTCTTAATCGGGGTGGATCTTTCAGCCTCTCGTCTTGTCTTGTCCTAGAGTTTTCCGGTTCTTGTTGTGGTTATTGGAGTCCCTTGAGGGCTTCTTATTATCGCTACTCTCTTTTTCTCTCTAATATATAAGTAGATCTCATGTTGTCTTAAAAAAGAATCGGATCGTTGCCATCGGTGGCGAGCCAAAAATCTAGGCTACAAATTCATTTTGCACGGGTGAATTGGCGCCAAAAAAATTATTTGTATCGACGGTCCTGTCGGCAAACATTCGCAAAGACAGAAAATCAAAACTCCGACGCCAAATTCTCATGTTAGTCACAAACCGTCAAAAAATCATCACACTAATAAGGAAATAGATTAGCCGTTAAGCAAATTTAATCTCTCTGTCGCTGTCGCTCTATCCCTGACAGATATTTCCTGTCGGTAAACCGTAAGAGAAATCGTTTTGTCTATTTTCTATCGATTTTCCCGCCTTTTTTAAAAGGCTTTCTGCCCACAGGAAATTCAGCTTAGTGAGTGGCGTACTGGTCCAAGCGTCCAGCCCAGATCACGTACAAAATCGAACAAAGCCAACGGCATCTTGGGAGGTGTTAGATCACAGTCGTCACGTACGAATTCGAACAAAGCATAAATCCGATCGATCGAGTGAATGATTGATTAGCAACCCTGTGCTGATCTTGCGTCCGATCCATCGTCATATCCTCATATATATCCATTGTTGCAATCCCAAATAGCTTGGAGTAGTAAGCTAGAGCTAGCTGAGCTGAGCTAGCTGCTGGCCTTCAGCTAGATCGTAGCAGCTAGCTCGCCGGCGGCCGGCCGGTGCAACGATGGAGTACTTCAACTCGAGCACGAAGTACTGCGACTTACAAAAACACGACGCCGCCATCATGATATACGTGTACAACCTCACCAACTCGTACACCGACACGGCCAACGAGGTCTCCATCGTGGCCACGTCGGTGGGCGTTCTCCTCATCGCCGCGCTCCTCCTCACCCTCGACCTCCTCGTCGGCGCCGCCACGTTACGCCCAGCTGCCCGCTTCGTCCTCACCTCCGCCTTTTCCCTCTTCCTCCCCGTCACCTCGTACCTCTTCTCCGAGGCCAAGAAAAGTCCTGGCGGGAACGACGGGGTCAACCACGAGCTGCCGCTCCGGGCGCGCCTCATCCTCATATGGATGCTCCTCATCGAGCTGCTCCGCAGGAAGGCGGAGGGAGCGGTGGCCGGTATAAAGGGGCGCGCCGCCGGGAACCCTGCCAACCGTGTCGGTCGCGCCCTCTTCCTGGGCTACCTCGTCTTCTTCAACGTCCCCGACGCAGGCCGGAAGGCGGTGTTCGCCGTCCTCTGGGTGGTGGTTGCCGCCAAGCTGGTGCACCGGCTCGTCATCGCGAAGTTCGTCAAGGACTCCTTCGCCATCGGCAAGAACCCGCCGCTTCTCGCCGCCTACATGGCGCAGACGCTGGAGCAGGAGCAGGAGCAGGAACCGCACCCGAGGCGAGAGCGAGACCAGGCGGAGCTCATGAGA
Source organism: Zizania palustris (assembly GCA_019279435.1). Classification (NCBI taxonomy): domain Eukaryota; kingdom Viridiplantae; phylum Streptophyta; class Magnoliopsida; order Poales; family Poaceae; genus Zizania; species Zizania palustris. The sequence continues at coordinate 79,574,630 of JAAALK010000288.1, read as the reverse complement.
AGCTGCAAGTACGCCGTCATGGGAGAGCATAAGCTGGAGAAGGAGCCCGGCCCGGAAGGCTACCACGTCGATCTGCACAAGACAGTCAACGGCGAGGACACCGTCGTCACAGTGGGCAGAGTCTGGTCCCTCGCCGGGAGTGACCAGATGCTTCGGTCCAACCCCAAGCTGAAGAGGCTCTGCCTCTCCTTCGCGCTCTTCAAGCTGCTGCGCCGCGAGGTCGAGGAAACGCCGTTGACCACCGCGGAGACGAGCGACTGCCGGGAGCTCATCTTCAGAGGCCTGTGCAACGACGGCGCCGCCGACGGCCGGCCGGTAACGGCGGCGTCGACACTGTTCCAAGTGATACACGACGAGGTCAGCTTCGTCACCGAGTACTACCACTCCGTCATCCCCGTCGTGTTGGCGAGTCCCTTCTTCCTCCTCATCAACTATTTCCTCTTCCCCGTCCTCGTGCTCGGCCTCTGCTTCATGACCGTCGTGCTCTGCGGTAACGGCGACATCGTCTTCATCCTGGACCGCATCAAGAAGGACAACTTCGCTATCAATGTCGGTGTGCCCACGTTGACCATGTGCATCCTCAGCAGAATCAGGACGGCGCAGGTGGCCTTCTTCTCCATCGTCGACCTTTCTATCACGTTCCTCCTCTTCGTCACCTTCCTCTACGAGGAGGCGTGGGAGTTGGTCATCTTCGTCCTCTCCAACTGGCTCACCGTGTCCATGGTCTGCGACTACGCCGTCAAGCCGCCGAGCCCCCTCCGCCGCAACGGCATCCGCAGCATCCAGTGGGTCAGGAACAGGATGAGCCACCGCAACCTTCGTTTCAAGCAGTTCTCTGTGCTCTGGTTCTGCCGGCTCCCACTGATGCTGCCGACGGTGGCCGTGCCCAAGGAAGTGGAACAATCTATCATGGAGAACCTTGCGGCATACGACGGCGTCAGCCTGCAGCTCAGCGCCGACAGGTCTACCATGGCGAGGTACCGGTACCCGACGACTACGAGCCACTCCAAGAGCGAAAGCGTCGCCGAGGTCATCCTCAAATGGCACATCGCCACGAGCCTCCTGGAGGCGAGGTTCCCGCCGCCGCCGCAGAAGGAGGCGGCATCGGCGAGCTCGAGCAAAGTGGCGACGCTATTGTCCCGGTACTGCTCCTACCTGGTTGCGTTCCGCCCGGAGATGCTCCCCGACGACGTCGACTGCGCGGAGAGCGTGTACGACACCATGACCACGGAGCTCAAGAGGGAGCTGGGGCTGAAGGGCTACTACTTCTCGACGGCCGCCACCCGGTGCGATAAGATGATGGCTATCGCCGACAGCGTCGACGAGGCGGCGCCGGCGGTGACGGTGCTGCGCAAAGGCGTGCGGCTGGCGAAGTCGCTAATGGGCGATTTAGAAACCTCCGGCGACGAGGCGGCGGTGTGGAAGCGGGTGGCCGACGTGTGGACGGAGATCATCGTCTACATCGCGCCAGCGAAGGACGGCGAGCAGGTGAGGGCGCACGTGATGGCCTTGGCCCGCGGCGTTGAGTTCGCCACCGTGCTCTGGGCGCTCGTCACGCACGCCGGCATAGTCCGTCCCCGCCGCCGCGTGCTCGCCGGATGATTCCTAAGGATTTTTTTCATGCATGGCTTGACTGATTTGATTGCACGTTAGTGCGATCTGTATCTCTATGGATCCTGTGTGTTCTTGTTCGTGTAATGGTTATATCGAATTTTTTAAAATAATATTTTTTTAAAAAAAATCAAACAATGTATGTTCGTTTGAAAAATTTATAAAAGTAGCATACAATCGACACTTGAAGTGCCGACTAGATGCCACATCAACTCCGATCAGCACTTCAAGTGCCGACTGAAGCTGACGTATCAGAATTTGATGAGGGGCAACATCTAGTCGGTACTTAAAGTACGAACCGTAGCTCACGTGGTACCAATCGCTACTTAAAGTGCCGACCACATGCTACTTTTGCAAATTTTTCAAACGACATACAGATTTGATTTTTTTTAAAAAAAATCTGGTTATATATATATATATACGGTAACGCTATTCTACATCACGTGTGTAGAATAGCTATTCTACACCGACTACTTTCAGTAGTTGATTTTCTCAGTAGAATAGGAATTGAGTACTACTTTTTTCTCAGTAGTAAATTTCTCGGTAGAATAGCTATTATACACCCGTGGCGTAGGATAGCATATATATATATATATATATATATATATTTCAGACAATTTAATTTGCTAGCTCATAAATTACAAATGACCACAAAAAAATCTTAAAATATCCTATACGATTTAGATAGTCTATACTTTCTCCATCACATAATATAACAAGTATTAAAGTTCGAAATTTTATTCCAAGTATAAATATATTGTAATTGTAAAATCTTTAGAACACAAAAGTAAAACATTAATAGCAATACACGTACAATGGTAAGTCGAAATCAACATCCCAGTGTGCAAAATCATAGAGCATCATAATTAATTCCATTTTTTCCAACCTCGATGACAGCATGCCATTATGATACCGCCAAAAAAAAAGGTCAAGAAACCAATCATAAAAACCTACTTAAGCATAAATTCATGGTCCATGTATACTTCTCTCGAAAAGAGAAGTTATGAGCACTCAAAAATAATCTTATGACAAGAACATGAATGCATGATAGTGTTAATCCTTACTGGCTGAAAAAATCCTTCAGCTTCCTGAGCCAGAAGAGGTACTCCCGGCTATCCTTGTTGATCATGTAGTTGTGCAAGAAGTTTGTAGCCATGGGTGTGATCCCGCGCAGCTCCAGGTATTTGTGGAACGCCTTTTGCAGGTTTTCATCGAGGTCACTGCAGCAGATAATTGAGCAATCGCCAGTCGAATGATTAATTGAAGAATTAGATTGCTCGATAGATTTAAATGCTCTAGCTAGGTGTGTTTTTCTTACTTGAAATCAGGTCCCTCGTATGCGATTATTTCATCCTCCTCCCCGTGGCCTGATGGCTGCATCACGGACAAGGTATCGATGAGGATCTCATCAGGATAGGCCGTGCAGGTGAATTCAAGGCTAGGGTCACCATCGCCCTTGGAGACGACGACCGTGAGTGGAATGCTAGATTTGTGGGGTTCCTGAGCTTCGTCTTCCTGATCATCCTCATCACTGCCCTTGTTAGCCTCATTCTCATGGTCAGGTTCATCGCCAGTAACAAGGCTGGGCATAGAAACCAAAACCTTAATCTTCTCACCCTGGTAAGTCCTTGTGAGGGTAATTAAACTCATTCCCTCGTCATCACTAATTTTGAAAGGGAAGTTATCAGGAATCTCCTCGACCTGTAATGATCAAGATGAAAAAAAAGAAACGAGGACCTCAGCCACAACTCATTGAGCATGAAAATTGTTCACAGCTAATATGCAACAAAATGAAGGCGTTCTCTGCAAGAAAATTACCACTGGCAACTTAATTATTTTTTACCCATGTGTTTTAACATTCAACTTTTGCATTGTATGTGTACAATTCTATACTAGATCATAAAAAATTTAAAGTTTCGATGCAAGACCAGAACGACATGCTTGATGTCTGACAACAGCAGGCATTGCTAATTACACTTGTCAAGCATGGCTTGAAGATCAATTGGTGAACAGAAAAAATACCTGACCAAACAAACCATCACAGCTAAGGTTCCCAAATATGATTACAGATTCACAGAAAAAAAGCTTGCAAGTAAGTCTTATATCTGTATAATAGGAACTATTTCATATTTTTGGGTTTCAATTTCCTTCCGACCAGCAAGAAATAGCCATGCATGATGCATAGGCATGGATGCTTTTAGGCTGGAAGCTCGGGAACATAACCCAAAAGAATTCATTACAACACCTGAACACCATTTTTCCAGCCCCATGTACTTGAAGCAGTAAACTTATAATATGAATGTAAAAATAGCATGCAAAGAAAAATCAAAACTGGCATGAACTACATCTTTCAGGAAAAAACAACCAGGGCCCTGCATCATTGCAAGACAAATGTACAGGAACTAGACAGAAAAAATAATAAAACACCAACAAAGTTTTAAGCAGAAGAAAGTTTCAACAATAAACGATGTCAAAACATCAACATGAATAGAATGAGACTACAACAAAATAACTAATACAGAATGTAAGGCCCAAGATCCAATGGCATATTGAGTTCTTGCAATATAGAGGCTCATGCAAATACTTGCACTATAATTGAACATGGCACACTAATGATCAACCACTAAAACAGTGTTGCAACTGCAAAGAACTGTACCTAAATCTATTATAATCAAGAGACGATTTAAAGTTAACATGAGCAGGAGGAAATGGAATAGAGAATGCATATCCTTTACCAAACACTACCTCACAATCTCAAGATAAAAGTAGCAATACGTAAACACGATCACGCTACCAATACCATTGTACCAAATATTACCTCACAATCTCAACAGAACAATGGCCATGCTGTAAACATAACCACGCTATCCATCCGTTGCAATATGAAGAAATAGAGAACAGAGGAACAAAACACCTACAGTAAGTGAACATCCTCCAATTTTTAAGTTAATACTGGATCCCAATCCCCACTGCTGCAACATGTAACATAACACAAACCAGCAGACAAACTACACAACAGCGACAAACTGCTAGTTTGATTCCATGCCAATATGACTAAATTACACCAACAACAAGACCCAGGATGCAAAAAGAACTGTTCTTTGACGATAGAGCGAAACATCAACACTAGTGAGATTTGAGAACTGGATACCAATCCAATCCCCACTGCTGCAACATATAACATAACACAAACCAACAGATGAACTACCCGACATAGATAAACTGCTAATGTGATTACATGCTAGTATGACTAAAATTATAGCAGCAATAGGATCCAGGATGCAAAAGGATTGTTCTTTGATGATAGAGCGAAATAGCAACACAAGTGAGAATGTGAGATTCGGGAACTTGCGCACGCACCTGGTCATGGTCGTCGCACTCCTCCGCGAACTTTATCTCGGAGTCGACGATCCTGAGGAGCTCACCGTCAGAGCTTGGCCTCGTTGCGGGGGACGACGAGAACGGCATCGAGCGAGGCTGCGGCCGCGCCACGGCGGCGGCCAGGGGGCGGAGCGGAGCGGCGCTGCGTGTGGCGCCCGAGGCCGAGGCACGAAGAAGGGGGAGGGAGGAGGTGGCAGCGCGGCGGGCGGCGGCGAAGAGAGCCATGGAGACGGGGTGGCGGCGGACGACGGATCTAGGGTTTTCGGGGTTTAAAACGTTCAAAAGTCAGCGAGATTTAAAAAATTATCATATTATTTGTGTGGAATGTCTCGTAAGGTCAGACAGTGGACCTAACATAATAAATATTTAAAGTCATTTTAAAAAAGTAGCAAATCATCAAATATTTTCAAAAGTAAAGAGGGTGTTTAGATTGGGGACTAAAATTTTAGTTTCCGTCACATCCAATGTTTAAATATTATTTTAAAGTATTAAATATAGATTATTTATAAAACTCATTTATAATCAGTGGATTATTCGTGAGACGAATCTGATGAGCCTAATTACGTCATGATTTGATAATGTGATGTTACAGTAAACATTTGCTAATCATGGATTAATTAGGTTTAATAAATTTGTCTCACGAATTATCCTCTAATTCTACAATTATTTTTATAATTAGTTAATATTTAGTGCTTCAAATTGATGTCCAAACATCAGATGTGACACAGACTAAAATTTAGCCCCTCGATCCAAATACCCCCTAAGTGGTTGTATAAACAATATTTTATAGTTAATTGCATTTGGGTTATGATAGGTAATATTTATCATAGGAATAAAATAGTCATTGCACTTTGTAAAACTAACAATTACTATGCCTACTCAGAAGGTTTGGGCCATTGGACATTGCTAGCAATTTTAGTTTCATCTCGTCCATACAAGAGAGTTACGAATAGCTTATAAGAAAAAATAAACATCCTTCCTCAAACCGGTCTTTTTAAAATGTGAAAAAACTATTCGCTTATAAGTTGTGTTGAATGCGCATACGCTTATAGAGCTAAAGATTGGGACACTAACAAACTCAGTGTCTGTTAAGTTATCTCGCTGAGAAAAAAATATAGTAATCGATGTTATCAAACAGCCGACTTTTTTCCTCTATACAAAGACAAAAGAAATTTATCATTTTTTATTGCAAAATCATCCATCAGTCACATTCTCCCTTGTAGTGAGAAGATTATCTCAACAACACAATTTCACAAAACATTCAGACGAGAAGCAAAGGAGAAACAAATATTTGCTAGTGATAACATCTGATATGTCCCAGGTTGCTGCTTTCTTTAGAGGAATGAAGAATGAGTACAAATCAGACATCTCATATTTGCAAGAACAATGGCAGATGTCAAGTGCCTGACACAGAAGAGATTTGCATAATTCTAGACTTGTAGTATCATGGTCACACATGCTAAAGCTACAGCTACCAAAAATGTTGCCGAATTGCTCGGCAATTTCTCATTGTCGGACGAAGTCCTTCAGCTTGGTCATCCACCCGACGTACTCCTTGGTCTGCTTGGTCACCATGTAATCGTGCATGTAGTTGGTGGTCGGCAGAGTGATCCCTCTTTGCTCCAGGTACTTGAATAGGCCCTTCTGCACATTCACGGGTAGCTCGCTGCAGTAGAAAGGATCGGTTCAACGAGGATTGAGTAGAGATAATACTGCGAGAGGTTGAAAAATGGAGATGCAAGTTGATATTCATACGTGAATTCGGGTCCCTCGTAGGGGAATTTCTCTTCTTCGGTGGCTGCTGTGCTCTCCACTATTAACATGTCATCGATGGTGATCTCCTCGCGGAAGGCTGTGCAGGTGAACTCAAGTTTTGGCCCAGAGTCCTTGGAGACTATCACCTTTAGAGAAATGCTACTATCTCCGGCGCTCTCATCTTCGTCTTCGTCTTCATCGTTCTTACTAGATTTCTTTCCCTCGCCCTCGTCTTCTTCTTCTTCTTCAAACTCAGGACCTGCTTCTAAATTAGGCATGCTGACAATGACCTCGATGTTCTCGTCTTTGTAGTCCCTTTTCAAAACAACCACACTCATCCCCTCTTCGTCAAGGATTTCAAAGGGGAAGTTCTCCGGAAGAGGTTCCTGTTGCGGGAATGGTAAATGGGAAAAACTTACCACCTCAAATACTTGCAAGAGCAATAATAGATGTCAAGTGCCTACTGCCTAAAAGAAGTAATGTCAAACCAGCATGTAAATTTTACGGGTAGATGTCACATCTTGCATAGAGTAAAATTCATCAACTTTTTTCAGGGTTATGCATCAATAATTAATCAACCTTGATGTCAATCTGAATATTGTTCTTGCATGGAGCCCCCAGTTAATCAAATATTGAAATCAAATCATGACAAACTCAAGCATTGCTCCCACTATTCCAAAGTCATACTCCCAAAAAATTTATTAGAATGGTTCAACGATTGGAAACGAGGAAAACATAAGAAACAATTTGCTTACATAAGGGTATTAGACTTCTCTCCAGACAATCAGACATTCAGGCTAGACCCGGAAAAAAAAAAAGATGAAAGTTCCAAAGGAAGATTGAATAACTGATGCAAGGAACTAATCTAAACTATTAACAGCTCTTTGAATGCCAGTTGAAATTAAAAAAAAATGACAATAGACTCTCTCTTACAGCATGCAGACACCTTGACTAGTGACTTAAGATACAAAATTAAACAGAAAAAATGATGTGCCAGTAACATCACAAAATTCTCTAATGGCTGCCAACAAATAGAACTATGAAGTAAATAAAAATCTGTCACCAATTCAACTGAATTAAGATTTAAGAGATGAACCAACTCTTAATGTGAAATAACATCAGTCATAAGTAAGTTATTTATTTTACAAGACAACAATGATAAATATTTCCCAATGTAGTGGTAAATAGCAAGAAATGCCCACTTTAATCGAGCAATTACTCCTAGACATGTACTCATTCACGAAAGGCAACACTATAATCTGAAAAAATCAGAGACAAACCACTCTCCAGAGTGCCCAAAATCTCTCTTTTAGCGCGCCAATTCAGTAATTCAGCACAGAAATCTCACCTGCTCGTCGCTGGCGAGGTACTCCTGCGCCTCCCTGATCTCCACGTCGATAGCCCCGGGGAGGTTGCCGGCGCCGGACCCCTTCTTTTTCTTCGCCTTGACCTTGCTCTCCAGCATCACCGGGCCGGACGAACTCGACCCCTGAGCCGCGCGCAGGGGAGCCGCTACCGCCGGTCGGCGCATCGCGGCGGCGCCCGCGCGGGCGGCCGACGGGATGGGGAGGAGGAAGGAGGCGGAGACGAAGGCCATGGCGACGCCGACGCGGGGTGAAGCGAGGGAAGCAGAGGAGCGGATAAGAGGAGTGCGTTTCGGATGGGGATTGGAACTCTTATACCTACTGTTCAGTGGGACCGCTTCGTCAGTGACATTACTCCTTTGCAAAATAGCAAATGGCACAACTTAGGTCATGTTGGAGAACAAAGTTTTTTGTAGTTTTAAAAGTAATATTATAGTATTGAATAATACTACAGTATTATATACTGAAAGGTGTTTGGAAACTCTATCTAAAATCTCTGTAACGTAAACTATAGTATTAGAAATACTATACTCAATCTACAGTATTGAAACTTTGGTATGAAACACTTTTTTTCAAAACTGCGGTATTATATACTGTGGTATTGTCATAGATGTAGTATAGTATAGTTTTTGAAATACCGTAGTTTCCAAAAACTGTGTTCCCAAACAGGGTCTTATAGTATGTTAGGCACGTTTGTTTCGGTTTTGGATTATTATAACAATCCAGTTTATAAAAAAAGTTTGGTTCCATTAATTTACTGAATTGTTATAATCTACACTTCAAATTATAATAAGTTGACAGAATAAGTTACCCTGTTTATTTCAGCTTGTGAAAAAAACTGAATTATTATAATCCAAAACTGAAGCAAACATGACCTTATATTTATGTATCAACAAAAAAAATACGAAGGATAATACAAATATAGTTGCTTATCTACCACATATATGACATGTGATATGGTATACTCGTTATATTATATATGTTGGAGCGTTTGTGAAGAGAGAACTAACAATACCTTATATTCAATTCCTATGTCAATATAGCAACCTAGCAAATAATATTACATAGCTTATTTGATGTTTGATTCTATATTGGGATTTGACATAGATTATGATGTATGTTTCATTGTCCTTGAAAGCCCTCGGTTACATATTGTATCTAGAGAACTTTATCTTTATCAGATATGTAGAGAACTACTTTGTGGATGCGAAGAATTATGTTAGCGTCTCAGATCTTAGCTCTAACCTTTGCCTTTGCCTTACATTCGGACGTTCATGGGCATCCGATACAGTTACACGTGAAAAACCCTCACATCTCAAAAGACTGGTTCAATAGGAAGATGACTACTCTCCCTTATAAACTGCTCATAGCCTTCTTTGTGGGCGAGGTAGAACTAAAGTTGCTAGCAATGCTCGATGGTCTAGGAACATAACACCCCATCCTAAGCCCCCTAAGTAAGCATGACGGATGTTAGCTCTGATACCAATTATTAGCATTCTAGACCTTAGCTTACACCCTTGCTCCATGTTCGGATGTTCATGGACATCCGACACAGCTACAAACGAAAAACTCTTTCACATCCCAAAAGATCAGTCTAATAAGAGAATAAATACTCTTTCATATAAGCTACCCGTAGCTTTTTTATATGAATGAGGTGAGACTAAGATTACTAACAAGGCGCAGGAACCTAACAAATTATAAGACGTGTAGTACAAGAAAAACATTAGTCCTTTATACAAGGTCAACTCTGCGTCAGTGCAAGAGGTGCACGATCCTAGGACCCATGGCTGAGGGGGCCCAAAGCCTAAGTATTTAGACTTCAGTAGAGGACTCTGCTTAGTCTTCTACCGACTATCGTGAGTCCAGAGTTTGGATTGACAATTTGGCATGCGAATAAGCGGGCGAATAGCCGACGAGCCATGTGCATGTCCTCTTGTTTAGTGTTAATTAATCTAAAACTTTATTTTTTTCAGATACAAATAAAAATACATATATTATATATACGCATAGATTAATAGGTATACTATATGTACACATATAGCGCCTCAAAAGTAGAAGGGCCGCGACGTCAAGTTGGCACTAGACCCTCAAAAACAATGAGCCGGCCTTGCCTTTATACCTAGTTGTTTCCCAGAACTGTGAAATTCTACTGCTTCCATCTCAAGAAATGAAAAAAAAAATGGAGACGAAATTTACTGCCACCAGCCTCCAAACACTATCCATCCATGTTGCAGTGAACAAACAGAGATATACAAAAGTAACAAGACATACAAGATACAGCAGAATGAGATTCTGCTGCATGAACAAAACAATACAAGGATCATCAATTCATCATGGAGCAGCAAAACCATTCACAAAAGCCTTCCCTTATCATTGGAATGGAAGCCTGTGTTTACATAAGAACCTGCAATTTGGCAGGAACCAGATCGAACTCCTGTACAACGGCAGTCGGCAGAGACAGAGCCTTGTTTACAAGGCCCGTCAATTCACCATGCCATTATTGATAATTGATTCCAGGGAGGAGGAAGAGGAAGAGGAGTTTTTACTGTAATCCTCGGTGAAGACGATCACAGGAGCTGCGCGTCGCGGCTCGCCGGAGAAGGGAAGGCGGGCACCTCGTCGAACCGGAGGCGGCCGGAGTCGGCGCCGCCGGCCAGACGGACGTAGTAGGGGGAGCGGGGCGACGCCGACGGCGACGGCCACTCGTTGGCGAAGGGGTTGCCGACGGGCTTCTGCCCGCCGTTGGCGTAGTGAATGATCGCCCTGTACAGGAATGGCAGCAGTCCCTCCATGACCTTCACCCTCTCTCTCTCTCTCTCTCTCTCTCTCTCTCTCTCTCTCTCTCTCTCTCTCTCTCTCTCTCTCTCTCTCTCTCTCTCTCTTTCTCTGTGTGTGTGTGTTTGGTGGTGCAAAGCAATGGCAAAGGATAAAAGAGGAGAGAGGTGTTAGGGTTTATAAGGACTCAACTACAGCTTAGTATAATAAGGTGTGCCATGAGCTTTGACTAGTCTAATAAAGTTATCTAGTGGATCACAACTGGAATGGTCAATGAGAGACACATCAATTGGAAGAGAAGATGGAGAGGAGGAATGGAGGATATCTTGCCTCTGGAAGATGATGATGATGATGGGCTGCATGCCTGTGGACTTGTGGAGGGGATGGAGTTTTGTAAGCAAGAAAGACAGATGCTGCTTACACTTTCTTGAGGGGAACACACAAGGTGTTGATAGTTTATGAAACAGCCATGGAATGCAAGTCATTAGAACAAACCAGGGGGGCAATGGAATTTGTGGGGTTTGCTGGTTTCTGAATAGAATTCTCCTAACTAGGATGCTGTGCTGATTCTGGTCTGGTGTAGGGGAGGAAAGAACAAGACCTACCAATATATAAATGTATAAAGATCAATAGCCTTGTGCTGGAAGGAAAAGAGAGCCCAAAAAAAGAGACAAGGGACATCTTACCTGACCTTGTGACATATTGTAATGAAGTGTGTTGTTCTCTCACTTCTGTGTTTGTTAATGAAGATTGCAATCAGGGCCTCAACTAATCCTATAATTAAGCAAAAAAATGAAGGTGTAATCCAATGTATGGTGAACCGTCGTTCTCAGTTATCAGAATGGAAACAACTGGGGCGACTTTAAGCATCATCCAAGTTGAGAAAATGACACCCTGGTAGGTCTGAGAAGCAGACAAAGGATGTGGATCTTTTTTTCTCTTGCACGAGTTTACATTACAAAACTGCTCACGGAACTGCAGCAGATTCATCAGGATTCAGGAATAACTGTGTAACCCCAAGAATAAGAGAGTACAACGGTGTAAGGTTCTTACATATATATCGTCAGGGCTTCAACTAGCATCTCTTCATGGCACATGATTTAGTTTACCAGCAAGAATTTCTGGCAGCATGCGGCAAAGCATCGCAGAAGGCTGGCTGGCTGGCTGGCTGGCTCTTCGTGTGGCGATTCCTCCGTGTACAAGATGAGCAAGTCAACGGGGATAAACAAGATATCGCATACAAAACCGGCGAGGCAATGATCCAAGTGCCATGGATAGACATCACCCATATCAGAACACGCCTACGAACTAAGATGGAATATTTGACAGTCTGGTTTGTATTTGTTCTTGGAAGCAGCCTGCTCAAACTTCTTCAATGGCCCTTCATTCTCTGTCAAGCCAGTCTGGATAAAGTAGCGTGACCACCATGAAGAACTCCGCAACTTTGCCTGTGAACAAACAGGCCTTGTCAGAAAATCGCTCTATGTTGCCAGGCGTGCTAAAGCATCACCAAAATTTCAGTCTTCAATATAGCTCATTTATTTATATTATGTTCTAGAAATATCAAAGCTTACATAACATCAAACAAACCAACAGTTATTCCATACCTCGCCAAAAAAGTAACCATCAATAGCATTAATGGACAGCCTAACAGACTAAGCATAGGACACAGCATCTTTATAACAGGCAACATATAGTGATATAGGATGCAATAAAATTCTGTGATGGATGTGATAGTCATGTCATGTACAAATGAAAAAAAAAAGCACCACACATGAAATATTGCTAGAACAGCAATCAAATGATAAGTATGAATAGTTGAATACCCAGAATATTGAAAACCTAAAAAAATCTACAATTTTTATGTTTCCTTTCTGGATCATGGACATGGAATGGGTGATGTGTCAAATCAATCTTTTTTCTGTTTGAGTTCAGTTAAGCCATGATCCAAAAGAAATTTGAATGCTATGCTTGCTAGCTATTAGAAGTCATCTGTACTTACTGGTCTTCCAAATTTTGGTAGTTCAGAAACCTTAGCCCTCTGCTGACCTGGATTGCCTGGAACAAGTGTATCAAAAATAAATATTAGTTCAAGTTTATTTATAGCATCTACTATTATAAATATTGTGTATATACCACAGAATCAGGTAAAAAAAACAGGCAATTTAAAAGGTCCAAGTGTCTAACCCTACTAGGCTACTACTAATACAATAGTAAATTAGTAATATCACAAGAAATGTTTACTAATACTTTTTTACCATGCTCATTTTGTAGAAGAAAAGTCTCATTAGTCTGAGCTTTAAGATGAATGCAACTTGAAGAGCATTGGCAGTACCAAAGATTATTGCACAATCAAAATCAAATAAACAACACGTTATTTTAAGTGTATGAATGCTAAGGAAAAATGAAATCAGTTGCTATCATTTTTTGTCTGACTTGATTAAACTAACACGTGACATTTAAAATGACAAGAATCATCATGATCATCTAGAAATATAGGCTTTTATGTGCAACTTATGGCCCTTCCAACAAAAAGAAGATAACTGATTAAGTAAAAAAGATATATACCTGCAAAGATAACAAGACCATCTGTGGAAATCCTTGCTAAATCTAAAAGTGTTTTGTTCAGATATTTTGGGGTCAAATAGTCCAGAGCATCTGACACGACAACAAGGTTAAAGGAATCTGGGCAGTATGGAAGAGGGAACTTAATATCAGCCATACGAACAAAGCCCTTGCGCACAAGGCTTCTGCAGCTACTATCAATATCCTCCAAATCATAAGGCTCCACTCCCCACGCTTCTGCATTCCCTTCCTTCAACAAGTTAGAAACCACTGTACAACTATCAGGACCTACATGGAGAACCTTGTGCATCACATTGCCATAGGCCTTTTTAAGATAAGGAAGCGCTTGCATGACTTCTGATGTACAAGAACCTGGATGCAAATGCAAAGTAAAAGTATGAGATAACAAGGAGAATAAAACTTCAATCGCTAATACATGAGAAAAGAATAATAAAATTGAGATGCCTAAAGAAATCAATTATCAAACATTAATGTTCAACGAGAGTCTGGCCAGTTTCATATAACTATTTTGGCTTCTACCAACCTTATAATCACCACTTTCTGGTATATTTTGTCAAGATTCAGTTACCGGTAAACTACTTCGCTCCTATTACCACAAAATCAGACAACCGAATTTCATTGGTATGAGTGTATGACAAAGTTTCAGAATTTAATGGGAAAAAACTATATCACATGTCCATATTGGTCATCAGGTCATAGTAGTAGAATTCGCTATTCACTAATCATGGCCAAGTGAAGAATAACATCAAGGCATCAACAAATAAAATAGGATGCCAAAGAACAAACATGGAGACAACTTCAAGTGCAGCATTATCCAGGATGGTAACAATGTCAATTATTTTTACTGCAATGAGTATCAGAATAGCTTGACATGACAAAACAGCAATGCAAACAGAGAAACTAAGAAATGAAAGCACTCAAAGCAGCATATGATTTGGCACACAAAGAATAATATACCTTCAGACCTGCTTACAGCTTCTCTACTTGTAACAGTTACACCTGTCATTGGAGGAACATAACGATTAGAAATATGAGCCAGTCCACAAAATATTTGTTCTCCCTGGGAATGAAGCAGTTGAGTTTCTTAATGTCAAAAAATACATTCATACAGTAGAATCTCAGTTACAAATTGAATATGTCATATTGACTTCGGTTTTCATATTTCAGAAAATCATGACAACAACAATGCAGCATTATTCCAAAGTCACTGTGCATTAGTTGTCACAACAACTATCGGTGTCGGTGATGGCATCTAGAGTGTCACCCCTACTTCCAAATCCATTGTTTAAGTTGCTACTTTGTTCAATAGAAAATACAGATACTAAAAACGAAGGGAACAGAATTATTATACGTGACTGACCACTTATTTTAACCATTTTACAATAAAAGCTAGTCAGAACTAGAAAAAAAAGTGAACATGTGGAGAACGAAGTCAAAGTGAGAGTTTGAACTTACCTGAACCGCTGTTGAAGTAGGCGATCAGAATAATAACACCCTGAAACGAACAAACAAACACCAACGCCGTCAGCCACGGTCACATGGGAAATTCCAACAACTTGATAATAATTCAAGGAAAAAAATACCAGGACCACGAGCGTGATGGTAAGCACGGACGGCGAGCGTGACTTGGGGTGGAGCAAGCCACCGACGGACGGCAGGCCACCATCCGCCACCCGCCGGCTCGGATTCACCGACCTCCTCGACATCCCCTCCTCCTCACGGCGCCCCCCTCTCTGATCCCAAACCAGCCAAGCTCCTCCCACTCGATCACCTGCTCGCACGAACAAATCGTCCCGTCAGATTAAGCAAATTCCCCCACAATGCCGCGGAAACCAAACAAAGCCAGATCCCAGCGCCGCCCCTACACTAAACGCAAAGCGCCGCCGCAGCAGCAGTACCTCCGACGCCGGCGGCGGCGGCGGAATCCGACGCTAGGGTTATGGGAGGAGGGATTGGGGATTCGGGAGGCGGATCTGAGGGAGAGGCGGCCGGCCAGTGAAGCGGCGAGGCGGCGAGTGGGTGGCGATCCGACGCGATAGGGACCGGGGAACGGGAGGGGATCTGCCCGGAGACACGCAGGCGGCCAGCTTTATATACCGCGGCGTGCAATGGTGGTGGATTAGCACGCCATTAGCGAGCGACTCGTGAGTTTAGACCCGAATTCCGAGGAACGAGACGGGGGATTAGGGGATGTCGGTCGCCGCGGCCTGCTCGCCACTGACATGTGGGGCCCATTGATTTTTTTTTTTGCTTTTTTCCCCTCAATTTTCTCGCTGAGCTGTCCGCCGAGCTGGCGCTGCCGGTGGCGGTGCGATCCGGCCCAACCCACTTGGAAATAAATTCTACGGAGGGAGGGCTCAAATTCCATCGCATGAAACTCTCTTCCGGATGAGAGCCACGTGGAAGAGACGAGAAAGTGAGGGAGGAGATGCATCCGAGGCGGCAAGACCGGAGCGCAGTGGACGGGATGGCTGGAGCGGGTTCGACACCGGTGACGTGGGGCGGAGCAGGAGCGTGGCGAAGGAGACGGGGCGCAGGATGCGGCCGACGATACTCGTGGTGTCCGACGACGGGGTGATATGGGGTGGTCGGTGGTGCGATGACGTCAAGGGGCGACGAGGCCGACGGTCTCCATTCGCATCCGACGTCGATGACATTGGGTATCCTGGAGAAATCGGAAGCACGGCAGCGCGGGCGGTCGGTGGAGCGTCGGCGCGGGCAGTGGTCTCCATGTGCGTCCACCTCCAACTCACGTCAGAGCTCCACCTTCGTCAACGTCATCGGTCGTTGGAAAAGTTGAGGAGAAGAGGGCGGCGGTGGCCGGAGCCCCCGTCAGACCTCGCGTCGCCACGTCGAAGCCCGCCGAACTTCGAGTCGTCGGTCTTGCATCTCCTCCCTCCCTTTCTCATCTCTTCCACGTGGCACTCATCCGGGGAGGGCCTCATGGGAGGGGATCTGAGGCCTCCCATAGAATTTATTTCCAATCCATTGGGCTCAATGGTAATATTTAAATTTTTAAATGACACCATTAATTTCTATCTATGATAACATTTGACTATTGTTTGATTATTTTATATTATAAAAAATGTAAATATAAAAAAATAAGTTATAATTAAAATAATTTAATAATAAAATGAATTATAATAAAATAAGTAACATTTTCAAAAATATTTTTGAATAAAATGCGAATGGTGAAAAATTGTGATAAAAGTCAATTTGTGATTTAAAATTAAATGGACTGGAGTAATATTTTTTAAAAATACTACATTTTTACAATTTTAAGATAGATAATTTATTTTAGCATTTTTTTGATAGACTGTGTAGAAATAACTTTGTCATTTAGTATTAATTATGTTAGCTCTAATGTTTAGATAAGCTGTTTATTAATTAGATGAACTTGGTTGACTAGAGCCAATTAATTGAGCATGTATTTATCAACCGGATAAAATAAGTTAAATCAAGTATTTTTGGTATAAATTTTGAAGGCTAAAAATAAATTATTTTTGAGATAGAAGAAGTAACAAAATTATATTATGCACATTACTTGTCAACTGTCAAAGTCCTTGAAAAATTTGTCAACGGTCAAACAGGTGGTATTGAAAAAGTTCATATAACTCTTGAAATTTTAGGCAGCGTTTGGTTAGCCGAATGAAATTAGATAGTATGAAATGATTCTAGATAGATTGATTAGTTGTAATTAATAACATCTAATTATAATTATTTTCGCTAAAAATACTTAATAACCATTAATCTTAACTAATTATAAATAATTACTATAGTTAACAAAAAATAGACGTCATGTTCACTTGTTTTTACTGCACGGAATAATTCAGCATCTGTAGAGAATATTCCGAGAATCTGAACCAATCCATTTTAGACAGTTTCGTACGTACATCTAACCAAACAAACTTATTTTCGGAAGCTATACCCGGTACCTTTCAGGATTAATTTGGTTCAAGCAACTAAACGCTACACACTTTAGGGTACCTAACACCAACAACTCTGAATTGTACCAGCTGAACAGCACTAGGATCAAACAGTCAAATTTGCATCGCATTTTACAAAGGAATGGCCGAAAGAGAGATTTGATAATTTGACGCTTTTAAGAAATTATTTTGCATTTTTGTCATCCGGGTCTATTATTATTGATTCAAGTGGTTTTACATATCAGTTTCAGAAGTGACATCATAATCAAAGTGCACATCTTGAGACATCTTGATAACGACAAATTATTAATTTTTTCGTGAGAATGCGTGAGATTTGAGAAAGTCGAAAAAAGTTAAAAGTTGTCGAATAACAGTTGATTTTTGTTTTGGTCGTTTACAATGTTTAGGTATACTATTAATATACAATTTTGCATTGAAATCATTGTAACAAAAAAATTATAATGTTTATATTAAAATTACATACTTTTGAATTATACTAAAAAGATGCAATTTACTAAAATTTTACTTTTTAAAAATTTACACGAATGTATGTGTTGTAATGATATGTTGGTTAATCTTCGTTCAAAGTTAAGAAGATGTAAAAAGTAGGGTGTGTTAACTTTTAATTTGTATTGGAAAAAGATATCACTTTTGATAAAGCTAGTTGGCTCTGAATCAATTTGATTAGTTGCAAAAGTTGAACTAAACACGATCTTAGAAACTGTTTATCTCAGTTTCTAACAGCTGCCGCTACTTCTAGAATCTGAAACAGAAACAAATGATCCGGATTCTAGACTCAGATTGTGAGAATCGGTAGCTGTAGCTGCAGAATCTAAAAATGAATTAGAATTCAAAAACTGGAAAACACCAACTTCAGACTAGTTAGCTACTGAAAATACATATCTACTAGAAGATGAATTAGACCTATGTGGATCCTGCATGTCATTGAGATGTAGTGGATAAATCCTAAATTTCCATCTAAATAGTGGGTATATGATTAAATTCCCTTTTTAAGCACGTCTTTTAAAACGTTAACTTATTGGAGGTGATTTTACAAATTACGAGGGCTAATATGTTAAAAAGATAATGTTTTAGGGTGTTATTTGTAATATTGTCTCGAAAATAACAAAATGTTCCATCGGCCAGTCAGTCAGAGAGAGAACCAAACCGCAACTCCACTTCTCCGAATCATCCTCCTCGTCGCCGGCGACGCCTCCCGGCTCCCGC
The DNA here is from genome assembly GCA_019279435.1 of Zizania palustris. Classification (NCBI taxonomy): domain Eukaryota; kingdom Viridiplantae; phylum Streptophyta; class Magnoliopsida; order Poales; family Poaceae; genus Zizania; species Zizania palustris. The sequence continues at coordinate 79,556,005 of JAAALK010000288.1, read as the reverse complement.
CGCCGCTGCTGGGAAAGCGAGGATGCCGGTGAGGGTGGTCGACACCGCAACCCCTTCCTCCCAGCCCTCCTCAGGTTCGGCCACCCCCTCACTCCCTCTCCCCTATCCTATCCTCTCCATGCTCTGCGCCCCCCCCCCCCCCCCCCCCCCATGGTTTGCTGTGCAATCCACTAATCCCAGCGACCCGGCTAGATCTGATCGAGTTTAATCAGGTAATAGTTCGGTCTTAATCGCGTTTCTAATTGGATGTTTCTCCGTATCCTATATCGGTCCGAGTTAAACTGGAGTATTCGTGTCTGTAATTCGGTACAGATTTAGGCTTTGATCCTTTTGGTTGTGCACGTAAGTTGCTATAATTTTGGCTACTCACGCGATGCATCTTCGTGCTTTGGACAAATCGGATGGTTTTGGAACTAATCTGCAACTAACAGTGGTGGATGATATGTTTTCGAACCTTTGAAATGCTTGCGACGTTGTGTAAGGGTTCGTGTTACAGTTTCAGGACGCCTCCTAGGCTCCTACATAACCAATCTTCGTATTGTTTGCCTGGAATTGACAACTCTTGAGTTATCTGTATGTTCATGAGTTCCCTGGGATAGATAGCCCTCCATGCCAATATGCCATAGTGCCATACTGATTAAAATACCCATTGCAGGGCAAGACGCAAATGCGGGGCACCCACCTCCTCCTAGTTGTTCCCTCTTAAGTGCTGGAAGGGTAAGTTATTTTGTGCTGTTATTTGGAATTCAACGAAAGATCGAATCTTCATGACAGTGGGGATTGTGGCACTTATCATATGCTTGTATATATCTTTCTTTCAGTGTTTTGCTGGAACTCAGAATGTCTCGAGTCTGCAAAAAGATGAAGCTTGGAAAGTTAATGTGCGAATCAATGGTTGTGATCTTGAACAGGGCTATTTATGTGGAACAATGGAAGCACTTAATGTTCCTTTAGCAGATACACCTGTGAGCAACCTGCTTATTCTTCCTCTTTGACTCTCTAAACTACATGTATTCCTTGAGAAAACATTCATATACTAATTCAATTACATCAAACAGTTAGTTCAATAGAATTGCAAAATCCTCTACTCTTTAGTTCATATCATTATTTGATTATGCATTGCAACTTGTAAATAATATATCAGATGTACTAAATTAAAAATTATTCTGTCACAATAGAAATCTAGTGCTGTTTTGCATAATTATCTTGTGCTGCTAAGTTTATAGTTGATGCATTCCTCTTCACTGTGATGTTGTTCATGAGCTTTAACTTTAGTTATTGTGTCTGTATCCATAGGTGGTGACATTCTGGGAGGGGGAGATAGTAGATGCTAAAAATTATACATTTTTCACTGGCAAGTGGGAGGCATCGTGAGTATTTATGTTGCTTATGCTATCATATACTTCCTTTTTTATGTGTGTCCCAACAATCCAAACTTACTCATGCAACATAACTCCTGCTTCTGTTTTTGACTTTTTTGCAGCCCAGAGGATGATATTAGACACTGGTCCAAGTTCCCCTCATTTACGCCTCTTCTGGTATTTGGTTGCCTAACTTTGTGTTGTCAGTTGTCATAGATTTTTTAGGATACATTTCTCACTCATGTTTCTCCTGCAGAGTCAGATTGAGACAGATGGGGGCAAATCCTTGGACCTTAGCAACTATGCTTACATATTTATGGTACTGTCCCATCTGACTTTTTCATGTATTTCCATCGTATAGTAAAATACAAAGACACTACATTATTACTCAGCATTATTCTGATGCTACATGTAGAGATGGAAAGAGCAGTACTTTGTCAATGTTGGAGTGGACTGTGGGTTGACCATAGCTGGTTTCTACTATGTCTGCTTTTCATGTAGTGATGGTTCCATTAGTGGATTTTATTATGATCCAAACAGCAGGTAAATAATATTTCACTGCCAGTTCTTATTTTCCATTGACGAATTAATTTGATAGAATATTTTATGTTCTCTCTATTTGCAGTCCTTTTCAGAAGCTTGAACTGAAGTGCACCAATGAGAAGAATTCTGGATTCACCTTTTCGTCCTATGAGCTGCAGTGAAGGCATGTTGCCATTAAAGTATGTGTCAATGTTAATATACACAATGTGTGAACTGAACTCAGTTCTGAGTGTTGTCCCATTAAAAGAGTTGAGATTGCATGTTTGTACCAGTGCTTTGGAGCAAGATTAAGTAACTAAGTATTTTGTCTCCTTGTAATATGGTGATAAGCTGGCGAACTTTCTAGTTTGAACCTACTCGTGTGTGTTCCTTTTGTGAAAGTCATGGCATGGTTCTATCTGAAATCAGTGAGTCTGGAATGTGAGTTCAAGTTGCTGATTCAAATAAATGTGTTGTTTTTCTTTCTATATCAATTGTAGTTCTGCAATTGAGGATTTTTGTTTCAATATTTCTTTGCTTCCTACATTGTGGCTCCTGATTGTGAATGTAATCTCTGATACAGTCATTCAGTCAATATACTGAGCTATATCTGAAGAGACACTTAAGATTGTCATATTGTACATTAGTTTCTGTCACAATGCTGCAGAAACCTCCTTTTGGTTTCACATGCAGCCACTGTAAGTTGTGATGTAATTCTATGAACAAAGTATACTTGGGGCACACTCTCCGTCTTCGCCTCCAGCAGTCAGACATTGTAAGGTAAACAATTCTCTATTGACGTTGTTTCACAGAGTTTTGATCTTATGCTTCAAGCTGTTGTCAATTCTCTAATGAGTAAAATTCTTCTTCATCTGCATTGCACATGCTTCAAGTTATTGCAAAACCCAATAATCATATTATGATTTATGCAGATAGGACACCCAGTGAAGCTTACCTTCATATGCACAAGGATGTGTAGACAGTGGAACAGGATGTAACTCTTCTCTCTTTTCCTGCAGAAACCAAGAATATACTTCCGTTGCCCTCTGCACCAAAGGCCTCTCAACATTCTCACACCAGGCATCTAACAGATCGAGGACAGCCTCAGTGATGACTTCTGAGAGTATTTTATCACCTTCTCTAGGTTCCAGCTTCAGCATCAGGTATCTGTTGAACGATATGATCTTCTCTAGCATTTTCCGCCTGTCAATATTGTATGATACCATTGTGTCCTGGATTATGGAGACCATCTTGAGGGCAACCTCATAGACTGTAGCATATGCATTTCTGAATATGCCGGTTGCTGTTTCCGACAGTTCTTTGCCTTTCCAATTATTTTTGACGTTTTCTGGCCCTTGTTCTAGGATTGGCGCGAATGTTACAGTCTTCTGCTTGTTTGTGTTGACACGGAGCTGCTTCGATTCCCTCAGCATTTCATTGGCTTCCTTCATTTCTGACTCAAACCTGCTGCTGACCTTGAAATATGGTTGCTCCTTATGTGCAGTGGGGCTTGGGAGTGGAGAGTTTTGCCTTGGTGATGCTTCCATGTATACCTCAGGTACACGCACCGGTTCAACTGCTACAATTCACATGGAAAAACATGTATCACTCTTCATCATAACGAAACTATACTAGAATTGACATCTTAACTGAATTTAACTGGAGATGGGGCGGTGTTTTTCATTTTAATCAACAGATTGTTTGATGCATGTGATGTTCCGAGTTATGACAGACATACAGGAGTAGGGATGTCGAGCTGTGCTTGGGGATCCATGGTCTGCATCATGTTGCTCATCCCTGCTGCTTCTGTCGTCTGCACTGGGTCCTGCCCTGGGTGTCCACATCATGTCCTCCGGCATAGGCTTCTTCTTGTGATGCAGCAGGTTTATCCATTTCTTGGCCTTGCTCTTCACCTTGCCAAGAACCGGCTTCTTCTGGCTGCCATTTGGTGTCCATGGTGACCCCAGAGGGCTCACAGGCGGTGCCCGCGGCGAAGGCGAAGGCGAAGGCAAATATCGTTGTTGCTCCTCCCATGCATCAAATGGATTTTGTCCTGCAAGGTTTAAGCCATCAGAGATGCTGACAAGAATGCCAATCAGGTGAGCACCGAACATCCCTGCATGTGTCCTGTCGCGCCCCGATTTAATAAATCAGGACTTTATTGAAATTCCATAGAAAATCAATAAAACAAGATGTTCATCATGCGACCACGTACAATACGGACAATCATTCACGGTTCGTAGACCGCATTAATACAAAAGTGAATAAAGGTGAAGAGAAACTAATAAAACAAGGGTCCTAGATGAACACCTCCTTCCAGTCTCGCCTTGACTGGGTCGCTACTCCAGACCTTCATCCTCCTCGTAGTAGACGGGCTCTGATGTTGTAAGTCAATGGGGTGAGTACAGATGTACTCAGCAAGCCACCGAATGCAAATATAATGCAAGGTAATAACAAGGGAGATAGTGGCTAGTTTAGCGGAAGCAGCATAATTGTAAAGCTTTAAATGAGAGCAATTTGTTAGTACGGAAAAGTAAACATGTGCATGTGTATCATCATCTTCTAACTCGAGGGGTACAGTCAGCCCCACCTCGCTCAACAGTCCTTACGTGCCATGAATAACTTGAACATTCAAACAATTGTAAACTAACTGCGAGTAGTCACACAACCCGCCCTTGACCGTGGGCTCGGCTTTTCGAAAAGATTTAATTACTCTGATCAGAGATGTACCACTGTACCCACAAGGCACGCACTCATCACCTACACTGAAGTGTAACGAGATGACCCATCACACGGGAACTCGTGCCAAAACCTTCCATATAGTCCTCCCCGACTCAATAGCACCCTCTTATGGGTTTCATATGGTGTCCCGACGCATCGGAGCCCCACCATACCCCCCTTGAGCCTCATCGGTACAAGTCGCCCGCAGACTAGCCCCTTGCCCCCTCCTCTATGGTGCATCAAGCCGGAGTATTCCATACTTCCAGTTAGGACTTACCCATTAGACTTGTGGTTGGTACGGAAGTGCTTTGCAACAGATCCCGCAGACCGGTCCTTATAGTGCCTCGGGTGCGACAAACCAGTGCCCGAGCTTGCACCCGGAACCCACCATACTTATAACTTAGCCAACTCCAACAGAGTCCAGAGACGAGAATAACAGGGAAATTCATATACAGAATCCAGCTATCTACGACTCATTCTTTTTATCCTATAGCAGTTGTGCCGGTACATTGGGCACTAGCTAATATTTTTATAGTAGAGTGACAAAGAGTTAAGGCTCAATAAGCATGGCTTGGGTTTGCACACAAGGACAGGGATCTAATAAATATAAGTGTAAGGCTTGAATATTTGTCTAATGCAATATTAACCTATGGGTTATAGCGATAAGTTATTAAAACATGGGCTCAATTATGATCAACTGTTTCCACAGAGGTGGTCGATGACTTGCCTTGATCAGCAAATGGGGATGAAGGAACCTCGGGGTAGAACTCCTGCTCCTCGACGAACTCGTAGTCTTCTCGATACGGAAAAGTAAACAATACATTTAATAAACAGATAAAATCCACCAAATAAGCAATATTCATATTTGTGGGTGTTTTTATGTGAAGTAATATTTTATTCTTCTGAAGTTTTGTATAAAACAGTAAAGTTTAACTTATTAGGATTTTTCCTAATTTATTTTCTGTATTATTAATTTTAACCCTAAGGGATTTTTATTCATTTATTTGTTAATAATATTTTGGGTAACAGGAACATACTATTTTTATTGCATTAATGTGTAGAGAATATTATTCTGGATTTAACAAAATTTGAATGGTGAAATTTGGAGTTAAAATGAGCAAGATATGAATTTTCAAAGTTTAAATCAATTTTCTGGATTTTTTTAAACTAAAAACAGTCCCTGGTCCACGGTGAACCAGGTTCACCGTGAACCCGTGACTATGCGCGTGGACCGGATCAACCAGATCCGTTGGATCCAGATCCGGCGATCGGGCGCGAGGCGGGAGGCGTAAGTGAAATTGGACGGCCACGATTAGATCTCGCGAACCGGTATGACGTGGACGCACCAGATCGGTCGGGGCTTTAAGTGGTGATCGACGGCCGAGAGGCCTCGATACCCCTTTGACCAGATCCGAGGGCCTAGATTAAATCCCGGAGGGATTTAATCCTAGCCCTCCGATCGTGATCGAACGGCCGAGGCGCGATCCGGCACGGCACGGCGTAAGGGGGCGTGTACCCCCCTTCGTCTCCGGTGACGGCGGGCTCGGGTGCGCCTGCGACGGCGGCGGCGAGGGCCTAGGAGCCTAGCTAACGGCCAAAATGGAATGCAGAGGGAAAGGGGATCACGATGATACCTTCAGTGGCGACGATGGGTGACGGACGGCGACGGCGGCGAGGGTAGACGACGAAGAGCGTACGGGTGCTCGACGGCGACGGCGGTCTGGCGGTGTACACGGCCAACAGAGGGGTGGCCGGGGACGGGGAGTCGTCGACGGTCCCTCTGGTGGCGGTGGCTAGGGCGGGGGAGGCCGGGATCAACGGCGAGCGGCGGCCAGAGTTGAAACCGAACTAAAGCTCGAAAGAAGGGCGACGGCGCTCTGCTTTCGCTCGAGAACGGCTTTGCTGGTGTGGGGTGAGTGCGGTGAGGGGAGGGGCTTAAATAGGGGTCACCGGCGGCGAGGATGGAAGGTTAAACCGGGGAAACCCGAAGGTTTATTTCCTAACTCCGGCGAGGTTCCCATATCCTCGGATTTACTTCCCTAATCACGAAACCGCGTGGGCTATGGATGGAATGGGGTCGGTAACGCTCGGGGAAGGTGATCGGAGGGTGATCCGAGGCGATCCGGTGGCCGGCGGCGAGGAAACAGAAGGGGATCGCCGGGGAAGGAAAGGGGAGCGATCCCCTTCCATCAGAGACGAAGGTCCTGACAGGTGGCCCCCACCTGTCAGCGGGCGAAACAAAATAGGAAGGGCCGACAGGCGGGCCACTACTGCCAGAGAGAGGGAGACGGAGGCGAGAGGCTGCCATGTGGGGCCGAGGCGAGGCGCGGGCGGGAGGAGAGAGGGGAGGCGAGCGCCGACAGGTTGGCCCCACCTGTCAGTGGCTCAAGGCTTGGGCTGGGCTGGGCTCGGCCACTTTGAAGGTTGCGGCTCGTTTAGGATTTAAAATTGATTTCTGATTTTAAATAATTCCAGTAATTCGAATATTTGATTAGGGGTTGAATCACTGTTGATAAAAATTTGTAAAAATTCCTAAAATTATATCTTGGTCTCTAGTTCATCTCATAAAATTTTCAAGTCCAGATTTTAAGTATTTCTCCCTGTTTGGCTTTATTTGGGTTCTTTTGTGATTTTCCTTTAATAAATAAATCAAGAAATGATTTAAATATTATTTTCTTTTATTTTATTCCTTTTTAATTCCTGGGGTGTTACAATCCTATCCCCCTTACAAAGAATCTCGTCCTCGAGATTCGGATCAATCCTCGAATAGCTCAGGATGCTGTGCCTTGAGTTCATCCTCCTTTTCCCATGTAGCTTCCTCTACCGGATGATTGCTCCACTGCACTTTGCAGAAACGGATGACTCGACTCATGGTGGTCCTTTCTTTTACCTCCAATATCTTGACCGGCTTTTCCACATAGGTCAGATCCTCGTGGACATCCAACTGCTGAAGATCCACTTGCTCTGTGGGGACGCGGAGACACTTCTTGAGTTGGGATACGTGAAATACGTCATGTACTCCAGCCAATGAAGGTGGTAGTTCTAACTGATAAGCAACTTCGCCTTGGCGTCGGGTAATGAGGAATGGTCCAACATACCGAGGGGCCAACTTTCCTCTCATGTTAAACCGTTGAGTCCCACGGAGAGGCGTAACTCGAAGATAGACATGATCTCCCTTTTCAAAGGCTAGATCTCGGCGTCGATTGTCCGCGTAGCTCTTCTGTCGTGATTGGGCTGTCTTGAGTCGGTCTCTGATGATCCGTACTTTCTCTTCAGCTTCGCGAAGAATGTCTGTTCCGAACACTTGGGATTCACCAGTTTGGTCCCAAAGTAAAGGCGTTCTGCACTTACGTCCATATAAGGCTTCGAAAGGAGACATCTGAAGGCTAGCTTGATAGCTGTTGTTGTACGAAAACTCAGCGTACGGCAAGCTCTTGTCCCAAGTGGCTCCAAAATCCAAGACACATGCTCGAAGCATATCCTCTAAGATTTGGTTTACCCTTTCTGTTTGTCCATCTGTCTGAGGGTGGTAGGCGGTACTGAAATTCAATCTCGTGCCCATCTCCTCTTGAAGGTTCTTCCAGAAACGAGAGGTAAACTGACTTCCTCGGTCAGACACTATCTTTTTAGGCACTCCATGAAGACATACGATCCGGGCCATATATAGCTCTGCAAGCTTAGGGCCACTGAAGGTCGTCTTGACGGCTATGAAATGAGCTACTTTCGTAAGCCGATCGATGATCACCCAAATAGAATCATACCCAAGTTGGGTCTTTGGTAATCCGGTGATGAAATCCATACCGATCTCTTCCCACTTCCATTCCGGCACTTTAAGTGGCTGTAACAATCCTGCAGGCCTCTGATGTTCAGCTTTTACTCTTCTGCAGGTGTCACATTCGGCGACAAACTGGGCAATCTCTCTTTTCATGCTGACCCACCAATAACGCTCTTTCAGATCCTGGTACATCTTGGTACTGCCGGGATGAATGGAGTACAACGTCTCATGGGCTTCTCTTAGGATAAGGGTCTTTATCTCAGGTTTATCCGGCACACATATCCGAGTTCCAAACCATATGGTGCCATTCTCGTCCTCTGAAAATCCGGGGGCTTTTCCTTGTCTCATGTTCTTCCTAATGGCAGCTATATCCGGGTCTTCCAACTGAGCTTCACGGATCTGCTCAAATAGAATAGGCTGGGTCTCCAAGGTGGCTAGATACGCCCTGGTGGTCAATCCAAGATTCAGTTTTTCCATCTCTCTACATAACAAGGGTGCGTGCTCCTGAATCATCATAGCTGTGCAATATCCCTTGCGACTTAAGGCATCAGCTACCACATTTGCTTTTTCGGGGTGGTAGTGAATACCTAAGTCATAGTCCTTGATTAGTTCCAACCATCGTCTTTGCCTCAAGTTCAGGTCTGGCTGTGTGAAGATATACTTCAAGCTCTTGTGATCCGTAAAGATCTCACAGCGATTACCAACCAAATAGTGCCTCCAAATCTTAAGAGCGTGCACTATGGCGGCTAATTCCAAATCATGGGTCGGATAATTCAACTCATGAGGTCTTAACTGACGGGAGGCATAAGAGATAACTTTTCCATCTTGCATAAGAACACATCCCAATCCTTGGCGAGATGCGTCGCAATAGACGTGGAAGTCTTTGCGGATATCCGGTAGGGTCAGTATAGGTGCAGACACCAAACGGGTCTTGAGGGTGCGGAAACTTTCCTCGCATTCAGGAGTCCATTCAAACTTCTCTCCTTTCTGCAACAACTTGGTCATTGGCTTGGCTATCTTGGAAAAATTCTCAATGAACCTCCGATAATATCCGGCCAAACCCAGAAAACTTCGTATCTCAGATACGTTCGTGGGTGGCAGCCAATCCGTAACTGCTTCTACGGTGGCAGGGTCTACTGCGATTCCTTGCGCAGAGATGATGTGTCCAAGGAACTTTACTTCTGCCGTCCAAAACTTGCATTTGCTGTACTTGGCATACAATTGGTGTTCCCTTAACTTTCCTAAGGTTAACCGGAGGTGAGCCTCGTGCTCCTTCTGGTCCTTGGAGTAAATGAGGATGTCGTCTATGAAGACCACGATGAACTTGTCCAAATACTCCATGAACACTTTATTCATCATATTCATGAAGAATGCCGGGGCGTTGGTCAATCCAAAGGACATAACCGTGCACTCATATAATCCATAACGGGTAGTGAAGGCAGTCTTGGGTATATCCTCCTCTCGGATCCTTAACTGATGATAACCAGAACGCAAGTCGATCTTCGAGAATACTGTAGCTCCTTTCAGCTGGTCGAAGAGATCATCGATCCGAGGCAACGGGTACTTATTCTTGATGGTTACTTCATTCAAAGCGCGGTAATCCACACACATACGCTTTGCCTTGTCTTCTTTCTTCTCGACGAATATGACGGGAGCACCCCATGGCGATGTACTTGGTCTGATGTAGCCTTTCTTCTCAAGATCCTCCAACTGCTGCTTCATCTCAGCTAACTCATTGGCGGCCATCCGGTATGGTCGCTTGTAGATAGGGGTGGTTCCGGGCACCAAGTCAATCCGGAACTCGATGTCTCTCTTAGGTGGCATCCCTGGTAGATCCTCTAGGAATACGTCCGGGTACTCACTGACTACGGGTATCTCCTCCAAGGTAATCTGATGTAGTCTTGTCCTTCCGGCCTTCATGCTGGGCATCTGGAATGTGACTATAGTCCCTTCTTCATTAGTCACAATCACTTTTCTCTGGGCACATTCTATCACACCTTGTTGTTTATTTAGCCAATCCATCCCTAGAATGAGATCCAAACCTTGACATTCTATTAGAATGGGGTCGGCCCAAAATATCGTGCCTTGGATATCTACCCATACCCTTGGACTAAAGGAACAAGCGAGGGTTTGCTTGCCCGGGGTAGCTATCAATACTGGCCTGGGTAGTTCACTTATGTCCAGGGCGTTATTTTCCACAAAAGTAGTTGATATAAAGGAGTGGGTAGCTCCGGTGTCAAATAGTACCATTGCAAGCGATGAATGAACCGTAAACTTACCCATGACAATTTCTGGTGCAGCCTGGGCTTCCTCGGCGGTGACGTGGTTCACCTTGGCGCGAACGGCGGGGTTGGAGGCGACGCCTTGAGCACGCTTGGGATGAGGGCACTGATGGGAGTAGTGTCCCTCCTGGCGACAGTTGAAACATACAACAGGCTTGCCATGCCTGTCTCTCAAAACTTCCAGCTTCTTGGCCGGGGCAGCTGGGACAGTTGGTGCGGCTGGAGCGGGACGAGGTTGGCTGGCTCCGGCATTCGCGGCTGGTGGCGCCGGACGATACACTGGCCGGGGGTGGTACTGCTGTGCTAGTGGAGGTGGAACAAAACGGGGTCTCTGGGCCATGCCCTGGTTTTGCCTGAAGGCAATCATGCGCTTTTTCTTCAGGTCGACCTTGTTCTGCTGGGTCTCCTGCATGATCGCCTTATTTACCAACTTCTGGAAGTTGGCGAAGTCTCCAGAGATGAGTTGTAGAGACAACTCGTCCTTCAGTCCCCGGAGGAACTTAGCTTGCCTGGCCGCATCAGTACGGACCTCCTCAGGTGCGTACCTGGCCAACCTGTTGAACTCATGTAGATACTCTGTGACAGACCTACTTCCTTGCTGCAGGTCTCTGAACTCTTGTTGCTTCTGGGCAATGATGCCGTCGGGGATGTGGGCGGCACGAAAGGCGGCCGAGAACTCTGCCCAAGTAGGGGCGTGGCCCTCGGGTAGAGTCTCGCGGTGATTGTCCCACCATTCTGCGGTGGGACCATGAAGCTGGTGGGTGGCGAAGGCCATCTTCTCCTGCTCAGTGCAGGTCAGGAGGTCGAGCTTCTTCTCGATGGCTCGCAACCAATCCCCAGCCTCCATGGGGTTGGTGGTGCTCGAGAAGGTCGGTGGGCGGACTCGGAGGAACTCCGAAAGCTGCGACGCGGGAGCGGGAGCTGGTGTGGCAGGTCGGGGCAGCTCGGGCTGTTGGTGGAGGCGGAAAAGATGAGCCTGCTGCTCTTGCATCTGCTGCTGCTGCTGCATCTGGTGCAGAAGGGCTGAGACCAGCTGGTTTTGTGTGGTCATCATCTCGGCCAGAGTGGGGTGGTTGGCGACTGGGGCTTGCCTTTGCCCGGTGGCTCCCCATTGTGGCAGGTTGCCACTATCTCCTCCGTTCTGAGGAGCGTCTGAACCCTGAGTGTTGGTCATCCTGGAGTTTTCAGAGTATACACATTTATTTAGTGAACTTCTTTATATTTTATTTCAAAAGGGTACCGTTCTTGCGGTTACATTTATTTATTTCTTCATTCATGCCTTATGTTTTGACATGAATGCTAATACAAGCAAGCAATAATAAAAATAACAATCAATCGTAAAACTACGTCTATGGCAGCTCGGGGGACGGCTCGATCTCGGGCTCGTGGGAGACGGTCGGGGTCGAGGAGCTGGACGGTCCGGCGGGTGGTGCGCTGCGGGAGATCCTCTTGGGCCTCACAGTGGGGATCCGAAGGGGTTTCTTCCTGCGAGGCGGAAGAGGTGCGATCTCCTCTATGTCCTTCTTCAACTCTCTGAGCTGCTGACGGAGCTGGGTGTGGACCATGGCGCCCTGGCGTAGGAGCTCGTTCTGACGCCTCAACTCCTCCACCTCAAGGGTCAACAGAGGGTTCTGCTCAAGCTGTCGACGGAGCTCGGCATTCTCACGGGTCAGGTTCTCCGAAGTGTGGCGGTAGAAGTCGATGGTGTCGTGCTGGCTGTCTGCGTCGAGGACGGCCTCTGTGTGGAGGTTGTCCATGGCCTCCAAGAGTCTCATCGTGCGGGTGATGGCGGAGCTGCTCTGCGTGAGGGGACTGATGTAGATGCTGAGGTGACTCCCGGGTGTGCGCATGGGCATGAAGCGGTAGACGGTGTCGCGGAGGTGGCAGTCGTATACCAGTCGAAGCTTGGCGAGGGACTGAAGAGCGGCTCGCTGGCTGGCCACCACGAATGAAGGTCCTCCAACTCCATGGGTGTAGAAGGGTGGCTGCGTGGAAGAGGGGCGGATCACAACCGTGACCTCGCAGTAGCTCTCGTTCGCATCGGGAAAGATCCCGTGGAACGCAGGCTCATGGGGAAACCCCAAAAAGTCGACGAGCACGCGAAGCTCGCGGATGAATCCGGCCTCGTCACGAAGAGTCCCGCTCATGGTATGAACCGGCATCTACAAAAGAGAGAAAATTTTTGTGAAAACCTCGGAAGATGAGAGGATTAGTAGTGTTTGTAAGAAAATATAGTAAGTTTAAATCCTAAGGTCAGGTCTATTTGGCTTCCTACAGTCAAGTCGGCTCTGATACCATCTTGTCGCGCCCCGATTTAATAAATCAGGACTTTATTGAAATTCCATAGAAAATCAATAAAACAAGACGTTCATCATGCGACCACGTACAATACGGACAATCATTCACGGTTCGTAGACCGCATTAATACAAAAGTGAATAAAGGTGAAGAGAAACTAATAAAACAAGGGTCCTAGATGAACACCTCCTTCCAGTCTCGCCTTGACTGGGTCGCTACTCCAGACCTTCATCCTCCTCGTAGTAGACGGGCTCTGATGTTGTAAGTCAACGGGGTGAGTACAGATGTACTCAGCAAGCCACCGAATGCAAATATAATGCAAGGTAATAACAAGGGAGATAGTGGCTAGTTTAGCGGAAGCAACATAATTGTAAAGCTTTAAATGAGAGCAATTTGTTAGTACGGAAAAGTAAACATGTGCATGTGTATCATCATCTTCTAACTCGAGGGGTACAGTCAGCCCCACCTCGCTCAACAGTCCTTACGTGCCATGAATAACTTGAACATTCAAACAATTGTAAACTAACTGCGAGTAGTCACACAACCCACCCTTGACCGTGGGCTCGGCTTTTCGAAAGATTTAATTACTCTGATCAGAGATGTACCACTGTACCCACAAGGCACGCACTCATCACCTACACTGAAGTGTAACGAGATGACCCATCACACGGGAACTCGTGCCAAAACCTTCCATATAGTCCTCCTCGACTCAATAGCACCCTCTTATGGGTTTCATATGGTGTCCCGATGCATCGGAGCCCCACCATACCCCCCTTGAGCCTCGTCGGTACAAGTCGCCCGCAGGCTAGCCCCTTGCCCCCTCCTCTATGGTGCATCAAGCCGGAGTATTCCATACTTCCAGTTAGGACTTACCCATTAGACTTGTGGTTGGTACGGAAGTGCTTTGCAACAGATCCCGCAGACCGGTCCTTATAGTGCCTCGGGTGTGACAAACCAGTGCCCGAGCTTGCACCCGGAACCCACCATACTTATAACTTAGCCAACTCCAACAGAGTCCAGAGACGAGAATAACAGGGAAATTCATATACAGAATCCAGCTATCTACGACTCATTCTTTTTATCCTATAGCAGTTGTGCCGGTACATTGGGCACTAGCTAATATTTTTATAGTAGAGTGACAAAGAGTTAAGGCTCAATAAGCATGGCTTGGGTTTGCACACAAGGACAGTGATCTAATAAATATAAGTGTAAGGCTTGAATATTTGTCTAATGCAATATTAACCTATGGGTTATAGCGATAAGTTATTAAAACATGGGCTCAATTATGATCAACTGTTTCCACAGAGGTGGTCGATGACTTGCCTTGATCAGCAAATGGGGATGAAGGAACCTCGGGGTAGAACTCCTGCTCCTCGACGAACTCGTAGTCTTCTCGATACGGAAAAGTAAACAATACATTTAATAAACAGATAAAATCCACCAAATAAGCAATATTCATATTTGTGGGTGTTTTTATGTGAAGTAATATTTTATTCTTCTGAAGTTTTGTATAAAACAATAAAGTTTAACTTATTAGGATTTTTCCTAATTTATTTTCTGTATTATTAATTTTAACCCTAAGGGATTTTTATTCATTTATTTGTTAATAATATTTTGGGTAACAGGAACATACTGTTTTTATTGCATTAATGTGTAGAGAATATTATTCTGGATTTAACAAAATTTGAATGGTGAAATTTGGAGTTAAAATGAGCAAGATATGAATTTTCAAAGTTTAAATCAATTTTCTGGATTTTTTTAAACTAAAAACAGTCCCTGGTCCACGGTGAACCAGGTTCACCGTGAACCCGTGACTATGCGCGTGGACCGGATCAACCAGATCCGTTGGATCCAGATCCGGCGATCGGGCGCGAGGCGGGAGGCGTAAGTGAAATTGGACGGCCACGATTAGATCTCGCGAACCGGTATGACGTGGACGCACCAGATCGGTCGGGGCTTTAAGTGGTGATCGACGGCCGAGAGGCCTCGATACCCCTTTGACCAGATCCGAGGGCCTAGATTAAATCCCGGAGGGATTTAATCCTAGCCCTCCGATCGTGATCGAACGGCCGAGGCGCGATCCGGCACGGCACGGCGTAAGGGGGCGTGTACCCCCCTTCGTCTCCGGCGACGGCGGGCTCGGGTGCGCCTGCGACGGCGGCGGCGAGGGCCTAGGAGCCTAGCTAACTGCCAAAATGGAATGCGGAGGGAAAGGGGATCACGATGATACCTTCAGTGGCGACGATGGGTGACGGACGGCGACGGCGGCGAGGGTAGACGGCGAAGAGCGTACGGGTGCTCGACGACGACGGCGGTCCGGCGGTGCACACGACCAACGGAGGGGTGGCCGGGGATGGGGAGTCGTCGACAGTCCCTCTGGTGGCGGTGGCTAGGGCGGGGGAGGCCGGGATCAACGGCGAGCGGCGGCCGGAGTTGAAACCGAACTAAAGCTCGAAAGAAGGGCGACGGCGCTCTGCTTTCGCTCGAGAACGGCTTTGCTGGTGTGGGGTGAGTGCGGTGAGGGGAGGGGCTTAAATAGGGGTCACCGGCGGCGAGGATGGAAGGTTAAACCGAGGAAACCCGAAGGTTTATTTCCTAACTCCGGCGAGGTTCCCATATCCTCGGATTTACTTCCCTAATCACGAAACCGCGTGGGCTATGGATGGAATGGGGTCGGTAACGCTCGGGGAAGGTGATCGGAGGGTGATCCGAGGCGATCCGGTGGCCGGCGGCGAGGAAACAGAAGGGGATCGCCGGGGAAGGAAAGGGGAGCGATCCCCTTCCATCGGAGACGAAGGTCCTGACAGGTGGCCCCCACCTGTCAGCGGGCGAAACAAAATAGGAAGGGCCGACAGGCGGGCCACTACTGCCAGAGAGAGGGAGACGGAGGCGAGAGGCTGCCATGTGGGGCCGAGGCGAGGCGCGGGCGGGAGGAGAGAGGGGAGGCGAGTGCCGACAGGTTGGCCCCACCTGTCAGTGGCTCAAGGCTTGGGCTGGGCTGGGCTCGGCCACTTTGAAGGTTGCGGCCCGTTTAGGATTTAAAATTGATTTCTGATTTTAAATAATTCCAGTAATTCGAATATTTGATTAGGGGTTGAATCACTGTTGATAAAAATTTGTAAAAATTCCTAAAATTATATCTTGGTCTCTAGTTCATCTCATAAAATTTTCAAGTCCAGATTTTAAGTATTTCTCACTGTTTGACTTTATTTGGGTTCTTTTGTGATTTTCCTTTAATAAATAAATCCAGAAATGATTTAAATATTATTTTCTTTTATTTTATTCCTTTTTAATTCCTGGGGTGTTACATGTCCCTCAGAAGAACAGTTTGAAACACATTGATCAAGCTACCCATTTTCCAAGATCAAGATGCCATGATAAATTATGAAACAAGAACCAAGAGGTCCAAGACAAACGAATCTCATACCGTTTTGTGCGAGGTGATCGCCTCGTTTGGTGCTGATCCCGCGCTTGAGCTTCCTGATTTCGTTCATGGCCGTGCAAGAATGGATCCAAATTCAAGAGCTTTTGGGAGGAGCCGGCAAGGAAAGAAGATGGAGTCGCTTTGGACCTATCCTAAAGTTGGCAATTCATCGAATGATCAAATCTTCATAAGAGTGGGGATTGTGGCACTTATCGTATGCTTGTATATATCTTTCTTTCAGTGTTTTGCTGGAACTCAAAATGTCTTGAGTCTGCAAAAAGATGAAGCTTGGAAAGTTAATGTGCGAATCAATGGTTGTGATCTTGAACAGGGCTATTTATGTGGAACAATGGAAGCACTTAATGTTCCTTTAGCAGATACACCTGTGAGCAACCTGCCTATTCTTCCTCTTTGACTCTCTAAACTACATGTATTCCTTGAGAAACCATTCATATACTAATTCAATTACATCAAACAGTTAGTTCAATAGAATTGCAAAATCCTCTACTCTTTAGTTCATATCATTAATTGATTGTGCATTGCAACTTGTAAATAATA
Organism: Zizania palustris; assembly: GCA_019279435.1. NCBI lineage: Eukaryota > Viridiplantae > Streptophyta > Magnoliopsida > Poales > Poaceae > Zizania > Zizania palustris. Next base: position 79,539,066 of record JAAALK010000288.1, on the reverse strand, counting down.
TATTAGATGTACTAAATTAAAAATTAAAAATTATTCTGTCACAATAGAAATCTAGTGTTGTTTTGCATAATTGTCTTGTGCTGCTAAGTTTATAGTTGATGCATTCCTCTTCACTGTGATGTTGTTCATGAGCTTTAACTTTAGTTATTATGTTTGTATCCATAGGTGGTGACATTCTGGGAGGGGGAGATAGTAGATGCTAAAAATTATACATTTTTCACTGGCAAGTGGGAGGCATCATGAGTATTTATGTTGCTTATGCTATCATATACTTCCTTTTTTATGTGTGTCCCAGTGCAGGATAACAAACCAAACTTACTCATGCAACATAACTCCTGCTTCTGTTTTTGACTTTTTTGCAGCCCAGAGGATGATATTAGACACTGGTCCAAGTTCCCATCATTTACGCCTCTTCTGGTATTTGGTTGCCTAACTTTGTGTTGTCAGTTGTCACAGATTTTTTAGGATACATTTCTCACTCATGTTTCTCCTGCAGAGTCAGATTGAGACAGATGGGGGCAAATCCTTGGACCTTAGCAACTATGCTTACATATTTATGGTACTGTCCCATCTGACTTTTTCATGTATGTGCATCATATAGTAAAATACAAACACACTACATTATTACTCAGCATTATTCTGATGCTACATGTAGAGATGGAAAGAGCAGTACTTTGTCAATGTTGGAGTGGACTGTGGGTTGACCATAGCTGGTTTCTACTATGTTTGCTTTTCATGTAGTGATGGTTCCATTAGTGGATTTTATTATGATCCAAACAGCAGGTAAATAATATTTCACTGCCAGTTCTTATTTTCTATTGACGAATTAATTTGATAGAATATTTTATGTTCTCTCTATTTGCAGTCCTTTTCAGAAGCTTGAACTGAAGTGCACCAATGAGAAGAATTCTGGATTCACCTTTTCGTCTTATGAGCTGCAGTGAAGGCATGTTGCCATTAAAGTATGCGTCAATGTTAATATACACAATGTGTGAACTGAACTCAGTTCTGAGTGTTGTCCCATTAAAAGAGTTGAGATTGCATGTTTGTACCAGTGCTTTGGAGCAAGATTAAGTAACTAAGTATTTTGTCTCCTTGTAATATGGTGATAAGCTGGCGAACTTTCTAGTTTGAATCTACTCGTGTGTGTTCCCTTTGTGAAAGTCATGGCATGGTTCTATCTGAAATCAGTGAGTCTGGAATGTGAGTTCAAGTTTCTGATTCAAATAAATGTGTTGTTTTTCTTTCTATATCAATTGTAGTTCTGCAATTGAGGATTTTTGTTTCAATATTTCTTTGCTTCCTACATTGTGGCTCCTGATTGTGAATGTAATCTCTGATACAGTCATTCAGTCAATATACTGAGCTATATCTGAAGAGACACTTAAGATTGTCATATTGTACATTAGTTTCTGTCACAATGCTGCAGAAACCTCCTTTTGGTTTCACATGCAGCCACTGTATGGTGTGATGTAATTCTATGAACAAAGTATACTTGGGGCACACTCTCCGTCTTCGCCTCCAGCAGTCAGACATTGTAAGGTAAACAATTCTCTATTGACATTGTTTCACAGAGTCTTGATCTTATGCTTCAAGCTGTTGTCAATTCTCTAATGAGTAAAATTCTTCTTCATCTGCATTGCACAGGCTTCAAGTTATTGCAAAACCCAATAATCATATTATGATTTATGCAGATAGGACACCCAGTGAAGCTTACCTTCATATGCACAAGGATGTGTAGACAGTGGAACAGGATGTAACTCTTCTCTCTTTTCCTGCAGAAACCAAGAATATACTTCCGTTGCCCTCTGCACCAAAGGCCTCTCAACATTCTCACACCAGGCATCTAACAGATCGAGGACAGCCTCAGTGATGACTTCTGAGAGTACTTTATCACCTTCTCCAGGTTCCAGCTTCAGCATCAGGTATCTGTTGAACGATATGATCTTCTCTAGCATTTTCCGCCTGTCAATATTGTATGATACCATTGTGTCCTGGATTATGGAGACCATCTTGAGGGCAACCTCATAGACTGTAGCATATGCATTTCTGAATATGCCGGTTGCTGTTTCCGACAGTTCTTTGCCTTTCCAATTATTTTTGACGTTTTCTGGCCCTTGTTCTAGGATTGGCGCGAATGTTACAGTCTTCTGCTTGTTTGTGTTGACACGGAGCTGCTTTGATTCCCTCAGCATTTCATTGGCTTCCTTCATTTCTGACTCAAACCTGCTGCTGACCTTGAAATATGGTTGCTCCTTATGTGCAGTGGGGCTTGGGAGTGGAGAGTTTTGCCTTGGTGATGCTTCCATGTATACCTCAGGTACACGCACCGGTTCAACTGCTACAATTCACATGGAAAAACATGTATCACTCTTCATCATAACGAAACTATACTAGAATTGACATCTTAACTAAATTTAACTGGAGATGGGGCGGTGTTTTTCATTTTAATCAACAGATTGTTTGATGCATGTGATGTTCCGAGTTTTGACAGACATACAGGAGTAGGGATGTCGAGCTGTGCTTGGGGATCCATGGTCTGCATCATGTTGCTCATCCCTACTGCTTCTATCGTCTGCACTGGGTCCTGCCCTGGGTGTCCACATCATGTCCTCCGGCATAGGCTTCTTCTTGTGATGCAGCAGGTTTATCCATTTCTTGGCCTTGCTCTTCACCTTGCCAAGAACCGGCTTCTTCTGGCTGCCATTTGGTGTCCATGGTGACCCCAGAGGGCTCACAGGCGGTGCCCGCGGCGAAGGCGAAGGCGAAGGCAAATATCGTTGTTGCTCCTCCCATGCATCAAATGGATTTTGTCCTGCAAGGTTTAAGCCATCAGAGATGCTGACAAGAATGCCAATCAGGTGAGCACCGAACATCCCTGCATGTGTCCCTCAGAAGAACAGTTTGAAACACATTGATCAAGCTACCCATTTTCCAAGATCAAGACGCCATGAGAAATTATGAAACAAGAACCAAGAGGTCCAAGACAAACGAATCTCATACCGTTTTGCGCGAGGTGATCACCTCGTTTGGTGCTGATCCCGCGCTTGAGCTTCCTGATTTCGTTCATGGTCGTGCAAGAATGGATCCAAATTCAAGAGCTTTTGGGAGGAGCCGGCAAGGAAAGAAAATGGAGTTGCTTTGGACCTATCCTAAAGTTGGCAATCCTGAGGGGCCATTTCTCAGTTATAGCGGTGACGAGGGCTAAATTCTGATGGGACGGTTACGTTTTGCCTTGCTATTCCTGGAGGGTGTTTGGTGGTTGGAGTGAGGCAATGCTTTTGTCATTTGTCACCATATTTTAGAAATTTTAGGGTCATCGCATCCGGTCAGCTTAGCGTTAAACTCGTTAAACTCATAAACAGCGTCCATATCGTAAGCACGTGCAGGAATAGGATGGTTTGACTTTTGATACGAGTAGATATGATTTTTTTGTAGACTACGATGACATTTGCAATTAGGGCTCGATAACGAGCTAGCTTGGTTCGTTATATCTCATTATGTTAACGAGCTAGCTTGATTCGGTTCGTTAAAAGAGCAGAAAACTAGAGTGGTTTAAAATATTATCAAATAATAAACATTTAAATAATTACATATCCAACATGAAAAATATGAAATAAATATGGTACATAAAGTTCTAAAATTAAAATATTCATAGTTCTATTATTATTTCTATGATTTCACTGATCCATCACATATGTTATTTGTTTTATACTTTTATACGATAATTTTATATAGTAATAAAATAATAATAATAATTTGTAATAACTAGATACTAACAAATAAATATAAAATGATAAATCTCATACTTTTACCTAGTGTTTTATTATTATTTTAGTAGATTGAGTTAACTACTTAAGCTTAACTTGTTAAACTCGTGAGTAGTTCGCGAGCTAGCTCGAATTTGCTTGTTAGGAAAATAGAATGAGCCGAGCCGAGCTAGTCACGAGTTGAGCGAGCTAACGAGTTATGAGGTTTTTTGTCAATCCCTATTTGTAATGCTGAAAATTAGGTTTTAATACGCAGTATGTTTGAGTTTCAGGGAATTTGAGTTGTAGATGAGAGAAAAAAGGATGAAATCTTAAAATTTTGAGTTCTCAAAATTTAAAAAAGATGTCAATAACGGGTTATCCAGGACACATTTTTTTACACTACACTTGCAATCCTGGAAAACTAAGTTTTAATACGCAATAGGTTTGAGTTTCAGGGAATTTGAGTTGCAGATGAGAGGAAAGGGATGAATAAAGTAGCTAAAATTCGAGTTCAAAAAATAAAATTTGAGTTGCAGATGAGAGATGAAAATAAAGTAGCTAAAATTCGAGTTCAAATTTTTTAAAAAAAAATTGTCAAGAATGGGATTCGAACCCATGCCCTTTCGGACCAGTACCTGAAACTGGCGCCTTAGACCAACTCGGCCATCTTGACTTTTGTGATTGAGGCTTACTGACGTTATATATGATCACGGATTACAGTTCGAAATTTTTTTGAGCTCAGAACAGAAATCAAACTATGAAATCAACTAAATACCTTTGACCCACTGGCTACCCTAAATGTGATTTTTCTTGTAATTATGTTTAACTAGTAAGAAATATTAAACACAGACTAGCTAACTACTGAGAATCTCTAGTTACTAGAATCTTCCCCAAACATGCCCATAGTATCTAACTGATTATATGCGTGTGTTTTCTTCGGTATATAATTTTGTACAATTTCATTATATTTTATTATATTATGTCTATTCTCTTAGTTGAAATGAAATATTTACCCCTACATAGGGGAAGTATCAAGTGTGCATCGTGGCCAAAGCGTCACCTTTGTCTCTACTATGCTTTATTGAATAATGGATTTATTGGGCATTTCCTATAGTGAAAAATGTCACATGAAAACTACTAAAGAAATATCACATTTGATATGGGCCTAGGCCTAGGCCCAGTCATGTGAATAGTACTGCACAATACTATTCACGTGAATAATACTTGCGGATATTGTAACAGTTAGAATTATGTTAGTTATTCCTTTAAAATAATAGGTTAGATTAGAGTTGGTTAAAGAGATAAGTCTTGTAGCCTTTATAAATAGGGTTACATTTATCAAGAAATCAATGACGAAACGAGTCTAATCTTCCATCGTAATGTTCTTCTCCCCGTAAGTTTGCCTCTCATTCTTAGCAGCCTGTCATCACCTGGCTATCCTCTTGGCAGTGTTTATTATATCATGGGTCCAACTCACGACAAGTTCAATGATAATGAGCTCATAGTGTATAAATGGCCAGAAACGGACTACGTCATAAAAGAAGGCATATTTCATATTCATTTCATGTCACATAGTTCATTTCTTCCAACACATGGACTAATAGTATGATGCAACATGCCCAAAAAAACTTGCGCCGGTACAAGGTAAGCTAATATGATAATCACTAGCATAAATGACAAATAGGTCATACAAAGAAAAATAGCCAAAAGAGCTAAATGTGATAGACACTCTAGGTGGATGCCAATAGGAAGATCACTTATATGTTGATTGTTGTTATTTTTTCCTACAAATATAATAGTATTAAGTTAAAGAAATTACAACAGAAAAATGATAGAAAGGAGATATCAAATACCCTTCTTATTAGCCGCATTCAGGGGCGGAGCCAAACTACCGCTTGGGGGTTCCCAGGAACCCCGTGCAAAATTTTTTTAAGCTATTATTGGTATTTTTTCACCTTTTGTGCACCCCCTCAGATATAATATGATGTACCGCTTAAAGTTGTGCACCCCCATCAATTTTACTCTAGCTCCGCCACTGGCCGCATTCAAATGGCATCCATCTGATTGGTACACAAGCTTTCCACATTTTCTGCACTGTACTTGTCTTTTGGATACCCTGACTTGCTTTACTCTAGAGCCCATTGCATCCTATTTTTTAGGTTTTTAGAAAGTCCCTTGCTTAATGGTGGAAACAATTTAAAATCCAACATTAGTAATGTAATTGATTCTTACTAGTTATGAATTGCACTATCCCTTCATATGTTGCTCTAAATTTGGCAATTGAGTAAAAGTTATGCACAAAGAAATCTATGTTTAGTTTCTTTTCTATTGTGATGAGTGCTAAGCCATGTAAACAAGGCTTTCTAGTTCATTGCCATTCACCACAAGTGCACTTATGGGTACTAAGGTTTACAACATGTCTATCAACCTTATGATTGTTATAAACTTCAGTTACTCCAACACTATCATGTGAAGACGATTCAAATTTGAGATGATTTCAAATCTCTACTCTTCACATGTAGCTTTTGTATCATAGCTACAAGAAAATGACCTTACAACTTCTCCCCAATCTTTCTCCTCTAGAAGAATAGTTCTCTCATCTTACCTCTCAACTTGTTAGCACATTCAATAACAGGTAAATCTTTTATCTCCTTAATCCAATTATTAACACACTCGGCTATATTATTGTTAATATAGTCACACTTACATCGTTAGAAAACCTACACATCATCCAAAGAAATTTATGGTGTCTACACTTAAATATGGTCTCCAACCATTGAGAAAGCAACCTATAATCAGTTTCAAAGACATCACAAAGGTATGCAAATACACTTTGTCATCTACTTTTCTTGTACTAATCTCTATGACACTACCCGGTGTCCTCAACTAACTCAATCTCAATTTTGAATCTGCATAAATCCTAAAAACTTTTCTCCCATGTTCCAAAACTTTATCAATTACTCTTTATCGTAGTGTTCTAAAAGTCGGCCCTAGACACTGCCTAGGCACCTTAAAGGCACTAAGCACCAACTGGGCACCATGACTCACGTCGAGGTAGCAAGCTAGGTGGCCCAAGCACCTAGGCGGTCAACCACGTCACTAGGCGGCTTAGATCCACTAGTGGGAGGAAAGAGCACGACTAGATCCGATAGCAATAGGGAGCACATGACCAGATCTAGCCACAAGAGAGGAGTGTGTGGCTTGTTTTCAGCGACAAGAGAGGAACATGATGGCTAGATCCTACGAGAGTGCGCCATGCCTGCGTGAGGCAACCTGGAAAGCTACAACTTGGTAACTGCAAAGATCTCAAATCATGGAAACAATAAATAAGGTAACTGCAATCAGAATGTATTCAGAACTCAGAAGACAGGTGGTGGCAGAGTGCAATTTACCTCTGAACTTCTGAAGTGGCACCTAATTGATCAAAACCATAGTAAAGAATCTGCAACCCAGACAGTAATAGCAACAAATCAAAAAGGGCTCGAAAAAGTGTTTGTTACAAAAGCATTACAGCCTAGATTGCAAAGTATCATCACTCTGAAATAAGCAATCATGTGCTGCACTTTATATCTGTGAATTATAAAGGTTATGTGAATGATGAAAGAGAATACCAATCGTTAGCTAAAGAATGGATCATATACCCATAGAAGAAAGTTTAAAGTAGGTATTTTTAACCTTAGAAAAAGCTGTTCTTAGTGTCAGTTGAGAGACAGTGCACAGCCACATGTCAGGCACATAGACATTATCCTTAGATGAGAAATTTGCAAATATGGCACTCCCTTCGGTGGGCTTCGCAGAAATAGCACCCCAACGTTGGCAATTGCAGAAATAACATTATAATAGTGGAGAGTTTGAACATATAACACTGCCCTTCACTAAACATGTTTTCTGAAAAATTCTACCGGTTTTGCCCTTGGCTGAGAACACCTTTCTCCAGAGTCCAGATTCTCCTGTAGCCTCTCCCATTCACGAAATCCTGACCAGGAGCTCCGCCGCCGTCCTCCGCCCCAGCGCGCTCCGCCGCCATCCTGCGCCCCCGCACGCTCCGCCGCCGCCCCTAGTCCCCGCGCGCTTCGCCCTCGCCCCGCGCGGTCTGCTCCCTTTTCCGCCCCTGACCCCAGGTGCTGGGCGTCGTCACCGAGATCCAGGAGCGCCACGGCACCGTTGCCGACCTGGAGCGCAGCCTGCTCGAGCTCCACCAGGTGTTCAACGACATGGCCGTGCTGGTGGCGGCGCAGGGGGAGCAGCTCGACGACATCGAGAGCCACGTCGGCCGCGCCCGCTCCTTCGTCGACCGCGGCCGCGAGCAGCTGCAGGTGGCTCGAAAGCACCAGAAGAGCACCCGCAAATGGACTTGCATCGCCATCATCATCCTGCTCTAGGATTCGCCGACGAGCCAGTTCAGCATGTTCTTGTAGCTTTTCAAGCTCACATTTTTCTCCGGCCATCTTCGTGTATGTGTTCGTTGGTGCTAAAGTCAACGCCATCTACGTATATATTGTTCAGTTCTTGCTGTTTGTAAAAGAAAGAGTTTTTTTGTGTGAATATATGTATCTGGATAATATGCGAGATAATTGCCAGTTAATTCTCGTCTATGAATTTGCTGGTTTTATGGAGAAGGAGCAATTTTCAATCATGGAGAAGTATGTATAATAATCAAAGACAATCAACTAATCATAAAGTAATTACAATCTCAAAGAACACAAAAAAAACACGACAAAAAGGATGAACTCAATTCTTGGTATTATTGTTGCTATTGTTCTGGTGCTTTCGAGCCACCTGCAGCTGCTCGCGGCCGCGGTCGACGAAGGAGCGGGCGCGGCCGACGTGGTTCTCGATGTCGTCGAGCTGCTTCCCCTGCGCCGCCACCAGCACGGCCATGTCGTTGAACACCTGGTGGAGCTCGAGCAGGCTGCGCTCCAGGTCGGCAATGGCATCGTGGCGCTCCTGGATCTCGGCGACGACGCCCAGTACCTGGCGTGCGGGGGCGGAAAAGGGAGCGGACCGCGCGGGGCGGGGGCGGAGCGCGCGGGGACTGGGGGCGGCGGCGGAGCGTGCGGGGGCGCAGGACGGCGGCGGAGCGCGCTGGGGCGGAGCTCCTGGTCGGGATTTCGTGAATGGGAGAGGCTACAGGAGAATCTGGAGAAAGGTGTTCTCAGCCAAGGGCAAAACCGGTAGAATTTTTCAGAAAACATGTTTAGTGAAGAGCAGTGCTATATGTTCAAACTCCCCACTATTATAATGCTATTTCTGCAATTGCCAACGTTGGAATGCTATTTCTGCGAAGCCCACCGAAGGGAGTGCCATATTTGCAAATTTCTCTCCTTAGATGTAGCATATGCTTGTTCTGGTGTTTTAACAATTAACATACATATATTAAGACTGTATATTTGGACAAAGATGGCAGACCAGACTGATCAGTTCAAGCTAAACATACAACAAACCAATCTATAGATCTTGCAGACAACTAAAAAAATGTCAGGATGGTTTCATATGAATAACTAAGTACACTAACATGTTCCATGTACTCAAACTGGTAGACAACATCATCATCAAATGGTGAGTGAGTTGATGATCGTGTGCAATAGAAATACATCATCAAAGCTGGATCAGTGTCCCCAACAACTGTAACAGTCTCACCTGCATCATAGAAAACAAATTGCAATCAGTTGAATTATCATATTTTTAAACCCCCAACCGACAAAAGCCATAAGAGATACAGTCACTAATGGTACATTCAGACAAGCATGAACCTTACAATGCACTTGCACAAACACAGGCATCTGGTGTTGATTTGTTTTTAGAATTACTTGCAGCCCTTATGAAGAAAATGAATCAATTAGCATCAAATCATCGCAAATCCCATTGGAATCGAGTAAATTCTGACTTCTGAGTTCCAAAACAGGTCACAGGTGTAATAAGGGATGATGATACTGACATAATTGAAATGCTTCACCCGGTTTCTTCGTATGAAAGCAAAATAAATTCCCTTTCACCCAGTTCCCAAACGTCATACCGATTCATTGAACTTCTGAAAACGAAAGGTGAGGTCCAAATTTTCACAATATCCAATCACCAAACCGATATCAGTCAAGCCTTCTAAGCGTAACGGGGCGTACCCGAGCTGCGGTGGCGCGCGGCCTCTGCAGTCTGCACGATGTTGCGGAAAGCGACGCGATGATGTCTAAGACGTGTGATCGCGTGAGGTTTTGCTGCGAAAGCCAGCAGCTTTTCTGTGTTCATTCATTGCAAATATATCAAAGTGCAGAAACAAACTTGATCGACATGCTTGGCGCCATGCACGGCATGATCGAACGACGCGCTCCGTACGCGGCTACGTGCGCATGAGCTCCGCTACTTCAGCTAGAAAATGCACGTATGAAAGGACTCCTAAACCGGACGCTGCATGGTCCATTATTCCACTAGAAAACCTGGAAGAGAAAACGAGGAGGAAATGCATCATGCGAAGGAGTATTTGCAACATTCTCCCCCTAATCCTAAGCATGATCATCTAGCTTCTTGACGCCGATCTTCTCACGTAGTTCCAGGAAGCGGACTCGTCCCAGAGCCTTCGTCAGCATATCTGCGAGCTGGATCTCGGATGCAACATATTCGATGGCTACCTTCCCTTGATCAACACAATCACGTATGTAGTGATATCGAATGTCGATGTGCTTGCTTCGTTCGTGAAATATTGGGTTCCGGCTCAATGCAATTGCCGACTGGTTGTCCACCAAAAGCTTTGGTGCAACGGCCTTTGCTCCGAGGAGATCACCCAGCAATTGAGATAACCACACACCCTGGCTGGCTGCTGCTGATGCGGCGATGTATTCCGCCTCGCACGACGATAAGGCCACAACCCGTTGTTTTGTTGCCTGCCAGGTGATTGGGTTTCCTCCAAGGAAGTAGATGATCGATCCCGCTTGTGCTCTTACGATCATCGACATCCCCCCCGCCCCCCATGTCAGCATCGCTGTAGCCGATCAAAGTGGGCAGGCCCTTCTCTCGCTTGGTGTAGTGAAGACCGTGATTTCTGGTTCCCGCCACATATCGAAGTAACCTCTTTATAGCAGCCAAGTGATCCTCTCGTGGCGCCTCCATGAAGCGGCTGAGGTATCCGACTGCAAAAGTTAAATCCGGACAAGGTGTCCGCTTTAATATAGTAGAGATATTTGCGTATCTGTATTTGGTCGGCCGACTAGTGCCACATCAGCGCCAGTTGGCCGACCAAGTGCCGACTAGGACGCGCCAACAGCTCTTTTCGTCGACTGACGTGGCGTCAGTCAGCCGTTCAAATACCACCATGTAAACAGGAGTCGGTCGTTCATCAGTCGACTGGCGCTGACATGACGACAGTCGACGGAAAAAAGTCGTTGCGTGCTGAAGAGAGCCGGTGTGATCGTCAGTCGGCACTTGATTGGCCGACGGGCGCTGACGTGACACCAGTCGGTCGACCAAGTGTCGACTAGGCGTCACATGCATGGCACCAGTCGATTGACCAAGTGATGACTGGTAATTATATTTTTGCATTTTTCTTATAGTGCCATACAAAATTGATTTTTTAAAAAAAATATCATTTCAAAAAAAATCTATCGTAAAATAACAAATCTGATTCTAAATTTCACGAAAATAATATGTTTTAATATATCAACTACTAAATGTCAAACAATGGTTCATTACAAGTGCAACCACAAATGTTTAATCCACATTAGAAACTTTAAATAATTTCATGGAAAATCAGCAAATGCGTCAAGATTCAAAGCCCTCATTCTCCAAGTGATCTCCGGCACGGGCTCCTTGTAGTCGAGGGGCTGCTCGAACTCCACCTCGCAGTCCGTCTCGATGGTGCAGACGGCGTCGGCCGGCCTCGTCTCCACCACGTCCAGGTAGTACTTCCTCTCGCCCTCCGTCACCGTGATCGTCTCGCCGGCGGTCAAGCAGACATAGTTGCGGAAGCTGCACTCCAGCCTGCACCCGCATATTCAGAAGCCGATCAATCTCTCAGCTGCTCGCCGGAAACGATCCGTAGAGACGTAGAGTCAATAATTACTTACAGGTGTCTCGGGTCGGAGACGGCGAGGAAGTCAGCGGTGTGAGGCTGCAGCTTGACGAAAGTGGCCTTGGGGAGTGACGTCCTTCGCAGCAGCACGAGATCGTCCTCCTCGAGCCCTAGATGATCCATCATCTGATCGAAGCACACGACGAAACAACAATCAGCATGATCAAACAGTTCATCAGCATGATTAAACAATCTTTTCTGATGAACAGTGCTTGCCCTGGTCGGCATGTGGGCGAATCCCTCGTCGGCGACGAACTCGAGCACGCCGCAGTACGACGTCTCTAGTGTGCTGACGTTCTGAATCTGGAACTGCATTGGGTACTCGATGTGGACATATCCTGGAAGCCACAAATTTCTTGGTTTAATTTATTTGTTACAAATGCAAAATAAATAAACAAATAAATAGTTTATTGGACTAATTTATTATAATATATAATATACAATCTAAATTACATTAATAAAATAAGCTGATGAAACCAAGCTTATCAATTCCGTTCCAATATCGATCAGAATGGCCAGTACATACCATTCTGTTACTCAAACCGGTACACTTTAATTTTAAGTGACGTGCCGTTACAGCTTCAATATCAATCAATACCGGCCATTTCGGTCAATACTGTCCGATACCGGCAGGTACCTGTACCGGTCAGGTCAAAATTGCATTTGATTTTTTTAATATGTGTTACATATTACTTATATTAAGCTATATATTATATTAATACTTAAGTTATACACTATTTAAAAATATCAATGTATTAAAATATATCATATTTAATTGTATTAATATATATTTTAAATATGTTTATATTATTTTATTAGATCCCGAAACGGTACACCGGTATCGTTCCGTACCAAAACATTTTGTTCCAAGAGCCAAACCAGAACATCACCCGAATAGAATTAACTTTCATGGGTGAAACATATACTTTTTATTACTTTATTGACTGATTTAAAAAAAGAATAAGATATCCATTACACATTTGTGGAAAAGTTATATATTTACATCTTTTATCCAAATCTTAGTCTTTTTTAAATCCAAACACTTTATCTTAAGAGTATTGTAGTATTTTTTTCGTTCAAACACAACAATTCAGACTCATCATCTGGTTATTATAGGCCAATCTATTATAATTTAGCTTATTATAATTCCACTTATAATTTTGATCAAACAAGATGATTTTATCGCCTATTACTGAACATGTTAGAATCTTACCGAGTCTATCAAGTGCAGATTGAGGCATTATAACTGCAGAAAAAACACAATGAAATCATCAGTAACAGGAAAACTGACAAGGAAAAATTGAATAACAACACCAAATTCCATTAGAACCTTAATGTTAAGCATGCTTATACTTGAATTATATTAAGAGGTGTGACCTCTGATTCAAATAAGATCAAAATTCTAAAAAAAAAAACTGAAGAACAGCAGCGTATCCAGTTTACTTCTGTTTCCGTCGTCGTCGGCATCTCCCGTCTTGATGAGCGAGATCGGCCGGCAGCGGTACAGCTGCTCGAACGTCAGTGATGTCAAGTCGAGTCTGTCGAGATACTCGTCGAAATCCTGCAAACCATAGATCGATCCTGTGTAAACTCGTTGTAACGATAGATCGATTCGATTCGATTCGATTCGATCGACAGATTAGAGAGAAAACTAGAAAAGGAGAGGATTTAACGAAGAAGAACTGGGATTCAAAGTAGTTTTCGGAGGAATCAACTTACCATTAGCATTAGGATGAACTCGAATCAATCCCCTTTCCCGCTGCCGGAATCTCCGGTGGTTTCCGCCGAGATGAACAACTCAACCGAGAAGATATTTCAATCGCGTGAAATGATTTATTATGCATCGAAGCTTATATACAGTCCACGTTTCTTCGAATGACATGTGGGCCCGTATCACAGCTAGGGTTTGGAAGCCCGTGATTATTTGCAAATGAGATCCGCCTCGTTGACTGCAGTCGTCCTATGCATCCACACCGTCGGATTTTGATCTGATAGGTGCCAAGAGGGCTTCGGAGATGGTGGGCCCACCTCCATAGTGCGAAGAGAGTTTTGTATCATTGGATCTGTATCGAACAATATATATCTTGACTGCAGAAGGCAATTGGAGGGGGCGACGACAGTTTTCCTCTTCTCTGGATTGCATAAGATTTTTAAAGCATCTAAAATGAGTATAAAATCTGGTTTCAAATTTGTAGGATGGTTTGATAAGATAAGAATATTGGTATATAAAATAGGATGGATTAAGATTTTAAACTAAATTATTGTCCATGTAAAATAAGAAAAAATATTATACTCCCAAAATAGCCTATTTTGCGTGGATTTATTTTATATATACTTCAGCCAATGTATTACAATTGCATGTTGGTCTAGATTTTTTTCCAAACGTTAGAAAGTTAATAGCTAAAAATAAGTATATGATAAATTTAATTTTTTTTACCATTGCATCTTTTTCTAGTATATGATAAATTTAATTTTTTTACCATTGCATCTTTTTCTAGTATAAAATGAAAATTATTTATTTATAAATTCAATAACTTATAGTTTACCATGCTCGATATTTTCTTCAATTATGATAATACTTATCTAGAGGCATACTATGACTATTTTCTATGAAAGATGAAAAAAGGGCAAAATGGGTAAAAAGAATATTCGATGATTTGCCACTTCTAAAATGTGAATTTGATTATTTACCACTTTGATTTACAGCTAAATAGTCAGATGATCCCACTTGTTATCTATATAAGTGATAAATAATTAAATAGTACAAACTTTTTAGTGGCAAATATTCAAATCTTTGGACAAAAAATCAATTTCCCCTTCACCTCAAAACCCTGATAGTAACTTATACTCCAATAAGTGCATTTTACAAGCTTATTTTCAAATGTGTGATTCTCTATGAAATAAATATCCTACACTTATCTTGTTGGTTTGCATCACGTTAAAACTAAATGCAGACCATCTATAGATGGTTTGTAGGTTTGGCCTCATCTTTCTTTGTATTGACGGATGAAGGGTCGATCTAGGTCAATCGGCCTAGAATCAGGTCTTTATCGGCCAACAGAAACAATAATCTACCGATTCACACGAATCGGCCTAGATCGGCAGATGATCTAGCGATCTAGAGGGTATCGCCAATAAGCAGTCAAGGCCCAGTGGGCCGAAAGCAGTCAAGGCCCAGTGGGCCGAAAGCAGGCAGGCTCTACCAGGCCGTGCAGGCCTTCGTTTTTTTGGTTTTCTAAGAACAAGAACCGAATCCAAAAACATAAGATTATATTAAAAAAACAGTGATTAGTTCGGTTCGGTTTTCGATTAATTTTTGTCCATCTACTCGGCCCTGGACTTGTTCACTGGTATTAATTTTTCTGAGAATTTTATAAAATTAAAAAAATTATAGTCATGTTGTCTCTTTGTGTACTTGCACAAGCACTGATTTTGAACCTAAACATTGCATTTACAAAAAAAAACTTCTTCATATTAATCCACCGCAAATGGAGTTACCTAAAAAAAGAAAATGTTGTTACATAAAAAGCTAGTAATTTTTTCTTAAAAGCAAATCCTAATTGAAGCGAAAATAAAATTGAAAGTTATTTCTTCCTAGATGCAAGAAAAAAAAACTAGTACAAAGCAAAACAACTTAAACCAATAATTGTGTGTATATGAGAGTATTTTAGTCATTTAGAACAATGAATACATAAAAATTAGTTTAAAGGGTAGAAAAGAGAATTTTCTAGAGTAAAAAAACTAGAAAAAATATATAATCAATTTAAATCTAAAGAACGGTAGCCGATGAGAACGGGATATTTCACATGTGCACGGCTAGCCGATGTGCACAGGATATTTTCCCTTAAAAATAGAGCCTGGCAAAACACAACGATGTCCCTGTCAACACATCATGAAGGGTCTGTTTTTGACAAATTTAAGGTCAATGTTTCTGGACTTATACTTAAATTTGTTCCTTTTTTGTTTCGTTCGTTTAGCGGTCATCAGGAACAACATCAAAGGTTCCTTTTTTGTCAACGCCTGCAGGCAAAACGGATGTGTACTACCTTAGCTTTGCAGTACAACCTTTGATGTGTAGTACAGTATAGGTAGTACACGTGTGTGTTTGCCTGCCAACACACGTGTGGTCAACGTAATAGGTCATGTATGCCTAGTTCGAAGGCCGCGATGCAACCATTGGCCCAAAACAAGGTACTGATTTTAATTTTAGATTATTTTAATCCTAACTAAAATAATTAGTCTAGATTAAGCGGCGTGTATAGTTCCGACTCTAAAATTCGTAAAAATTCGGGCTGAATCTGGAGTTTAAGGAATATAATAAAATAATTTCAATTTATAATATTAGTATAAAATAAAAAACTAAATACTCTTAATACATCTGCAGCTTTAACTATAGGATTTACTAAATAAAAAACATAAATTGGTTATAAAAATAATTGCATAATCGGAGGATTATTCGAGAGACAAACGGATTTATTAAACCTAATTAATCTATGATTAGTAAATGTTCATTGTAGCACCACATTGTTAAATTATAACGTAATTAGGTTTATTACATTCGTCTCACAAATAATCCACCGATTAGATTATGAATGTGTTTTGTAAATAGTTTACATTTAATATTCCAAAATAGTATCTAAATATTCGATGTAACAGTAAACAATACCTCAGCTAAAGTCACGTGTGCGTGCACGTATTTTTCGTGTGTAGCAAAACGACGCCATGTCAAAAATGATTAAAAATTAAATAGTCGTTTAAATGCCGGATTAAAAGTTTCAGTTATTGGTCATTTGAATTTGAATGCTAGTTTAAAATTTTATGTTACTAATATTTGTGGTCGAATCTATGTAACATAAATCCTTGCAGTTAGAAGTAATAATTTTATGAATTTATTTTGGTTATGATTATCTATAAAAGAAGACGTTCGGTCTCAGGTGTTGTTCTTGATCCCCATTATCTCTTTAATCTCTTTATCTCTTCTCCACTGCTTTGAGTCCGTTGTAATGTCGAGATTTCATTGACCACAGTGGATCTCTGAACCTTTATCGTAAAGAATGTGTAATATCGAATATCAATTTAAAAGATTAAACACGAACTAATTATAAAAAAATTACATAATCGAAGGATAATTCACGAGACGAATTTATTAAGCCTAATTAATCTATGATTAGTTAATATTTACTGCTGCATCACATTGTCAAATTATGGTGTAATTAAACTTATTTGATTCATATCTCGAATGATTCACCAATCATAAATAAATTTTATAAATAGTCTATATTTAATTTTTTTAATAGTATCAACAACCCCATTATGGACAATGAGCCCTTATTGCAGCTGATGCTACTAAGAGGGTGTTTGGATCCAGAGGCTAAATTTTAGACCGTGTCACATTGGATATTTCGACATTATTAATTTGAAGCACTAAACGTGAAGTAATTATAAAAATAATTGCAGAATCAGAGACTAAATTGCGAGACGAATTTAGTAAGCCTAATAAATCCATAATTAGCAAATGTTTACTGTAGCATCACATTGTCAAATCATGATGTAATTAGGCTCATTAGATTCGTCTCGTGAACACCTCCTAAATCCGCTGCTTTTTGGTACCAACAATTAAGAAGCTTTTCACTGACTTGCTGCATCAGACACTAAGGTGGTGTTTGGTTTCCTAGACTAAAGTTTAGTCTGTGTCACATCGAATGTTTGGACATCAATTTGAAGGATTAAACTTGAACTGATTATAAAAATAATTACAGAATTGGAGGATTATTCACGAGACAATTTTTTTAAGTCTAATTAATCCATAATTAGCAAATGTTTACTGTAGCATCACATTGTTAAATCATAACGTAATTAGGCTCATTAGATTCGTCTCGCGAATAATCCACCGATTATGAAATGTATTTTATAAATAGTCTATATTTAATACTCCAAAATAACATCCAAACATCCGACATGACGTGACTAAAATTTGGGACTAAAAAAACTAAACATGGTCTAAATCACAAAAATCACAAGCTGCTGTTTGCGACCGTCGGAAACGAAGATACCGTTTTCGTTGTATTTGTTTTTTCATTTCTGATTTGTATTTCTCCAGTTGTTGTCGAATTAATTTGTATTATTCTAGCTTGATGCAAATACAAATGGAGTATTTTAATTTATCCGTGAATACATCTCTGAGATGTCTGACGCAGCACTGCCGAGAGGGCTCGCCACGGCGCTAGGGCAAAAGACGGCTGGCGGCGGTAGCTCGGGTCGATCCTGCCGGAACATCGAAAAACCCTCCTCCTCTCTCCCTCTCTCGAACCCAAAAATCAAATTATGATCTTTCGATCGAGGCTAGAGAAAATATATAGAAGCGGCGGATTTAAGAAGAACACATCCGATCTATGTGCCCCGGACAGAGCAAGCAATCTGAAATTGTGAAAGCCAAAAGGAATGCTGCCGTTCGGTGCAAAGGATGAGTAGAAACATAACAATACAGAGTTTCATTACAAAAACAGTTGAATCAAATAAAACACATGTACTTGCTATAAGTAGAAGCAACCAAGAAATTACAAGCACGTGGAAGCGCGCGGGAGCACAAATACAAACTTTTATTCGACTCGGCCGGAGCCCGGATGGATCATCTATCCGTGTATTAGGATTTCAGCTGACATATGATAAGTAGACAACAATTGACAGTAGAATATCGAGCAGTATGAAGCTCTAACTTCAGGCTTTGAAGCGGATGGTGTAGCCGCCCAAGCCGCCGACAGTGGCGAGGGGAATGATGGAGGCCCAGAGAACAGCTCTCCCGAATGCAATACGGCGGCCGTCGCCGGCTTCGCCATCATCGTGGGCACGTGACACCCCGAACGCGGTCCCGATCTCAAATACTCCGGCGATGAAGATCGACATGAGCGTAAGGTAGTAGGCAATCGGGTGACCGTAGAAAAGCAGGACATGAGGCGGCTCGTTGTGAAAGATAATACCTGTAGCCATGAAAACGGTGGTGAAGCCGATTCCAACGAGCTTCAACGCCAACCTGGCGAGCTGCTGCACCGGCGATGGGCCGGAACCAGACTGATTGGCATCGCCTAGCTCAACGTCGAACGGAACACTGCCATCAGGCGTCATTGCCCACGCTAGACACCGGCTTGAACTCGACGCAGCTACAAGGAAGAGAGAGCTACAAGGAAGGAGAGGCATAAACAGAAGTATAGAACGGCCCTTCCCTTTTATATGCATAGCGCGGGAACACACCCAACCCAACTCGCACGCCCCGGTCGGACACACCCAACCCAACTCGTATACGCCCCGGTCGGACACACCCAACCCAACTCGTACGCCCCGGTCGGACACACCCATCTCTCCTTCTGAGAGCATCGCAGCTCCCCTAAAACTCATTCCCTATACTTCACATATAGGAGATGACTCTAAAAGATTCCACCTCTATACAACTTCGGTCTCCAGCAGCTTCCCTAAAATTCATTCCTTGTATATTTGAATCCTCTATTTTATTATTATCTAACAATAAAAATTCTAACGACTATATTTTCAACGGCTATATCTCTAACATATATACTATTATGTATGATCATTATTGTTATTAACGATTGATAAATTTTTTATTATCATTCAATGGTAAAAATTATAACGGTTATATTTTCAACAACTATATTTTCATTGTGAATTTTTATTTTTTTTCATAAATAAATAAATATCCTATAATTAGTCTAAATAGTTGATCTCAAAAACATCTTAAAAATTATAAAGAAAATAAATTTTTATTTTTCTTTTAATTTTTAATTTTTATTTTTTATTTTTATTTTTTTCTTTTTTCCTTCTCTTCTTTCTCTTTTTTCCTTTCTTTTTTTTTTCTTCTTTCTCCATGTGCTGATGTGGCATGGATAGGGGGAGGAGAGAGATTCCCTAGATTTAGGGGACGAGGAGAGAGGAGTAAGGGATGAGATAGGGTAGAGGATGAAATAGAGAATCTGCTGGAGGGTGGATTTTAGACCAAATACCCTAAATTTAACTATAGGAGATGATATAGGGCATCCGCTGGATATACTTTAAGCCCCGAACACTTCCCATCCCCATTCCTACGCCTCCAAAATGGAATTTCAAGCTAATCACGCCGTATTAATATAAGTAATAATTAATTTAAGTATTTCATAATTATATAAGTAATAATTATACCACAGGTATTAATATAGTGATACCATGTCATCCGAATCTCTAAAAATCTAATATATGTGAAATTCTAAAACAAATGCATACGAATGTATCAATTTTTATATCCACGTTCAGCTATTCTACCAGTTTGTTATTTAGCTAGCTCTGTATTACTTAGCTCTAAAATACAACATATATGCAAACTGTTTTATTTTTGATAAATATCATCGACAACCCTAGTTTTTCTGATATATATTAATATCCGATAGTATTTATTGTCAACAAGCGACGGGAGGGCGTGACAGCTCATGCCTTCTAGAACGGGAAATATATGTTTTTCCAGCTCAACCAGCAAGCTCAGTAGGTAAAAATCAAAAAACAATTATATTATTATTCCGTTAAACACGAAACATATATATTTGTTCCTTCAAAACTATTCAAAAACATGATTCTTACGACATTCCTATTCTATAAATATATTTCACGTATCATTATTAAAAAACAGTAATTGCTTAGATATAAAATATCACGAGATAAAAATAAACAATGTGGGCCCTCAATTTAACTTTCCTTTTTAAGTTTTGCCTGTAGTATGGCACTATTGCTATCTGATAAGTTGTTTATCCGATGGAAAATTTTAGGGAATAATTAGTTATTTCTTACATTATCAATGATATCTAAACAAAAAAAAACTTCTGAAGAGATGGTACTGTACTATGATATATGATGGTAGATTACAACCTCAAAAAAGGGGAAACTTTGGTTTTGTAACTAAAAAATGTCGACATCGTCGCGTTAATTACTACTCATTATCCCGTAACTAAAATGGTTGGAAAAACAGAACTGGAGTAATTAACCAAAGCATGTCGACATGTCGGCTGTCGCTGTGACTGTAAATAAGCCTCGACGTCGTAGTCGTTGACATGTTCCAACCGTATGCGCGCGATGCGATATTTGGTTTTTGATATAAATAGTTCATGATATATGATGGTATTATTGTTTGGTTCAAGGGATGAGATGAAATCGAGTAGAACCGAATGATTTTCTGAAACAGAATATTCTCTCTAAATGCTGAACCGTATCAGGTACTGTTTTTTTCCTTGAACGAGATGGTTCTAAACCCTCTAATTCTATTTCTCATTGTCCACCAAACCAAACAATACTTAATAGCACGTATATATAAAACCCACTCGTGCGGGAACTCAGCTCGTCCTACTTGACACACGATTACATCATTGCATAGTTTATTACGGTCACTCCGCTGCAAAAAAGGGGGAAATTTGGATCCATGCCATTATAATTTTGCGACTTTGGAGAAATGCCATTACAATTCACGTATTTAGATTCATGCCATTACAAATTCAGAGAACTCCGAACTATACCATTACAAATTTAGAAAATTTCGAAATATGCCATTACAATTTTAGAGAAATCTAAAATATGCCATTAGATTTTGTGAGAACTGCAATTCCGAAATGACATATATCCAAATAGACGAATTATACTGACAAAGTTCCAAAGCACGGTAATTGTAATGACATATATCTAAACCCTCTCAAAAAAGAGCAGACACGAACCCAAGAGAACCTGATAAAATTGAATGTATTAGAGCATCTTCATTGTAATTATTATTTTTGACTTGCTACTCATAGCAATAGTAAGTCTCCTTATTTTAATTGGCTTGCTATTTTGTTACTCACTCCATTATACTTGCTATTAGACCTACTATTTTAGGGGGCTTGATATTTCTCTCACCAAATGTAGCAAGTTTGGTGAGAGAAATAGTAAGCCCCCTGTTGGGGGAAATTACTCCATTTTCAGGACTTAAAGATTAATACTTCAAAGACTAAGAAGAGCTCCGAAGCTGGTGAGCAGTCGTTCGGAGGTAGAGGCGTCAAGCCGAAGGGTGCAACGATGTGAAGCCTCGATGAACCCTCCGAATGGAAGATAAAGGCCTCGAAGCTGAAGGACAAGATTGATGAGATGTTTGGCTTATCCATCTACCTTGTAGTGTTTTACCTTTTATAACCTTGTTCCTGGCACCGAATAGTTTCTACTATGTCGGTTGTAATCTAGGGGTAATTAGGTCTTTTCCTTATGCAGTTTTACCTATAAATACCCCCCTCTATACCCTGTAAGAGGGCCCCCCGGAACAAGTTATTGAATACACGCATTCAGACTACTCGAGCTATTATCCAATTCGGAGGTTCGAGGTAGTCCTAAAGCACAAACTCTTTGTTTGTTCGTTCTTGATCCCAGAGAACCTGTCGGTGTAACTTTTGCGCCAACAGTTGGCGCCGTCTGTGGGGAACCAAGTTCTAGAAGCTTGTTCTCTACTGCTGACTGCACTTCAAAGACCACTTACGGAGGGAGCCTCGGAGTCTCAGGATTCTACGCACCCTTCAGTTAAGGGCTTCTTAGTGCAGCCCGAAGGCCTTCACTCGACTTCCCGAGTCGTTCGAAGTCCTCCGTCTCCAAGACCTCTTCGTGGCTAGCTATGCCTCCGAAGCAGAGTCAAACTTCGGGTCCTCTCCGAAGGTCCCCTTGAACCGCAGGAGCCGGACCCTCAACTGCTCCGGCGATTCCCACCGAGGCCGCTGGGCGTCGAGTACCCAGGGGTCCTCGAGCTCCTCCTACGGTGCTTCAGACTGATTATGTCAGCTCCCGAGACCCGGAGGTGTCCTCCGACGAAGATGAAGACCTTCCTGGAACCGAGGCTACTCAACTAGCAAGGCTTCAGGAGGAAGTAGCCAGGTGGAGGCAAGAGGCCGCCGATCGCCTCCGCACTCAAGCCTCCACCGAAACTCCAGAAGGGCCTCAAGACGGTGGTGCTCGCAATCTCCCAGAAGCTACCCAAGTCCCAGGGAGGCTGAGAATGCATCTTTCGATGATGAGTCTCCATTGCATTCTAATTTGCAAAGGGTGCCTTTCGACCCCAGATTCAAGGCCTCGAAGTTGCACAAGTACTCCGGGGGGTCGGACCCCGGAGAGTTCGCCCGCTCATATGCCCTGGCAATAGAAGCAAGCGGGGGGTGCGAAGCACTATGGCAAAATGCTTCCCCCTCGCTCTCGAAGGCGTGGTGCTTCGATGGTTCTGGTCCCTAAAGCCAGGGTCGATCAGCTCTTGGGAGCAGCTGAAGAAGAAATTTGTGAGCAACTTCCAAGGCACCTTCGTGGCCCCGATGTCCACAGGAAGTTTGTTCCAGGTGAAACAGCGGGCGGGGGAAACACTCCGGGAGTACTTCACGCGCTTCGCCCATACAAAATCGTAGATTAAGGGCCTGTCTACCTCTTCGATAGTCGACGCCGCCCGCGAAGGGGTGCTAAACCCCAACCTTCTCAGCAAACTCCATCGGAAGCCGGTGACGTCTGTGGCGCAGCTGATGGTGTACTTCGAACAGTATGCCAAGGCGGAAGAAGGCTGTCTTCGGTGAGCTGAAGCATCATCTCCCACCCTCCGAGAACTCAAGATGGAGCCCGAAGCCTCCGCTCCCCTACAGCCTCCTCAGGACAACCGCTTCAACGAGCACAAGCGGGGAAAGAAGCATTTTCGTTCGGAGGTGCTAAACATTGCACCTTCTGCTCCGAAGGCACCGGCCAATTTCCAGCAGGCGAAGAATTTCAAGGCCGGGCCGCCAAAGCCTCAAGAAAGGGTGTCTGGCAGGCGTCAGAGTTTTTTCTGTTGCGTGCATGGCGACAATAGGAGCCATGACACGAAGGATTGCAAGACAGTGTTGGCCCTTCGGGGCGACTACCTTGAGTGAAGTACCGGGCGGGGTGCTTCGGATCGAGCCCCACCGTCGACACGGTTGGAGCCTGTGCAAAATGTGGCCCGAGCCGGTGCCCTTGAAGCCCCCATGCGGCTACCGGTGGCCAATATTATGCCACCACCAAAGCAGGAAGATCCGCAAGACCGCGGCAAGCGAGTGGTCCTGCCCATCTCTAGAGGGGGGACCCTCGGGAGCATGTCCAAGAGGCAGTGGCACGAGTACGTCCGCGAGGTCGGGCACATTGGGACCTCGAGTTCCGCCGAAGGGATGCCAGAATGGTCCCATGTACCCATCTCGTTTACTGCCAGCAATGCCGTGGGGGTGAAGTTCCCCCATGCTGACCCCTTGGTCATTTCTGCCGATATAGTAGGAGTGGAGGTCCGAAGGATCCTAGTAGATGGTGGGAGCTCCGCAGACATACTCTTTGTCCAAGCCTTCGACCAGATGTGCATACCTCGAAAGCATCTACTTCCAGCAGCCCGACCACTTCAAGGGTTCTCAGGACCGCCTCTCGATGCCCTCGGCCAGATAGGCCTCGAGGTTGCCTTCGGAGAGGGGCCTTTGGCCAGGGTAGAAGAGGTGATCTTCGACGTGGTTGACGCCCCGTCTGCTTACAATGCACTCTTTGGTCGAGGGATGCTGAACCAGTTCGGGGCTATAACGCACCATAATTACCTTTGTCTCAAAATGCCCATGCAAGGTGGAGTGCTTACTATTTCAGGAGATCAAGCTGTAGCCCGGAGGACGGAGTATGGTCATGGGCAGCCGTTGAACCCCCGGCAAGTGCACAATGTGGCAAAAAGCATCGAAGAAGTGCCGGAGGCCTCGAACCCTTCGAAGGGGCCCTCGCTCAAGCCAAGCCCGGAAGGTGATGTCGAAACAAGAATAATTTCAAAAGATGGCAAAGAGTATCCAGTGCAGTTCAGCAGAGGGCTATCCCCGGAGATAGCTGTCTCGTTAGAAGAAGTCGTTAGGCAAAATCTGGACGTCTTTGCTTGGACCGACGAAGACATCACCGGGGTCGATCGAAGCATCATCGAGCATAGTCTGCTCGTCAACCCGAAGGCCAGGCCAGTACGCCAGGGGCTCCGCAAGCTGTCAGCAGAAAGAGCAAGCCTCACTAAAGCCGAAGTAGAAAAATTATTAAGAGCTGGCATCATGAGGGAAGTAGCCCATACCGAGTGGTTGGCTAACCCTGTTTTTGTAAGGAAGAAGGACTCGA
This sequence comes from Zizania palustris, assembly GCA_019279435.1. Taxonomy (NCBI): domain Eukaryota; kingdom Viridiplantae; phylum Streptophyta; class Magnoliopsida; order Poales; family Poaceae; genus Zizania; species Zizania palustris. The sequence continues at coordinate 79,514,100 of JAAALK010000288.1, read as the reverse complement.
ACAAATGGCGCATGTGTATTGACTTTACTTCATTAAATAAAGCATGCCCGCGAGACCCCTACCCGATGCCTCGAATAGATCAGTTGGTGGATTCCACAGCCGGCTCCGAATTGCTAAGTTTCCTCGATGCTTATTCCGGGTATCATCAAGTATGGCTGAAACGCGAAGACGAAGCCAAGACAAGCTTTATAACTCCTTCCGGAGTATTTTGTTATGTAAGAATGCCTTTTGGTTTGCGGAATGCCGGAGCCACCTTTTCACGTTTAATAGCTAAGGCTCTAGGTCATCAGATAGGCCGGAATGTCGAGGCCTATATGGATGATATTGTAATAAAAAGTGCTCAAAAGCACCAGCATAGCCTAGACCTAGCTGAAACATTTGAGAGCCTCCGAGCATGTGGAGTACGCCTCAACCCGGAAAAATGTATATTCGGGGCACAAGCAGAAAAGCTGCTAGGGTACTTAGTTTTGAGTAGAGGAATCGAAGCTAGCCCAACACAGATAAGCGCACTGCAAAGGATGGCTCCACCAGAGAATTTGGAGTAAGTGTAGAAGCTAGCAGGAAGGCTCGCAACACTTAGTAGGTTCCTGGCCAGGTCAGCAGAGTAGAGCCTCCCAATTTTCAAAGCACTGAAGGGGTCCGAAAGCTTTAAGTGGACACCTGAGTGTCAGAAGAGCTTCGATGATATAAAAACATACCTCGGAAGATTATCAACTTTGACCGTTCCCCTTCCAGAAGAAACACTGCTCCTATATCTTACAGCAATAGGTTCAACAGTAAGTGCAGTATTGGTCCGGGAAGTTGAGCTTAAAGGAAAGCTGGTGCAGAACCCAGTTTATTTTGTGTCGGAGGCATTGTCCGGAGCTAAAGTCAGATACTCCGAGCTCGAGAAGTTTGCTTATGCCCTAGTAATGGCCTCGCGAAAAGCTAAGGCATTATTTCTTGGCGCATAACCTAATCGTCCCTACATCGTATCCTCTTGGAGATATGCTCCGAAACAAAGATTCTACGGGCAGGATTGGAAAATGGGCGGTCGAGCTAGCACCCTTCGGAATCTCCTTCATGGCAAGAACAACTATTAAATCCCAAATCATAGCCAATTTCGTAGCAGAGTGGACTCCATCTGCTATTCGGGCCCCGGAAGAACCCTCCGAAGGTTTATGGACAATATTTTCTGACGGAGCTTATCAAGCATCTGGTGCCGGAGCAGGGGCCGTCATCATATCACCATCAGGGTAGAAGGTCATGTATTCTGCGAGGCTCAACTTCAGAACCACTAATAACATCGCCGAGTACGAAGGAATCCTGCTAGGCCTCTGAAAGGCTAAAGCACTCGGAGCCGCAAGGATAGTGATTAAGACAGATTCCCAAGTCATCGCAGGGCATGTTGATAAAAGCTTTCAAGCAAAGAATCCACATCTAGCACAATACCTTGAAGAAATCTGCAAGGCCGAAGCAGCATTCAAAGGATTTACAGTTCGGAGTATCCCTCATGCAGAGAATCAACTCGCAGATATTCTTGCAAAGGCTGCAGTAGGGGCGGTGGACTTTCCGGAGGGTGCTTTCTACGAAGAACTAGCGCAGCCAGCAGCTGTTCAGGTACCCTCTTCGGAAGTACTGTGCATTCCGATTACAGATTGGCGGGGTCCGATTATGAACATGTTTCAAAGTAGCATAGACCTTCTCGAAGGTCCAGAAGCCCGAAGGTTGCAAGCAAGAGCTCGAAATTATAAGCTTATCGATGGAGTATTATACAAAGCTGGAGTGTGTTCACCTCTACTTCAATGCATCTCCCAGCATGAAGGTCAAGACATACTTCGAGACATCCACGAAGGCTTGTGCGGAGGTCATTTAGCCCCTCGTGCGCTAGCGGGCAAGACGCTTCGGCAAGGGTTTTATTGGCCAACTATAGTAAGAGATGCAGAGGAACTGGTTCGAACATGCCAAGGCTGCCAATGGATGGGCAGACGAAGCCATCGCCCGCCAGCCCAGCTTCAAGTTATCGCCCCAGTATGGCCAATGGCTAGATGGGGCATGGACCTCATAGGACCTTTCCCAATGGCAAAAGGCGGCTTGAAGTTTGCGGTAGTAGCAATCGTGTATTTCTCAAAGTGGGTTGAAGCGGAGCCATTGACAGCTATCACCTCGAGGAATGTGCAAAAAAATTTTCTGACAGAACATTATATGCAGGTTCAGAGTGCCAAGGGAGTTGACGGTGGATAATGGAACCCAGTTCGAAGCTGACACTTTCCAAGAATTTTGTGAGGATCTGGCCATTAAGTTGTGCTTCGCTGCGGCACGCCATCCACAATCCAACGGAGCCGTTGAGCGAGCCAACGAGAACATCCTTTTCGGGTTGAATCACCGAATTGTTGGCTTGGCCAAGGGGCTGTGTGTCGCGCCCCGATTTAATAAATCAGGACTTTATTGAAATTCCATAGAAAATCAATAAAACAAGACGTTCATCATACGACCACGTACAAATACGAGCATTCATTCACGGTTCGTAGACCGCATTAATACAAAAGTGAATAAAGGTGAAGAGAAACTAATAAAATAAGGGTCCTAGATGAACGTCTCCTTCCAGTCTCGCCTTGACTGGGTCGCTACTCCAGACCTGCATCCTCCTCATAGTAGACGGGCTCTGATGTTGTAAGTCAATGGGGTGAGTACAGATGTACTCAGCAAGCCACCGAATGCAAATATAATGCAAGATAATAACAAGGGAGATAGTGGCTAATTTTGCGGAAGCGAGTAATTTGTAAGCAATTTAATGTGAACAATTTATTAGTACGGAAAAGTAAACATGTGTATGCATCATCATCATCTTCTAACTCGAGGAGTACGTTTTACCTCCTCGCACAATAGTCCTTACATGCCATGAATAACTCAATCATGCAAACCAGTGTAATCTAACTGCGAGTAGTCAGACAACCCGCCCTTGACCGTGGGCTCGGCTTTTTGAAAAGATTGTTTTTACTCTGATCAGAGATGTACCACTATACCCACAAGGCACACACTCATCACTTACACCAAAGTGTAACGAGATGACCCATTTCACGGGAACTCGTGCCAAAACCTTCCATATGGTCTTCTCCGTCTCAACAGCACCCTCTTATAGGTTTCGTACCGTGTCTCGCCATGTCGAGTTTCCACAATACCCCCCCTTGAGCCATCGTCGGTACAAGGCGCCCTGAGGGCTAGCCCCTTGCCCCCTCCACTATGGTGCCGAGATTCGGAGAGTTCCATACTTCCGGTTAGGACTTACCCATTAGACTTGTGGTTGGTACGGAAGTGCTTTGCAACAGATCCCGCAGACCGGTCCTTATAGTGCCCCGGGTGCTACCAACCAGTTTCCGAGCTTGCACCCGGAACCCACCATACTTATAACATACCCAACTCCAACAGAGTCCAGAGACAAGAATAACGGGGTATTTCATATACCAGAATCCATCTATCTACGACTCATTATTTTTATCCTATAACAGTTGTGCCGGTACATTGGGCACTAGCTAATATAATATTTGTAGGGGGACAAGGAGTTAAGGCTCAATAAGCATGGCTTGGGTTTGCACACAAGGATGGGGATCTGATAAATATAAGTGTAAGGTTTGATCTTTGACTAATGCAATATTAACCTATGAGTTATAGCGATAATTCATTAAATCATGGGCTCAATAATGATCAACTGTTTACACAGAGGTGGTCGATGACTTGCCTTGATCTGTGAATGGTGAAGGTGGAACCTCGGGGTAAGACTCCGGATCTTCGACGACGTTGTAGTCTTCTCGATACGGAAAAGTAAACACAACATTCAATAACAATCCAAAAATCAAGCATGCAAGCATACAAGTTGTCGTTGGATTTAAGTAAGGAAGGTGAAGTCTTAAATTCTAGGGATTCATTACTTAAATATTTAAGATTAACTTTTAATGAGATTCCTAAGCTTGATATAATTATTTTTCCTAAGGGGTTTTTATTTCCCCTTTTTAGAGATGAACTTAGAGAGGTATAAATTAGCCTTGATGTTTTTATGGTATCAAAAATAATGACTTTGAATTATTAAGTCTTATGAAGTTTGTTATCTAGCTTTAAGATAATTTTCATAAAGTATGGATCTTTACTATTAAAAAGGGCTTTGTGTAATATGATTTAATGGAACAAAGTGGGCAAAATGAATATTCTATTTTTATTGTATTAAAATATTAAACTCAAGTTGTTAGGTTTTCTGAAGTTATTAAATAATTTGTCATGACATTTTTATAAAGTGTTTAACTTTTATTTTCTGAATTACTTAATTATCCTACAAGAGCTACCATTAATTAATAGATTAAAGTAGGCAAAGTGAACATGTTATTTTTGTTGCATTAAAACAGTAGAATAAAGTCATTTAGTCCCCTTAATTTATTAAATCATTTTTCATGGTATTTTTGTAAAGTGATGTATTTCCATTATATGAATTAATCATTCATTTTAAAGGGCCTTGGAAATGTTTGTTTAATAAATTAAAATGAGAAAATTGAATTATTATATTTTTATTTGCTTATAAACAGTGTACTGGAGTCAATATATCATCTAGAATTAATATATAAATTTTTGGGAGTTTTTCTGAATGAAATAATAATCAAATCCCAAAGGGGTCTTAGGAATGCTATTTACTAAAATGTCATGGACAAAATGATCATTCCATTTTTATTGTATTAACAACAGTGAAATGGAGCCATTATATCTTCTGAAATTAGTTTATAAATTTCTAAGAGTTTTTCTGAATTATTTAATTGAAATGTTAATTAATTCCTAAAGAGGACTTTTCTTTATTATTTAATAAGATTATTATGTGCCAAATAAGTATATTGTTTTTATTGCATAAAAGTGTAGAGAATAAAAAGACAAATTTTCCAGATTTAAAATGGTGAAATTTGGAGTTAAATTGAGCAAGTTATGAATTTTTGAAGTTTAAACAATTCTTCTGAATTTTATTTAAAACCAGAAACAGTCTCTGGTCCATGGTGAGCCAGGCCCACGGTGGACCAGTGACTGTGCGCGTGAGCCGGGCCATTCAGGACCGTTGGATCCAAATCCATCGGGCGGTCGCGGATAGGGGCGCTTAAGTGACGATCGACGGCTGAGGGAGCTCGATACCCCTTTGACTGAGTGGACGGCCCAGATTGAACCCTGGTGGGTTTTAATCGTAGCCGTCCACCTCAGATCGCACGGCACCAGGCCCGTCCGGCACGCGCGTGGCACGGGGGAGGCTAAGGCCTTTGTCCCCGGCTCCGGCCGAGCGGCGGCGAGCTCCGGCGACGTCGTGCGGCGGCCCAATGTCCTCGTGGTTGGCGAAAATGGAAAGAGGATCCGGAGGGGAACATGATGGTACCAGAAAATGGGGCCGTCGGCGAGGGGACGAGGCTGGCGACGAGCGGTGGCGGTGGGGGAAGCTTCGGGTTGATGGCGACGGCGAGCTCTGGTGGCGATCCGGCCCAACGGAGGTGGGGCCGAGGGAGGGTGAGCGACGGCGGTCCCAGCGGAGGCGACGACGAGGGTGGCGATGGCCCGGAGCGCCGGTGAGGGCTTGCCGGAGTTGAGGCAGGGCAAAAGAGCTAAAAACCAAAGTGGCGGTTCGGGAAGGCGTGGTTAGGCTTAATTGTGGGTGGCCTGAGCTGCGGTGAAGGCCAGGGTTTAAATAGTACTGCCGGCGATGCTGATTTGGAAGGGGAATGGAGGAATCCGGGGAGGGGATCCACATTTCCTCCGGCGAGGTTTCCATGCACTCGGGTTCTTGCCATAAATGGAGAAAACGCGTCGCTCCTAGGTGGAATGAGATCGCCGGAGGTTGGGGAAGGGGATCCGAGGTCCAATCTTGCACACGGCGACGAATGGCGACGGGATTTGGAAGGAGATCGCCGGCTTTCGGAAAGGGGGTGGTTTCCATCGGGGAAGAAGATGCTGACATGTGGGGGCCACATGTCAGGGGGTGCTGGCGGAACCAAGCACGTCGACAAGTGGACCAAGGCTGCCAGAGACCGTGGGCGAATGCGTGAGGCTGACAAGCGGGGACCAGGCGGAGCGCGCGGGAGAGGAGAGAGGGAGGGGGATGGCGCCGACAGGTGGGTCCCACCCGTCAGAGAGAGGGGCGGTGCTGGGCTGGGCCGAAAGGCTTTCGGAGGGAGCTTTAGGGTTTCGGCCCAACTAGATTTCAAATGTATTTTCCATTAAATTTAATTCTAGAAATTCAGATATTTGCTTAAGGCTTGAAGATCTGTTAGAAAAATTTTGTAAAAATTCTCAAAAATATTTCTTGGCCTCTAGTTTATACCATAAAATTTTCAAGCCCAAATTTTGAATAATTATCTCTGTTTGGCTTTAACAGGGCTCTTTTAGAATTTTCTTTAATAGCAATATTCAGAAATTTATTTAATATTATTTTTCCTTTATTTTTATTCCCTTTTAATTTTGGGGCTGTTACACTGTGGGTCGAAGAGCTCCCTAAAATCTTGTGGTCCATTCGAACCACTCAAACCAGGTCCACAGGTTTTACCCCATTTAGATTACTATTCGGAGATGAGGCCATGACTCCGACGGAGCTCAGAGGTGGATCCGTTCGCGTAGTTCAACCTGGAGACGAAGGTGACAGGAGCACTTCGCTGGATTTGTCAGAAGAAACAAGGCTTCGAGCTGTCGCCAATCTGACTAAGTACCAGGACCACACAAAGACATGGTATGACCCGAAGATAAAGCTAAATGAGCTAAAACCTGGTCATCTAGTGTTGCGAAGTGTAATAGCTCCGGGGAAGCTAGGAAACAAATGGGAAGGACCATATGTTATCTTACGCTCAGGGCACCCCGGATCGTTTAAATTAGCTAATTTAGAAGGGGAAGAGTTGAAGCATGCATGGCATGCGGAGCACCTTAAGCGTTATTACGCTTAGAGGCTCCTTGTAATCGCTTGTAAAATTTTCCTTTCTATGAATAAAGATAAGGGTCGAATTTTGTTTTCTCTTCGAATATCCCTTACTCCTGATGGACGCATCGGGAGGACGGAGATGCTTGCAGAGTCAAGCATTTTTCCCAAGACCCAGGCGACTGCCTGTGAACCATCGGTTTAGAGGCTCCACTGCAACCCTACGGATTCCAGGCTCCGGCTTGTTAGGATCCGTAGAAGAGTCTAAGGACTTTAAAAAGAAACAGACTTTCGGCCTCCAGGTACGAAGTATCTGTAAAAGAGCCGAAGGTGGCCACCCTACGGATTCCAGGCTCCGGCTTGTTAGGATCCGTAGAAGAGTCTAAGGACTTTAAAAAGAAACAAACTTTCGGCCTCCGGGTACGAATTATCTGTAAAAGAGCCGAAGGTGGCCACCCTACGGATTCCAGGCTCCGGCTTGTTAGGATTCGTAGAAGAGTCTAAGGACTTTAAAAATAAATAGATTTTTTGGCCCTCGGGTGCGAACTATCTGTACAAGAGCCGAAGGTGGCCAAACTATGGATTTCATGCTCCGGCTTTGTCAAGATCCGTGCAAAAAAAAGAAAAAAAAAGAGGGAGTCGCGAGGTAGTAATACCAAAGTACAAATGATAAGTGTAATTCGAAGCATCATTGTGTCTGGCGAACCCTTTTCTACAGTAAAGGATCCACCACCCACAAGGGGGTCGGAGGATAGGAACCACACGACATACTTTCGAAGCATTTCACATTAAATCATTATACTTTTATATCAAGAAAAGTTTTGGTCCAAGCCTAGAAAAAATCGAAGACCCTGTCGGCATCTAGAGCTACCCCTCCGGCTACTCTGCCCTTCGGAGCTCGAAGCTGTTGGCTTGGCCCTCTTCGTTCGAACGTTTCTCTTTTTCTTGGAGGCTCGTAGTTTCTTTTGCTCTTCTTGAAGCTCCGCCCACGTCAAGAGCCTTTCGGAGTCAGCCTCCGCAGGGTCTTCGGCCCAGTACTCCGAGTCAGACCAGTCCATAGGTTCGGAAGACGAGGATACCTCCGCCTTCTCCTCCTCTTTAATATAAGCTAAGACGTCTTGGCAAACTTCAAGGGTTATCTCCCCTCCATCTCCGCGAGGAGCAAAGAAGCGAGAGCGGCGATAAGGCCTTAAGCCCTCAAGGTTTGCCCACTCCTTTCGGAGCTCGTCAGTAATTTCCAATAGTTCGAGGTCAGGGCTCGAAGGGCATGACAAAACCTAAAAAAGAACAGAACACCCAAGACAAGTTTCTTGTTTATAGCTTTTCCATTAATAAAAAAGGGCTTTATAAGACTTCGCATACATAATAACCCTAAAAGTCTAGACCTGCGGGTCGGTTGGTGGAGCAGGAATGACAGGGGCTGGCGAGGCAGGAAGCGGCGACCTTGTTTGCACCTGCTTCTGCCGGCGGGCTTCGTCGATCCAAGCTTTAGTTGCGACCTTGTGGTCTGTCTTCCAGGTTGACCGGAAGGCTTCCCAAGCCAAGGCTACATCCGAAGATGGCCGCAGCAAGTCGTCGGACGTGAAGCTTCCAGGGGTCGAACCCCCGACTAAGCCGAGGGGGATCTGAAGAGACTCGAGGTGACGAAGAACCCCGATGTCGGCGCACTGCTCGGAGATTTCTCTGTACCGAGTGCCGGAGTTCATCATCAGCGATGAAGCCACTTGGATCCTCTTCAGCTTCCGGTCGAGGGGCTCGAGGGTCGCAGCAAAAGACGAAGGGCACATAGTGCCAAAGTACTCCAAGGTACCCTGAAGGGCCTCCAAGGTACGTTCCGCCATGCTGGAGTTCTTCTTCTCCGCTGCTTCCAGCCCTGCAGTAGTCGCAGATACCTCGGCCACCTGGAGCATTAAAGAGCTCTTCTGGGCCATTTCCTGGTTGAGATCCCCCTAGAGCTCCACCAACTGTGCACTCGAAGCAGCAGCTGCTTGTCGGAGCCTTTCAACTTCCGCCCAAAGAACGACGCACTTAGCCTCGAACTCTTGGGCAGAGGAGCGAAGCGCGTCGCTGTCTTGTCGCGCTATTTGGAGGGCTTCGTCGGACGCTGCCCTAGCCCTCCGTTCCTCTAGGGTTTCTTCCTCCAGCCTGAGGGATCTCTCGTTGGAGTCATTAAGGGCCGTCTGGAGGGTGGTAACCTTCCTTTTGAGGCGATTAACCTCGGCCTCATTGGAAGTCGCTGCCGCTCTAGCAAGGACAAATTGCTGCAAAAATAACAAGTAAGTACCAAAGTGTTTATGATCACTAATGCGGAGGAGCTATGATGTTCTTTCATACCTGAAGGGCAGCCCTTTCGAGGGCTGAGTTGAGTTTCGGAGCCCTAGCCTCGCTCAAGATGGATACCAAGTCCGAATTGGCGATATCCTTGCTTTTCTCTGCCAGGGGCTCCATGAGTCTTCGGAGGCCCTCCCGATGCTCCAAGAACGGAGCCAGTAGAGGAAGCCAAGATAAGGCTTGAAGGTCATCTGCTGTGGCCTCATCCTCCGAATTGCTGCATGGCCAGGAAGAAGGCCGAGGCTAGATATGCTCTTGCCTCTCCCCGGCACGAAAGAAGGCAACGAGGGCGAAGTAGGAATACCCCGATCATCGGCAGCTACCCCTTCGACCAGAGCCACGATAGCAGGGGCAACCTCGACGGTCAGAGCCGCCATTGTAGGGGAAACCTCCGTCGCCAAGTCCGTCCTGACGGGCGCATCCTCCGCTCCGACAGGCGCATCCTCCGCTCCGACGGGCGCGTTCTCCGCCATCAAGCTCGGAGCATTCGAAGGTACAGGGGGGTCCACTCGAGCAGCGGCCTCCGAAGATGCAGGAGCTTCGGGCGCCGCCGGAGCATCGATACCCTTAGAGGTACCTATTTTGTTAACAAAGTTAATAAGCATATTTCCAGAAACAGTTTGCAGGTATTGGTCAAAAAAGGGAGCTTCGGGGAGTACCTTCGGGAGCCTCGTGGGGTAGGATCGCTGGATCCTCCAGGACCTCGTACATCTGAAGGATGTCGGCAAAGTCATCTCCCGAGGCCCTTTCCTCCGCATTTCCTGCCGGAGCCGCGATTTCCGCCGTAACCACCTCGGGTGTGGGCGAGTTGGGAGTGGCAGAGCCCGACTCCACATGTATGACGACGGGCGCAGGAGGAACCATCGGGGTTACGCCTGCTACCTCCCTAGCGGAAGTTCCAGGGGGAACCTCCCCTGGGTCTTCGTCGTCATCCAGGAGGTAGGTCTCGAAGGCCGACGCTATCTGAGCGTCAGAGTCCTCTATCTCCTCGAAGGCCGAGCTCCGAGCTCCCGGCGACGAAGCTGACGAGGTAGGTGTCAACCGCGAAGGGGGCTTCACTACTTTCTTCTTCTTGGACGGCTGCTTGCTGGCTTTCTTGGATGGTTTAGCACTGATCTTCCTTTTGCGAGCAGCTGCTCCGGTCAAGGTGAAGTCAGGAAGAGGAGGGGGCTCCATCCCGAGAGCTCCCCACACTCTGTTGGAACACTCCCAGCGTCCCACCAGCTCTAGTCTCTTTTGCTTTTTGGCCACCGAAGGGGCTCTGAGAACTCGTTCGGTGGCTCGAACTATGTCCTCCGGAGCCAATGACAAAGGAGCCGCTGAAAGAGAAGGGTATGATATCGTAAATATAATTGTTTCCTTCATCTAATATAATGCTGCAGGAAATGAAGTCTTACCTAGGTTTTGGAGATCTCCCTTCGAGGCCTGTTGAAACACGATCGGCCAGTTAGCTCCGAGGGGAGGGATCCGAAGGGTGATAAACTCTTCGGCCAGATCACGCATACTCATGCGGCGAGCCATCGAAGTGAGCAGCCCTAGCCTCGTCGAGAGCAGGCTAGGGTACGGGGAGATCTCCGCCTCCTTCCGGAACCAAATCTCGTGGAGAGGACCTGCGAGGGGAGAGTCCTCTCCGACTTCAGCGTAAAACCACCGAAGTATCCAATTGGTGTACCATCTGTCATTGATGGCCTTTGTAGGGAAATGAAGGGCATGCTCCCTCCGCAGTTGGAAATTGATGCTGCCGAAAGCTATGGTCACCTTAGAATCCCTAGGCCTGTTGTAACACCCCAAATTTTCAAAAAAATAAAATATTATTAAATTCAATTTCTTGGAATATATATTTCTGAAAATACTTTAAATACCTCTTTATACCAAAATGAACTACAGCATAGAGTATATGGCCAAACTAGGAGGTGAAAATTTTTGTATATGATCCTAAAGCCAAGAAATATTTTTGAGAATTTTTGTAAATTTTTGTCCACTGTGGAAATGCCCCAAATGATTTAATCTATTTTCTGCAATTGTTTTTAATCAGAAAATAATTTCAAACAGTAATGGGCTCCTTCCCTCCTTTCTCTCTCTCCCGGCCGGCCCAGCCCGTTACCTCGCGCGCCTTAGGCTGACAAGCCGACCCCACCTGTCAGCGCCGTTTTCTTTCCCTCGCGCGCGCACCCGACGCCGCGGCCCCACCCGTCAGTCGCCACCCTCACCCTCTCGCGCTCACTGGCTAGTGGCTCCCGCCTATCAGCTTCGCCTTCAACCTCGCGTCGTCGCCCCTAAAACACGCCGGCCACCTTTACTTCGCCTCGGATCCGCCCGCCGGCTCCCCCTCCCGTTAAACCAATGCCACCCATTAACCCCCCGAGGTCCACCGCCCATTTAAACCCATAAAGGCACGCGTTTAAGCCCCGGATTGGCGCTCGCATGCACGGCAAGAGCTCGCCGGCGTTGAAGAGAGCTTTTACTCTCGGCCTCCCCCGATTACGCCCCCTCTGCCCTCGCCGACGACCCTATATAAACCCCCTGGCCGTCCGCAATGCACCCCCACGCTCACACGCTGCGAGAACCACCTGAGCGCCCGTAGTTCACTTCTAGCGCACTCCTTCGGTTCCGCCTCCAGCCTCCGTTCGCCGTCGCCGGAGTCCCCCTCCCTTCTCGCCGACCGCACCGCCGTGACCGCACGGACCTCGCCGACCTCGGCCACCACTTCATCGACGACGAACCTCGCCGGATCGCTGTCCCCGCCGAGGAACCGAGAACCTTCGCCGCCACCGCTCGTCGCCGGCCTCACCCCGTCGACCCCGGACCACCGCAAGGGTACCCTTTTGTTCCCCTCGGTACCCCCTTTCCGTTTTTAGTCCTAGCTAGACTAGATAGCCCTCGACCTCGCCGGAATCGCTCGCCGTCGTACCGCCGGAGTCGGGGAAGAAGGGGTACTTTACCCCCCGACACGCACTGTGCCGGATTCAATCCTGGCCGTGCGATCCAGATCCAACGCTTGGATTAAATCATCTGTTCGGTTTAATCCTGGCCGTCGGATCTGAGTGAAGCGGTACGGTGCGATCTCGTGCGTTCGTTGATATTTAAAACCCGCGTTTAATCTGGAGCGTTCATCGCATACCGGTTCAAACGTTTTAATCCTAGCCGTCCACGTCAACTTAAGCGCTCCGCCTCGCTCTCGCACGTTGGATCTGGATCCAACAGTCCAGATCGATCCGGTGCACGCGCACAGTGCGCGGGTTCACCGTGGGCCTGGCTCACCGTGGACCCGAGGGATTTAAAATTTGAAAATAAATTCCAGAAATGCTTTTAAACTTGTAAAATTCATATCTGGTGCATTTGAACTCTAAAAATTGCCATTCCAATTTCAGAAAATTCATAAAATTATTCTCTACATGTTTATGCAATAAAAACAGTAGGTTTACTTTGACTTTTTCATGTTTATTTAAATAGATATTCAAATGCCCTTAGAATTAAAATATGAATTCAAATATTTAAACTTCAGAAAAATTCATATTTATTCCTTTTATGTTCATGTACTGTAAACCACTAAGTTTTCTATGAAACCTTCATTTTAAAATTATTAGAGAACTTAAGAATATAAATAACCCCTTTTAAAACCCTCTTTCAAAGGATAACACTTTATTTTAACCTCTTTTAAAATCATTATAACCTGAATCTCAGAACCCTAACAACTTGGTTTATTTTTGTTCAAACCAACTTAACCCTATGTGATTATTATGTGATGTTATATTGTTTGGTTGAATGTTATATTCATTTTATTTTACTTTATTATATTAAAAAGACTACGACGTCGCCGAGGAGCTGGAGTACTTCCCCGAAGTCCCTCCCTCTCCTTTCACTGAACAAGGCAAGTCACCAAACTAATCTTTTGAGCATATTGAGCCCATGTTTGATTAAACTATTGCTAAAACACATAGGTTATATATGTGCATTAGTCCAATAAAAACCCTTATATTATATTTATTTAGGATCCCCCGACCTTGATTTGCAACCCAAGCCATGCTATCTCGCCTAACCTCCTTGTCACCACATGATCAATGATATTAGTTAGTGTCCAAAGTATTGACACGATCGCTATAGGATAAAAATGAGTCGTAGCAAAATGGTTCTATTATATGATCCCCGTTACTTCTTATCCTTGGAAATTCTGTTGGTGATGAGTTATGGTTGTGAGTGTATGCATGGTGGGTTCCGGGTGCAAGCTAGGGCATTGGTCGGTAGTACCCGGGCACTATAAGGACCGGTCTGAGGGATCCATTGCAATACATTCTCGTACTAACCACAAGTCTAGTGGGTAAGTCCTAACTAAGGTATGGGTTGTTCCAAATCGAGGCCACCATTTGGAGATGGGTCAAGTTGCACCTGCGGGTGACTTGTACCAATGTGGCGCAAAAGGGGGTGCGACGTTAGCCGGGATGCGGCCCGGCGCGCCGGCGAAACCTAGAGCGGGTGGTTATCGCTTGGAACATCTCATATTGAGATTTTGGCACGAGTTCCTGTGAAATGGGTCATCTCGTTTGGGATGAGTGCGTGCCTTGTGGGTACAGTAGTACATCTCTGATCAGAGTCTTAAAATCTTTTCGAAAAGCCGAGCCCACGGTCAAGGGCGGGTTGCGTGACATCCCCCAGTTAGTTTACTTTGAATATGTATGTGCATGATGGATTGACATGTAAGGACTGTTGTGCGAGGAGGTAAAACGTACTCCTCGAGTTAGTTGATGTTGTTGATATCCATGTTTACTTTCCGCATGATTAAAATATGATTACACTAACTGCAATAACTGAAACTGTACTTTTCCGCAATGTTAGCCATTATCCTTCCTTGTTTATTATCCTGCATTATTACTTGCATTTGCGGTGGCTTGTTGAGTACTTCTGTACTCATACCCGTTGGACCCCACAGAGGATGCTTACTTTGAAGACGGTCTGGAGTAGCGACCCAGTCGAGAAGAAAGATCCTGAAGAAGAAGTTCGTCATGCCGTTTTTAATCATTTTATTACTGTTTTTACCAAGACTTTGATGTAATAAATATGGTCTGCGTACCATGGATATTGTCGTATGTATGCTGTCGCATGATGAACCTCTTGTATTATTGTTTTTCTTTGGAAATTCAATAATGTCTCGATTTGTTTAGATCGGGGCATCACAAGATGGTATCAGAGCCGACTTGACTGTAGGAAGCCAAACAGACCCGCCTAGCCATTAGCCGCCGAAAATTATTTCTTGAAAATCTACTTTATAAACTTTGTTCCTCTCCTCACTTTTATTCAACTTGCTGTTTTGTAGATGCCTGTCTACCAAGTCCACAGCTACTACCGCCACTACGAGGGCTTCGTTCGGGAGCTCCGCATGATGCTCACCTTCCTCGGGTTCCTCTTCGAACCCGAATTTCAAGGAGTGTACCCCGACGAGTTCGCCGGGCCCTGCGACGTCTCCCTCACCGTCCACGGCTCCGGAGAACACCTACCGCCCTACACCACAGCACTTGGAGGCCCGACTTTCGACGTCGCGTGCCAACGAGTCGCCCTCCAGGCCCTCATGGATCTGAGGATGATCTACGACGATCGTCTTCAGAACTCGTCCTTCCGGCTCGTGCCGAAGCGTACTCCCGGAGCCCACCGTAGCATCTACCTCGGAGTTCACTCCGTGCGTGATCCGGTCATGGCCCGGCAGTCGCGTCTTCTACAGGCCATGGATGATCTCCACACCGAGGCGGTGCTCGACGCCGACGAGCACCATGAGGCGGTTGAGTTCCTTCGTGAAGAGACGAAGAACTTGATCCAACAGAATGGTGAGTTGCAGCGCAAGATCATGCAGCTGCAGAAGGATATAGCGGAGATGGTTCCTCTTCTTCCAAGGAAGAAGAAGCCCATCCGTGAGCCCCTCCCTCGCCCCAAGAGGATCCCGCCACGACCCTCTCCCGCCAGAGCCTCCACCAGCGCCCCTACACCACGCTCCGGCCTCGTCTCCGACTCCATGATTGAGAACTTTCTCGAGCCCACCATCCCATCGGAGCCGTGTACCCGTGGTTCCGAGAGCACGGAGACCGCCTCCGGTGGCGAGTAGGCGTTAGGAGACGCTATTTAAATAAAAATCATAATTTTGTATGTGGTGCCGTCTGCAACGAGTTGGGTTGTAGATGGAATAAGATCTTGGATGTAATGAACTATTTATGCCACTATATATATTTATGTGCTTGGTATTTTTGGGTGTATTATTGTTTCGTCATCATTGTTTTATCACTATGTGTATTCAGAAGATGGCCGACCACCAGAACACCGGTTCCAACAATGGAGCAGGAGGAAGACGTGATGCGCCCGAGGGTGTTGTACCCAACTGGGGTGCAACGGGCCCCCGTCAGTCTGGATCACCCTCCGCCAACCACCCTACCCTAGCGGAGATGATGGCGAATCAAAACCAGCTGATCACCGCCCTCCTCACTCAGATGCAGAACCAACAGGCTCAGTTGGATCGTCTGCAGCATGTGGAACCTGCCCCTCGCGCACCAGCACCCGCGCCTGCTCCGCAACTCTCCGAGTTTCTGCGCATATGCCCACCCATCTTCTCGAGCACCACCAACCCAATGGAGGCCGGAGATTGGCTTCGCACCATCGGAAAGAAGCTCGACCTCCTCCCCTGCACCGACCGGGAGCGGGTGGCCTTCGCCACTCACCAGCTCCAGGATCCCGCCGCGGAATGGTGGGACAACTATCGTGAGTCCCAGCCAGAGGACCACGTGGTGACTTGGGCGGAGTTCACCATCGCTTTCCGTGCCGCCCATGTCCCCGCCGGCGTCATTGCGGTAAAACAGCAGGAGTTCCGCGACCTGCAACAAGGCAACAGGACCTTCATGGAGTACCTCCATGAGTTCAACCGCCTCGCCCGCTACGCACCGGAGGAAGTGCGCACCGACGCCCTCCGCCAAGCCAAGTTCCTCCGGGGACTTAAGGATGAGCTGTCCATCCAGCTCGTCGCTACCGACTACGCCGACTTCCAACGGCTAGTCAACAAGGCGCTCGTCCAAGAGAATGAGCAGAACAAGCTGGACCTCAAGAAGAGGAAGATGATCGCCTTCAAGCATCAACAAGCGAACTCTCAGAGGCCCCGCTTCATCCCTCCGCCACCAACGCCAGCCTACCATCCCCGGCCTGCCTACAGGCCACCTCACGCCGCCAGCGGATCCAACGCCGGGCATCCTCGCCCCGCTCCACCAGCTCCGGCCGCTCAGCCGACACCAGCCGCCAAGGCTCCGATCTTGAAGGATCGCCAAGGAAGGCTGGTCGTCTACTTTAACTGCCGCAAGGAAGGGCACTATGCACACCAGTGTCCCCACCCCAAGCAAGCCCAAGGCGCGACACCCAACCAGGCGGTTCGTGCCCGCGTCAACCACATCAGCGCGGAGGAAGCTCAGGGGGCTCCTGAAGTCGTGCTCGGTATGTTTACTGTGAATTTCGTACCAGCCGTCATATTATTTGACTCTGGAGCAACCCACTCCTTCATCTCAGAAGATTTTGTGAAAACAAACGAACTGGACGTGCTCCCTCTACCTATTCCCATGGTGATTGCCACCCCCGGCAATAGGACCTTAGCCCGCTTATGCAGCCCTAAGATTCAAATTGACATCCAAGGAATACTGTTCCGGGCCGAACCAGTCCTCATCCAATGCACCGGACTCGACCTCATACTAGGGATGAATTGGTTGATGAAGCACAAGGGAATGATCGATTGTGCCAACAAGTCCGTTACGGTGACCAACCCTGAAGGCGCAGCCGTCACCTTTCAGATGACCAGTCGCAAACCGCTCGGAGCATCCCTTCGCTCGATAGCTCTTGAAGAGGTACCTATAGTCAAGGAGTTTGCGGATGTCTTCCCTGAAGACTTACCCGGAATGCCTCCCAAGCGGGACATCGAATTCAGAATCGAACTTGTTCCCGGGACCACTCCAATCTCCAAGCGCCCGTACCGGATGGCCGCTAATGAACTAGCCGAAGTAAAGAGCAACATCGAAGACCTAGAGCAGAAAGGGTACATCCGACCGAGTACCTCACCCTGGGGTGCACCGGTCATTTTTGCCTTGAAGAAGGACAAGACCAAGAGGATGTGCGTGGACTATAGAGCCTTGAACGACGTAACCATCAAGAACAAGTATCCACTGCCTCGGATCGACGACTTGTTCGATCAGCTGAAAGGATCCTCGGTGTTTTCCAAGATTGACCTCAGGTCAGGTTATCACCAGTTGAGATTTAGGGAAGAAGACATACCCAAGACCGCCTTCACCTCCCGCTATGGACTCTACGAGTACACAGTGATGTCGTTCGGACTCACGAATGCCCCGGCCTTTTTCATGAACATGATGAACAACGTATTCATGGAGTTCTTGGATAAGTTCATCGTAGTGTTCATTGACGACATCCTCATTTACTCCAAGACCAAGGAAGAACACGAGACTCACCTCCGTCTAACCCTCGGAAAGCTAAGGGAGCAGCAACTGTACGCCAAATACAGCAAATGCGAATTTTGGTCGTCTGAGGTGAAGTTCCTCGGTCATGTTATATCTGCCGGAGGAATAGCAGTGGACCCCATCACCGTGGAAGCAGTAACCAACTGGCTGCAGCCCACGACCGTGACCGAGATCCGGAGTTTTCTCGGATTGGCCGGATACTACCGCCGGTTCATCGAGAATTTTTCCAAGATCGCCAAGCCGATGACCAGACTGCTTCAGAAGGAAGTGAAGTTTGAATGGACCCCAGATTGTGAAGAAAGCTTCCAGACTCTCAAGAAGAAGCTCGTGTCAGCTCCTATTCTGACTCTGCCAGACATCCGGAAAGACTTCCACGTCTACTGTGATGCCTCTCGTCAAGGATTGGGATGCGTCTTGATGCAAGAAGGGAAGGTGATATCCTACGCCTCCCGGCAACTGAGACCGCATGAGCTGAACTACCCGACCCACGATCTGGAGTTAGCAGCCGTGGTTCATGCTTTGAAGATATGGAGACACTACCTTGTGGGGAATCGGTGTGAGGTCTTCACCGACCACAAGAGCCTCAAGTACATATTCACCCAACCAGATCTGAATCTCAGACAAAGGAGATGGTTGGAACTGATCAAGGATTATGACTTGGGCATCCATTATCATCCGGGCAAAGCGAATGTGGTGGCAGACGCCCTTAGTCGAAAAGGGTACTGCAATGCCATCATGATTCAGGACCAAGCTCCTTTGCTGTATAAGGAGATGGAAAGGCTAAACCTAGGGATCACCACTCGCGCGTACCTCGCTGCCTTGGAGTCTCGGCCTGTCTTAATAGACCAAATCCGAGAAAAGCAGAAGGAAGATCCGGACATCCTAGAGATCCAGCAGAACATGAGGAAGGGTAAAGCCCACGGATTTTCCGAGGACGAGCATGGTACCATCTGGTTCGGAAACCAGATATGCGTACCCGACCTACCTGAGTTGAAGACTCTCATCCTTCAAGAGGCCCATGATACATTATACTCCATCCATCCCGGGAGTACAAAGATGTACCAAGACCTGAAGGAAAAGTATTGGTGGGTCAGCATGAAGAGAGAAATAGCTGAGTATGTGGCCAAGTGTGACACCTGTCGGCGAGTCAAGGCAGAGCATCAGAGACCTGCCGGACTTCTTCAACCTCTCAAGGTCCCTGAATGGAAGTGGGAAGAGATAGGAATGGACTTCATCACGGGACTGCCCAGGACCCAAGCTGGTCATGATTCTATTTGGGTGATCGTCGACCGACTCACCAAGGTAGCTCACTTCGTTCCGGTCAAGACAACTTACACTGTCGCCAAGTTGGCTGAGTTGTATATAACCCGGATCGTGTGCCTTCACGGAGTTCCTAAGAAGATTGTATCTGACCGCGGGAGTCAGTTTACCTCCAAGTTTTGGAAGAACCTTCAAGAGGAACTCGGCACCCGGCTAAACTTTAGCACCGCCTATCATCCACAGACTGACGGTCAAACCGAACGAGTCAACCAGATATTGGAGGATATGCTTAGAGCTTGTGCTCTAGACTTTGGCGGAATGTGGGACAAGAACTTACCCTATGCGGAGTTCTCCTACAACAACAGCTATCAAGCCAGTCTGCAAATGTCCCCGTTCGAAGCACTCTACGGACGTAAGTGCAGAACGTCGTTGCTCTGGGATCAAACCGGAGAGTCGCAACTGGTTGGGACCGATCTCTTAAGAGAAGCCGAAGAGAAGGTTAAGATCATAAGAGACCGATTGAAGGCAGCCCAATCCCGACAGAAGAGCTATGCCGACAACCGTCGAAGAGATCTAGCCTTTGAGGAGGGCGACTATGTCTATCTCCGAGTCACTCCCCTCCGTGGCACTCAAAGGTTCAACATGAAAGGCAAACTAGCGCCCCGCTACGTCGGACCTTTCCAGATCCTCCGACAGCAAGGAGAGGTGGCATATCAACTCGAACTGCCTCCATCCTTGGCAGGAGTTCATGATGTGTTCCATGTCTCTCAGCTGAAGAAGTGCCTCCGTGTACCCACCGAGCAAGCCGACCTTCAACAGCTCAATGTCCAAGAAGACTTGACCTACATAGAGAAACCCATCAAGATCTTGGAAACCAAGGAAAGGGTAACCAGAAGCCGTGTAGTTCGCTTCTGCAAGGTCCAGTGGAACAACCATCCCGCCGAAGAAGCCACTTGGGAAAAAGAAGACAAACTGAAAGCCCAATACCCCGAGTTATTCGAGTAACGTTCCAATCTCGAGGACGAGATTCTTGTAAGGGAGATAGGTTTGTAACACCCTAAATTTTCAAAACAATAAAAATATTATTAAATTCAATTTCTTGGAATATATATTTCTGAAAATACTTTAAATACCTCTTTATACCAAAATGAACTACAGCATAGAGTATATGGCCAAACTAGGAGGTGAAATTTTTTGTATATGATCCTAAAGCCAAGAAATATTTTTGAGAATTTTTGTAAATTTTTGTCCACTGTGGAAATGCCCCAAATGATTTAATCTATTTTCTGCAATTGTTTTTAATCAGAAAATAATTTCAAACAGTAATGGGCTCCTTCCCTCCTTTCTCTCTCTCCCGGCCGGCCCAACCCGTTACCTCGCGCGCCTTAGGCTGACAAGCTGACCCCACCTGTCGGCGCCGTTTTCTTTCCCTCGCGCGCGCACCCGACGCCGCGGCCCCACCCGTCAGTCGTCACCCTCACCCTCTCGCGCTCACTGGCCAGTGGCTCCCGCCTGTCAGCTTCGCCTTCAACCTCGCGCCGTCGCCCCCAAAACACGCCGGCCACCTTTACTTCGCCTCGGATCCGCCCGCCGGCTCCCCCTCCCGTTAAACCAACGCCAGCCATTAACCCCCCGAGGTCCACCGCCCATTTAAACCCATAAAGGCACGCGTTTAAGCCCCGGATTGGCGCTCGCATGCACGGCAAGAGCTCGCCGGCGTTGAAGAGAGCTTTTACTCTCGGCCTCCCCCGATTACGCCCCCTCTGCCCTCGCCGACGACCCTATATAAACCCCCTGGCCGTCCGCAATGCACCCCCACGCTCACACGCTGCGAGAACCACCTGATCGCCTGTAGTTCACTTCTAGCGCACTCCTTCGGTTCCGCCTCCAGCCTCCGTCCGCCATCGCCGGAGTCCCCCTCCCTTCTCGCCGACCGCACCGCCGTGACCGCACGGACCTCGCCGACCTCGGCCACCACTTCGTCGACGACGAACCTCGCCGGATCGCCGTCCCCGCCGAGGAACCGAGAACCTTCGCTGCCACCGCTCGTCGCCGGCCTCACCCCGTCGACCCCGGACCACCGCAAGGGTACCCTTTTGTTCCCCTCGGTACCCCCTTTCCATTTTTAGTCCTAGCTAGACTAGATAGCCCTCGACCTCGCCGGAATCGCTCGCCGTCGTACCGCCGGAGTCGGGGAAGAAGGGGTACTTTACCCCCCGACACGCACTGTGCCGGATTCAATCCTGGCCGTGCGATCCAGATCCAACGCTTGGATTAAATCATCTGTTCGGTTTAATCCTGGCCGTCGGATCTGAGTGAAGCGGTACGGTGCGATCTTGTGCGTTCGTTGATAATTAAAACCCGCGTTTAATCTGGAGCGTTCATCGCATACCGGTTCAAACGTTTTAATCCTAGCCGTCCACGTCAACTTAAGCGCTCCGCCTCGCTCTCGCACGTTGGATCTGGATCCAACGGTCTAGATCGATCCGGTGCACGCGCACAGTTCGCGGGTTCACCGTGGGCCTGGCTCACCGTGGACCCGAGGGATTTAAAATTTGAAAATAAATTCCAGAAATGCTTTTAAACTTGTAAAATTCATATCTGGTGCATTTGAACTCTAAAAATTGCCATTCCAATTTCAGAAAATTCATAAAATTATTCTCTACATGTTTATGCAATAAAAACAGTAGGTTTACTTTGACTTTTTCATGTTTATTTAAATAGATATTCAAATGCCCTTAGAATTAAAATATGAATTCAAATATTTAAACTTTAGAAAAATTCATATTTATTCCTTTTATGTTCATGTACTGTAAACCACTAAGTTTTCTATGAAACCTTCATTTTAAAATTATTAGAGAACTTAAGAATATAAATAACCCCTTTTAAAACCCTCTTTCAAAGGATAACACTTTATTTTAACCTCTTTTAAAATCATTATAACCTGAATCTCAGAACCCTAACAACTTGGTTTATTTTTGTTCAAACCAACTTAACCCTATGTGATTATTATGTGATGTTATATTGTTTGGTTGAATGTTATATTCATTTTATTTTACTTTATTATATTAAAAAGACTACGACGTCACCGAGGAGCCGGAGTACTTCCCCGAAGTCCCTCCCTCTCCTTTCACTGAACAAGGCAAGTCACCAAACCAATCTTTTGAGCATATTGAGCCCATGTTTGATTAAACTATTGCTAAAACACATAGGTTATATATGTGCATTAGTCCAATGAAAACCCTTACATTATATTTATTTAGGATCCCCCGACCTTGATGTGCAACCCAAGCCATGCTATCTCGCCTAACCTCCTTGTCACCACATGATCAATGATATTAGTTAGTGTCCAAAGTATTGACACGATCGCTATAGGATAAAAATGAGTCGTAGCAAAATGGTTCTATTATATGATCCCCGTTACTTCTTATCCTTGGAAATTCTGTTGGTGATGAGTTATGGTTGTGAGTGTATGCATGGTGGGTTCCGGGTGCAAGCTAGGGCATTGGTCGGTAGTACCCGGGGCACTATAAGGACCGGTCTGAGGGATCCGTTGCAATACATTCTCGTACTAACCACAAGTCTAGTGGGTAAGTCCTAACTAAGGTATGGGTTGTTCCAAACCGAGGCCACCATTTGGAGATGGGTCAAGTTGTACCTGCGGGTGACTTGTACCAATGTGGCGCAAAAGGGAGTGCGACGTTAGTCGGGATGCGGCCCGGCGCGCCGGCGAAACCTAGAGCGGGTGGTTATCGCTTGGAACATCTCATATTGAGGTTTTGGCACGAGTTCCCGTGAAATGGGTCATCTCGTTTGGGATGAGTGCGTGCCTTGTGGGTACAGTAGTACATCTCTGATCAGAGTCTTAAAATCTTTTCGAAAAGCCGAGCCCACGGTCAAGAGCGGGTTGCGTGACATCCCCCAGTTAGTTTACTTTGAATATGTATGTGCATGATGGATTGACATATAAGGACTGTTGTGCGAGGAGGTAAAACGTACTCCTCGAGTTAGTTGATGTTGTTGATATTCATGTTTACTTTTCCGCAAGATTAAAATGTGATTACACTAAATGCAATAACTAAAACTGTACTTTTCGCAATATTAGTCATTACCCTTCCTTGTTTATTATCCTGCATTATTACTTGCATTTGCGGTGGCTTGTTGAGTACTTCTGTACTCATACCCGTTGGACCCCACAGAGGATGCTTACTTTGAAGACGGTCTGGAGTAGCGACCCAGTCGAGAAGAAAGATCCTGAAGAAGAAGTTCGTCATGCCGTTTTTAATCATTTTATTACTGTTTTTACCAAGACTTTGATGTAATAAATATGGTCTGCGTACCATGGATATTGTCGTATGTACGCTGTCGCATGATGAACCTCTTGTATTATTGTTTTTCTTTGGAAATTCAATAATGTCTCGATTTGTTTAGATCGGGGCGTCACACCTGTCCTGTGGCTTCGGCTGGCATATGGCCTCGTGGGTCGCGGCAAAGATTTCGGAGCGCCCCTCGCATCCCTCCGCCCGGAGCGCCTATTCGAAGACGGCTAGGCGTGTGATGGCGTTGGGAGACAGTTGAGGTAAGGTTATGTGGAACAGGTCTAGTACCTCTACCAAGAAGTCCACGGCTGGAAGCCCCAAGCCTGCTTCAAAAAATGCTTCGAAGACCACCACCTCCCCGCTTCGTGGCCTTGGAGTTGATTCCGGTCCAGGGACCCGACTCCTCAATCCGGCGCCCAGTTTCCCATCTACGGCCTCTTCAATGGACTCGGCGGTGCTCACGGATTGACCGATGAGGAAGCTTTGGGCGATTTTCTTCTTGGAAGGCGGACGGAGCTCCCGAGGATTCTTGGGCCAAGCGCCGCCCGAAGTCCCCGCCATTGCCGCTGCTGCCGAGGTGGCCCACGCCTGCCTCTGCGCAAGAGTGTTGGCTGCCGCTGGAGTGGTGTGGCTAGTTCTCGCCATTCGCTCGGATGCTCAAGAGGTTGAAGGATTGGGGAAAGTGAATCGCGAGTACTGGAAGCGGTAAAAAACCTCGGTTAATCCTTGTTTTTCCCTTTTATAACCGCTCGTCGGGTGCTACTCTTCGATTGCTTTCACACTGCAGGTTCGGCTTCTATCGCTGGCAAGTGGGTCCAGTAAATGGAACGGTGAGCAACCACTGTAAAAATCGACCGTTACCTTTTACAGTGTGTAACGGTTACTTGTACCGTAACGGCTATAATCAAATGGCTCTTCACGATGCTTGCGCCCCGAAACGGTTCTCTTCCCAGTACGTGTTCCCATCGCATAAGGAACCCGAAGGGGGAGGTTCGAACACTTTGGATTCGAAGTCCTCTGTGAGTTATAACATGTCTGAATCCCCTTTAAGTCTCAAAAAATAGAAATGTTCCTTCCGTATACTGCCTTCTTTCTAAACAGGTTAACTACAAAGAGGCGTATTCGAGGGGCTACTGTTGGGGGAAATTACTCTATTTTCAGGACTTAAAGATTAATACTTCAAAGGCTAAGAAGAGCTCCGAAGCTGGTGAGCAGTCGTTCGGAGATAGAGGCGTCAAGCCAAAGGGTGCAGCGATGCGAAGCCTCGATGAACCCTCCGAATGGAAGATAAAGGCCCCGAAGCTGAAGGACAAGATTGATGAGATGTTTGGCTTATTCATCTACCTTGTAGTGTTTTACCTTTTTTAACCTTGTTCCTAGCACCGAATAGTTTCCACTATGTCGGTTGTAATCTAGGGGTAATTAGGTCTTTTCCTTATGCATTTTTACCTATAAATACCCCCCTCTATACCCTGTAAGAGGGCCCCCCGGAACAAGTTATTGAATACACGCATTCGGACTACTCGAGCTATTATCCAATTCGGAGGTTCGAGGTAGTCCTAAAGCACAAACTCTTTGTTTGTTCGTTCTTGATCCCAGAGAACCTGTTGGTGTAACTTTTGCACCAACACCCCCTAAAATAGTAGGTCTAATAGCAAGTACAATAGAGACACCTTTTAGATAATTCTTTCTATTTTTAAGGATAACAATTACAATAGAGCATTTCCATTGTACTGATTATTTTTATTTTTAAGATAGCAAACACACCTCTGCGCTGCATGCGTGCGGATAGCATTCAAACACACCTGACTCGACACACATTAACGGAGGTGTGTTTGACCAACCACCAAGGCAGAGTTTGTAATAACATTTAATTTGGGCTCTATATTTTCAATTGAAAATATGGAGTCTTCGACGGGTGGCGTCCGTGCCGTGCCAAGCTGCAGCTGAGTTCCTTTCACACTGACACTGTACATCGATGTCCCCAAGGCGAGCACTGCGTAGTAAGGTAGAATTTGATCTGGCTATGCCTTAGGATCCCTTTGTTTTAGTTTTCGAAAACATCTTTTGTTTTCTGAAAGCTAAAAATCAAACAAAAAATTATATTTTAAGCTAGAAGCTTTTAGTAAAAACAGTTTTTGGTATAGTGAAAATGTGAAAGTTTCTCTAGACCTGTTTTCTGTGATTTTTGGTTTTTTGGCTTCGTAAACATACAAAATTCATAAATTGTCATTTCAAACTTCATAAAACACTATCAACAAAATGTAAGTTATTTGAGCATATTTAAAAAAAGGTAAAATGTATTACCATATTGCCTGCTTTAGAACCAATAATCTGCGATCAAATGGAGTTGGGGGGATAATATCATCATATATGCGCTTTGCTTCTTAGGCAAAATATTCTATGAAACTTGCACTATAATTGACCTGTATTTGTAGCAATCAATGACGCTCCAGTAAGGATCACAAGCTCCAACTAATATCAATGTAGTATTTTCAGAATGTACCTCACCAAGAGCCTCTTTCATAGAGGCTTCCCCTGTTCCAGTGTCATGAGAAGTGCAAGTTCTTCATTTATTGAGATAATTAGATCATACCTTTGTGGAATAGACATACTCAGAAAAAGTATTCGAGTAATAATACTACATAAGAATATAAGATTGTTGTTATTAATTCAGTCTTTAAAATTACCATTTTCTTAGAGCCTTGCTCCTCTCACTTGCAATGAGTTTGCAAAAACAGAAGAAATGGAAGCAGTGAATATGATCAACAAGAAGAAAAAGCAATGTGCTTCATCAAAAGTATTGCATACAAATAAAAGTGGTTATATAGACTGTAAAATTGCAGCCCTGATTTCATGTGGACCTTCTATTTCTTCGATGGGAATGTGGAATGGAGCTATTGCACCAGATGTTTCTTTGCTGCCCATACAGGACACGTTTGTGAGCATCTCTCCAGTTGCTGGAGTTTCCACCTAATACAGGAAAAGAATGATGTTTTAATCATCAACAACTAACATTGAGATAAAACAAAGATATAAACAGTGGAAAGGTATCTCCAGTAGCATTGTTGCCTTATTGTCCAGTACACGAGATAAAAAAAGATTAATAGCTTCTGTGTCACCGTTATTCTTTGTTTCACCAAAAATACCACTAAAATTTCGCGAATAGCCGATATGCCATTATTATTACAGATTGACTTCAAAATGTCATTTGGGCCCACAGGCAGAGTACTACATTTCAAAAATTCCCACTTTACCCCTAATATTCATCTTCTACCTCAAGCCTCCGCCTTAGCCCCTCTCTGCCTCCGCTCCCGCCGGCAGCCATGGCCGCGCCACCGCCGAGACTCGTCGCCGCTCCCGCCGCCGTCCGCCATGGCCGCACCACCGCCGAGACTCGTTGCCGCTCCCACCGCCGGCCACCAGCTGCTCCCGCGTAAACAGAGCATCGTCCACCTCGCCGGTCGGCCTCTATAAATCACCCTCGTCTTGCTGCACCAACACCCCCCTCCTCCTCCTCCACCTCGTCGTCCTCTCCTCCCTACCAGAAACCACCACCATCTTGTTGGTCCCGGTAGGAACAGGGAGAGGGGTAGCCTAGTGCACCGGTGGGTAGCTAGCGCTGCATGCAGTGGTAGCTCTAGGCTCTAGCTAGGCTTTTGCCAGTTGCCACTGACCGCTCCGGTGGAATCCGGTGCGAGGCAGCTAGCTCAGCTGAGATCACTGGGTCATGGCTCTTTATAAGCAGCCGCTTTGCATAGAAGTCATTAACTGATTAACCCTAGAAGAAGGATACCTTGAGGCGGGTACTCTGGGATGTACATGGGGCGCTTGGGAATGACCGTGTCTTGCAGCATCTGCCTCGAACGAACAGGCGAAAGCAAGTGAAGGAAGAATTGGGGTAAAGTAAGGGGAGGAAAGGCAAGAAGCTACAGATTAAGCAGACCCGCGTCATGTTGTTCTGTGACTTGAGGAGGGAGGTGACGAGGCGGCCGAGCAGAGGATGAGGGTAATATGGGTATTTTTAAAATATAGTGTTCTGCGGGTGGGACCAAATGATATTTTGAAGTTAATCTGTAATAATAATGGCATATCGGCTATTCGCGAAATTTTAGTGATATCTCTGGCGAAATGAAGAATAACGGTGGTATAAAAGCCATTAACTCAAAAAAAACTGAACAACAAAATTGAAAGGGGCAAGACTTCGTTAAGAGTCACAGTCGTGTGGACTACAAACTACTCGCACGGATTCACATGGCCAAACAGCATGTTCAGAACCTAGGCATACACAATTAACAAATTCACCGATTAATTTACAGTTCAACAGAAATTTCAATCCAACAATTGCAAGTTCCACATCCTTCTAATTAACTCAATCTAAACAAAGCTCAGCGCAACAGACAATCGAATTGAAGTTAGTTCACTCACTCGCAAGCACAACAAGCCATTATCTCTCGATTGATCTCTAGGTTTTGACATATCTGCATTGTTCTCATCGAAAGCATTTGCTTCGGGGGCAGTGGCAGAAAGATGGTCTTTGGAACGCTAGGTGGGAGGAAGCGGCGGATGCCAGGCGGGACGGAACTGTAGCCACCGCTGGCACGCGGGGAGGGGCGGCCACGGCGGGCGGTGCGGAAGGAGACAACAGCGCGGCTCAAGGAATTTGTCAGCGACACGAGGAAATGGCTGGAGGCGGCCCAGCAGCAACCGTCAAGGCCAGATCTATCGCGTGTTGTGAAAGGGATGTGAGTTAGCTGACATCAAATCTCCCCAGCACTCGCTTGTTAAGCGTGCTCAGGCGGGAGTAGTATCAGGATGAGTAACCTCCTGAAAATTTTCGTTCATATCCTCGACACACCCATGACCTTCAAACAAGGTCAAACTCATGTGATCTATTTCAAAAAAAAAATAGATCTATGGCGTGGAGAGAGGAAGGGAGGGGCAACGGTAGTTGCACTCAGAAGAAAATGTGACTTTGGCGGAACCGATTTCTCTAGCATAAATATCGCCAGAGGTTGCCACAATACTAGAAAAAAGCGAAAATATGGGAGAAAGCAGTAAGCTTTAAAGGAAATTAAGATTTCCGATAGACACCAATATTTTAATTAAACAGGACATGTTGTTATGTCCAACTCCACCATCACTGTTATCTTACAAACATTTTCTTCGAATAGTACCAAATACAGCTAACAAGAAACCAAGCCCGTCTGGATCGTGAAATACTACTAAACTTTGATTTTAGTTCAAATGTACCATGAAAGCAAAATTGTATATATAGTCACCTCAGTGTTCTGTCACATACGTCGTTGTAAATGTGTTGTTTATGTAATATAATGTGCTGTTATGTTGTACATATGTTTTACGTTATGCCATTTTATAGCATCTTTTAAATTCCTCGTTATATTTTAAGTATAAATATGACATATTCCAATACTTAAAATTCAAACGGAATTATTAATGCAAAATAAACAAAATCGTAACGTTCATTTTTAAAGACATAACATATTATTATTTTGGATCTACTACATACCATCAGATTATCCATTTTATACTTTAAAGTCTACATTTTGTTATATTGCCATAATGACTACCTTAAAAAATATATTTATATTATTTTCCATATTAAACACAACTATTGAGATTTTTTGACATCTACTCACTATTTGGCAGATCATGTCTTCCTAATCATAAGATCTACACCAATTTTTTTGGTGAATATCTTTATTGTGTTACAAATTAAAGTTATTTTTTACTCATTCAAGTTTACACTTGTTTTTTCATATTTTGTATCATTATTTACAAAAATACCATGATCATTAATCATGGCTCATTTCCATGTAGGCAAAATAACTACAAATGAATTCGAAATATTAGTTCTTGGTGGTCACAATTATCCAACATGGGCAACGAATGTCAAGGTCAGCCTTGTATATTACGTGGAATACTAACGGCAATACAAGACACACAGCAAGAGGTCACGCCGTTGAGAGATGAATTAAAATACACTGTCTTATATTTAATTAGGAACCATATCCATACAGATATCAAAACTGAGTATGTTTTGGAAGAAGATCCTAACACATTGTGGAAAACTCTCGAACAACGATATGATCAGCAAAAAGCAACATTGTTGCCAGGTGCAATTCATGATTGGAATCATCTTAGATTACAACCATGCTATTCATAAAATTTGCTCTAGATTACATTTTTGTGAAAGAAAAACCTACAAAAGCAGATAAGATAGAAAAAACTTTATCTACAATGTTACATGTTAATAGGATCTTACAACAATAATATCATACTAGAAATTACCAACTTTATTCTAATCTTATTCATGTATTCTGTAATTTTTTTATAATTAGTTCGCGTTTAATCTTTTAAATTGATATTTATATATGGCATGTGATAAAATTACTGCTCCGTGCAGACATTCTTTACGATAATGGTTCAGAGATCCACTCCGGTGTACATCGAACGGAAGGTCAATGAAATCTCGACAATATGGAGAAGAGATCAAGAACAACACCTGAGAGTCTGAGACCGAACGTAGCCAAAATAAATTCATAAAATTATTACTTCTAACTGCAAGGATTTATGTCACATAGATTTGACCACAAATATTAGTAACATAAAATTTTAAACTAGCATTCAAATTCAAATGACCAATAACTTAAACTTTTAATCCGGCATTTAAACGACTATTTAATTTTTAATCATGTTTTGACATGGCGTCGTTTTGCTACACACGAAAAATACGCGCACGCACACGTGACTTTAGCTGAGGTATTGTTTGGTTCTTTAGTCTAGAAGCTTAGTACTGTTACGTTGAATATTTAGATACTATTTTAGAATATTAAATGTAAATTATTTACAAAATACATTCATAATCTAATCGGTGGATTATTTGTGAGACGAATCTATTCAAAAACCCAATTACGGCTTTCGTTCTTTCACGTGGTTTACGGCTTTCTTTGGCAGCGCGATTCAGTCAAGAAAATGAATCAAGTAGAATGAAATCATCGCAAAACACCTTACGAAAAACCGAACCGAAATATTTGGGTTTTATTGTTTTTTACTTGTTGTCCTGTTTATGTTTCCTAAAAAACCAAACATTTTACGGACCGAATAAATCGAACCGAGTTCCCATCCCTACAAAAGACCAGAGGGAGACATACGTGAACTTGTAGCGAGTCTGACTGCATACACATACATACATACATAGAGTTATGTTTCATTAAGCATACCATTTGTTTGGGGAATAAGGGCCAAATGACAGTCAGCCTAACAAAGCTTTGGACTCAGAGAGCCTGACACCGTCGAAGAATGAAGACGAAGCAGATCTCTTCTGTCGAAGCTTTTTCTAGACTGCAGCCAGATTAAGCCTTCAGACTCACTTCGGAGCCCTCTGGAGTCGAGCCTCCAGGCTTCATTCGGAGATCTCTGAAGCTAATATCCGGACCCCCTCTGGTCCCTTTTGAAGCTAAACCTCTGGAAGTCAGTTCGGAGCACAGCTCGGATTGCACTTTGGAGTCCACCTCGAAGTGCCCTTCGGAGTCTTTGTCGCAGTCTCCGTCTGAAGAGCTCCGGCCACTACTCCGAACCAGAAGAAATATCTCAACTCCGCTACAATATAAAGCTATATCGAGGTCCCCCCACTCCTGCTATGTCGTTTAGCTGCTCAGAAGTGATGTTTATCTGACACATCTGTAAAGTTGTAAAACTGCATGTACAGTAGTCTAGTATTTTTTTCCTTCTTGCCTCAATAAGGCCTATGACCTGTAGAGGACATTTATGTCTTTTTCTTTGGCCTACGTGCCTATAAAAGCATGGTCATGCCCTTGTAATAGACAGATCCAGCAGAGGCAAAACTATGCCAAATCCACTGTAGACTGGACGTAAGGTTATTATCCCTTCGGGGAGACCTGAACCAGTATAAATTCTATCTCCCTCCGTAAGAACCATTTGAGGTTCACTCTATACACCTTATACACACATACCTGTTGTAGCTAACGCAATTGCTACAACACCATTCATTTAACCATGCATATAAAGCATATAAAAGGTGTGTTTGATATGACTTTAGCTTCAACTTCTTTGCCCTATGGAGTTAGAGCTAAAACAAACAATTTTCCTGATGAGTAGATTCACTGAAAGTACTCTATAAAAAAGAATTAGGGTGGTGCAGCGGAGTCAGAACCAACTTCAAATGCCTCACTCTAATTTTAATATGAATTTTAGGATCTATAACTCTACCAAACAGGGCTCAAAATAACCGCACAATAGCCTAATTATAATCATACCGACAAATTTCAATTTGTAACACCGATCGAAAAAAAATGTTAAACTCGTAATTAAACCATTGATATTTGAAATTAATTATAGTGCATTTATAACGTAATAATTGACTTAAATAAATACAGTGGAAAACAATAAGTTAAACTTGTGATACTAAAATAAATAAAATATAGAAACAGAGATAAATGCACTAATTTTGGCTTGAAGGGGACTAATAATAATTAATTAGAACATAAAGAATGATTAGTGTTCACGTGCACAGTACGGCCTGCGCCAGCTGCGGCCCAACACTGTGCGGCTAGCTGATTTGACGCACGTGTGCATGAGCCTGCCTTGTGGCCCAGCTACCACCCGCCATCACGTGCGGCCTGATGCACGTGTGCAGCACTGTGCACGCTTGGCCTAAAGACATGACATCGCTATATATTAATACTAGTCAGATGCACGTGCTTTGCAACGAAACTTTATTTTTAATGATAATGTCAATCATTAATATATTGCATCGTAACCTTGCTGAAAATACAGTAAAACAATAAATAGTAAATAAGCATAGAAAATATTGCTGAAATGGAAAAACGAACGTGAAATTCAGTGAATCTAACGGTCCATACGCAAAATTCTTGTTTTTTGTGTGATTTTTCGTAAATCAAGGATCTTTGCGTAAAATTCTTATTTCTATGTGATTTTTTAGAAATCTAAGGGTCTCTACGTAAAATTCGCATTTCTACGCAGAATATGGAAATTAAAGTACTGAAATGCAAATGTATTTTTTATTTTCTTCTTTTTCTTTTTTGCCCTTCTCATGATTTTCTTCTAGTCCAATTGGGCTTGGCCCAACTTCATGTGGTGGTGCACGTACAGGCGGTTGGCCGGTTTTTACGAGGTATAAGTTTTGGTCGGTTTTTACGAGGTATAAGTTTTGGTCGGTTTTTACGAGGTATAAGTTTTGGCTGGTTTTTTATGGGATATGGGAGGGGCCTGCACGCGGACGGAGGCTGCGGACGGACGAGTAACTCCCCGCTTTATAATAGTAGAGATGTATGATTATTTATTCTTTTTGTAATTACGAAACGCTCAGTAGGATTTTCTAGCGATACAAGATAATAGGGTGATTAAATCGTCACTATCATTTTATTTGCAAACAGTTTAATTGAATTTGAACCTGTTCTTCTTAATGCAACGGCTTCCTTATATTTTCTCCAGCATCAATAGATAAAAAATGGTTTTTTAGTATTATATCGAATTTCGCGTGGAAGAAATTTTTGGGTACAAGAATTCTATTACAAATATATCTATTTATATTAGATGTAGAGCTCGATTTCGAGATAAAGATTTGCTAGTTCTTATTAGAATCGAACCCCTCTTCACAGATCATACCAAACTCTAATGTTGGAGTTTTTCTTCTTATATGTGACAAAGTTGTTTTTAGGAAAAATGCTATAATGTATAGTACTAGAGGTATAACTCTTAGCAAGATAAAAAATATAAAATAATGTATGCTCTATTCAATAGACAACTAGCAAACTAAAAAATAGTATTATTTAATTTGAAGAACTAGTATACATACTTAAAACTCATACCTTACTTAGCACTACCTTCTCAATGTATAAAACTAGTACTAAAACAAAAAGATTTTTTTAGACACCCCTTATTTCATACATCGTGGATGCCCTAATAGTTTATGAATCTTTTTAGTTAACTAGGCAAGCACCAACGCCTCATCGATTAAATCACATTTTGATATTAGACTTTTGTATGGTTTTGCCAATAAATAAAATAGCAATCTCATTATAAACAAATATTTAACAAATAAAGAAATTGATTTATTCACCGCAAAACTCCAATGCAAGCTTGTTAATTTCATTATGATGATTATTCTCTTTTGACTTGAATGAAATATTTCGGTACCGAACGATACTGATATACCGTTTTGGGTCTAATAAATATAAATATATATATTAATATGATATATATTAATACATTAATATTTTAAATATAGTATACAACTTGAATATAATATAATATAAAGTTTAATATAAGTAATATGTAATACATATTTAAAAAATATAATTTTAACCGAAATGATTGATGACATCAGTTGATATTGACCGTTATTGACCCGAATAATCCATATTAAACACTTATTATTTATGACGTATTATTACGTAGAGTTAGAACCAGATAGCGGTACTTCGATTTGCATCATAGATTCTATGACACGTGCCGATTTGCACGAATGCTGCACGTGGCTCGTCAAGTGCGTCGTCTCTACAATTAAATTTTTGAATATCATATTGTTTTTGTGGCAGTTATTTTTCTTTTGCTGTACTGTTAAAATTAAATATAAACGTTTTAGCTGAAAATTATTTTCTCGTCCACATTTCTTTTTTGGCGGTTTCCCCATTTGCCCATTTGCCAGAGCTGCTGCTGCTGCTCCGGGGATGTGTCGGAGACGGCCGGTTTATTGCCGGCGACGACCTGCGCCGATTCGATATCGCTTCCCCGTTTCACACTGATTCTTCCCGGTTAAATTTAAGCTGAAGTCGTTTTTTTTCGGGTTAAAAAGCAGCAGGCAATCTCAAACCTACCGGTAAAAGAACAACTTAGAACTTGTTCGGATGAGCTTGCTTATTTTTTTATTATGGACTAAACTTTAGAGACTAAATTTTAGTCCCAATAAGCAATCTTGTTTGGGATTTTAGATACTAAATGAGACTAAACTTTAGTCCCTAAAATAAGCAACTCCAATCTAAACGGGTCCTTAGGCCTCGTTTGAATGACCTTGCTTATTTTTAGAGACTAAAACCTACTTATTTTAGTAGGGACTAAAATTTAGTCCTCTTATTTGGATGTAAAGACTAAACATTATTTAATGAGGGGTTCATTAATGAGGATAGAGTGTGCATGTCACTTTTAGTCCCAATAAGCAACATCCAAGGGACTAATGGACTAAACTTTAGGGACTAAAGTTTAGTCTCAATAAGCAATCTTGTTTGGGATTTTAGAGACTAAATGGGACTAAACTTTAGTCCATAAAAATAAGCAACTCCAATCCAAACGGGTCTTAATATGTTGTGCCAATGATTTACTGGGACGATATATTTAAATTATCCAATGAACAGTAAATCATTACTAATAGATTAAAATATATTAGGATTTGATACGTGATAGATTTGTCAATAAAAATACTTTCGTGTAGTTATATTTCCGAGAACACTGTATGCACATGACAAGTTGTATTAACCGACGTATAAATATTTCAACTTATACTTCTGTCTGAAGGGCTGTAAATTTTGGCACATCTAAGCACTACACGTATGTGTTGTTTTCTGGCAATAATTTTGATAAATGAATCCATCTAAAGGATAGAAATAGGAAACACATTGCGAGAAGTTTATGTTTCCGTGCCAGTTTCTAGGTTCTTCGCGTTCTTCCTTCACTGGGCATCAACTATACTATTATCCGTCAATAAAAGCATCATAATATAGTCAATTCTTTTTTTTGAAAAGGAATTGGACAGAACTATCACTACAAGAAAACTAGAAATTTTCGTCGGCTTTTTTAACTTCCGTCAGCTTTTGGGCAAGCCGACGGAAGTTAAATAACTTCCGTCGGCCTCTAGAGGCCGACGGAAGTTAACTTAACTTCCGTCGGCTTCTGACAGTGGCCGACGGAAGTTAGCGGGGATTTTTCCGCGGCCGCTCGGATCCCCCTAACTTCCGTCGGCCAGCATTAAAGCCGACGGAAGTTAGCTAACTTCCGTCGGCTTTAATGCTGGCCGACGGAAGTTAGGGGGCTTTTCCTCCAACCGCGCGCGCGTACAGGGAGCCCTAACTCCCTGTACACGCGCACAGCCGTTCCCCGCCGCCGCATCCTCCCGCGCCCAGCCTGCGCCGCCGCCGCCCGCCGCCGCCCGCCGCCGCCGCCGCCGCCCGCCCGCCCGCCGCCTCCCGCGGCCGCCACCTCCTCCCGCGGGCGCCGCCTCCTCCCGCGCCCGCTCGCCGCCGCCCGCCCGCCCGCCGCCTCCTCCCGCGCCTGCTCGCCGCCGCCCGCCCGCCCGCCGCCTCCCGCGGCCGCTGCCTCCTCCCGCGGCCGCCGCCGCCCGCCCTCGCTGCCTCCTGCCCGTGGCGCCGCCGCCTGCCCTTGCCGCCTCCCACACGCGCCGCCGCCGGGCCGCCCGGCGCTCGCCTCCTGCCGGCACCGCCGGCCGCCGCCTCGGCCGCCCGGCGCTCGCCTCCTGCCGGCACCGCCGGCCGCCGCCTCGGCCACCCGGTGCTCGCCTCCTCCTGGCCATCGCCGCCATCCGCCCCACTGCCGTCTTGGACGTCGCTGCCCGGCCCGTGCCACCCGTCTCGGTGAGACAATGCTATTTTTTATATTGGCAAATTAATGTTTGTTTGTTTCAATGTGCATGTATGCTATTTTTTTTGTTTGCTATACAATTGAGAAGCCTCAATGCTATTCCTAAACAATTGAGAATTTGTTCCGATCATAGTAATTTTAGAGTAATTTATATGTACATGCATGTTGTTTACATTAATATAGTGTGAAAAGTGTGTTGGCCATTCTAGTTTACATTAATCCACCTCTTTCGTAGCTAGCTGGCCACCAATTGTGTGGTTATATGCATTGTGCATTGTACAGGGGATGTCTTTGGATTGTATATTAATATGTTTCATATGCGATGTGTAGCCGGCCGCCGCCCGTCGCCGCCTACTATCCTTCAGCGCCCGTCGACCTCCACCGCCCGCCGACCTCTGATCCATCGCTGTCAAGTAAATTTTTCTTCTTTAAGAATTTTCTTCACTTTTGATTTGTGAATTTTGTCGTACTGGATTGCAATGATTTCTCCAGGTTTGCAAAAATAAATACCAAGAGTAAAGTAGCATTCACAAAGTAATTAATAAAAACAAAAGTCAATTAATTTTATGCTTTTACAAGTGTTTACTATGAGATGTGCTATTATATATGATCTTAATTATATTCTTGTGTTAATTTGTGGTTTGTTGATGATTTCATTGGGTGATTAGTATTATATATATACTTTATTATATATACTCCTTTTCATATGCAATTTTTTATTTGACAACAACGTAGATAGTGTAACGAAACCTATGCGTCACCCGTTTCGGACCAACATGTTTCACACGTGTCATGCGTGTGAGATGTGCAGGTCCGGAATTGTCCCTTTTTGGACAGCCTCAGAGTGGGCGACAGAGCGTGGTTTTATGATGAGTCATGAGTCTGAATGGGATTTCAGTAACATAACCTTGTTGTTCTCCATTGCACCACTATCAGGCGTGCAATTGGAGAACAGCGGGGTTATGCTGCTGAAATTTCGTTCGGACTCATGGCTCGTCATAAATACCACGTTTTGTCGGTCACTCTTGGGTGGGTTTAGGACCTATCTTTTCCTATAGACCATTGTTGTCACGGCATCGCCTGCGCCGACTAGGCATCCAAGCGGTCACCGCCGGACGCCATGGTGAATCACGTCGCCGGTGGGCTCTGCTTCCCCTTGCGTCGCCGGCCGCCCGGCCGCCTCTACTTCCCCTCCGTTGTCCGGAGGCGGAGGCGGGGGGTGGCCAGGGTGTGTGTATGTTGCGAGCCTCTTGACTGAATTAATGTTTTGCATATAGAATGGCTGAGGACGACCGACGGTGGATGTATAGTGGTTGGATGAAAAGTGGAGCTCACACGAGGGAGTGGGTAATCAACGCTGAGAAATTTGCTGATCGTGCATTCGCTTTAACAACAAACACTGGCGCGAGGTGCCCATGTGTCACGCCCCGATTTAACGAATCGAGACATTATTGAATTTCATAAGAAAGACAATAATCCAAGAGGTTCATCATGCGACATACGTACATCATACAGTATTCATGGTACGCAGACCATATTTATTACATCATTGTCTTAATAGAACAGTAAAGCGAAATAATCGAAAACGGCATGACGAACGTCTTCTTCAGGATTTTTCTCCTCGACTGGGTCGCTACTCCAGACCGTCTTCGTAGTAGGCATCCTCTGTGGGGTCCAACGGGTATGAGTACAAAAAGTACTCAACAAGCCACCGCAAATGCAAATAATAATGCAAGGTAATAAACAAGGAAGGGTAATGGCTCAAAGTGCGGAAAAGTACATTTACCGTTATTGCATTTAATGTAATCATATTTTAATCATGCGGAAAAATAGACATGAACATCAACAACATTCACTAACTCGAGGAGTACGTTTTACCTCCTCGCACAACAGTCCTTACATGTCAGTTCAACATGCACATACATATTCAAGTAAACTAACTGTGGGATGTCACGCAACCCGCCCTTGACCGTGGGCTCGGCTTTTCGAAAAGATTTATGACTCTGATCAGAGGTGTACTACTGTACCCACAAGGCACGCACTCATCCCAACGAGATGACCCATTTCACGAGAACTCGTGCCAAAACCTCAATATGAGATGTTCCAAGCGATAACCACCCGCTCTAGGTTTCGCCGGCGCGCCGGGCCGCATCCCGGCTAACGTCGCACCCCCTTTTGCGCCACATTGGTACAAGTCACCCGCAGGTGCAACTTGACCCATCTCCAAATGGTGGCCTCGGTTTGGAACAACCCATACCTTAGTTAGGACTTACCCACTAGACTTGTGGTTAGTACGGAAGTGTATTGCAACGGATCCCTCAGACCGGTCCTTATAGTGCCCCGGGTGCTACCGACCAATGCCCTAGCTTGCACCCGGAACCCACCATGCATACACTCACAACCATAACTCATCACCAACAGAATTTCCAAGGATAAGAAGTAACGGGATCATATAATAGAACCATTTTTGCTACGACTCATTTTTATCCTATAGCGATCGTGTCAATACATTGGACACTAGCTAATATCATCGATCATGTGGTGACAAGGAGGTTAGGCGAGATAGCATGGCTTGGGTTGCACATCAAGGTCGGGGGATCCTAAATAAATATAATGTAAGGGTTCATTGGACTAATGCATATATATATAACCTATGTGTTTTAGCGATAGTTTAATCAAACATGGGTTCAATATGCTCAAAAGATTGGTTTGGTGACTTGCCTTGTTCAGCGAATGGGGAGGGAGGAACTTCCGGGAAGTATTCCGGCTCCTCGGCGACGTCGTAGTCTTTTCAATAATAATAAAGTAAAATAAATACAACATTCGATATAAACAACGTAAAATCACACAACAAGCATAGAGGTTTGAGTTGGTTTGATTTTAAAGAGAATCAGTTGTTTAGGGTTCTGAAATTTATTTCAGAAATAATTTAAAATGAATCAAAATGAATCATTGTTTTTCATAAAAAAAAGGGGTTGTGAGTGTGAATAATACTACATTAAGTTTTATAATCAATCTAATATGAATGATTCAGAGAAAACTCAGTGGTCCTAGTGTTTAAACAGAAAGGAACAATTATATAAATTTTCTGGAGTTTAAATATTCAAATTTGCATTTTAATCCTAAGGGCATTTGAATACTTATTTAAATAAACATGAAAATGTCAAAGTAAACCTACTGTTTTTATGGCATAAACATGTAGAGAATAATTTTATGAATTTTCTGAAATTGGAATGGTAATTTTTAGAGTTCAAATGCATTAGATATGAATTTTACAAGTTTAAAAGCATTTCTGGAATTTATTTTCAAATTTTAAACCTCTCGGGTCCACGGTGAGCCAGGCCCACGGTGAACCCGCGCACTGTGCGCGTGCGCCGGATCGATCTGGGCCGTTGGATCCAGATCCAACGCGCGAGAGCGAGGCGGGAGGGTTAAGTGATAACGGACGGCCAGGATTAAAACGTGCGAAGGGGTACCACGTGGACGCACGAGATCGCGCATCGGGTTTAAATGGAAATCAACGCGCGAGATTAAAACGTAACGCTTTGACCAGATCCGACGGTGCGGATTAGATCGCGTACGTGGACTCACGCGCGTCGTCCGATCGCGATCGCACGGTCGGGATCAGATCCGACACGGCACGGGTACTCGACCCGCGCCGGTCGTCTTCTCCGACGACGGCGAGCGGGCCAGCGGCCACGGCGAGCGGCGGCGGTCCTAGCTAACCCTAGAAATGGAAAGAGGGCACTACGGCGGTCGTGACGGTACCTTAGGCGAGGCGAGGGGTCGACGGGAAGTGGTCGGCGGCGAGGGTAGACGGCGAAGATCTTCGGGCTCCTCGTCGGCGATGGGGTTCCGGCGATCTCCTTGACCGGCGGGGACGTGGCCGGGGTAGGGGACGTCCTGGCGGTCACGACGGTGGTGGAGGCGAGGGCCGGGGTGGTCCGAGGCGACGGCGAGGGGCGGCCGGAGGTGAAGCAGGGGGAAAATGCTCAAAGGCGAAGGAGGGGCGCTCTGTTCGTTCTGAGTGCGAATTGAAGCGTGGACCGAACGCGGTGGAGGGTAGGGGGTTAAATAGGGTCACCGGCGGGGGTCGCATGCAAGGAAACCGGCCAGGGGGCCTTTACCTCGCCGGCGATGGCTCGGCCATGCACGCGTAGCGGCGATCCGGGGGCGATGACGCGGTGAATTAAAGGGGGAAACGGTCGGCGCGACGCGGGGGACCGATTAATGGCGACGAATTAATGCGGGACGGGCCGGCGAGGCGGATCCGAGGGCGAGGTCGTCGGCCGGCGGGATTTGGGGGCGGTGGCGGGAGGTTGACGACGGGTCTGACAGGCGGGGGCCACAAGCCAGCGAGCGCGAGCGAGTGAACGGGCGACTGACGGGTGGGGTCGGGCTCGGGCGCGAGGGAAGAGAGTTGGCGCCGACAGGTGGGGCCAAGGCGTCGGGTGCGCGCGGGAGAGGGGAGGGGCTCACTGACGGGTGGGCTCCACTGGTCAGAAGGCGCGCGCGGGCGGGAGCGGGCTGGGCCGGCCGGGAGAGAGAGAAGGGAGGGGGAAACGGCCCATTACTGTTTCTAAGTATTTCTGAATAAAAATAATTGCAGAAAATAGTTTAAACCTTTTGGGGCATTTCCAAAGTGAGTAAAAATTTGTAAAAATTCTCAAAATTGTATCTTGGCCTTAGGATCATATACAAAAAGTTTCACCTCCTGATTTGATCATCTACTCTATGTTGCAGTTCAAAAATGGTATAAGGGAGTATTAAAAGCATTTTCAGAAATATATACTTCAGGAAATTGAATTTAATAATATTTTTATTGTTTTGAAAATTTGGGGTGTTACAAACCTATCCCCCTTACAAGAATCTCGTCCTCGAGATTGGAACGTTACTCGAATAGCTCGGGGTATTGGGCTTTTAGTTCGTCTTCTTTTTCCCAAGTGGCTTCTTCGGCGGGATGGTTGTTCCATTGGACTTTGCAGAAGCGAACGACGCGACTTCTGGTTACTCTCTCCTTGGTTTCCAAGATCTTGACGGGTCTCTCTATGTAGGTCAAATCTTCTTGGACATTGAGCTGCTGAAGGTCGGCTTGCTCGGAGGGTACACGAAGGCACTTCTTGAGTTGAGAGACATGGAATACATCATGAACCCCTGCCAAGGATGGAGGCAGTTCAAGCTGATATGCCACTTCTCCTTGCCGTCGGAGGATTTGGAAAGGTCCGACGTAGCGGGGTGCTAACTTGCCTTTCATGTTGAACCTTTGTGTGCCACGGAGGGGAGTGACTCGGAGATAGACGTAATCGCCCTCTTCAAAGGCTAGGTCTCTTCGACGGTTGTCGGCATAACTCTTCTGTCGGGATTGGGCTGCCTTCAATCGGTCTCTTATGATCTTAACCTTCTCTTCGGCTTCTCTTAAGAGGTCGGTCCCAAACAGTTGTGACTCCCCGGTCTGATCCCAGAGCAACGGCGTTCTGCACTTGCGCCCATAGAGTGCTTCGAACGGGGACATTTGCAGGCTGGCTTGATAGCTGTTGTTGTAGGAGAACTCCGCATATGGTAAGTTCTTGTCCCACATTCCGCCAAAGTCTAGAGCACAAGCCCTAAGCATATCCTCCAATATCTGGTTGACCCTTTCGGTCTGACCGTCGGTCTGTGGATGATAAGCGGTGCTAAAGTTCAGCCGGGTGCCGAGTTCCTCTTGAAGGTTCTTCCAAAACTTGGAGGTAAACTGACTTCCACGGTCAGATACAATCTTTTTCGGAACTCCGTGAAGGCACACGATCCGGGTCATATACAACTCAGCCAGCTTGGCGACGGTGTAAGTTGTCTTGACCGGAACGAAGTGAGCTACTTTGGTGAGTCGGTCGACGATCACCCAGATAGAATCATGACCAGCTTGGGTCCTGGGCAGTCCCGTGATGAAGTCCATTCCTATCTCTTCCCACTTCCATTCAGGGACCTTGAGAGGTTGAAGGAGTCCAGCAGGTCTCTGATGCTCTGCCTTGACTCGCCGGCATGTGTCGCACTTGGCCACATACTCAGCTATTTCCCTCTTCATGCTGACCCACCAATATTTTTCCTTCAGGTCTTGGTACATCTTTGTACTCCCGGGATGAATGGAGTATAACGTATCGTGGGCTTCTTGAAGGATGAGGGTCTTCAGCTCTGGTTGATTGGGTACGCATACTCGGTTCCCGAACCAGATGGTACCATGCTCATCTTCGGAAAATCCGGGGGCTTTACCCTTCCTCATGTTTTGCTGGATTGCTTGGATATCCGGGTCTTCCTTCTGCTTCTCTCGGATCTGGTCTATTAAGACAGGCCGAGACTCCAAGGCAGCGAGGTACGCTCGGGTGGTGATTCCCAAGTTTAACCTTTCCATCTCCTTATACAGTAAAGGAGCTTGGTCCTGAACCATGATGGCGTTGCAGTACCCTTTTCGACTGAGGGCGTCCGCCACCACGTTTGCTTTGCCCGGATGATAATGGATGCCCAAGTCATAATCCTTTATCAGTTCCAGCCATCTCCTTTGCCTGAGATTCAGGTCTGGTTGGGTGAATATGTACTTGAGGCTCTTGTGGTCGGTGAAGACCTCACACCGATTCCCCACAAGGTAATGTCTCCATATCTTCAAGGCATGAACCACGGCTGCTAACTCCAGATCGTGGGTTGGGTAGTTCAGTTCATGCGGTCTCAGCTGTCGGGAGGCGTAGGATATAACCTTCCCATCTTGCATCAAGACGCATCCCAAACCTTGGCGAGAAGCATCACAATAGACGTGGAAGTCCTTCTGGATGTCTGGCAGAGTTAAGATTGGGGCTGATACGAGCCTCTTCTTGAGAGTCTGGAAGCTCTCTTCACAGTCTGAAGTCCATTCAAACTTCACTCCCTTCTGAAGCAGTCTGGTCATCGGCTTGGCGATCTTGGAAAAATTCTCGATGAACCGGCGGTAGTATCCGGCCAATCCGAGAAAACTCCGGATCTCGGTCACGGTCGTAGGTTGCAACCAGTTGGTTACGGCTTCAACGGTGATCGGATCCACTGCTATTCCTCCAGCAGATATGACATGACCGAGGAATTTCACCTCAGACGACCAAAATTCGCACTTGCTGTATTTGGCGTACAGTTGCTGTTCCCTTAGCTTTCCGAGGGTCAGACGGAGATGAGTTTCGTGTTCTTCCTTGGTCTTGGAGTAAATGAGGATGTCGTCGATGAACACCACGATGAACTTATCCAAGAACTCCATGAATATACTGTTCATCATGTTCATGAAAAACGCCGGGGCATTCGTGAGTCCGAACGACATCACCGTGTACTCGTAGAGTCCATAGCGGGAGGTGAAGGCAGTCTTCGGTATATCCTCTTCTCTAATCCTCAATTGGTGGTATCCTGACCTGAGGTCAATCTTGGAGAACACCGAGGATCCCTTCAGTTGATCGAACAAATCGTCGATCCGCGGCAGAGGATACTTGTTCTTGATGGTTACATCGTTCAAGGCCCTATAGTCCACGCACATCCTTTTGGTCTTGTCCTTCTTTAAGGCAAAGATAACCGGGGCACCCCAGGGCGAGGTACTCGGTCGGATGTACCCTTTCTGCAATAGGTCTTCAATATTGGCCTTGACCTCAGCTAGTTCATTGGCGGCCATCCGGTATGGGCGCTTGGAAATGGGAGTAGTGCCGGGGACAAGTTCGATCCTGAATTCGATATCCCGCTTGGGAGGCATTCCCGGCAGATCTTCAGGAAAGACGTCCGCAAACTCCTTGACTATGGGTACTTCTTCAAGGGCCAAAGAGTGGAGGGACGCACTGAGCGGCTTGCGACTGGTCATACGAAAGGTAACGACCTCGCCTTCCGGGTTGGTCACCGTGACGGACTTGTCGGCACAGTTGATCACACCTTTATGCTTCATCAACCAATCCATCCCTAGGATGAAATCAAGTCTGGTGCATTGGATGAGAACCGGCTCGGCTCGAAACAATACTCCTAGGATCTCAATCTGAACCTTAGGGCTGTATAAGCGGGCTAAGGTCTTGTTGCCGGGAGTAGTA
Organism: Zizania palustris; assembly: GCA_019279435.1. Taxonomy (NCBI): domain Eukaryota; kingdom Viridiplantae; phylum Streptophyta; class Magnoliopsida; order Poales; family Poaceae; genus Zizania; species Zizania palustris. The sequence goes on along the minus strand of JAAALK010000288.1, from coordinate 79,470,092 downwards.
ATGACCATGGGTGTGGGTAGCGGAAGTACGTCCAATCCATTTGATTTTACGAAATCCTCGGAGACGAAGGAGTGTGTCGCCCCAGAGTCAATAATATTAAGGCCGGTACGGAATTCACAGTAAACGTACCGAGCACGACTTCCGGTGCCTCCTGAGCTTCCTTCGCGTTGATGTGGTTTACGCGGGCTCGCACCGCCTGGTTGGGTGCCGCGCCTTGGGGCCGTTTGGGGTGGGGACACTGGTGGGAGTAGTGCCCCTCCTTGCGGCAGTTGTAGCAGACAATCGGCCTCCCTTGCCGATCCTTCAAGATCGGGGCCTTGGCGGCCGGTGTCGTCTGAGCGGCCGGAGCTGGTGGAGCGGGGCGAGGATGCCCGGTGTTTGATCCACCGGCGACGTGAGGCGGCCTGTAGGCGGGCCGAGGCTGGTAGGTGGGTGCTGGTGGTGGAGGGACGAAGCGGGGCCTCTGAGAGTTCGCCTGTTGATGCCTGAAGGCGATCATCTTCCTCTTCTTGAGGTCCAGCTTGTTTTGCTCGGTCTCTTGGACGAGCGCTTTGTTGACTAGCCGTTGGAAGTCGGCGTAGTCGGTGGCGACGAGCTGGATGGACAGCTCATCCTTGAGTCCCCGGAGGAACTTGGCTTGGCGGAGGGCGTCGGTGCGCACTTCTTCCGGTGCGTAGCGGGCGAGGCGGTTGAACTCATGGAGGTACTCCATGACAGTCCTGTTGCCTTGATGCAGGTCGCGGAACTCCTGCTGCTTCACCGCGATGACGCCGGCGGGGACGTGGGCGGCACGGAAGGCGATGGTGAACTCTGCCCAAGTCACCACGTGGCCCCCTGGCTGGGACTCACGATAGTTGTCCCACCATTCCGCGGCGGGACCCTGGAGCTGATGAGTGGCGAAGGCCACCCGCTCTCGGTCGGTGCAGGGGAGGAGGTCGAGCTTCTTCTCGATGGTGCGGAGCCAATCTCCGGCCTCCATCGGGTTGGTGGTGCTCGAGAAGATGGGCGGGCGCACGCGCAAAAACTCGGAGAGTTGCGGAGCGGGTGCGGGCGCTGGTGCTCGTGGGGCAGGCTCCACGTTTGCAGACGGTCCAACTGAGCTTGTTGGTTCTGCATTTGAGTGAGGAGGGCGGTGATCAGCTGGTTCTGATTCGCCATCATCTCCGCCAAGGTGGGGTGGTTGGCGGAGGGCGACCCAGACTGACGGGGGCCCGTTGCACCCCAGTTGGGCACAACTCCCTCGGGCGCTTCAACGGCTTCCTCTCGCTCCGTTGTTGGAGTCGGGATTCTGGTGATCGGCCATCTTCTGAATATACATAGTCATAAGGCAAAAGAATTGACAAAACGATTTATGATATAAATTTCAACTCATATATAATTTCAGTGGTAAAATGTTCATTACAATCA